>CM059427.1:131987425-133187425 GCA_030390025.1 Squalus acanthias
TTGACTAGGCAAATCAAATTACCACTAATCGTGTGGAGGACGAATTCTTGGAATGCGTGCGAGATGGTTTCCTGGATCAGTATGTGGAGGAACCAAACAGGGAACAGGCTATTCTGGATCTGGTACTGTGTAATGAGAAAGGGCTAATCAATAATCTTGTGGTAAAGGGGCCTTTAGGGACAAGTGACCATAATATGATTGAATTTTATATTAAGTTTGAGAGTGATGTAGTCCAATCTGAAACTAAGGTCTTCAATCTAAACAGAGGAAACTACAAGGGTATGAGGGACAAGTTGGCCATGGTAGATTGGGAGACTACACTAAAAGGTATGAAGGTGGACATACAATGGCTATCATTCAAGGAAATAATGCATCATTTGCAACAAACATATATTCCTCTAGGGCATAAAAACCCAAAAGGAAAAGTGATCCAACCATGGCTAACAAAAGAAATTAAAGCTAGTATTAAGTCAAAGGAGGAAGCTTATAAAGTTGCCAGAAAAAGCGGTCAGCCTGAGGATTGAGATCTTTTTAGAAATCAGCAAAGGGGGACCAAGAAATTGATAAAGAAAGGGAAATTGGAATATGAGCACAAACTAGCGAAAAATATAAAAACGGATTGTAAAAGCTTCTATAGGTATGTGAAAAGGAAAAGACTGGCGAAGGTAAATGTAGGTCCTTTACAGTCAGAGATGGGAGAATTTATAATGGGGAATGAGGAAATGGCAGAGAAATTAAATAAATACTTTGTTTCTGTCTTCACGGAGGAAGACACAAAAAACCTCCCAGAAATACAAGAAAACCAAGGGTGTGATGAGAATGAGGAACTTAAAGAAATGATTATTAGTAAAAAAACAGTACTAGCAAAATTAATGGGACTAAAAGTCAATAAATCCCAAGGACCAGATGACCTACATCCTAGGGTTTTGAAAGAGGTGGCCATTGGAATAATGGACGCATTGGTTGTCATCTTCCTAAATTCTATAGATTCTGGAACGGTTCCTGCAGATTGGAGGATAGCAAATGTAACCCCGCTATTTAAGAAAGGAGGGAGAGAGAAAGCGGGGAACTACAGACCTGTTAGCCTCACATCAGTAGTTAGGAAAATGCTGGAATCTATTATAAAGGATGCAATAACTGGGCACTTAGAAACTAATAGTAAGATTGGGCAGAGTCAACATGGATTTATGAAAGGGAAATCCTGTTTGACAAACCTTTTGGAGTTCTTTGAGGATGTAACTAGTGGAGTAGACAAAGGGGAACCGGTAGATGTGGTGTATCTGGATTTTCAGAAGGCCTTCGATAAGGTCCCACACAAGAGGTTGGTGAACAAAATTAGGGCACATGGAATTGGGGGTAATATACTAGCATGGATTGAGAATTGGTTAACAGACAGAAAACAAAGAGTAGGGATAAACGGGTCTTTTTCAGGATGGCAGGCTGTGACTAGTGGGGTACCGCAAGGATCGGTGCTTGGGCCCCAGCTATTCACGATCTATATCAATGATTTGGATGAGGGGACTAAATGTAACATTTCCAAATTTGCTGATGATACAAAGCTAGGTGGCAGTGTCAGTTGCGAAGAGGATGTGAAGAGGCTTCAAGGGGATCTCGACAGGCTCAGTGAGTGGGCGAGAACATGGCAGATGGAATATAATGTGGATAAATGTGAAGTTATCAACTTTGGCAGAAAAAACAGAAAGGCAGAGTATTTCCTAAATGGTGAAAGATTGGGAATGCAGATGCTCAAAGGGACCTGGGTGTCCTTGTACATGAGTCACTGAAAGTGAATGTGCAGGTGCAGCAAGCCATTAGGAAGGCAAATGGTATGCTGGCCTTCATTACAAGAGGATTTGAGTACAGGAGTAAAGAAGTCTTACTCCAATTATATAGGACCTTGGTAAGACCACACCTGGAGTACTGTGTACAATTTTGGTCTCCTTACCTAAGGAAGGATATACTTGCCATAGAGGGACTGCAACGAAGGTTCACGAGATTGATTCCTGGGATGGCGGGACTGTCGTATGAGAAGAGATTGAGTAAACTAGGCCTGTATTCTCTTGAATTCAGAAGAATGAGAAGGGATCTCATTGAAGCATACAAAATTATTACAGGGCTTGATAGGATGGATGCTGGGAGAATGTTTGCCTTGGCTGGGGCGTCTAGAACCAGGGGCCACAGCCTCAGGATAAAGGGTAGGCCATTCAGGACTGAGATGAGATGAAATTTCTTCACACAGAGGGTGGTGAATCTTTGGAATTCTCTACCCCAGAGGGCTGTGGAGGCTCAGTCATTAGATATATTCAAAACAGAAGTCGATAGATTTCTGACTAGTAAAGGCATCAAGGGATATGGCGATAGCGCCGGTGAATGGAATTGAGGCAGAAGATCAGCCATGATCTCACTGAATGGCGGAGCAGGCTCGAAGGGCCGAATGGCCTACTCCTGCTCCTATTTCTTATGTTCTTATGTTCTTATGAAGCCCTGCCTAATGGTTCTATCCATCCAATGCACCAGCATGTTCAAGCCAGACAAAGGTGTCTGTTGTAGGGTGAAGCCCAAGGCCTCTGTAACAGCAATCTGAACATTCTCAAGAGATGCTCCCACTGCACTTAGAATCCCTACCTTTGAGGCTGCACTGCAGGGGTCCATGGAATTGCCTCATCCTACAGGGTGTACTGTAGTACCAATAACCTTCTGGCACAAATGTGGCTACTAGATGCCACAAATCGAAGGGTGCTTTTGACAATCTCAACTTACTCATGCTAATCCAGCCACCCTCTTTTATAAGAAGACTCCATGAGATCTGAAATAATCTAGGCTCTGTATCTGTGGAATTATGTGAGCTGGCCCTCTGGCCAAGGATTCCTGCTCTTCCACTGCCATCTGCACTTGCTCTTCCTCACTTGTGCTCAGTACTTCACCCGTTGCTCCCTCCTCAAGTTCACTACCTAAATCTCCCATGGTGGGTTTACCAATGGTGGTCATTGTGACAGGTGGAGTGAGTGATGTCAGGTGCTAAGATATCGGCTCCTTCCTAGAGTGCCGGAGCTGCAGTTGGTTCTTAAGGAAATATTAGAATCTGAAGAGGAAGATATGCCAGAAGATTGGCTGTATGACACCCCTTGAAATCTTCCTGAAACAGTAACATACTGTGTGCCATGGTGTTCAACTTGAGTGCATGTTTGGGTGACAGTGAGTGACCAGAGAAGAAAGAACATGAGAAGGATGCTCTTCACCTTCAGCTGGCTTCACCCTGTGCCACACCCTTTATGATCTCAATCCCAAGGATCTACAACGTGGCCTCTTAAAGACACTCAAGGACTTAAATTTACATGGTACCCCTCGAGTTCTGTCTGCCCTTTTTGTTATGTGCTGCCTTGTACTGTAAGTAGAGACGCACTGTTGAGATAGTGGAAGTGTCACATACGATGACGTCCACGTACCTGTGCTGCAGCTATGCTTTGTCAGAAGGATATTTTGAGTAAAGCTCTTTTAAAACAGTCACTGTACCAACAGTTTCCGCGATAAGCTGCAGCTGGAATTTGTGACCTTCACCTATAAGGGCAGCACGGTAAGCATTCAAAGCGTTGTGAGGTAGTCTGAGTCCTTTGCATCCGGCAGCAATGTGTCACCAGGAAATGCTCTTGCCATGAATACTTTGCCATTCTCTTTGGTATAAAGCACTGGTGGATCAGTCCTTACCTTAGCTGTTTTCTTCAGGTCTGAAAATATTTTGTGTGTTTGCTGTCAGTGTCTCTGAGTGGTGTAGACCAAATTGATGTATTGTTCCACCTTCTGCCAGGCACTATTGACCACACTCCTGTGGGGAAGGCTCCCTGGAGTGCCAAATAGGGCAATGATACCCTTCCCCCACTTCTTAAAGCAGCACCTCCATTGCTGCATCTGTAAATCTGGGGGGCTCTGCCTTGACACTGCGACATTATTACTGTAGACAAGGTACAACAATTTCGCCACAATTTTCTGCCTGTAAAAAAGAATTTCTTGTAAACAGCTGCGGCAGCCTTTTAAAAAAAAATAGATGCTGCATATTTCCCAAATCAGCAACCTCACTGTGACTTGCCGATTCCCTGCCAAGAGCTTGTTTGAATGAGTAATGAGACAGGAAATCAGAAATTAGTGTGGGAATGGCAATGCACAACTCAAGCGGGTGCAAAGCCCACTGCGCGTTGTTCCCAGCCCTTGATTTTTGTAATTGCCATTTACAGAAATGATGTTATCAGACAGCACCTTAGCACATCTCAAACCAAACTGTGCAATTCATCAGTACTGAACTATCTTTCCTGCTCATCATTATCCTCCTGTTAAAGAACTCCCACAAGCTCTCGGAGCTGTTAACTGCACTCCACTGTCTCCCTTGTACCAATCCAAGGCCAAAAGGCACGGAAACACAAATTGGTTTTTAAAAGATGGTAGCGTATTAAACCCAGTGCTCCTCCCAAAAGCACTGTAAAAACTCCCAAACAAAACATAAAACATCTGTAGGAAGAGCACCCTTGGGGGATGGGAGTCACACGGTGTTATTGCTGTTGGGGAGAAGGAACGACATACAGAACCAAGAATCAGGGTATTGAGCCTATCCTTCCATTTATTCCTTCCACAGATCATGGTCAGTCTACTCTAAGCATGGCCTCTACTCCACCGGTTACTCCCAGAAGGAAATTTCTAAATAAACACTCACTGATCCTCAAGCAAAACTCCAGAACATTCACCCAACCCTCACATCTCCTCTATCCAACGCTGGCCTGCTTCCGCCACAACTCTCCTTTTAGTCGATTACTGGGCCAGTATTCTAACTCCATTTACCCGCCTAGGTTCCATATAAGGGATATGGAACCAAGTTGGGTACCTGGAGTTCAGATACAGATCAGCCATGGTCTAATTGAATGGCGGAACAGGCTCGAGGGCTGAATGGTCTACTCCTGTTGGAGTTAGTTTGATGCTATACAGATTGGCACTGCTGAATAGTGAAGGGAACGGATTGAGTTCTCTCAGCCCGGTGGTGGGATAACACAAGACATGAGGAAGTGAAGAACAATTCCAGCCTCTATCCCAGTAATTAAAACTATCCCTTCTTCAAACAGAACTGCCAGTAGGATAAAGATCGGCACATCTCCCATTAGCACAGGGTTCAGTCTGACCTCTCTGAAAATTAGATATTTATTCTAGGTACCGAAGGAGTCAAAATCAGAAATGAGACAACAGATTCCCATCAACTGTAAAGGAAACCTGGGTCAGATCCAAACCACAAAACTCCCTATTTATTCCTCCGGCTCATTGGCAAACATAATATGGCTCACATCCAAGACTCTCTTCAATTACAAAATAGAACAAAGAATAAAATAGCTCAAGGAGGTTTTTTTTGGTAAATTAACATTTTACTGAAGAGTTTCAAAGCCCAACAGCAATGCTCCAAACGTGAAATAGACCGACAGGAATGATACACAGTGCTCTTAAACATTATTTAGGATGATGAGATTAACAGAAAATTCCATAAATATCATTTTATATCACTTTTTTATCTCAGTGTACTGTTCAGATAATAGTTCTTAAGTGATATGATTTTAGATTATTATAAAAAAATTAATCTATTTAACCAAGTTTAGACCTAGATAATACAGGTTTTGTTAATTTGTCCGAAAGAGTCCAATTTAAATCATGGAGCTATCAAACCAGGACAACCATTCACCTGTAATCAGAATGATCACCAGAATATAAATGGTTTAATGTAAGCTACATCACGTCATCCAAACAGCCTGAGGTGTGCCATGCACCGGGGAACTAAGACCCCAGCATGGATCATGCACAGGAGAACAGAGAGCTCACAATGCATCAGCTAAAGAGTGGGACAGACAGCCTGGTGTGCATTACACAGTGAAGAAAATACTTCAGAGTGCAACACAAAATTGAACAGAAAGTGGGAACTGAGCTCAGAATGTGAGCAGAGTGCACCATGGAGAGTGTGAGCAGAGTGCACCATGGAGAGTGTGAGCAGAGTGCACCATGGAGAGTGTGAGCAGAGTGCACCATGGAGAGTGTGAGCAGAGTGCACCATGGAGAGTGTGAGCAGAGTGCACCATGGAGAGTGTGAACACAGTGCACCATGGAGAGTGTGAGCAGAGTGCACCATGGAGAGTGTGAGCAGAGTGCACCATGGAGAGTGTGACAGCGTGCACCGTGGAGAGTGTGAACACAGTGCACCATGGAGAGTGTGAGCAGAGTGCACCATGGAGAGTGTGAGCAGCGTGCACCATGGAGAGTGTGAGTAGAGTGCACCATGGAGAGTGTGAGCAGAGTGCACCATGGAGAGTGTGAGCAGAGTGCACCATGGAGAGTGTGAGCAGAGTGCACCATGGAGAGTGTGAGCAGCGTGCACCATGGAGAGTGTGACAGCGTGCACCGTGGAGAGTGTGAGCAGAGTGCACCATGGAGAGTGTGAACACAGTGCACCATTAAAAGTGTGAGCAGAGCCCATAGAGCACCATGGAGAGTGTGAGTAGAGTGCACTATGGAGAGTGTGAGCAGCGTGCACTATGGAGAGTGTGAGTAGAGTGCACTATGGAGAGTGTGAGCAGCGTGCACTATGGAGAGTGTGAGTAGAGTGCACTATGGAGAGTGTGAGCAGCGTGCACTATGGAGAGTGTGAGTAGAGTGCACTATGGAGAGTGTGAGCAGAGTGCACCATGGAGAGTGTGAGCAGAGTGCACCATGGAGAGTGTGAGCAGCGTGCACCATGGAGAGTGGGAGCAGAGCTCAGATTGCACCATGGAGAGTGGGAGCAGAGTGCACCATGGAGATTGTGAGCAGAGTGCACCATGGAGAGTGTGAGCGGAGTGCACCATGGAGAGTGTGAACAGAGATCAGATTGCACCATGCAGAGTGTGAACACAGTGCACCATTAAAAGTGTGAGCAGAGCTCAGAGTGCACCATGGAGAGTGTGAGCAGCGTGCAACATGGAGAGTGTGAACACAGCTCAGAGTGCACCATGGAGAGTGTGAGCAGCGTGCACCATGGAGAGTGTGAGCAGAGTGCACCATGGAGAGTGTGAACACAGCTCAGAGTGCACCATGGAGAGTGTGAGCAGCGTGCACCATGGAGAGTGTGAGCAGAGCTCAGAGAGCGCCATGGAGAGTGTGAGCAGAGTGCACCATGGCGAGTGTGAGCCGAGTGCACCATGGAGAGTGTGAGCCGAGTGCACCATGGAGAGTGTGAGCAGAGTGCACCATGGAGAGTGTGAGCAGCGTGCACCATGGAGAGTGTGAGCCGAGTGCACCATGGAGAGTGTGAGCAGAGTGCACCATGGAGAGTGTGAGCAGCGTGCACCATGGAGAGTGTGAGCAGCGTGCACCATGGAGAGTGTGAGCAGAGTGCACCATGGAGAGTGTGAGCAGAGTGTACCATGGTGAGTGTGAGCAGAGCTCAGAGAGCGCCATGGAGAGTGTGAGCCGAGTGCACCATGGAGAGTGTGATCAGAGTGCACCATGGAGAGTGTGAGCAGAGTGCACCATGGAGAGTGTGAGCAGAGTGTACCATGGTGAGTGTGAGCAGAGCTCAGAGAGCACCATGGAGAGTGTGAGCGGAGTGCACCATGCTAAGTTAGAACAGAGCTCAGAGGGAACTTGTCTCTGTGTTAAAAGGCTCATTGCATACATAATAAAAGCTGTAACGGAGGACAGGCTACCATCGACATGTAGTGCCATAATTACATGTGGTCAGTTACCTTTGCCCCATGCCCAGACCCGTCATCATGGCTTCCTTTGCGTCGTTGTTATCAAATTATACTCATACCTTGAGCCCACTTGGCTTCTTGTAATTACACATCCCACGTTTACCAGAACTCTGGAGCCAGTGCAGCAGAGAAGCACGAAGATATTGAGTCATCCAGCTGCATTACGATGTCTATTTGTGACATGGAGCTGTCAGCCTATATGCCAATGAGACCCACTGCCCAAAATGGGCCAGGGTCCCCTGCCTGTTAGTTAAAATCTACCCGGGTGCACTGTTTATCATTATATGCATTACCATTATATATGGGAAGGTGATAGCTCACGTAATTCTGAGAAGCAGTGACATTTCATCGAAACCTATCTTGTGGATTGGTATTCTGGAAATATGAGATCACGTGAGCTGAAAGGTCTTCTACACCCAAACGTACATAGAACATAGAAAACATAGAAAAATAGGAGCAGGAGTAGGCCATTCGGCCCTTCGAGCCTGCTCCGCCATTCAATATGATCATGGCTGATCCTCTATCTCAATACCATATTCCTGCTCTCTCCCCGTACCCCTTGATGCCTTTTTGTCTAGAAATTTATCAAGCTCCTTCTCAAATATATTCAGTGACTTGGCCTCCACAGCCTTCTGTGGTAGAGAATTCCATAGGTTCACCACCCTCTGAGTGAAGAAATTTCTCCTCATCTCAGTCCTAAATGTCCTACCCCGTATCCTGAGACTGTGACCCCTTGTTCTAGACCCCCCAGCCAGGGAAAACATCCTCTCTGCATCCAATCTGTCTAGCCCTGTCAGAATTTTATACGTTTCAATGAGATCCCCTCTCATTCTTCTAAACTCTAGTGAATACAGGCCTAGTCGACCAAATCTCTCCTCATACGACAGTCCTGCCATCCCAGGAATCAGTCTGGTGAACCTTCGCTGCACTCCCTCTATGGCAAGTATATCCTTTCTTAGGTAAGGAGACCAAAACTGCACACAGTACTCTAGGTGTGGTCTCACCAAGGCCCTGTATAACTGTAGTAAGACATCCTTGCTCCTGTACTCAAATCCTCTTGCAATGAAGGCCAACATACCATTTGCCTTCCTAACTGCCTGCTGCACCTGCATGTTTACTTTCACTGACTGGTGTACAAGGACACCCTTTGTACATCAACATTTCCCAATCTATCACCATTTAAATAATACTCTGCCTTTCTGTTTTTCCTACCAAAGTGGATAACTTCACATTTAACCACATTATACTGCATCTGCCATGTATTTGCCCACTCACTCAACTTGTCTAAATCGCCTTGAAGCCTCTTTGCATCCTCCTCACAACTCACAATCCCACCTAGTTTCGTGTCATCAGCAAACTTGGAAATATTACATTTGGTTCCCTCATCCAAATCATTGATATATATTGCGAATAGCTGGGGCCCAAGCACTGATCCCTGCGGTACCCCACTAGTCACCGCCTGCCACCCCAAAGAAAACTATTTATTCCTACTCTGTTTCCTGTCTGTTAACCAATTTTCAATCCATGCCTGTATATTACCCCCAATCCCATGTGCTTTAATTTTGCACCTTAATCTCTTAAGTGGGACTTTATCAAAGGCCTTCTGAAAATCCAAATACACCACATCCACTGGTTCTCCCTTATCTATTCTGCCAGTTACATCCTCAAAAAACTCCAGTAGGTTTGTCAAACACGATTTCCCTTTCATAAATTCATGTTGACTTTGTCTAATCCTGTTGATATTTTCTAAGTGTCCTGTTATCACATCCTTTATAATAGACTCTAGCATTTTCCCTACTACTGATGTTAGGCTAACCGGTCTGTAGTTCCCGGTTTTCTCTCTCCCTCCTTTTTTAAATAGTGGGGTTACATTTGCCACCCTCCAATCTGCAGGAACTGTTCCATAATCTATAGAATTTTGGAAGATGACAACCAATGCATCCACTATTTCCATGGCTACCTCTTTTAGTATTCTGGGATGCAGATTATCAGGCCCTGGGGATTTATTGGCTTTCAGTCCCATTAATTTCTCCAGCACTTTTTTTTACTAATACTAATTTCCTTTAATTCCTCCTTCTCACTAGACCCTTGGTTCCCTAGTATTTCTGGAAGTTATGTGTGTCCTCTTCCGTGAAGACAGAACCAAAGTATTTGTTTAATTGCTAGCCATTTCCTTGTTCCCCATTATAAATTCTCCCGTTTCTGACTGTAAGGGACCAACATTTGTCTTCACTAATCTTTTTCTTTTTACATACTTGTGGAAGCTTTTACAGTCCGCTTTAATGTTCCTTGCAAGTTTACTCTCATAATCTTAATCAATCTCTTGGTCCTTTTTTGCTGAACTCTCAGCTACTCCCAATCCTCAGACTTGCTACTTTTTCTGGCAACTTTTTTTTATGACTCCTCTTTGGAGCTAATACTATCCTTAATTTCTTTTGTTAGCCGTTGTTGGGCCGCTTTTCCTTTTGTGTTTTTGCGCCAGAAAGGAATGTATAACTGTTGCAATTCATGCATTCGTTCCTTAAATGTTAGCCATTGCCTATCCACCATCATGCCTTTTAATGAAGCTCCCCAATCTATCATAGCCAACTCACTCCTCATACCTTCGTAGTTTCCTTTGTTTAGATTTAGGACCATAGTTTCGGATTGGACTTCTTCACTTTCCATCTTAAAGAAGAATTCTATCATGTTATGGTCACTCTTCCCTAAAGGACCCCGCACAACATGATTATTAATTAACCCCTTCTCATTGCACAATACCCAGTCTAGGATAGCCTGTTCCCTATTTGGCTCCTCAATGTACTGGTCTCAAAAACCATCTCGTACACCTTGTGAGACTGTCGGAACTCAACACATAGAAAACAATGGCGTCACAGTAAATCAGAGAAAGTAACTGCACTGACTTACAACCATGTTAGCATCAAGCACTTTCAGGTTAAAGGGCAGCATCACATTTTTGCATGAATGTCCAAAGCAGTAAGAACCTCAGCTGTCAGAAGCTGGAGGAGTTCCCACATTCTCAGATGCATTCTTGGAGCTCCTATTTGACAGACGTCAGGGCCATAATAGACAAAATTATTGGGCAAAGCCACTGAGGGCAGAAGGTCCCATAAGAGGGTGGTGCAGGCTGTATGGAGGGAGGTACCAGAGGCAGTCAGTTCCACACCCACCAACCTAAGTACTGCCACACAGTTCCAGAGGAAATGAAGTGACCTCACAAGGTTAGCTAAAGTAAGTCTAGATACATGCATGCTCTACCATTCATACAGCCTTCCCTCACCTCCTTATCTCTCATACTCTTTCTCTCTCAGTATATGCATGTGAGGGAACTCATTTCTACTAAAGACAACCTTTCCAAATACTCAAGCACCTTCTTTATTCAAAATTACACTGTCAACTCACATTGCCTGCCACATGAGCTGCAGTTAATTTTAAAGGGACAAAGCACCTCTGCATCTCAATATCATGGCATGCATGCACTCTTATGAGGGAACGTGCCTATGCCATTCACATGCCCTTAACAGTGTCTTCATTTCCCTGCAAAGGAAAAGATTGCCTTTTCCACTTGTGAGGGAGACCAAAACTAGGGGCCATCAATACAAGATAGTCACTAATAAATCCAATCGGGAATTCAGGAGAAACGACTTTACCCAGAGAGTGGTTAGAATGTGGAACTGGCTATCACAGGAGTACTTGAGGCGAATAGCAAAGATTCATTTAAGGGGAAGCTAGATAAACACATGAGGGAGAAAGGAATAGAAGCTTATGCTGGTAGGGATAGATGAAGGGGTGTGAGGTGGCGGGAGGAGGCTCATGTGGAGCATAAACACCGGCACGGACCAGTTGAGCCAAATGGCCTGTTTCTGTGATGAACATTCTGTGTAATTTTATGTAAAACCAGTGCCAAAGAAATACAACCAAGGAGGACCAGCGATGCTGAAAACCCTGAGCGCACATCAAGAGGAGGGACAGTACATCCTGGGCAAGCTGGGAGAGGTATAGAGATTCGCATATCTCTGGTAAACAGGATCAAGTACAAACCAATGTGGTGGGTGTATTGTGTTTAATCGGAGTTTAGGACGGAATATAACACACTAGTAATACAGCAGAAACGTATGACCGTGACAAATAGCTGGTACTTAACTCCCATAAATTCCTTCTAGTCTATGTCCTTTATACTAATTAACTTTTAACTATCTTTGCAAGCAGTTCTGTTAAACAAACTCCAAATTCTACCTTAGCATTATAATATGGTTATTAGTAATAATGGAAGCAACATAGGTTGGACCTTCATTGGCCAAATTAAAGATACATTAACAAAGTCAAAACCATAACTTAAAATCAACAGACAGCTAGCCTGGCGGAATGGACCCATGTGGAATGTTATGCCTCATCTAAACTAACTAACTTTTTTTAAATATTCATTCATGGGATGTGGGCGTCGCTGGCAAGGCCAGCATTTATTGCCCATCCCTAGTTGCCCTTGAGAAGGTGGTGGTGAGCTGCCTTCTTCAACCGCTGCAGTCCGTGTGGTGAAGGTAATCCCACAGTGCTGTTAGGGAGGGAGTTCCAGGATTTTGACCCAGCAACGATGAAGGAACGGCGATATACTTCCAAGTCAGGGTGGTGAATGACTTGGAGGAACTTGCAGGTGATGGTGTTCCCATGCTTCCCTAGTCCTTCTAGGTGGTAGAGGTCACGGGTTTCGGAGGTACTACCGAAGAAGCCTTGGTGAGTTGCTACAGTGCATCTTGTAGATGGTACACACTACAGCCACGGTACACCGGTGGTGGGGTGTGTGAATGTTTAAGGTGGTGGATGGGGTGCCAATCAAGTGGGCTGCTTTGTCTTGAATGGTGTCAAGCTTCTGGAGTGTTGTTGGAGCTGCACTCGTCCAGGCAAGTGGAGAGTATTCTATCACACTCCTTACTTGTGCCTTGTAGATGGTGGAAAGGCTTTGGGGAGTCAAGAGTTGAGACATCGTCGCAGAATACCCAGCCTCTGACCTGCTCTTGTTGCCACAGTATTTATGTGGCTGGTCCAGTTATGTTTCTGGTCAATGGTGACCCCCAGGATATTGATGGTGGGGGATACGGCGATGGTAATGCCATTGAATGTCAAGGGGAGGTGGTTAGACGCTCGCTTATTGGAGATAGTCATTGCCTGGCACTTGTGTGGCGCGAATGTTGCCTGACACTTATCAGCTCAAGCCTGAATGTCTTCCAGGTCTTGCTGCATGTGGGCATGGACTGCTTCATTATCTGAGGAGTTGCGAATGGCACTGAACACTGTGCAGTCATCAGCGAACATCCCCACTTCTGACCTTATGATGGAAGGAAGGTCATTGATGAAGCAGCTGAAGATGGTTGGGCCTAGGACACTGCCCTGAGGAACTCCTGCAGCGATGTCCTGGGGCTGTGATGATTGACCTCCAACCACCATAACCATCTTCCTTTGTGCTAGGTATGAGTCCAGCCAGTGGAGTGTTTTCCCCCCGATTCCCATTGACTTCAGTTTTACTAGGGCTCCTTGATGCCACACTTGGTCAAATGCTGCCTTGATGTCAAGGGCGGTCACTCTCACCTCACCTCTGGAATACAGCTCTTTTGTCCATGTTGGGACCAAGGCTGTAATGAGGTCTCCTGAGGTCCCCACCACCACAGAAGCCAGTCTTCAGCCAATTCGATTCACTCCACATGATATCAAGAAATGGCTGAGCGCACTGGATACAGCAAAGGCTATGGGCCCCGACAACATCCCAGCTGTCGTGCTGAAGAATTGTGCTCCAGAATTAGCCACGCCTCTAGCCAAACTGTTCCAGTACAGCTATAATACTGGCATCTATCCAACAATGTGTAAAACTGCCCAGGTATGTCCATTGCACAAAAAGCAGGACAAATCCAATCCGGCCAATAACCGCCCCATCACTCTACTCTCAATCATCAGCAAAGTGATGGAAGTTGTCATCGACAGTGCTATCAAGCGGCACTTACTCACCAATAACTTGCTCACTGATGCCCAGTTTGGGTTCCACCAAGGACCACTCGGCTCCCGACCTCATTACAGCCTTGGTCCAAACATGGACAAAGGAGCTGAATTCCAGAGGTGAGGTGAGAGTGACTGCCCTTGACATCAAGGCAGCATTTGACCGAGTCTGGCATCAAGGAGCCCTAGTAAAACTGAAGTCAATGGGAATCAGGGGAAAACGCTCCACTGGCTGGAGTCATACCTAGCACAAAGGAAGATGGTTGTGGTGGTTGAAAGTCAATCATCACAGCCCCAGGTCATCACTGCAGGAGTTCCTCAGGGCAGTGTCCTAGGCCCAACCATCTTCAGCTGCTTCATCAATGACCTTCCCTCCAACATAAGGTCAGAAATGGGGATGTTCGCTGATGACTGCACATTGTTCAGCGCCATTCACAACTCCTCAGATAATGAAGCAGTCCATGCCCGCATGCAACAAGACCTGGATGACGTTCAGGCTTGGGCTGATAAGTGGCAGGTAACATTCGCGCCACAGAAGAGCCAGGCAATGACTATCTCCAACAAGTGAGAGTCTAACCACCTCCCCTTGACATTCAATGGCATTACCATCACCGAATCCCCCACTATCAACATCCTGGGGGTCACCATTAACCAGAAACGTAACTGGACCAGCCATATAAATATTGTGGCAACAAGAGCAGGTCAGAGGCTGGGTATTCTGCAGCGAGTGTCTCACCTCCTGACTCCCCAAAGCCTTTCCACAATCTACAAGGCATAAGTAAGGAGTGTGATGGAATACTCTCCACTTGCCTGGATGAGTGCAGCTCCAACAACATGCCAGAAGCTCGACACCGTCCAGGACAAAGCAGCCCGCTTGATTGACACCCCATCCACCACCTTAAACATTCACTCCCTCCACCACCGGCGTACCGTGGCTGCAGTGTGTCCCATCTACAAGATGCACTGCAGCAACTCACCAAGGCTTCTTCGGCAGCACCTCCCAAACCCGCGACCTCTTCCACCTAGAAGGACAAGGGCAGCAGGCGCATGCGAACACCACCACCTCCAAGCTCCCCTCCAAGTCACACACCATCCTGACTTAGAAGCATATCATCGATCCTTCATCGTTGCTGGGTCAAAATCCTGGAACTCCCTCCCTAACAGCACTGTGGGAGTACCATCACCACACGGTCTGCAGCGGTTCAAGAAGGTGGCTCACCACCACCTTCTCAAGGGCAACTAGGGATGGGCAATAAATGCTGGCCTTGCCAGCGATGCCCAGATCCCATAAACGAATAAATAAAAAAATTGGTGAGGATGAGGTCAAGTAGGTTTTTCCCCACCAGTCGCAGGCCCAGACTGACAGCTATGTCCTTCAGGACTCAGCCAGTAGGGGTGCTACCGAGCCACTCTTGGTGATGGACATTGAAGTCCCCCACCCAGAGTACATTCTGTGCCCTTGTTACTCTCAGTGCTTGTTCCAAGTGGTGTTGAACATGGAGGAGTACTGATTCATCAGCTGAGGGAGGGCGGTAGGTGGTAATCAACAGGAGGTTTCCTTGCCCATGCTTGACCTGAAGCCATGAGACTTCATGGGGTCCGGAGTCAATGTTGAGAACTCCCAGGGCCACTCCTTCCCGACTGTATACCACTGTGCTGCCACACCCCCTGGTGGTTCTGTCCTGCCGGTGGGACAGGACATACCCAGGGATAGTGATGGAGGGAGTTTGGGACATTGGCTGAAAGGTATGATTCTGTGAGTATGACTATGTCAGGCTGTTGCTTGACTAGTCTGTGGGATAGCTCTCCCAATTTTGGCACAAGTCCCCAGAAGTTGGTGAGGCAGACTTTGCAGGGTCAACTGGGCTGGGTGTGCCATTGTCATGTCCTTAGCCGGTGCCAAGGTCAATGCCAGGTGGTCCGTCCAGTTTTATTCTCATTGCTTTCTGTATTCAGTTTTTTTTCAACTGAATGGTTTGCTAGGCTATTTTCAGAGGGCAGTTAAGAGTCAACCACATTGCTGTGGGTCTAGAGTCACATGTAAGCCAGACCAGGTAAGGACAGCAGATTTTCTTCCCTAACGGACATTCGTGAACCAGATGGATTTTTCGACAATCTGATAGTTTCATGGTCATTATAGTTGCTTTTTATTCCAGATTTATTTAATTAACTGAATTTAAATTCCCCAGCAGCCAGTGGTGGGATTTGAACTCATGACTCTGGATTACTAGTCCAGTAACATAACCACTATGCTACCGTTCCCTGTCAACCGAAGATATTTTGTCTCAAAGTCTATTACAAGCCTCCAGGAAAACGAAACTTGCACAGTTCCAGTAAAACACATTTTATACATTAACCGTTTACTTGTCTCAAGCAGAAACATACAATTGTTTAAACACAATATTATTTGCTTTACAGTTTCATTCGCATAACCATATATATTTTTAGGCACCCCTAGTTTCTATGGTTTTATGAAAGGGAAATCATGTTTAGCAAATTTGCTGGAGTTCTTTGAGGACATAACGAGTAGGGTGGACAAAGGTGAACCAGTGGATGTGGTGTATTTGGATTTCCAGAAGGCATTCGATAAGGTGCCACATAAAAGGTTATTGCATAAGATAAGAGCTCACAGAATTGGGGTTAATATATTAGCATGGATAGAGAATTGGCTAACTAACAGAAAGCAGAAAGTCGGGATAAATGGGTCATTTTCCGGTTGGCCAAAGGTAACTAGTGAGGTGCCACAGGGATCGGTGCTCGGGCCTCAACTATTTACAATCTACATCAATGACTTGGATGAAGGGACCGAGTGTAATGTAGCCAAGTTTGCAGATGATACAAAGATGGGTTGGAACGCAAGTTGTGCAGAGGACTCAAAGAATCTGCAAAGGGATATAGATAGGCTAAGTGAGTGGGCAAACATTTGGCAGATGGAGTATAATGTGGGAAAGTGCGAGGTTATACACTTTGGCAGGAAAAATAAAAAAGCAAATTATTATTTAAATGGAGAGAGATTACAAAATGCTACAGTTCAGAGGGACCTGGGGGTCCTTATGCATGAAACACAAAAAGTTAGCATGCAGGTACAGCAAGTAATCAAGAAGGCAAATGGAATGTTGGCCTTTATTTCAAAGGGGTTGGCATATAGAAACATAGAAGATAGGAGCAGGAGTAGGCCATTCGGCCCCTCGAGCCTGTTCCACCATCCTTCTTGAATATATTTAATGAATTGGCCTCAACTGCCTTCTGTGGTAGAGAATTCCACAGGTTCATCACTCTCTGGGTGAAGAAATTCCTCCTCCTCTCAGTCCTAAATGGCTTACCCCTTATCCTTAGACTGTGACCCCTGGTTCTGGACTCCCCCGCCATCGGGAACATCCTTCCTGCATCTAGTCTGTCTAGTCCTGTTAGAATTTTATAAGTTTCAATGAGATCCCCTCTCATTCTTCTAAACTCTAGCGAATATAAGCCTAATCGACCCAATCTCTCTTCATATGTCATTCCTGCCATCCCAGGTATCAGTCTGGTGAATTTTCGCTGCATTCCCTCCATGGCAAGAACATCCTTCCTCAGATAAGGTGACCAAAACTGCACACAATACTCAAGGTGTGGTCTCACCAAGGCCCTGTACAACTGCAGCAAGACATCCTTGCTCCTGTACTCGAATCCTCTCGCTATGAAGGCCAACATACCATTTGCCTTCTTAACCACCTGCTGCACCTGCATGCTTACCTCCAGCGACTGGTGCACAAGGACATCCAGATCTCGTTGCACTTCCCCTTTTCCCAATCTATTGCCGTTCAGATAATAATCTGCCTTCCTTTTTTTGCCACCAAAGTGGATAACCTCGCATTTATCCACATTATACTGCATCTGCCATGCATCTGCCCAATCACCCAACCTGTCCAAATCATACTGGAGTTTCTCTGCATCCTCTTCACAGCACACACGCCCACCCAGCTTTGTGTCATCTGCAAACTTGGAGATATTACATCTAGTTCTCTCGTCTAGATCATTAATATATATTGTGAATAACTGGGGTCCTAGCACCGATCCCTGCGGTACCCCACTAGTCACTGCCTGCCACTCAGAAAAAGACCCATTTATTCCAACTCTTTGCTTCCTGTCTGCCAACCAGTTCTCTATCCAAGTCATTACCTTACCCCCAATCCCATGTGCTTTAACTTTGCACGCTAATCTCTTATGCGGGACCTTATCGAAAGCCTTCTGAAAGTCCAAATACATCACATCCACTGGTTCTCCCTTATCTATTCTACCAGTTACATCCTCAAAAAATTCCAGTGGATTAGTCAAGCATGATTTACCTTTTGTAAATCCATGTTGACTTTGTCCGATCCTGTCACTGTTTTCCAAGTGCTCTGCTATTACATCGTTTATAATGGACTCTAGCATTTTTCCCACTACCGATGTCAGGCTTACCGGTCTATAATTCCCCGTTTTCTCTCTACCACCTTTTTTAAATAGTGGGGTTACATTAGCTACCCTCCAATCCATGGGAACTGTTCCAGAGTCTATAGAATTTTGGAAGATGACCAGCAATGCATCTACTATTTCTAGGGCCACTTCCTTAAAAGCAGGGAAGTCCTGCTACAACTGTACAGGATATTGGTGAGACCACACCTCGAGTACTGCGTACAGTTTTGGTCTCCTTATTTAAGGAAGGATATACTTGCATTGGAGGCAGTTCAGAGATGATTCACTAGGTTAATTCCAGAGATGAGCGGGTTGACTTATGAGGAAAGGTTGAGCAGGCTGGGCCTATACTCATTGGAATTTAGAAGAATGAGAGGTGATCTTATTGAAACATATAAGATACTGAGGGGGGCTCGACAAGGTAGATGCAGAGAGGATGTTTCCCCTCCTGGGGAAATGTAGAACGCGGGGGCACAGTTTTAGAATAAAGGGTCGCCCTTTTAGAACTGAGATGAGGAGGAATTTCTTCTCTCAGAGGGTCATAAATCTGTGGAATTCTCTGCCCCAGAGAGCTGTGGAGGCTGGGTCATTAAATACATTTAAGGTGGAGATAGACAGATTTTTGCAAGATAAGGGAGTGAAGGGTTATGGGGAGTGGGAAGGGAAGTGGCTTTGAGCCCAAGATCAGCCATGATCTTATTGAATGGTGGAGCAGGCTCGAGGGGCCAAGTGGCCTATTTCTGCTCCTATTTCTTATGTTCTTATGTTCTTATGTTCTAACAGAGGTTAGAGGTAAGGTGGCAACTGAAGGTTAGTAAAAGCTGGGAAATGCTCATCATAGGTAGTCTCAGCATTGCGTGCTTTCTCAAAGTATTGCAAAACCCTTACACTCTGCAACTATTTCTTCAAGTGGAAAATGTCACAGTGTGTACCAAAGCAAGCTCTTCTGTGGTTCACATCATAGGGAGTGCCTTGCAGGAAGTGGCCAGCCACAGTGATGAGCCACTTCCACTCGGGAATTAACTACATAAACCACAGCTCTACTGCTGTCACTTCCCCATCAATTACATCATAGCATCTTACAAGCACCAGCACAGAGACATCCACATGCTTGGAAGTAGCTGCTGAGTCTGAACTCTGTCACTGGGTTAAACACTAAGCACTGGTGAGAATGAGAACCTAGGAGTGCAAGAGAGGGAAAGTGCCATCCGATCATGGAGGGTGGAGAAAGGACCACCCTCTGCTCAGGAGCCTAGGGACCAAGATCTCAGGGACCCAGTCTTCAAAAGAGCTCTGATTCGGAAGAATCCATCTTATGTGGAGGCAGATGAAATGGTTTCTGTGAATATGGTTGAGATGATGGACAATTGGGAAGAATCCACTACCCACATCTGCAAAACAACGTGGGAGGTTTCCCACAATCTACAGAACACCTTGGCGACTGTGATAGCCTTTGGAGATTTTTGCTGCATCAAGATGCCAGGAACAGCCTCTAAGGACATTGATAGCTTCTGGAGTGGCAGCTAACAGTGCTGCCATAGATGCTTTGAACTGGATACTTTCACAAGGCTCCCAAGGCCAAGGTTGGGAGTATTCGGTCTGTACTGGCACTGGCCAGTAGCACCTTTGAGCCTGTGCACAGCACCAGTGGGCTGCAAGGAGAGGGCACAGATGTCACTATCTGTCCAGAGAGTACTATAGAGCCTGCTGCCTTAAGGCCTGCTTCAATGCCTACACATGAGGAAGCTTCAGGCATGGGGCCAGCAGTCCTTTCCACTGCAACAGTGCATCTTCCTTCCCCACTTTTGGATGCAAGTCCATTCCAAAGAGCATTCCTGTGCTGGGGAAGCATCGTGGCTATTAAAATGACCTGAACCCATAAATACGGGCCTGTGTGGCCTGACATCAGGGATGTGAGGTTTGATATTGGGCCTGTGTGATTTAATATCAGCTGTGTCTCTGGCATTGGGATTGCATGATCTAGCATCAGGGCTGCATAGTCAGGTGTCAGAGGTTTCAGTAAGTGTACTCTCATTGGGAGCTTGGCAATCGGCTAGCATGGCAGAGTGTAGTGGTAATGTGGGATGAGTTGTGGACTGCTAGAGGACAGTTGTTCGTAGGATCAGGTGATGGCTGCATGCATGCACTTACCTGAAGGACAATACTGTATGTACATCCTGGGTAGTAAACATTTCCGAACAGCACTGTTTTTTCCTTACATTTCGGTGAGTAAGTAGCTGCATATCCAAACTTTAACACTTCTCGACTGTGTTCACCTGCTTGTTAGCTGGTTGGGGAGCGTGAATCTGACTGTGAGGGCAGGATGAAATTGCAGGCATTCTTGTTGATAGTTTTACGAGCAGAAATAAAACAGAAGAGTGGAATAATATCCCTAGATTATCCGGTTTACTGTTGTCCTCTTCTCCTACCTCCACCCACCATCCCATAGCTGAGTGGTCAAGCAGCCTGACATGAATCTTGTCATTCATGTATGAAGTAATACTGGGCGGCCTGCTGGTGGCGCTGTCCAGGGAGAGTATAAATACTCGGGCATGGGCCCAGCTTGCTCAGGACATTCCTCAACAGGAACTAGTGAAGGACACAACTAGATCTCCATGTTGAAAAACAGTTGATTAAAGCTTTGTTTAACGCTTAGACCAAGTGCCTAGTAGTTTTCTTACATCACAGCCCACTTCTTCCCATGCCTGCGCCAGGGCCTACCCCTGCTTTGTTAGCTGCTAACAAGTTTGACACAGATTGACCCCTCAATCCATTCCCCTCCCCCAACAGGGAATGGCATCCATTATTCCAATGGCGAGACTGCTAGATATGGAATTCCCCACTGGTGGAATCTATTAACTAAAGCAATCAGCATGGAGAGTTTGCCCCTGTACCATTTCGTAGTGTTATACAGGGAAGACTTAATGTTGTCACAGCCAAGGCTCTGTGTTAATGAATCAATATTATCACTGTGCCACATGGGGAGGTTACATGAATTGGAGGCATTACTCACTATCAGAAGCTACTTAATGGCAAATAGTTCAGTGATACAACGGAAGTCTGCTCCCAATTAATAAAATGACTGCTGATTACCACTCAATGGCATTCTTATTCCTGTCAGCAGTAAATGTCATATTGGTCTGACCGAACCATCAATTTGGCCAGTATCCTTTGGAGAAAACTTTCCCAGGTTAATCCTGCTGCTGTAGATATACCTGATTGGAATCCACTTCTGCCAAGTACTCCTTCGTTGCATCACCCCAATCAACAGAGAATTTATTCATAAAGTGCTGCTCTGTGAGCACTATTGTACATACAGTAATTACATTTTTCAGATGGGTTTACAGAGTCACTTATATGGTCAGCGGCCTCTGTATTGGACTCTGGTAAGTCTGCTTAATATCCTTCAAAATACGTGTTGACCCCTAAAAGGCACATCAAAAAGATCAGAGGCTGCACTTTCATTACAGTTAAACGTTTGTACCAGAAAATGTGTAATTCACACAACTCATGGGGTCCTGGGCTTTATTACCTTCGAAATCAATAATCACAGCTTTCTTTGGGATATGTAGGTTTGATGGTATTTTTCAATAAATCCACACTTGGCATTATTTTTGATTTCTGCAAAAAAGTATTTATTTTTCTTTCTTTTCTAACATTCCTGTATTAATTTCACACTGTTCAAAAAATAACAATATCCTATTAGTACGGGAGTTATACAAAGCTGTCTACTTAAACTTCACATGGACTTCTGTGAAGTAAATAACATTTTATGGCTAACAGATTTCTGACTTGGACGGAAACGAAGGATGCTCCACAATCATAAGGGCTTTATACTCCAGGGTGTAGAAACTTGCAGTGTTACTTCCATTTCAAATGTGAGAAGTCGCACAACACCAGGTTATAGTCCAACAGCTTTATTTGAAATCATTTCAAATAAAGCTGTTGGACTATAACCTGGTGTTGTGCGACTTCTCACATTTGTCCACCCCAGTCCAACACCGGCATCTCCACATCATGACTTCCATTTCAGTGGGTGTACCTGAGAAAGGACATTTCTCTTAGAAGCCATTTCTCTTAGAAGTCTCAACAGCTGTTAAAATAGAAAGAAAGACTTGCATTTATACAGCAGACGTCTCAAAGCACTTTACAGCCAATGAAGTACTTTTTTTGGAGTGCAGTCACTGTTGGAAACGCGGCAGCCAACTCCCACAAACAGCAATGTGATAATGACCAAATAATCTGTTTTAGTGATGTTGATTGAGGGATAAATATTGGCCAGGACACCGGGGATAACTCCCCTGCTCTTCTTTGAAATAGTGCCATGGGGTCTTTTACGTCCACCTGAGAGAGCAGACAGGGCTTCGGTTTAACGTCTCATCCGAAAGACAGCACTTCCAACAGTGCAGCACTACCCTCAGTACTGCACTGGAGTGTCAGCCTAGCTCAAGTCCCTGGAGTGGGACTTGAACCCACAACCGTTTGACTCAGAGGCAAGAGTGCTACCCACTGAGCCACAGCTGACACTATCATGCTGCATGCTCATGATTTGTGTATCAGATATGATGAGAAAGCAGGAACTGTACTTTGTGTGTAGTTGACAGTGGCTTTAGTCAAGAAACAACCCTGAACTGGTCCTGTTATTTTATCTGTACCTTGGAAGTAGTAGTGTCTAATTATGATATAATTATGATATAAAATATGCCAGAAATCGCTATACACACCAGATTCTCCTGTCTCCTCTCAAGGGTAGAGATTACCACCTAGTCAAACCAATTTATACAGCTTACAGGCTGAATAATGCATAGAAGCTCTGAGGCACAACAAGATACTGCGAGTACAGTACTTAAACACAATAATCAGTCCACAGGGTTTAAAAACTCTTTTTTTAGAATGTGTTTCTTGAACAGCTTGATAACTGATAGGATTTACGGATGATAAAGCCTTTCAAAGCTCTTCCTGTTGCAATATTGCATGGTATGGATTCCCAATAATAATCATGGAGTTCAGGTCTACAGTCAGAACTACAGACACAAGCAACCTGAGCTGATTTTTGCTATGGGAATTCTTTAATATTACAGTTATTTCTTTGAAGTCAACAAACAAGCTTTAACAGAGAATACATTTCTTGAGGTGAGGCTCCAGGTACAGGTTCTTGCTCCATGGGTGCATAGATCACAATATTGGGCCTATAGTGTTAAGCTACCTATCTGCGAACCTTTGTCCCATTGAATGAAGTTCTGTACTGGGAGCAAGGCCTCGCAAAACTTATTGTCGGATCGCACAACTTGTGAGCTGGCGTTAACGTCTAGCCATCCTTTGTTTCTTAACCTGTCCCATTACCATCCCCTTTTGCCTTGAATATCTCTTAATGTCTCTCAATGTCTCTTGATCTCTCCTGCCTTCTATCCTATCACAGACCTTCCCTTTTGTTCTTTCATCCCCTCCCTCATTTCCCAGCCCCTACACTTGCTTAAAAATCTGTTCTAATTCCTGCTTTTTTCCAGTTCTGAAGAAAGGTCATCGACCTGAAACGTTAACTCTGTTTCTCTCTTCACAGATGCTGCCTGACCTGCTGAGTGTCTCCAGCATTTTCTGTTTTTATTTTAGGTATTGCTGTCTTCCTGCAATGCTTCATGCTTCAGCAATCAGAGTGATTAAGTTCTTATTGTGTTTAAATGATGTGCTCTCAGTATCTTGCTGTGTCTCATTGTCTCAATGAATTGTTCAACCTGTAAACAAATCTGACTATTAATTTTAGTCTGAGTGGGTGCTTGGAATGTAATCACCATATGAGCCACTCCTAGCCTAAAAAGAACTTCGAATTTGATTGACCGGAATAAAGGCTACAGGGGCTTCAGCCCAGACATGAGTAATTGCTCAACAGAGTCCAAGGAAGCTCTCTGCTTTTGTTATTATTGGCTTCATTTTGTGTCAGGATAATCCCGACCAAAAGGAGATCCTCCATATGTGCGCACTAGAATCTGTTAACTGATCTGTCAATGAAAATTAATCCGCTGTTTTGAAAAAAAATCTTAAAATATTTCTAAACCTTTTGATTGTGAAACTGAACGGCCATCATTCTGAGTTATATCTCAGAGCCACTGTCTCACCAGCTGCAACGCACAGTCTTTAAGCAGAGATTAATGAAGGACTTAAGTGAGATTTTACTACAATACAGCAGTGAAACAGCCAATCTCCGTATTGTTTCCGAATACATTCAACAGTGATGTAATTATATTTTCAACTGTGCAGTTTAAATCAGTGTGCTCTCAGTTAACAACAAGGCACCGCAAATTTCTCCAATGACCATAACCAACTGCTTAGCAGTGCACAATATATCCTCTATACATGGAAACAGGTAATGATGTGGCAGATATAAAAACACATAACACTGAATACACATCAGATTCATCAGCATCTAAAAAGAAAAATGGTCAATGTTCCAAATAGAGGCCCTTTGTCAAGACTGACGAGGTTTGATGAAGAGTTTACCTGAAACATTAACCTATTGATTCTCTTTTCAGATACTGAGGGACACACTGGGTAACTCCAACATCTTCTATTTTTCTTTCAGATTTCTAGTATTTACAGCGTTTTCTTTTAATCACAGCTAACATGAAAGATGTAGAGTTAGGGATTACACAATGGGAAGAGTGCATCCCACTGTAGGAAAAACATAACGTCAGGAGCAAAGCCACGAGTGAGTTGGGAATGTTTTACTCATAAGTGGATTAATATGGGTGTTCTCCAGTTCCCACTGATTATCTTGTTTATTCAATAAGCATCAACATAATTCAGCTTAAGAATAAAACATTACTTTTTAAATATTGTGTCAATATGAAGTTACTTGAATAAATTAGGCACTATAATATTCTTCACTGCGTCATTGGAACTGTCTAATTCTTCCAAGACACAAATCGTTGTTGGCTTAAAAACCACTTCGGCACAGATCAAGCACATTTTTACTAACTTCCCTTCAGTCAGCAGTACAACGCTAGACTCCTAATCCCAAAAGAATATTCCGGAACCTTCAACAGAACAGCACCAGGCGGACGACTCCCAATCCATAAAGTTATGAGTTTGAATTCCAGTGTTGCCAAATCCAGGTAATCACCTATCCCAAAACCCAAATGCTTCATTCACTGTGAAACTGTGTGTTGGTTATCACTTCCTATAAATGGACCTTATAATTATTTGTGTGAAGTGTATTGAGAAGTTTCTGAGAGATATGATAAGGTGCTATATAAATGCAAATCTTTTTATAAGAACTGACATCATGACAATACTACACACAGGAGCAGATGCTGAGTCACAGATAAACTATACAGTATTCAATGGGATTGTGATTTATTGTAAATACAGAACCATGTCTCATTAAACGCTGTTGTAATCTGGGGAAAAATAAAGTAGAAACACACGGTAAGTGATACTTTGAGAAGAGTGATGCTCTGAGATATGTTCTCCAGCTGTAGAAAATTCCAACGTCGTCTTGATGTTTGCACTGTCAGCTTTTGAAGATGTTATGATTTGAAAAAGCTTTTCTGAATAACTTCCAGTCGCTGAATAAGAGTAAAGAGGAGTAAGGAAAGTTTGGACAGCTCCGATTGTCGATTCAACTGTACGTCAATCATTTACATCTATTTTCTTTTTTCCCCGGTCTCCTGACTAATCTTTTATCAACTCTCTCTATGCAGCAAGCATTTTTTGTACTTCTGAGCTTCATGTTTGAAGGAATGTGTCCAAAGTGTCAGGAGTGCATTGTAGCTCCCACATAGTAGCCTTATTTTTTAACCCTTTTGGAAGAGTGGTGTGCTATCTCTAGAGAATCACCTAGAAGATTATCTACCTTCAGATCTCTCCTTGTCTCAAATCTCTACAAGGTGATCACATCATCAGGACAGGCTCCTTTTCCCCTGTCCTGTTCCCAGATTGGGTGAGGGGGTGGAGAACGTGGGTGAGGGAGGTGGGGGCTAGCGGGGGGAGAAATGAAGCTTGGCCACACTCCAGTGAAATACCAAACCTCTGAGTATACTTTGATGCCTCTATATATTCAGACTATTTGGTCGTTCCAATTCAGACCTTTACAACTGGTCCTGTGATGCAGCATCGCTAGACTCTTAAATCTACAAATTGCTATATTTTGTCCAATTTTGTTAGCTCTATAGATCTGCTGCACTCGCTGATTTTTTTGTTGAAACGTCTGAGGATGGCCCTGATGGCAGTGCTGCCATTCCTGATCAGCCTTTTTGCTGTCCTGGTCCCCATCGTCCTTCTCGTGACTGCTTGCATGTATCTCTGGCAGCTTCGATGGAATCAAAGGCGAGACAGGGACTGGGAGCACCCTCTCCCTCCGGGATCCATGGGGCTTCCATTTGTCGGTGAAACGTTCCACTGGCTCCTACAGGTATGTCTGATTGCTAATTATAGTAAGTAACTTTTGAAGGATAAGGTGGGAAAATAAACTGTTTGTTGGTTGGGGTAAGTGTTTTGTTTTTAAATTTTATTTTATGTCTTTTTTTTTTAGTTATGTCTGTGTCCCAATTTGTGCCAGTGTTACTCTTAGGGGCAAGTCCTGGGTGACTTGTGCTCCAGCTTCACCCTTCCCCTGTGAGGAGAGGCCTAAAAGGGAACAATTTGCTACAATCTAGTAATTTATAGCTTTTCCATATCTCAGTGTCAGGTATTATACAGATATAGAAAGAAAGAACTTGCATTTATATAGTGCCTTTCATGACCTCAGGACGCTTTACAGGTAATAGTCACTGTTGTAAAAGTCGGAAACATGACAGCCAATTTGCGCACAGCGAGGTCCCATCAAAAAGTAATGATCAGATAATAGTGATGTTGGTTGAGGGATAAATATTGGCCAGGATACCAGGGAGAACTCCTCCTGCTCTTCTTCGAAATAGTACCGTGGGATTTTTTATGCCTACTTGAAAGGGCAAACAGGGTCTTGGTATAACAGGTTCCAGCATCCGCAGTATTTTGCTTTTGTCTTGGTTTAACTTCTCATTCAAAAGACTCCCTCAGTACTGCACTGGACCATCAACCTGAGATCTTGTGTTCAAGTCTCACTGGAGTGGGATGTGAACCCACAACCTTCTGACCCAGAAGCAAGAATGCTACCAGTGAGCCACAGATGACATAGTACAGACTGGGTAAAAGGGAACAAATCACTCCAACCCAGTACTGCACGGTTCACTTGTACCTCATGTCAGCTCCTGTACAGATAAAGTACACATGGGGTAAAAGGCAACAATCCACATTCATCTGGTACAGCACAGCTTGTGTGTGATTCATTAACTCTTATACATATACACACAATGGTAAAGAGTTTGCATAGTGATGTGCTAGTGATACATGTCAGCATTCGACTCTACTGTAAAGAATTACTAACGAGGTGCATCTATCAGAATATTGCTAGGAAGCTGGATATATCAAGAAGTGCAGAGAAATAAAATCAAAGTGCTAGAAATATGCATCAGGTCAGTTGTCATCTGGAAACGCTTCACCAGAATCGATATTGTCAGAGACTGACCAAAATTAAAAGAGGGGAGAAACAAGAGATGAAGGTCAAGAGTGCAGATACACTAGCTACCTTCACAAAGGGTGGCAAATCGGTTTAAAGAAAGAAAGACTTGCATTTATATAGTGCCTTTCACGACCACCAGGCATCCCAAAGCGGTTTACAGCCAATGAAGTAATTTTGAAGTGTAGTCACTGTTGTAATGTAGGAAACGTGGCAGACAATTTGCACACAGCAAGCTCCCACAAACAGCAATGTGCTAATGACCAGATAATCTGGGGTTTTTTCCATTATGTTGTTTGAGGGATTAATATTGGCCAGGACACCAGAGATAACTCACCTGCTCTTCTTTGAAATAGTGCTATGGGATCTTTTACGTCCACCTGAGAGAGCAGACAGGGCCTCGGTTTAACATCTCATCTGAAACAAGGCACCTCCGACAGTGCAGCACTGTCTCAGCACTGCACTGGAGTGTCAACTTAGAGTTTTGTGCTCAAGTCTCTGGAGTGGGACTCTGAACCCAGAAACTTCTGACTCAGAGGCAAGAGTGCTACCAACTGAGCCACTGGTTGACACACATAATGGTCCAGAAATTGGAGTTCGATGGTTGCAGCGGGGGTAAGGATCCCCCGCGATATCGCACTCCGCGCCTACCTTTATGGTTTTGGCCCACACGAACTTCAGTTCCTGGGCCTCTCCCTGGTGCTGGCGTGCAGTGTGTGCGTGTCCCAGAGGCGCAGTTAATTCGATGCGACCTCTGGGATCACGTGGGCCAGTTAGAGCCAATGGCAGCACACCATCTTTCATTCATAGTTTTGACAGCAAGAGCTGTCAAAACTATGAATACAACAAGCCCCCAAAAGAACAGCTAAACCTCAATTAAATTTTTTTTAAAAAGCCATCACATTAATAAAATAACTATAGTTAAATAAATTAGCCACTTTAAACAAAATTAAAATTTTTGAAAAAATTTAAATTCTTTTTAAAAGTTATAAAAATAAACTTACCTTTCTTTAAAGTCTCTAAAAAAGATAAACCTGTTGAAAAAAATTTAAAATAATACTTAATTAACTACTTACCTTGTTAAAAGGGGGTCTTACGCCTGCTTTCTTTATGTGTAAAATCTTCAACACTTACCTGCGCGTTCAAACCTGAAAAAAAAACTAAGTGCACTGAGTGTGTACAACCTGTAGTGCGCACGCGGTTCACTTAGGAACCGCCCCCTTCGCAATACCCGAAGTGCCGGTTTCCCGCGCATGCGCAGTGCATGCAGGGAACCGGCACTTCGGGACCTAATACGCGAGAGTACACAGTGCGTAATCTCTCGTATTAGGTCTAATTTTCGGGCCATAAAAATCCCATAAGTACAGAGACCTCACACCTGCTTCCGTGCCTAATTGAAAGGCTTTTGCTCACAGCACTTGTTCTGAGAGTTTGCTTTCAGTACTTTGCAGCTGATTTCTACAACTTTGCAGCTGATTTCTACAACTTTGGAGGTGACTTTCACTACCTTGGCGGCCACTCTCACTATTTTGGTGGTTTGTGCATCTGATACCCACTTTCCAGCTGTCATACATCAGATCAGCGTGGGTGCCACTTATGCTTTTTCACCTTAGACCTCAGATGAAGACCAAGATGAGCAGCAGCAGCAACACAACCAGCAGCACCAGCCGGAGCAGCAGCAGCTTTCTCCTCACAGACCTGCCGCTCCGCAGGAGAGAGGGGATGAGCCTAGAGGTGCAGCTCGCAGGAGGCGATACCCACAACGCAGAGTATATAGGCAGAGGATCAGCTTCCAGGACATGTCTGAACAGCAGTGGCTCAGGAGGCTCAGGGTGAAGCGTCAGGTCGTGACGGACATTTGCAGCCTGCTGGAACAAGGCCTGCCGCCAAGTGGACCTGGTGGCCACGCCTTACCAGTGGCTGTCAAAGTGACCACCGGCCTCAACTTCTTCACCTCAGGCTCCTTCCAGGGATCTTCAGAAGACATTTGCAGGATTTCGCAGTCGGCCACCCACAAATGCATCACACAGGTGACTGATGCCATGTTTGCCAGGGCAGGCAGTCTTGTACACTTTGCCACTGATGATGCCAGTCAGAATGAGAGGGCGCACAGGTTTGCTGCTCTGGCTGACTTCCTACAGGTGTAGGGCAGTCATCGACTGCAGACATGTGACAATCAAGGCACCCCCAGATCACCCAGGAGTGTTTGTAAACCATAAGGGCTTCCACTCCATCAATGTGCAGCTCATCTGCAACCATTAAAAGATAATTATGCAGCTATGTGGAAGATTCCCAGGGAGCTGCCATGAATCTTTCATTCTACGCCAGTCCACCCTCCCTGAACTCGTCGCACCTCCGAACAGACTTACCAGCCGACTGCTTGGACACAAGGGCTATCCACTTAAAGCATGGCTGATGATGCCCATGAGGAGCCCAAGCAATGAGGCCCAAGAGCACTACAATCAAAGCCATATGACGATGAGATGTGTCATTGAGCAAGCAATTGGGATGCTGAAGATTTACTTCAGGTGCCTCGACAGATTTGGAGATGCCCTTCAATACGCAGCAGCCAGGGTCTCCAGAATGATCATGGTGTGCTGCACGCTGCACAACAGCGCGCAGCAGCGAGGATTGGAGCTGCAGGAAGAGAAAGGTGCAGAGTGCAGAGCCTCTGCAGAGGAGGAGGAGGAGGAGGAGGAACAGGAGGAGGAGGAGGAGGAACGTCATGTGGCTATGGCACCAGCAGCGGTGCACATTGCTGCCCTGGATGGCCTCATAATGGCAAGATTTAGTTAGGTTGCATCACTGCACCCATCTGGCAGCCACATGTTGAACACACTTGCCCCCCTCCCCCAGCACAACGCAATCCTGCAATCAACAAAGCTTCTCACAGACACCCATTGCTCAGATTTAAGTCTTGTCTTACCATTCATATGAAGTGAGATGGTCACTTGCCAGGCAGCAGGCAAAACTGGACAAGACGGGAAAGTGATGCAAAGAAATAATTTTTATATGTTTCAGAATGTAAACATAAACTTAACAATGTGCATATCCTTGTGCAACTTCAAATCTTTCATCTTCCTTTTTCTACTACACTATGTCGTGCAACCCCAGTGGCTTCACCAGAGGTAGAGGCAGGCTGCTCACATCCCTGCTCTGACTGCTCAGATACTTTTGGCTGATGTCCTCTGGATTTTGGAGCCCATGAGGGCCCCGCCAAAGGCTGCTCCACCTACATCTGTGCAGGGGCAGACTCGACCATCAGGACACGAGGCAGCATGTTGGGGCACTGACTCTTTGGGGGGGTGGGGGGGGGGGGGTGGTTTGCGTGGCAATGGGTGAGAAATGGAAGGCCTTTGAGCAGAGTTCCCACTTCCATGACCCCTTTCCCCATCTTTCCCCTCATGGCCCACCCGCACTTCCCTGCCAGCAGTGAGCCGGAGAGCACTTTGCTGCGCATCAGTGGGGCGCTGAATAGCCAAGACTAGGTTTTGATCAATCCTAGTTAAGGTGGCATTCAGAATGTGCAAGCCATTGGTGAGGGCAAGCATGCACTCGTTTGACTGCTGCATTTGATGCTCCAGGCAGGTGGCCATTCTTTCCATGGACGAACACCTCATAGCGAAGGCCTGCGACATCATGCCAGTCATGCTTGAGACAGACTCCTCCTTTCTCTCTGCAAGTGTGCACATTGCGGCTGGAAATCCTGCCAGAGTCTCACACATTTTTTGCTGCTGCTCCAGAATTATCCTCTTCGTCAACAGCCACCAAGGTTCAGCATCTGTGTCCAGCTGAGCAGAGCTTGAAGCGTCCTGCGCCCTCCGACGAGGACTCTCCACTGCTGTCCCTGTCTCCATTATCTGCTCTTGCTCACTTGTGATGTGTGAGACACCAGGTGACAGCACATTTAACTGTCTTACTGGTCCTACTGACGTGTGTGTATCTAAGCTGGTGCATGGTCTACATGAGCCCTGTGACGGTGCACCCTCAGAGTAAGTTCCCTCCTCTGAGGAGTTGTCATCACCCTCCAGCACCACCTCCTGCGGAACACTTGATGGGTCTGTGGGAGATTAAAGACATAAATTAGAACGGTAACGGTAAGGATGTTTTAAGTAAACATTATGCACATGATCATATTTCACTGGCTGTTGACATCAAGTCAGCATGAGTGACTGTTGTCTGCCATGTGCCTATGTGATATTTAATTCTATCACCAGGTAGCTGGGAGGCTCCCATCTCCCCATCTCTGATTTCCAGGCACGCCGACACTCGGCTTATCTCCAGTGCATTCCTCCTCTGCAGCTGTGAGCGTGGCAATGGCTGGAGGGCCACCTCTGGTTCTCTGCCTCTCCCTGGTGTTCTGTGCTCTCTTCTCCTGCAAGGAGGGAAACAAGAGACCTTTGAGTGAGAGTAATGGAATGTGTGGAACGGATGGATGGACAACATTTGTTGACGATGACTATGAGGGAGAGACGTAACATTACATTAAGATGAGGGTGTCAGTGGTGGATGGTCAGATGGGGATGTGAGGAAGTGCACAGACAGAGAGGGATGGGTGCATCTGCAAGGTAAGTTGGTGTGAGGATTGATGTGCTAGAGTAGGCTTGGGAAAGCAGAGTGAGGGGGTTGGCGTGACACACACATCCGGATGTAGTTGAACGTGCCATTCTATTCACCTTTAAAGCCCTCACTAGGTAATTAAACTGCTACCGGCACTGTATCCAGGAGCGTGGCATCACACTCCTGCTGCTGACCTCCTCAGCGATCTCCAGCCACGCCTTCTTGATCTCTGAGGCTGTCTTCTTCCTCCCATGAGCAGGGAAAAGTATATCACTGCAGGCCCTTATACACCACAGCATTAGCTCTATGGAGGCGCCATTGAATCGAGACGCAGCCTTGGCACGTTGCGAGTCCATTCTTGCTTCCACTGTTTTCCCCACCTCCACAATCCTTCAACTGTCATCTTTGCTGTGTACCTTTAAATACTTCAGCTGAAATCTTCAGTGTGCTGTCATCATGCCCGCTTGCATTATTTGGTTGGGAAACCTTGAAGTCGGATGCAAATGCAGTGACTGGCTTAAAAAACCACTGGCAGACGCGCTGCAGTTACTTCTGGGTACCCCGCGCGCTACTGGGCCCCTCCACTCCCAGCGGGTCTCCAGGTAAAATTTCCCGCCATAGTGTGGGGGCTGATGGACTGTCACACTGCCATTTCTAAGCAGAATTTTTACTTGCTCCAATGTGACTGGGCCAAAAAAAATTTCAGCGAACAGTTCTGTGTAATATGTTTGCTGAATAAAGAAAGTAGAAAACTGGCAGTTAGAGAGAAGAAAAGAGTCATCTTCACTACAGACACTTTTTATTAAGTTTTTTTCCCCTACTTTTTACAGGGCTCTGATTTCCACGCCTCCAGAAGGAAGCAACATGGAAATGTGTTCAAGACACACTTGCTTGGGCGACCAGTGGTGCGTGTCACTGGTGCGGAACACCTGCGCCGGCTGCTGCTGGAAGAGCACAATTTGGTCGGTGCCAACTGGCCGCGCAGTGCCCAAGCCATCCTGGGATCCAACAGCCTGGCAAACTCCATCGGGGACATCCACCGTCACAGAAGAAAGGTACCGATTCCACTAGAGAACATCAAACCTGGACCTGTTTCTCTCCAAAACGGCAATAATGTTCAAGTGAAATATACAAGCAAAGATTTAAATTTGTGGTTAAACCCCAAAATAATTGAAGCATTCATTTCATACTCATGAGTCAAATTATTTGTAGTCAGGCCTTTGACTGTCTCTACCTGTGTGTTTGTATCTCTTCAAAGCTAAATGAGGTTCACCCCAGAGATATGTTATTCAAGGGACTCATTCCACAACTGTGAGTCCCAGCACTGCCTGACCAGGGATGCCATTAACTCCGGGTAGGGATTTAAGCTGTAGCAATCAGCATAGCTTCAAACTGTTCCTAAGGGATGGGTTATAGAGTCATAATGGCACAGAAGGAGGCCATTCGGCCCATCGAGTCCGTGCAGGCTCTCTGTAGTGCAATCCAGTCAGTCCCATTCCCCCGCTCTATCCCTGTAGCCCTGCAAGTTTATTTCCCTCAAGTACCAATCCAGTCTCCCCTTGAAAACATTGAGGGGTAAAAATTCAGTTGGTTGCGCCTCCCGTTAGCGCCTTAAATGGGCGCTAATGGGGCGTTAAGGCGCTAACGCCCGGGCGCAGCGCTGTTTGCGCCGCTCGAGAACTTAACTTGAGATTGTGCGGCGGCGCTAAAACTTACCGCTGCGACCACCTGCGCGCGCAGATTGTGACGTCATTCCGTGGTGCAACGCCCTTGGGGCGCCCCGGAGCGGAAATTGAGTGGCGCCCCCTGCCTTACCGCCTGGCGCTTCCAACGACCGGAAGACTGGAACGTTATCAATCGGTGTGGGGCTGGGGGGGGCGCTATTTAAAGGGGGCCTCTTCCTGTCTTTTTCTGTGGTCGACATTTATGCACCACTCGTTCTGAGAGAGAGAGAGAGATTCGGAGAGAGAGAGAGAGAGACTTCTACATTGACTCAACGCTTTGTGAGGTAGTTTTGCCTAGTTCATCCTAACTTTGCTGCTACTTTCGTTGCTGTACCTCATTACTTTTCTGGCAAAGAGAATATGGGGGCTGCAATGATTGGGGGCGTCGTCCTGCTCCAGCTCAATCGGAGGAGAGTGAGACGCAGACAGAGAGTGGCAATGATGGCCAGACGGAGGAGGGCCATCAGGCGCATGTACAGGAGAGCTTACCCTCCCAGGGTATATCGTGAACAGCTCTCCTACATCCACATGTCCGAGGAGCTGTGTTTGCGAAGGCTGCGATTCAGCAAGGAGGTGGTCACTGAGCTCTGCCACCTGCTGCAGCCAGATCTGCAGCCTCAGCTGAGGTCAGGACGTCTCTGTCGGTGGCAGTGAAGGTCACAGTGGCTTTGAACTTCTACGCCACTGGCTCATTCCAAGCTGCTGTTGGGGACCTCGCCAATATCTCCCAGTTTGCGGTGCATCGCTGCATCCGGCAGGTCACCAATGCCCTCTTCACAAGGAGACGAGACTTCATCTCCTTCCCTATGACCCCAGACAAGCAGCATGACCGTGCTATGGGCTTTGCGAGGGTAGCGGGCTTCCCCATGGTGCAGGGCGCCATTGACTGCACGCATGTGGCTTTGCATGCTCCGCGAGAGAATGCAGAGGAGTTCCGGAACAGAAAGGGGTTCCATTCCTTGAATGTGCAGTTGGTCTGTGACCACAGACAGGTGATTCTCGCTGTCAATGCCCACTATCCGGGCAGCTGCCACGATGCTTTCATCCTGCGCCAGAGTACTGTGGCAGAAATTTTTGAGGCACCGCATCAGCCAGTTGGTTGGCTTCTGGGGGACAAGGGGTACGCATTGAGCACCTGGCTGATGACACCGCTCCGTGCGCCAAACACCCCTGCTGAGCTGCGGTACCAGGAAAGCCAACAAGCAACCAGGAACATTATTGAGCGCACAATCGGCGTGCTCAAACAACGATTCCGCTGTCTGGACCATTCCGGAGGAGCCCTGCAGTACTCGCCTGAGCAAGTTTCCAAATTCGTAGTGGTGTGCTGCATGTTGCACAACATGGCAATCCTCAGGACGCAGCCAATGCCACCAGGCCTTGCAGCACCACAAGAGGAGGAGGAGGAAGAGGAGGAACAGGTCGAGGACGATGATCAGCAGCAGCACCAAGGCAGGAGGGCGGCCCACAATGGTCAAACTGCAAGGGCCGTCCGTCAACGACTAATAGCAAGCCGCTTCTAGGGCCCCTGCCAGTGCTACAAACACGAATCAACCCAGCACGCAACCCCTAAGCCGGCCAAGGCACCAATAATTCCAACCACCAGCCATGTATATTTTGAATACAGAAACTTATTTATTGTACAAACTCTGTGTGTGTCAATTCCTCATGCCAAACTCATAGAAATAAACACAAAAAAACAGTCAATAACATAACTGGTTCTCACAACCTGGAGATAATGTCCAAAACACTAAACAAAAGTTGGGCCATGAACCTCGGCCTTTAATAAAAAAATGACCAGCATTTTGGCACACCTCCTACTTTTTGCCCTTCGAGGGTGATCTCCTTCCCTTGCGCACTTCCCCCCTTCTAACCCTACTGCTCCTCCGTAATGGGACCTCAGTGGCTGCAGCAAGGCTGGTGGAAGGCTGCTGCTTGTCAGACCCTGACACTGCAGATGCCCCTGAAGGACGGCCTCGACCACTTCTGGGCCTGGAGGGCCCGGCTGCAGACTGCTTCAACTCTGCATGGGCGGCAGCAGTCTGTCCTACAGGCGGTGGCAAGTGCAGTGGAGAAGTGACAGTGTTGGCAGCAGAAATGCTGTCATCGTGAGAGAGGACAGCAACTCCCTGCTCGCCCGACACACTGGCACTCCCACGGGGCAGCACTTCAGCATCCGGAGCAATTTGCCGGAGAACAGATTGCTGGCCTGCTGCGGCGCGGTGACAGCCCCGGGGACATGTGCACGAACCATCGAGGATGGCAGCAGTCAGTGCTCGCGTCGCCTCAATCTGAGTCTGCATGAGAGCAGTCTCAGATGGGTTCCTGGCAGCCAGTGACTGAATTGCAGCAGTAAGCTTTAGTGTGGCATCCGCCTGTGCTACAGCGAAGTGCTCCACACTCCTTGCCAGTGCCTCAATGCATTCGGGCACCCTTCCCACTGCACCCATGAGCTCAGTGTGCATGACCACCGCCTGGCTGTTCATTTCTGCAATCAGCCGCTCCTCCTCTGCGTCCATTGCATTAGGAGTGTCTGGCATACTCTCCCTCTGGGGAGAAGGCTCCCGTTCTTCCCTCCCCTCCCCATGGCGTTTCTGCAGCCCGCTGGGTCCTGGAACTTCACCATCATCAGCCCCTTCCCCCCTGCTCCCCCGTTCTTCCCTCCCCCCCCAATGGCGTTGCTGCAGCCCGCTGGGTCCTGGAACTTCACCATCATCAGCCCCTTCCCCCCTGCTCCCCTCCGGGGAAGGCGTGTTCCCAGTGTGGCCATGGGCTTCCTCGGGAGAGGGTGGCACTGATGCTCCGGCTTCCTCTTCCTCCTCAGCTGCAGCATCACTCCCAGTGGCAGCTTCAAGGACCATCTCCTCAGCTGGTGAATCACCATCTGAAAGCAGGGAGGTACAAGAGTGGCTTTAGCGTGAGGACAGGGTGGCAGTAAGGGAGGAATAAGTGCAGCGAGTTAGCAAGTTGGATTGAAAGTGTCAAAGGCTGGTATTGTGAGGGACAAGTGGAAGGACAGAGGACAAAAAGGTGATGACCTTACCATTGCTGTCCACAACGGGGTCGGCGTCTCCAGTGGCGACGGGACCAATCACCCGGCTTGCCACAATCCTGTGGACGCGCTCCTCAAGATCGCTGAGGGGTTGCAGCTGAAGCCGCCCTCCACCCGTCCGTTGCTGCTGTCTCCGATTATGAGCCAGCTTAGCCTGCAAGAAAAAGGACAGCATCTGAGTCAATATACAGCCATGGTCTTGCCTGATGTGCCTCCCATAGGTGAATAGCCCTTACTGTATGCAGCCATGGTCTTGCCTGATGTGCCTCCCATAGGTGAATAGCCCTTACTGTATGCAGCCATGGTCTTGCCTGATGTGCCTCCCATAGGTGAATAGCCCTTACTGTATGCAGCCATGGTCTTGCCTGATGTGCCTCCCATAGGTGAATAGCCCTTACTGTATGCAAAGTGTGGAATGTGTGTGTGTGTTTGATGAAAGGGCCATAGGTGTTGCATGAGTGTTGTGCATTGGGGTTTTAAGACCCTCTGGCCATAGAGTGAGGTTGAGATGGAGGGATGGAGAGGTATTGAGAAAAAGCCACTCACCCTGACGACCCGAGTGAGGTCGTTGAACTTTTTGCGGCACTGGACATGGGTCCTGGGCACCATGCTCCTGGAGGAGACGCTCTGAGCCACCTCCCTCCACACTCTTCTGAACTCGCGTGTCAAAGGCCTCCTGCCACTCTCCGGGAACAGCATGCATCGTCTGCGCTCCACTGCGTCAACCAGAGCATCCAAGGCCCGCTCGGTGAAGCGATGAGCGCGTTCTCTCACCCTCTCCATGCTTGGCAGCAAAATGGATTACAGGTCTCTCCAGGCTGAGATTCAAGGCTGCAATGAGCAGGGTGTGGCTGGGGAGCAAGTGCCCCCCCCCGCTTTAAGAAGTGTCCGGCGCCAGTGTGTCTGTGTTCCCTCGCTAACTGGCAGCAGCTGCGCTGCGCTCGTGCGCTGAGGTAGCGCCTCACTCCTAGGCCTTTGCGCCTTAAGAGAGGTGTGCAGCGCCTAATTTAGCGCTCCACTCACCTCCCGGGGCGGTAAAAGTGAAGTTTCCTGTCAGTGCCGATAATTAGCGCCAGGCGCTAATATTTGCGCGCGGACGATATTTGCGCCCCAAATGGGGCGCGACCTAATTTCTACCCCTGAGTGTCTCTGCTTCCACCACTTCCGTCGGTGGCAAATTCCAGGTCGTCACCACTCATAGAGTCATAGAGTCATACAGCACAGAAAGAGGCCCTTCGGCCCATCGTGTCCGCGCCGGCCATCAAGCCCTGTCCATTCTAATCCCATTTTCCAGCACTTGGTCCATAGCCTTGTATGCTATGGCGTTTCAAGTGCTCCTCTAAATGCTTCTTGAATGTTGTGAGGGTTCCTGCCTATACCACCCTTTCAGGCAGTGAGTTCCAGATTCCAACCACCCTGTAGGTGAAAAAGTTTTTCCTCAAATCCCCTCTAAACCTCCTGCCCCTTACCTTGAAACTATGCCCCCTGGTTATTGACCCCTCTACTAAGGGGAAAAGTTCCTTTCTATCTACCCTATCTATGCCCCTCATAATTTTGTACACCTCAATCAGGTCCCCCCTCAGCCTTCTCTGCTCTAAGGAAAACAACCCCAGCCTGTCCAGTCTCTCTTCATAGCTGAAGCGCTCCAGCCCAGGTAACATCCTGGTGAATCTCCTCTGCACCCTCTCCAATGCAATCACATCCTTCCTATAGTGTGGCAACCAGAACTGCACACAGTATTCCAGCTGTGGCCTAACTAGCGTTTTGTACAGCTCCATCATAACCTCGCTGTGTAAAAAAGTTTTTTCTCACATCCCCCCTATATCTCTTGCCCAAAACCTTAAATCTGTGTCCCCTAGTCCTTGTACCATCAACTCGTGGGAACAGCCTTCCCCCGTCTAGCCTATCCAAACCCGTCATAATCTTGTACACCTCTATCAAATCACCCCTCAACCTCCTTTGCTCTAATGAAAACAAATCCAGCTTCTCCAACCTGTCCTCGTAGCTAAGATCCCCCATCCCCAGAACCATTCTGGTAAATCTCCTCTGCATTCTCTCAAGGGCCTTCACATCCTTCCTAAAGTCTGGTGACCAGATCTGGATGCAATACTCCAGTTGTGGCCTAACCAGCGCTTTATAAAGGTTCAGCATGACTTCTCTACTTTTATACTCAATACCTCTATATATGCCAAAAAAGGGAAAAAAGTATGTTGATAAATTCTGTAAACAAAATTTTAAAGTAAATATTATAAATATACACATTATCAGCCTCCCCATTGCACATTCAATTATAGTGATATTCACCACATAACCCCTTCAGTCAACAATATCGGAGGAAAAACATTTTCAAAGTTTTACCAGCCACCATTAAATTCCTAAAATATTTTGCAGGGACATCCCAGTCACTCCATATGGAATTGCACTACATGGCGTGACTCTGAGTAATGAGACCAGGAAGATCCCAGGTTCTTTCTGTGGTCTATGCTGGGGCAGCAGAGGCAGTGTTACAATTGGTGTCAGCTGGGAGAATGGAATAGAGTCCTTACAGGAAGCGGGGTGGAAGGTAGTGTAGTCAAGATAGCTGTAGGAGTCAGTGGGCTTATAGTGGATATTAGTCGATAGCCTATCCCCAGAAATAGAGACAGAGAAGACAAGGAAGGGAAGGGAATAGTCGGAGATGGACCATGTGAAGGTGAAGGTGAGGGAAAGATGGAAATTTGCTTCTATTTGGCACTTTACAGCCTTCTGGACTCAACATTGAGTTTAACAATTTCAGATCATAACCTCGGCCCCCATTTTTCGGACAACAGCTGTTGCTGATGATTCTGATATTCCCATTTACACCTCCTCTAGACCCATTTTTTGTTTCTTTACTTGTCCCATTAAGATCTCCTTTTGCCTTGCACCATCATCCCTTTTGCCATTTAATCACTCCTGCCTTCCACCCTATCACAGACCTTCCCTTTTGTTCTTTCCTCCCCTCCCCCTTTCCCTGCCTCTGTACTTGCTTAAAACCTGTTACATCTTGAACTTTTTCCAGTTCTGACGAATGGTCATCGAGCTGAAGCGATAACTCTGTTTCTGTCTCCACTGATGCTGCCTGACCTGCTGAGTATTTCCAGCATTTTCTGTTTTTATTTCTTATATCATAATCATACTTTTGCCCCTCTGGGCTTAGTAATTTCTCCAGTAATTTGATGGCGTCCTACCTGTGTACACCTGAGAGACAGAGCAGAATAGAAAGAGGAGAACATTTAAGGTGTGCTGATCCAAGGTGCCTGTATTTGAGAAAAGTAAATGATATAAAATATTTAGAATATTTTGCGATTCCTCACTTAAATTTTTCTCTTTAATTTTCTGCCTGTCCATTTTGATTTTCTCAGACTCTGTCACATTGATTTTCATTGCGCTGTTTTTAAGTTTTTTTTTTTCAAAAACTAGCTGCTTTTTAAACCTTCCTGTCAATCTTATCTCTGAGGGATGACGGTGCATTTAAAAAAATGAATGGATGAAAGCAGAAATGGTATCTTGCAGCTAGCATTACATCCCACTGAAGGAATTTGCCTGTCCTCATCCTCTCTATAGCAGCAAGGCTAAACATTGTCCTACAACAATCACCGAGTGGAGTATTAAAATATGGTGCTTTGTGTGTGCTGTTAAATAGCTTTCCTGCTTGTCTGAATAAAAATGGAGGTTGCACCATGTCCAAGTCACCTTGTCCAAGGTGCGATACACTTGTTTATCAATAGGATTCATTATAAAATATTTGGATCCTTATAAAATATATTTTGCAGTGCTTGAGAATGGTGCATTTATCATGAAAACTGTGCATTCATTTTTCTTTTCCTATCAAACAGCTGCTGTTCAGAGGAATATTTATTCATTTGGGGGGAAAAATTCAGACAATGGGTAAATAATTGCGAATGTGAAAATGTCTAGTTCTACGGTATTTATTGCTGTCTAATCTGTAAGGTACACCTTCCCATCTCTGTGAATTTTATATACTGGTACAACTTTAATGGGTTTATATGGTAATGGCGACTGTCGAATAGAGAGCAACTTATACATCAAATTTTATAGTAAATGCTAGACTCCAGTCTGCTGAGTATTTTTCAATTCAAACCACATCCCTTCAACATCATTTCTGTTTTTTGACAGGTCTACGCAAGAGTTTTCAGCCACTCTGCTTTAGAGAGTTACCTGCCACGAATCAAGCGGGTGGTGGCAGAGACAGTGCGGGACTGGTGTGCCAGGGAATGCCCTGTCACTGTGTTCCCAGAGAGCAAGAAGCTCACGTTCCGCATAGCTGTGGCAGTACTGCTGGGATCCTCGCTGGGCGAGGAGGAGCTGACTGACCTGTTCACCATCTTTGAGCAACTTACCACAAACATTTTCTCGCTGCCCCTGGACGTTCCAGGCAGTGGCTACAGAAAGGTACGCTTAATTCTTGCCGTCCAGCACATTCTCCCATGAGTCAGGCAACTTTGTTGAAGGGCCTCTCAGATACTGGTGTCATTTCATAGGGTTCTTACTGAAATGACAACTATAAAATAGTTCTGTGCCAGGATAATACAAGGTGTTTGAGTGCAGCTTCAGGAGCATGTTGCTCTCTAATTGTCCAATGAGCCTTCCCTTCTTTTCCCCTTACAGTGAAATGCTAGACCTACTTGGCACCTCCCCCGAAAGTGTGACTGAGAGCTGGAAGCCACTGTGTGCGTTCTACCCCTTTGTGGTGTAGTCTGTTGTAACCATAACTCACAATGCCTCTTGCGCATCCCGACTGTCATCACACCACCATTGGCAGCCGTGCCTTCAGCTACCTCGACTCTGGAATTCCCTCCCTAAACCTCTCTATCCTCCTTTAAGACGCTCCTTAAAACCTACCTCTTTGACCAACCTGTCCTAATATCTCCTTATGTGGCTCGTGTCAAATTTTGTTTGATAACGCTCTGTTATCACTGAAGCGCCTCAGGACATTTTACTATGTTAAAGGCGCTATATAAATGCAAGTTGTTGTTGTTGTTGTGCTGCCCTTGCACTTGCTGTTGCTCTACGTCTATTTTAAAAAGTCTTAATGCAAAAGAAATTCTCCTCCCTGTGGTTGAATTCAGTATGTACAACATATATTATTAGGACATTATCAGAGGATTACAAAATAAATACTGATGAGAAAGGGCACTAAGTCCATCTTAGACTGGTAGGTGTAGTTTGGGTTCCAGCCAGGCAGAACCCTGTTTACACACCTCAGCTCCTACCTGTCTGGAACTTAAATTGTTTCAGAGAGAGCATGTTTGGATAGATGCATGTATGGAGCTGTCTCCCAAAATTTAAAGAGAATCTCCACTCTTTAAACATTTAACGTACGGTCAGATAGGTTTACTTAAAATGGCCAAATGTCCCACAAAGCCCCTAAGCACCTTGTAAAGCAGGTTTGAGACCAGACTGCATTTATACTCTATGTAGCGACTAACCGAAGGAGTATGAGTCTGTTGTCCCTTCATTGGGCATTGACTGTGGAATCAGGTCATGCCCTGACTCCAGGTTTACACTGCCAGTTTCAAGTTGGTGTTACACTGCAAAGGTTCTGTACCAAACTTAAACTTCAGCTTGCTGGAAATCTGAAAATCTATCACAATCTAGCACAATAAGAATCCATGTTGAATAAGGTTAATCAAGGCACTTTTACAAAATGTCTTAATTACAATCTTAAAATACACATTTTTCTAATTCAGTACACCAGATGGACTCAATAGGTAACTATGGAAACCCATGCCATGTTTATCCTACTGAGAGAACAACACTGTTGTTGTTTACTTGTGTGCACAACTGGCTTGAGGCCAAATGTTTGTAAAGCAAGAGTTTAGAGGAAGATGCCAAGTGGACACAGGCCCACTCGCTCATTCTAGTGGCAGGTCATGAAATAGTGGCATGGATAATGGCAACTGTGCAGCTTAAACCTAAGACTAGCATCAATTCTAGCTAATCCCAATTTTCCCAGGCAAAATAGGGAATTCCAATCTCTCTGAACTGACTGGGAAATTCCAGTTTCCTTAAATTGTGGCATAATGAATTGTTTAAGTGTACCAGCACTTACTTTATCACTGCAATACTAATCCTGTATTATAAAATTGAACATATAAAACCCATTTCTGTAAATTCCTTCAGCCCGACAACCCTCCAAGATCACTGCGCTCCTCCAATTCTGGCCTTTTGACCATCCCCAATTTTCATCGCTCCATCAGTGGCGGCCGTGCCTTCAGCTGCCAAGGCCCTAAGCTCTGGAATTCCCTCCCTAAACCTCCCCGCCTCTCTAACTTTTCTCCTTTAAGATGCTCCTTAAAACCTACCTCTTTGACCAAGCTTTTGGTCACCTGTCCGAATACCTCCTTATGTGGCTCGGTGTCAAATTTTGTTTGCTAACACTCCTGTGAAGTGCCTTGGGACATTTTACTATGTTAAAGGTGCTATATAAATGCAACAGCAACAACAACAACAAATTGTACAACAATGGTTGAGCGGTTATAATCAGGGATGCTCACTGGGCAGCATTAGAGGAGCGTAGATATCTCAGGGGGGTCCTGGGGCTGAAGGAGATTACAGAGATAGGGAGGGGCGAGGCCATGGAGGGATTTGAAATCAAGGATGAGAATTTTGAATCGAGGCGTTGCTTAACCGGGAGCCAATGTAGGTCAGCGCGCACAGGGGTGATGGGTGAACGGGACTTGGTGCGAGTTAGGACACGATTGTTGCAAATTGTTGTTGTTGTCAATTAAAACTTTACTTCTGCTCACTTTTTTTTTTACATTCCCTGTCTCTTCCCCAATCTCTGTCAATTTAATTATCTTGGCCTTATTTGGGTCTTAACTTCTAGGTAACATAATGTACCTTGCTCTATCTATGTCTCAAGTACTTCCTTCCTTGTTTTGTGCTGTTTCCAGGTCCCACTGTCCATTTTGGAGGTGGGACTCGTCATCACAAGACTAAGAAGTAAAACAATAGCCAGGATTCCCATTCCCAACTGCTGCTCAGTTATCCCTGTGAAAGTGTATGTGTGTTGACAGAATTGGACATGGTTATGAATACCCCTCCCTGTCAATGGTCTGCCAGTGCCCACTACCCAGGCTCACACGTGGAAAAGGGCCAGTTGGCGAGCTACTCGAGGGCTGCCAGTCCATGTAGAACCATACATACGTGAAGTGCACGTTGAAAAGTGAGCCTCCAGTACTGGAGTATCTGCGTATTGCTACAGTAACTGCTTCCTTCCACTAGGTCACAGTAGTATAAGTATGCTACCATCTACAGTCAGAAACTGAGTACTGCAAAATACAGCAGTCCACTACTTACACTGCACTTGTCCAACTTCATCATTTTGTAACTTTATACAGACAGATAATGCAAACAGATGAATAGCAAATTCCAAAAAGTATTAACAGTAGCAAACTGTAACACTTTTGCCTCAAAGTCAGAAGATTGTGGGTTCAATCCACACACCAGTGACTTCATCATATAGGGGTAGAAATTGGACCTCGTTGCGCCTGGGCGCGAGGTTGAATTTTCAGGTCCTGCGTCCCAAGTTCGCCTGACCTGTCCTTGAATATGCTAATGAGGGGCCTAACGTCGGCTTCAGGACCCAGCTGCCAAATTAGGCTGCCCTGAGCGGAGCAGGCACAAGGTGTGGATGTGGCCTAGTGAGTGACTGCCACCGAAAAGGTAAGTGTAATCCTCTCAGTCCCAACCCCACTCTCCCCCTGTCCTCCCCATCCCCGGGACTGACCTGAGGCATGCTGCCGGTGAGGCAACTGGCCTAAAATTGGATTCTTCAGTCAGGCGAGCTGTCTGTCGAGGAGCGACAGGCGCCGGCAGCTTTCCACGAATATGTTGATGAGGCCCGAGGACCGATTTGCAGCGATCCGTGGGACCTCCGTCTTTGCAGGAACAATCCCTGCGTTCAGTTAGCACTTCAGAACTGGCCTAATCTACTTTCTAATCGAGGCTGACGCGTCAGTGCAGTAAGTGAGGGAGTGCTGCACGCTTTCATTTGAGACATTAAACCGAGGACCTGTCTGCCCTGCCAGGGTGGATGTAAAAGATCCCATGACACCATTTGATGAAGAGCAGGGGTGTTTGCCCAGTGTCCTGGCTAATATTTATCTTTCAACCACCCAAAACATATTCTGCCAATACAGCAGTGCTAGTGCACCTAATAATAGGAGCAATTATGCGTCAGCCGTGGCTCAGTGGTAGCACTCTCACTTTGGTAGTCCGAAAGTTGTGGTTTCAAGTCCCACTCCAGGGATTCAGCGCAAAATCTAGGCTGACACTCAGTGCAGTACTGAGGGAGTGTTGCACTGTTGGAGGTGCTGTCTTTTGTTAAACTGAGGCCCTGTCTGGCCTCTCAGGTAGACGCAAAAGAACCTATGGTGCTATTTCGAAAAAGAGCTGGGGGGTTCTCCCCGGTGTCCTGGCCAATATTTATCCCTCATCCAACATCACTAAAACAGATCACATTGTTGTTTGTGGAACCTTGCTGTGCGCAAATTGGCTGCTGCATTTCCTATATTACAACAATGACTACAGTTCAAAAGTACTTCATTGGCCGTAAAGCGAATTAGGACCTCCTGAGATTGTGAAAGGTGCTAGATAAATGCAAGTCTTTCTTTTTTTTCCTTCTAATGCTGCTGTAAAATTATACCCTTTCTTCAAAGTCCCCTCTATCTCTCTCTAATGGTCGAGCAATAACTCCCGGACAATGAATCTTAGGCTCAAACTTCAACATTGAGCAGCATCGCATTTATTGACAGAAAGAAGAAAAATTAGAAGGGCCTTCTTATTCTGGAAAGTAAGGTCTCTGTTGGCCGATACCAGGCACCTTCAGTGTTGGCCGTGGCAGTCTATGACCAAGACCATGCCAGGTTACCCAGCTAGAGAATGCAGGAAACAGAAAAAATAGGCAGTGAAATGTGAAATTCATGAATCACTCTCTTACTCCAGGGTGTACGAGCTCGGGACAGGCTGCATCAATACTTTGAAAAGACCATAGAGGATGTGCTTCAGTCCAGTCCCTACAAAGAGTACTCAAATGCCCTTGGCATCCTGATAAAGAGCAGCAAAGAGCACGGGATGGAGATGAGCATGCAGGAACTGAAGGTAAGAATTACTGAACTTGCAAACCAGAGTTCACAATCAGGTTTTCTTTAAGGGGAAGTGGGGGAGATTTTGATCTCATCAAGGTCAGCTTTTCAGGGCTAGGAAATGAACCTTTTGCACCCAGTGTCAGAACCAAGAACTTCCAGATCAGGTCTAGCACAGGGGTTACACAAAGGGTAAAGCTGTATCTTCACGCCTAACCTCAAAAGAATGCCCCCAACCCTCTTTCAGTTTTGTGCGATTTAAAAAAATAATAAGTGGAATTTATACCAACAACAGTCCAGATTTGACTCAGTTGAAATTATCTGTGAAAATGAACACGTACTTCAATGGTGTGCTCAATCTGGTCCTCCTCCCTGGTTTGTTTCCAATAAAGTGAGTGGGATTGATGCAGGTCTCACTGAAACAACTGCCTTAACTGCAGCAGTCTAGTGACATCTACTGGCATAAAATCATTAGATCATGTGAACATTGGAAAATGGAAACTTCTGACGCATTCCTACTAAAATACATGGCAGGTTCAAGTCACTAAGAACAAAAGTGTGCCGATAGATGTGTTACACTTTCAAAGAGGTTAGCTGCCCTCTTAGTGCTGAAATGTCTGATCATGTCATTGCAGGAGGCCATGGTGGAGTTGATGTTCGCTGCCTATGCCACCACGGCCAGCGCCGCCACTTCTCTCATCCTGCAGCTGATGAAGAATCCAGCTGTCCTTGCCAAGCTGAGGATGGATCTCCAGACCAATGGATTCGGGCCTGAAAGTGCCACAAGGGAGGACTTGCTGCATCTCAGTGACGTCACCCATCTGCAGTACCTGGATGGTGTAGTAAAGGAGGTGCTGAGGCTGCTACCACCTGTGTCTGGAGGATATCGGGTGGCACTCCAGACCTTCGAGCTGGGCGTAAGTTGGTTTATTTTAAAATTAATTGTCTTTCCTTCTTAACTACACAATGACATCTGTTTGGGAATTATACTAATTTTTGTCTGAATACCCTCCTGTGAAGTGCCTAGGGATGTTTAACGTTAAAGGTGCTATATAAATGCAAGTTATTGTTATTGATCTTCACAGATGGTTTGCATTGGAATTCAAGTATAACTTGGTTTAGAGAGGATTTAGAAAATGTGGAATGTTGATTCTGTGCCAGCTACCTCATTCCTTGGGAGAGAGGGGATGAAAGTGACATTGTCACTCTCTACCCACTTTCTAGCAAGTACGAGAGAGCATGGCTATGTTGACTCATCCTTTGAGCTTCTTGCTTTTCCTTCACTCACCACCTTCCTCCCATTGCCTGACCAAAGTCAATAATTCTGTGTGGGGAGTTGTGCCAGTGAACCAAAGTGCTATCATCCTATTAATTACACTTTTTCATGAAGGTGTCACAATCTCTTAAAGTATGTCCAGTTCGCACAGAGAGTCTGACTGTGTTCACTAAAATAGGTTGAATGCATTTATCAGAATTCACCATCCCTGAGTTTAGCTCCCATTTTCCATTGTTAACTGGGAGTTGTAGCTGATCCAAGTTCTTAATTTGCTGGTGAACAGGAAGAGAATTTGATACAGAATGATACCGGGGTTTAGAGGGTTAATTTATGAGGACAGGTTGCATAAACGTAGCTTGTTTTCCTTGAGTATAAAAGATTGAGTGGTGATCCGGTCAAGGTAGATACAGAGAAACTATTTCCTCTGATGGGGAATCAAAAACAAGGGGGTATTATCTTAAAATTAGAGCTCGGCCATTTAGGAGGGAAATCAGGAAACCTTTTTTCACATAAAGCTTAATAAAAAGCTAGAAGTTTCTCCCCCGAAAGGCTGTGGATGCTGGGTCAATTGGTGCTTTCAAGACTGAGATAGATTGTTGTTAGAAAAGGGAATCAAGGGATTTGGAGCCAAGGTGGGTAAATGGAGTTGAGGTACCAGCCATGATCTAAGTAAATGGCGGAGCTTGCTCAAGGGGTTGAATAGCCTACTCCTGTTCCTATGTTTCTATGTTTCTAGAAAGGAAGACTTGTTTTTGCCCAGTGTGTCTCCATCTAGTCTGGATTTGATGTGTGTGTGTGTCAATGCGCAAAAAGATTGTTAATTTGCATAACCAGCAGGGAACAGGACCTGTAGTCAGCCTGCAGCATTGAAGCTATTTCTTACGGAGAACTAATGTTCTGCTTCACTAAGCTACACCACAGTATTGCCCTATTTATTTATAAATGTACAAAAGGCCCCAGTTTACCTCTGCTATACCACCACACGGCACCTAGAGAGATTGGACCTTTTTATTCAACAGTCAGCCCCACTCTCACCAGTAGGGCTTAGTGGTTCCAGCCAACTCTAGTTTCAGAATTCTTATTTAATGTGGAATTGAGCACTATCAATTTTAAAATACATTGATGGTTCTGTTGTAAAAGTGATGTCATGAACAAAGTAGACATTGATGAAGTGTTTGTGAAAGAGAGAGAGAGAAATGGATAAATATACAATCATGCCAATACGATGCTTCTGTTTCTATGACAGGGTTTTCAGATCCCCAAAGGATGGAGTGTGATGTACAGCATCCGAGACACACATGACACTGCTCCTATATTCCAGGATCCCGGAATATTCAATCCAGATAGATTTGCCAACGATCAAATGAAGGGCAAGAATGTACGCTTTCAGTACCTGCCATTTGGTGGAGGTGTTAGACGTTGCCTTGGCAAAGAGCTTGCCAAACTCATCCTCAAAGTCCTTGCTATTGAGTTGGCCAGCGTCAGTCATTGGGAACTAGCCACCAAAACATTCCCGAAGATGCTGATGGTGCCAATCGTTCACCCGGCTGATGGACTAAAAGTGCGATTTTCAGCTCAGCTTTGCAACAAGAGTTTAGTTTGTGATAGTTAGATAAACTCACAATCAAAGCTGAGAAACATTTATCTTATGGTGTGCTTGATTGTTTATATCCAATCATGTGATAAATAATACACCGTCATGATAATGATTCACTTTGCTAGCAACATTTTTCAATTCCAGTCGGATTCACTGATGTAGTATTGTGGTATTGAGAACACATTTTGATGGTGGGCTGTTCATGCAAAATGACTCTCATGAATCACACTCATTGCCGTGGAATTCATATGATAAAGGCATTAAACTCTTTTTTTCTGGGGAGAAAGGTAATTTTTTGTTTAGACCCAGTGTCAACATTGATCACTCCCAGGTCAAAAGTAGCCGAAGTTAGATGCAGAGCAGAGCTCCCACTACACTTTCCCAAGCCTCTGCATTAACACATTCCTAAGAGTACCCCCACTGTACAGTGTGAGTTTTGGTTTTTACACATCAGTCAGTCTCATGAATTGAAAATGCTAATTTAGTGTCAAGTTATGAACAGTTTTGCGCTGTAGACCCTGAGCCCCACACGAGGAACTGGGTTGAGACATTCCAAATTGATTCCAGGTCAGAGTTTGGCAGCCAATAGAGACAAACAATATTTCTCTCATTAGCCTGGGTTGGACCCACCATGCTACCTAATCTGATCCTTTCACCCTTTTCTAAGAGCTGTTTAATGCCCTCACTAACAGCACTGTAGCCTATCTCTTGGTCAGTGGAGTGAATCAGAAGTATTAGAAGTTATTGAGACCTTACTTCAACTCCACATCCCAAGATTGAACATCACACTGTGGTAGTTGTGTATATCTCCTTTGAACGCACGTGTGAATGTCAGATATGTTTCATAAAGAAAGCTATGCAACTGTAGTTGGATATTTGATTTGGCACTGTAGAGCAGAGTGTTTTAATAAATGCTCAGTTATATTAAGTTATGATCTGTACCCAGGTTACCTGTGATGGACAGAAGTTACCTATTGGTCTGTCTTTGAAGCGATTGTTTACTTTTATCTATTTGTGAAGTTAATTTATTTGTATAACTTTAAGAAGATTAAATCTTCCTTTATGTGCAAGATTCTTGTCTCATTACTTTTCCAGTATAGAATATTTAACCATATCAAATTGAAATAAAACTGTACAACACTTAAAGATAAAAGAAGGTAAAATAAACCAAGGACAATCTATTTCTTCCATCTAGCTCATTCCCTCTAGGTCCATCTTTCCAAAATCTGCATGGATTATTTTCATCTCTTCCTGTGTTGGTGTCAAACATGTTTATCCTGTTCACTGACTTTACATTGGAGCAATAGCTTGAAGGTCTTCCTCACCCACTGAGCATAGTAATAAGTATTACATAGCAAGAAACTGAACATTTTGTAAGGGGCATTGTTAAGGTTTAGTCAAGAAGAATTCTATATAAAAAATATGATCCTGGTGATGCAAATCTATTTTTTCTGTACAGTAAAGGGACATGTTTACGAATGAATCGATAGAAAAGCATTGGCAGCACACCCTCTATTTCCTAATATGTGAAGCAGGTGAGTAAGGCTTGGCAGTATACCATCATACACACTCCACGCATTCAGTATACCCTCGTACAGCCTCTGTACATCCAATATACCCTCATAATCCTTCCATACTACTCGCATACCCTTATATATCCTCCATACGTCATGCATACATTCCTATTCACTCCATACACTTCCATACCCTCATACACCTTGTACGCACTCCTTAGACCCCAAATACCCTTGTGCACCCTTCATACACCCAGCATTCCCTCATAGAGCCACCACACAACCTGTATACTCTCATATCCAATCCATATACTCATATACCCTCCATTCACCAGTATACTCATCATACACTTTCTTTAGGCCCTGTAAACCCTGCTACTCTCTCTCATTAGACACCGAATATCCTCATGCATCCTCCATACACCCTGTATTCACTCATAAGCCTCCAACCACCCCATATATACTCGTGTGTCCTCCATGTACCTACTCCTACACCCTCCATACACCCAATATACCCTTGTACAGTCTCCCGGCTGTAGTGCTGAAGGCCTGTGCTCCAGAACTGGTCACACCTCTAGCTAAGCTGTTCCAGTATAGCTACAACACTGGCTTCTCCCCAACAATGTGGAAAATTGCCCAGGTCTGTCCTGTCCACAAAAAGCAGGACAAATCTAACCCAGCAAATTACCGTCCTATCAGCCTACCCCCTGTCATCAGCAAAGTGATGGAAGGAGTCATCAACAATGCTATCAAGCAGCACTTACTCACCAATAACCTGCTCATGGAGGTTTGGGTTCCACCAGGCCCACTCGACTTCAGACCTCATTGTAGCCTTGGCCCATTGCACACAAGAGCTGAATTCCAGCAGTGAGGTGAGAGTGACTGCCCTTAACATCAAGACAGCATTCGACCAAGTTTGGCAACAAGGAGCCCTAGTAAAACTGAAGGAGATGCCCTATAGTAGTGAGAAGAGTGTTTGTACAAAGTGTGCACATGGACATATTTGGCAGTTTTGTATGTTTGGGTTACCCATGAATGTTTGACCACCTAAATGTAGTTCTGATAAATCCCTGTTTTCAATTCACTTTGCTCTAAGACCTGAAAGGGGGGCTCAGTGGTAGCAGATGGCAATGTAAGGATCATTAGAGAAGCATCAAGGAGATACTGTGGATAGGTGGAACAGATGGACCAAAGGTGGTCTTCTGCTTGAAAATATTACGAAGGATTAGCAACAGTGTTGCAAGGTGTAGGGGGTGGTGTGTGGGGGTCAGGTTCACCTCTGACTCAGTGAGCGGTTCGAATCGCTCCCACGCCCCTGGTTCTAGACCTTGGACTTATTTGGGGGTTGTGAACAAAGATGCAGTAGACAACAGGTTTTGATGAAAGAGTTTTGACTTTTATTAAAGAAAAGGTAACAAACTTAAAACACACTTAATGCTTAAACACAGGTTAGGGAACACACGGTACAGGCGAGGTAGAATTACAATATACAAAAACCCTTATCCCTCCCAATCCCACTGCCTAGCTAGGTTTAATTCCAGAGGATCAGGGATAATGCTCACCAATCTTACCCAGGGGTAAGTCAGGAATAGTTTGTAGCGTGGAAACTTGCATGTCTTCGGGTTTTCCTGGTGTTGGTCTTTCGGTGTCGCCTGGTAGTTGGTTGCTGCGCGGGGCCTTGGTTTTCGCGGTACTTTCAAGTGTCGGTTTGCCTCGTGGAGCCCTTGGCGGCTCTTGTTGTTGGTTCGTTGCGTTGGAGGCCTGTCGGGGCGGTACCTCCTGGAGCTGGACCGTGTGTTGAGCGATACCGACTTGCTCCCAGCTTCCAGTGGCCTTGGCTAGTGTCTGCTAGAGCTGGACCGTATGTTGAGCGATGCCGACTCGCTCCCAGCTCGTGGTCCCAGTTCTAGCCCTTGCCTGGCCTTGTCTGTCCTGCCTCCGATCTCACCTCGGGTCTGCCTGCCTCGTGGCCTGGCTGCTTGTCTCTCCTCCTGCTCGTGTCATGGGTGCTGTGTGTTGAACTGCCAGCAACTCTCTGCTTCTTGGGGGATTAGGCCCTCAATTATACTGTTTCAGGCCTATTGTGGTTTTCGCGCCAGAACTGCTTTACTAAATCGGTTTCTCGTTGAAGTGATTTAGGTTTCAGTTGCGGCCTGTTTATTCTATTGTCTTAGGTTTTGGCAGGCTCGTTAAGTCTGATGACTTTAACTTTATGTTAACTTGTCCTGATGGCTTCCGATGTCTCCCATTTAGACAGGGCCTTTATCTACGCACCAAATCTTGCTCCTTTTGTCTTAGGTTTTTGGTGGGCTCGTTAAGTCTGTTCCTGTAGATACTTGGCTAATTGGTTTTTGATGGGATGATGGGCTGTGAAGCTGTGTGCTGGATGTTTTATTGTTAGGAATTCTGTTTGGATCTGGGGATTTCAAAAAGGGTCTTGGTTTATTCATTTTTTTGGATGTGTTTGTGAGGTTTTGGGTGAGGCTCTTCCTCCTTGGTTGGATTGCAGTGCAAACATCTCCCAGACAGCTTGGCTCAGTCCCAATTACCAAAAGCTGTCCACTGCCTCACCACACCCTTTCCTGCAGCCTGTGTTTCTGTGACTGCAGGTTTACCCAATGGCCCTTTTAAAAAGGTGTCTTATCACCCAAAAGTCATTTTCCTCAGGGTTTTTCTTCCCTGATCCTTAAAAAATGTCCAAAACTGAGGTTTTGACCTCAAATTCCTTCATTTAGGTCCCATCATTCCAAATTCGTGTTAAGATCCAAAACTCACCCCCTTTAGGGTTCTATTCGAGTTTCTGGGGGATTTTGCGAAGTCTACACTGGTCAATTTTCAATTGAGGCTCAGCCCATGAGGAAGATCAATGTTCTTTTGAGATTAAGGGGAATAATAATATTTATAGATATGGCAAATACAAGTCATTGCACATGGTGACTCAAACTCAAGTGTAAGTCATGAGGTGAGGACAGGGGGAACCTGGAGCAAGGCACACAGATTTAACTTAGGTCCCCTTTAAGGCAAAGATTCTATCATCAATTGTACATAACAGCTAGATTTGAATTACTTATAGTGAAACAGCAAAAGAGAAAGCAATTTTGGGAAGTAGAGTAGTAAGAAGTATATTTGTGCTAAGAATAATATGCAGTTGGGTGCTGACATAATACAGTTCCCAGCAATATCGGCTATATACCTAAATCGTGTTATATTATTGGATTTCTATTATTAGTAATAAAAGGAGAAATTGGTGCCAATTAAGGATGCATACAAATTGAGTATGTTGCAGAAGTAGAGGCCCTGATAATTATGGGGAGGCAGGGAGGGAGCAGGGTGGGTGGGTGGGTTGGTGGGACAGCGGCTGTTTTGCATTCGGGAAGCCCGGAAGAACAGGTTTCCCTCAGGCCCTGTCAAATTTAACAGCGGAATCTGATTAACATTGTTTGTCTCCGTTTCCCAGCCAACCAGGCTGAGAGACTGCCTGGCTGTCCGGCAGGTAAGCCTTCAGCACCAGGCCGCAGCTGGGAAGTAGAGAGGAGGGAGGGAGGGATCGGAAAGGCCGGGGGGGTGGGGGGGGCGGGGGGAGGGTGGAAATCACAGGCCGGAAGGCGGGGGTGAGGGGTGTGGGATCCGAGGCCAGCGGGGGGGAAAGATCGGAGGCTGGAGAGGTGCAGATAGGAGGCCAGGGTGGGGGGAGATCAGAGGCCGAAGAGGGGGGAGAGATCGGAGGCCGGAGTAAGGGGAGATCGGAGGCCGGGAGGAGGAGGAGATCGGAAACTGGAGTGGGGGTGATGGAGATTGGAGGCAGGCGTGGGGGAGATCAGGGGCTGCGGGTGGGGGGGAGGAGATTGGAGGCTGGGGTGAGACCGGAAAGGCTGGGGGAAGATCGGAGGCCGGAGGGGTGTGGGGTGTGGATATTGGAGGCCCCAGCCAGGGAGCACAGAGGAGGGAGAGATTGGAAAGACCGGGAGTGGTGGGGGGTGCGGAGATCAGAAAGGCCAGGTCCATGGGAGATTATGGCTCGTGGAGACATCATGGCTTGGGGGTGTCCAATTGCGGGTGGGGTCGGCCGATAGTGGGAGTGGTTTACAGGTAAGCCTCCTGCTCCTCCTGGCCCACAAGGCACTTACCTGCTGGTTCCAGCAGTCCTCCCCTCCCTTGAGCTGCTGGGTTCCCCGAGGACTGGGAAACCCGGCCAGCCAGTGTTAAACCTAAAATGGAGATAAAATCTGAGGCATGCAGCCTCATTAAAATATTTAAATAAGTGACCTGCCGCCTGGGAGCAGATTGGTTGCCCGCTCCCCCCACCCCCCACTGTAAGGGGTGACGTGTGGCTCTGTGCTTAGCCTGGGTGCTAGTGCGGGGTTAGGCCTTGTTGCCTGTTCTGGTCTCCAGCCAGCCTGATAACACTAGACACCTGTGAGTGGTTCGACCCACTCGCCCTTACGGTTCTGACACTGGACTTAGGTGCGAGAGCAATAATGCAGAGAAATCTCAGGTAGACCCGGTTGAATAGTGCGAAATGGAAAATCTTTATTGCATATTATTCAAGATTACGAGATACATGTCATAAGCACAGATTAATGACAGTACAATCTTACACACAGTTATGAAACTAATTTTAGGGAAACGAGGAGCGCACGACACATCGTAAAAGGGGACACACATTATAATTACCCTTAAAACTTAAACCCTCCCCTATCAATACCTGTCCTAATCTAGATTTGTAGGATCGAGACTCATGCTCACCACTCGTGATAACTCGGAGAATTCCGAAACTCTGCTCGGATGTTTTTACCGCAGCACCTGACTATCCACGTGTTGATCAGGGGTCTCTGTACCCTACTTGTTTACTCGCTTCTGCTCCGGCTAGCAGGCTGGACCGTCTGCTGTCATGAAGATCTGTGTTGCCCTCGGAGTTCTGATACTACTCAAAAAAAAAGAGTCTTCCTGTATCCTACACCAGTTGTCGGTAGAACTCGAAGAATAGTCTTCTCGGGCCAGTTGTGGAGTAGCCGATAGAATTCGAAAATGGTCCTTATATTTTTAGGCGCGGTCGGGGCTTACTGACCGCGGCGACACATGTAGTCTTCTTCTCATCTCATCTCATCTCATCTCCTCTCGGGCCTTCGGTTCCAACACCGTTTACCGACTCCTCGGGATGGTGCGCCCGCCTCCAGGCCTCACAGCCCAGTTCTCCACAGATCTTCGCGGCAAGCCACGAGGTTGATCCTAGCGGATCAGAGTCCAGAGTCGTCCGGCAAGAGAATAAGAGTTCAGCAGCCTTCCAGCAAGTCAAAGCAGCAAGAGAGAGATGGACGGTTGTACTTTACAGTTATAGTGCTGTAATTCCTCTTTTCCCGCCCAATCTTAAGGTCTATCTTTTGTCAGGGTTTTGGCACTCAAACTTCTTGTATGGGGTGATCTCAGTCTTTAATGGGTTTTGGTGACACTTGTAACTGTCTGAGTACCCGTTAATATTTCTCCCATTGTGGAACCGGCTAGTAGTCTCCCTGGAGGGGTTTTGGGGCTTCCAAATGCTTGCTGTGAGCACCCGCGAACGGCTCTCTCATCGTAGAGCCGTGGGGATTTTGCATATTAATGTCTTTGGATGGGTCCTTGATCGCTCAGTACAATAGCCCTTGTTTGCACCTGGGAGACCGATTCCAGTATTTATGTTTAAAATGCAAACCCATCATGTCTTGTCATTAACTCAAATGTGCTGAGTCCTGTTCGATCTTGTTGAAATGTTTATTGAAACGCCATCTTGTCTGCCTACTGAAAGTCTAGAATTTTCTGCCACGAGGCGTGGTGGCCATTTTACAGGCTGTTTGTGTCCGTTTTGAAACCTGACAGCATTCTGCTGAAATAAAGCTGTTTATACGAAACTTAATGTCTCCTTCTTATTTTTATAAAATCGCGATAATTTTGCGAATTCTACAGTCCCTCCTGTTGATGCGAATAACTCCGCTTATCGTATCAAAAACATTGTGGTGAGCAATATTATCTCGATTCTCCACATCCAAAAATTCCCATAACTTAAAACTATCTAGGGTCTCCGTGTCGTCCTTATTTCCCAGGAAAATTACATTCTTATAACACCGTAGGCAGCATTTGCCTTTAACTTACACAGCGTGTATTTCCTTCCAGGTGTAACCAGGCCGATGCCTCTCGCACCACCTGCATATGCATATTTTTTTATTCAAGGAAAAAGAAAACAAAAACAACCAAACAATCATATTCAACAACACCAAATCAAAATAATCAAAACCAACTCTTAAATATGTAGAGTTCCAAACTTAATTACAGTTTCTGAGAAAAATCACGATCGATTACAACAATTCCGAGGCGCACGTGGAAAAACTGGAGTGACGCCATTTTGTCTGTTTACGCGGTGCTTTCCTCGTGCACGCGCACGTAACGTTCTCGCCACTCTCCCGTGTTTTCGTTCTTGGTGAGGCGTTTGCCTCTCTTACAATGCACGACCAATAAGTATATCACAATAAACACTTGGCATACAACTAAAATGTGGGAGGCTATTCTAATCCAGGAAGGCACTTCAATGTTGGTGAACAGATCCCACCACGGTGGAATTACTATGTCTAGAATTTCTGTCCCTATCTCGACAGTCTTTTGTTCTAGGGTGTAAAAATGTTTTTGCGATACCGCGACGGCTTTCAAAAGCTTGGTGAGGTGTTCAGGGAGAGGGGGAATGAGGTATCTGAAATGCGCGACGAATCGCTGCAAGTCGGTAAAGTTCTCTTTTACTGTAAGATGAACAGTGGATGGTTCAGGGATCGGGACAATTCGCTGTTGTGCCACTTGAACTTCAGCCCTGGGTTTAAAACAGAAACTGCTGTCACTCACCGGACACCGGCTACGGTTTCCATGCTGGTAGTGTTGCGCTGCAGTGGTAACACAATATGTTCCACCCCCTATGTATGCCACCTGCGGAGGCACATGATCTTGCGCCATTGCCTCCATGGTGCAATTCATGGGCTTGGCGCCAGCCGTCCTGAACCCGCACTGTGGTGTTAAAAAAGCATTCAAGTGCTGGGGACACAGGATTATGTGTGCTCCCCTGCCACGACAACCAGAGAGATCTGTACCTGTCATCGTTTGCTCCCAGCGGATGACGTAAGGTGGGACCGCTGCGTAGCGAATGTGGGCTCCCCCCTGAATGACACCAATGTTCTCTACCCGATACACCGGGACGGGCTTTGCTGTGTCGCCCAAAACCGGCATACGTAAAACTACACCCATAATGGTGTGGTTTGATCGTCCACAGTCCACGGGGACTGGGTATGCTTCTGAAGCTAGCCTGAGCTGGCACGGACTTAATGCGTTCTGAAAAGGGTGGAGCGCCTGCAGGTGTTTGGTACTTATCCAGGACGGGACCAAACCTTGTTTTAAATCCTCCAAATTACTGCGGCCCTCGCCCAGTAACCACGCCCCGTAAAGCACGCACACCTCATTCTGCGCAGCTTGATCGGATGCATTCCGATCTTCCCTGATCAGGGCATTTACCGTACGCGCATGTTTCTCTAGTTCAGCTATGATTTCTTTTAAATGGAGAGTCATGGCCTGGTCCTCATGTAACCCAGACCCAACCACCTTATTTTCATCTGTGAGAATGTTCTTCAATTGTGTTTTTAAGCCATTAATCTGGGTCTGCAGCTCCACGCTGTCTAGAGCGTTGACCACAGTTGAAAGCAGTGAACATGTCGTTCACCACACCCCTTCTTTGTCTCCCTACCTGACCCAAAACTTCATGTGGTGCGGTGTACAAACTTGTTTTATCAATTTCCGCGAAATCGAACTCATAAAATTGCCTAAACATCTTGGTCAACAGGACCTGATATAACTGTTCCGTCTCTTTGGGGCACCACTCCGGCAACCGCACCTCGGTGAGGTTTAAAATCACTGAGGCCACCGCATAATGTACCCCCTGAAATAATAGCTGGTCTGTAGGGACCAGTACCAAACCATTCCCGGGTCCCTTACTGGTTTTTGGGCACCCTTCTTCCTTAGCTAGAACCACCGGAATTGTGGGCGGGGCCTTGCGTGGGCGCGTAATGAGTTCAGTGGCATTTATCGGGATCGGAGAGTATGGAGCCCGCACCCCCTGGTGCTTGCATCCCACCTTAGCCCTTTCCCATTATCCTGCCACTGATTGATGAAAAATATGGAGATGCCTTTGGGGCAAACGTGCTTTGACCCCCACATACATACGTAAATTCCCTCATCCGGTTCCTACCATTTGTCCCAACAGACTCTCAATTGTCCGTTTGTCCCCGTAATTGTCCGATGGGTATTATTACCCAGTCGCTCCCACTCGACCGAAGAGTTCCTCATGTTTTTGCTCAGCTTTCGTAGCCACCACCATCGGCTCAATGGGACATTCCCATTACAAGTCAAACAAATCCGTTTGCCGACGGTAACGCTGACTCTGGGTGCGATGATCCTCACTTTGGGGCACATTAAAGAAGTCTCTTTATAGGCAAATCCCGATGTATTGGAATATTCAGTTGAATTCGTTCCCAGCCATCCTGGCCACCTTCCCTTGTGGAAATAAGTGGCGGTCTCCTCAGCCTCTCGCCTTCCGGTCCCATCCACCGCGATGGGGGCCGTGTCCCCGGAGCATCCAAACACCACGACATCCTTGGTGCGGCCTCGATAGGCCAGTCCACATCCGATTGCCGCGAGCACTACCAGAATCCGTTCCATCCTTCCTTGGTTCCTGTGATCAGTTGGAATGAGGTAGCCAGCCTCCCAAGAGTCTCTGGCTTTTGTGAAGGGTGAGCGGGTCCCCTGACCTCGCCTCACGTAAGAAGACATGTGCGCTGGATAGACTTTAACTATTCCTATCTCTAAAACTCCCATCATTTTACCATTTTCTGTATAAAAAAAACTTACAAACTTAACCTGATTTAAAACCTATAATTAAAAACCTATAAACTTAAACTTACAAAACTCATCAACTTATCACTTATCTTAATAACTGTACAGTGCCGCCCGTTCCCAGGGCGGCCTACTCAAATTCTGCGGTTGCTGCCGTAGGCATCTCCCAACGGTGGGAGGGCATTGACCCCTTCCTTTGTTCTGCCGCAGCCTGTTGCTGCTGCGCTGTGACTGGGCTCGCCCTGGGCTGCCTTAGCCCTGGGCCTACGCTTAGGGACATACGGGGGACTTACCCACATCTTTCTGGGCTGGGGTTTCCGACTTGACCTACGGGGAACTACCGGGGGCAGGAACTCCAGGACTGACGGACCGGGTTCCGAGACTTCCACCGTGGCGACCTGTGGTCTCACCACAGTCGCTGGCTCCGCCTCCCCTGACTCCGCCTCCCTGAACTCGGGATCTGCAGCTTGTGGCACCGCCCTACTTGGCCCAGTAGGCGGCCCTTCACTCGCAGTCCCTACCTCCCTCGAGGGCAAGACGTCCAAGGCGGGCGGCTCGGGCTCTGAGGCTTCCATCGCCACGCCCTGTGGTCCCACCACAGCGGCTGGCTCCGCCTCCCCTAGCTCCGCCCCCCTGCGTTCAGGATCTGCAGCTTCGGCCTCCACCCTGTGTGGATCTCTATCTGCAGCCCCTGTCTCCCCTATACCTGAATCGGGGGCGACCCTTTCGTCCTCCGATTCCAGCTCCTCTTCGCTTGTGTCACTATCTTGGTCGAGCTCCTCGAACTCTTCCTCATCTGACTCCCAACCCAAATAAAGGATCCTACATTTTGCTAGGATGTCCTCTCCCCTGATGCAGGCTGCTTTGCCTGCCTGTGTGCCCTGTGGCCCTACCCGGGGCTGCGAGTCCCCACTCGCAGGTTTGGCCCCTGTGGTTGGCCCTTGTGCACCCGGCTTATACAGTTTGCACTGATTTACGTGGAACCACTTAGTGCGCCGAGGTACCTTTACGGCGTATACCATGGGACTCGCCTTATCTACAATGCTGTAGGGTCCCATATACAGTGGTTCCAGACTCCCTACTCTGGCATAGTTTCTGACCATGACCTGGTCTCCTACTTCCCACTCCCGCTTCTTGCGGGGTTCCAGCAACAGGCGATTGCCCTGATGCTGCCTTCCCATGTTCCCAGCCGCCTGCTCATAAACCTGCTTCAGGCGCTCCAAGAGGGTCTGGATGAACTTGTCCCTGCTTACCTCTTGGAGCTGACCCTCAGTGAGCACCGGCGCTAGCACATGGGTGGGGGTTCGCATGATCCTCCCAGTCATCACCTCGTGCGGGGAATACCCCGTACTTTTCGACTGACTGGCCCGGACCCCCATGAGGACTAAAGGCAGAACCTCCGCCCATTTTTGGGGCGAGTTCATAGTCTCTTTCCTCAATTTCTCCTTCAGGGTCCGGTTCATGCGTTCAACAATCCCGGATGACTGGGGATTGTGCGCTACGTGCCATTTCCCTTCAATGCCCAAAAGCATGAGGGTGTTCTGCATCACCTGGCTGGTGAAATGACTCCCTTGGTCTGACTCCACAAAACGGGGGAGTCCCCACCGCGAGAACACTTCCCGGACCAAGATTTTTGCAGTACCCAGTGCCGTAGCTGTTCTACAGGGGAAGGCTTCCACCCATTTGGAAAACACATCCACCAAGACGAGGCAGTATTTATAGCCTCCCTGGGTGGTGGGCAGGGGCCCGATATAGTCGATCTGTATCGACTGCCATGGTCCCTCCACCCTCCTAATGTGCCCCATGGGCACTTTCCTTTTCTGGGGGTCTGGGTTGTTTGCAGCGCACACGAGACAGCTTGCACAGAACTCGCGGACCTGCTCCCTGAGTCCCGGCCACCATCCCGCCTGCTCTACCCGTTGCCAGGTAACCTCGGGCCCGGGGTGCCCTGCCCCCGGTCCCTCATGAGCCAACTGGAGGAATTCCCTCCTGTGCTGCTGCGGCACAACCCACTGCTCCTCGCGGAACAGCATGCCTTCCTTAACGGAGAGGGTGGCCGTACTGTACGGACCCTCTACCTGCTTGCCCTCAGCAATGGTTCTGAGAACTGCCTTTAGGGCGGGATCCTGGTTCTGGACGGTCTTAAGGTCTAGGGGCAATGCTACCCTGGTGTTCCCGGGATTCCCGTCCCTGCCTTGGATCGCTGCCATGGGTCTGGGCCCATAGGGGTCCCAGAAAGTGCCGTTACGGGCACCCTCCCTGGCTAGCGCATCCGCCTGCTGGTTGCCCTCCCCACGGGGCTCTGTGGAGGAGTGAGCCTTCACCTTATGGATGAAAATCTCCCCTTCCTCCCCTACTGCTGCTAGGATCTTTTCCAGCAAGGGCTTCACCGTTAAAGGTCGCCCGTCCACGGAGGTGTATCCACGGCGGGACCAAATGGCCAGGTATTCCGTACACGAATTGCACGTGAACATACTGTCCGAGCAAATCATGTATGGGGTTGGGAAAGTTTCTGGGTGGGTAACGACGTACACCACCGCAGACAGCTCAGCCTGCTGCGCGCTCATGGTGCTGGGGAGCTTAATCGCCAGGGCAAGGTTTGCCGCAGGGTCATAAACTCCACACCCTGTGAGTCGTTCGCCAGCGGACACTGTGCTGGAACCATCAACATAAATCTCGCGACCTGTGGGATGTATCCCGGCCCGCAAACCTATGTTGACTTTGTAGAATTCGCAATATATCGTGATTTTATTAATAAGGAGAAAAACACATAGTTTCGTTCAAACAGCTTTTATTTCAGCAGAATGCTGTCAGGTTTTCAAAGTGGACACAAGCAGCTGTAAAATGGCCGCCGCACCTCGTGGCAGAACATTCTAGACTTTTCAACAGGCAGACAAGATGGCGTTCCAGTAAACATTTGTGCAAGATCGATTAAGACTCAGCACATTGAAGATAATACACGAGACATCATGGGTTTACAGTATACACATAAATACTGAAATCGGTCTCCCAGGTACGAATAAAAGCTATTGTACCAAGTAATCAAGAACCCATCCAAAGACATTAATATGTAGAATCCCAACGACTCTACGATGAGAGAGCCATTAGCGGGTAGTTACAGAAAACACTTGGAAGCCCCAAAACCCCTCCGGGGAGAACACCGACCGATTAAACAATGGGAGAAATATTAACAGGTACTCAGACATTTACGAGTAGCCCCGAAACCCATTAAAACGAAGATCACCCTATGCAAGACATTTGAGCGCCAAACCCTAACAAAAGAAAAGACATTAAGGTTGGGCGGGAAACGGAAGATTTTGCACTATAATTGCAAGCTCCAAACCGTCCATCTTTCTCTTATTCGGTTGACTCTTATCCTCGTGGCTGCTCCTGTGCTCTTGACTCGCCGTCTTGTTCCTGCTTGCCTCGTGTCTCTTTTCAAAAGACTGTTGAACTTTACGATCCGCTCGAATCTACCTCGTGTCGTGTCGCGAAGACCTGTGTAGAACTGGGCTCTGAAGCCTTGAAGCGGGCGCACCATCCCGATAAGTCGGTAAACGGTGTTGGAATCGAAGGCCCGAGATGAGATGAGATGAGATGAGATGAGATGAGATGAGAAGAGAAGAAGACCATACTTATCGCCACGGTCAGTAAGCTCCGACCGCGCCTGTAGGTCGAATAGACATTTTCCTTGCCAGGAAGACTTCTTCGAGTTTTACAGAACTGCCAGGAAGATTATTCTTCGAATTCTATCGCATCCGTGTGAGGGCACAGGAAGACTCTTTTTTGAGTAGAGTCGGAACTCCGAGGACAACACAGATCTTCATGACAGCAGACGTTCCAGCCTGCTAGCCGGAGCAGAAACGAGTAAACAAGTGGGGCCAGGAGACCCCCTGATCGACACGTGGGTGCTGCGGTGAAAAACATCCGATCAGAGTTTTCGGAATTCTCCGAGTTATCACGAGTGGTGAGCATGAGTCTCGAATCCTACGAATCTAGCTTAGGACAGATATTGATAGGGGAGGGTTTCAAGTATTAAGGATAATTGTAATGTGTGCCCCCATTTACGATGTGTCATTCGTTCCTCGTTTCCCCGAAATTAGTTACATAACTGCGTGTAAGATTGTACTGTCATTAATCTGTGCTTATGACATGTATTTCGTAATCTTAAGTATTATGCAATAAAGATTTTCCATTTCGTACCATTCAACCGAGTCTACCTGAGTTTCATCTCCATTACTGATCTCGCATCTCAGTCCAGTGTCTAGAACCGTAAGGGCGAGTGGGTCGAACCACTCACAGGTGTGTCTAGTGCTCCCAGACTGGCTGGAGACCAGAACAGGCAACAAGGCCTAAACCCGCACTAGCACCCGGGCTGCACAGAGCCACACGAATCTCACAGGCTGAGAGACAAAAACCCTTACAGAAAATGGCGACCGCGGCAGGACACTGGCAGCGAGAGGGTAGTGTGTTAGACTTTGGTGTGAATGTACGAAATGTTATGCAGGAAAAGATAGCAGATTATGTGTTCGGAAAGGTAAATCTAACTAAGAAATGGATAAGTGACCTGTTAGCGGATAAGAGTCCACTAGAGGCAGCCGAGAGGTGGACAGATAGTAAGGAACATAAAAAGACAGTCGAGAAAGCAGTCTGGTTAATGTGTTACAAAAGGCAGGTCCAGATTTCAAACCAGGTCATTACAGCGCAAACAGCTCGGATCAGGCATTTAGAGGAGGAAATGGATGAGAAAGTCTCTGGAGGGGAGTTGCTCATTAGGAATTTAAGTGCGCTGCACCGAGAACGCCAGGAAATCACCAGTCACCATAAAGCAAAAATAGATTACCTCGAGTGCCAGGTCACTGAGGCAAAGTTAAGTGAGGGCAGACTAAAGGAACGATGTGCCCGCCAAGCTGCCCAAATAAGAGCCCAGGAAGAGAGCTTAACGGGGGTTAGGGCGGCATATAAGATGGCCCTTGAGGATAAATTTCAGGGGGCCGATCATAGCGTCTGCCAAAAGGAGATAGAACACCTTAAAAGGGCCGTGAACAAAGCGCACGGCATGGTGTGCCTTATCAGTCCGTCAGCACACCAGCCGCTAGTAGATGAGGAGTTTCAGAAATTCCCACCAAGTAAAGCAAAGGAAGTATTAGCCACTACGCCCTCTGCGCTGTAAGGGATTCTGACCCTGCGTGTCTCGCAGCCTGTGAGATTCACGCGGCTCTGTGCAGCCTGTATGTCAGTGCGGGTTTAGGCCTTGTTGCCTGTTCTGGTCTCCAGCCAGTCTGGGAGCACTAGACACACCTGTGAGTGGTTTGAATCACTCGCCCTTACGGTTCTAGACACTGGACTTAGATGCGAGAGCAGTAATGGAGATGAAACTCATGTAGACTCGGTTGAATGGTACGAAATGGAAAATCTTTATTGCATGATATTTAAGATTATGAAATACATGTCATAAGCACAGATTAATGACAGTACAATCTTACAAGCAGTTATATAGCTGATCCTAGGGAAACGAGGAACGAACGACACACCGTAAATAGGGGCACACATTACAAGTATCCTTAATACTTAAACCCTCCCCTATCAATATCTATCCTAACTAGATTCGTAGGATTTCGAGACTCATGCTCACCACTCGTGATAACTCGGAGAAATTCCGAATAGCTGATCGGATGTTTTTGACCGCAGCACCCACGTGTCGGTCAGGAGATCTCCTGGTCCCACTTGTTTACTTGCTTCTGCTCTGGCTAGCAGGCTGGACCGTCTGCTGTGATGAAGATCTGTGTTGGTTGGTTTAACAGGTACTTTTCCGAGCAGGTTTCACAGTTCAGTCAATATCATCGATGATGAACCGTTCTTGCAAGTTCAAAGAAGTCTTCCTGGCAAGGAAAACTTGGCTAATCGACCTACAGGCGCGGTCGGGATTTACTGACCGTGGCGATGAGTATGGTCTTCCTCTCTTCTCATCTCATCTCATCTCATCTCATCTCATCTCGGGCCTTTGGTTCCGCTGCCAGTTACCAACATAGGTCTTCGTTACGCGACACGAGGTAGATCCGAACGGATCAGAAAGTTCAACAGTCTTTTTCAAAGAGGCACCAGGCAAGCAGGAACCAGACTACGAGTCAAAACACAGGAGCAGCCACGAGGTTACGAGTCGATCGGATAAAAGAATAAGAGCCAGATGGACGGTTGGAGCTTGTAATTATAGTACAAAATCTTCCGTTTCCCGCCCAACCTTAATGTCCTTTCTTTTGTTAGGGTCTGGCGCTCAAATGTCTTGTATGGGTGATCTCCGTTCTTAATGGGTTTCGGGGCTACTCGTAACTGTCTGAGTACCTGTTAATATTTCTCCCATTGTTAAATCGGTCGGTGTTCTCCCTGGAGGGGTTTTGGGGCTTCCAAGTGTTTTGTATAACTACCTGCTAACGGCTCTCTCATCGTAGAGTCGTTGGGATTTTACATATCAATGTCTTTTGGATGGGCCCTTGATTACTCGGTACAATAGCTTTCATTCGTACCTGGGAGACCGATTTCAGTATTTATGTGTATACTGCAAACCCATGATGTCTCGTGTATTATCTTCACTGTGCTGGATCTTAATCGATCTTGCACAAATGTTTATTGGAACGCCATCTTGTCTGCCTGTCGAAAAGTCTAGAATGTTCTGTCACGAGGTGCGGCGGCCATTTTACAGGCTGCTTGTGTCTACTTTGAGAAACCTGGCAGCATTCTGCTGAAATAAAAGCTGTTTGAACGAAACTCTGTGTTTTCTCCTTATTAATAAAATCGCGATATATTGCGAATTCTACAGTGCCACCCAGCTATTCGGAAACCTGGGTAAGGGAGGAAGTAGTAGAAGAAACGAAAGAGCCCACTGAGGGAGAAATGGAAAAGGGACCGTTGTGTCCAGTTACGGGTATAAAAAGGGGCCCAAACGGGAACGGTGGGGAACCAGGGGATCTCCTCAACCAGCTTGTGTTGCCTCACAGCTCACACCAGCTGAGAGTTATGAAAAATCACGTACGGAAGCTGACCGAGTCAGATGACCCTTCCGTACATTTCAGAGAAGTTGAGCAAACCGCAGCCATTAACGGCTGCGATGATGGGGAAACAGCAAAAATGCTGTTATTTTCGTTAGGCAGTTCAATCCTTCAGTGTCTCTCGGACGAGAGCAAGAGGGGAACCAAGACATATGAGGCATTAAAAAATGAGGTCCTAGAAGTGTTGGGGACGGACGATGAAGGTCCGTTTGCTAGAGTGGGACAGACAGTGCAGATGGAGGGAGAACCCCCGAAGGTTTTTGCCGACAGGCTGTGGCCAGTATATCAGCGCAGCTGTCCAGGTGCGCCAGAGCGCGACGCTGTGGACGGCGTCGGTTTAACTCATTGGCTCAGGTGTATAGTAGCCAACAGTTTGCCAGCCGTCAGAGAGCAGGCAAAAGCGTGGTTTGATCCCACTGACCCCAACATTACGGAAGAGTCGGTCTTAAATCGACTCACGGTAGGATACCGCAATATAAGGGGTATGGGAACACGTCCCCTTAAGGGAAAAGTACATGAGGTACGACCCGCAGCCCCGGCTCAAAGGGAGTGGCATCAGGAGGGTAACCGCGCCCCGCAGGCAAGTAATGCTTGTTACGGGTGTGGGAGGACAGGGCACTGGCGCAAGAACTGCAGGAACCCTTGGAAGGATTCCAGGGATAAAAATCCCGCAGCCCGAGCCCAGATGCCTGTCTCTGTTAGGGAAGCTAGTGCACCCACCCCTCCCGACGACCTCGAAACAGTGTTGGGAGCCATGCGCAACTTTATGAGTGCACATGGAAGAGTGGCGGTTGCTACCGGCCCCGTAGGTGCCGCAGGACCGTCTAACCATACCCAATGACTAGAGCCCACGCAGCCTGCCTACCTGTGTCCTTTTAAAAGACACGCACAGGAGGGCGTCTCCTGTGAGGAGGCCAGGTTAAAAGAGCAGGCCTTGCGGGAGGAGAACGCCCGCTTAATAGGGAAAATAGATGGGCTGGAAGGGAAGCTTAGAGAGCAGACACTGCGGGAGGAGAACGCCCGCTTAATGGGAAAGTTAGACGTGCTCAGGCTAGAAGGGCAGCTTAGAGAGATAAAAGCAGCCTACAGGGTAGCCAGGAGCAGGGAGTATGAGGATTTAAAACAGGATAGAAATCTGCAGCCTCCAGCAGGTGAGATTTCACAGAAACAAGCAGGGGCGGTGGCCTGTCTTAGGCGAGGGGCCAGACCTGCGAGTGGGGACTCGCAGCCCCAGGTAGGACCACAAGGCACACAGGCAGGCAAAGCAGCTTGCATCAGGGGAGGAGACATCCTGGAAAATTGTGAAACATTTTTGTGGGGTTGGGAGTCAGATGAGGGAGAGTTCCCGGAACTCGAGTCAGATGAGGATAGTGATGAGGACGAGTGGGAATCGGGGAACGCAAGGGTCGCCCCCGATTCAGGTATAGGGAGGACAGGGGCTGCAGATAGAGATCCACACAGGGTGGACACCGAGGCTGCAGGTCCCGAACACAGGAGGGAGGAGCTAGGGGAGGCGGAGCCAGCCGCTGTGAGACCACAGGGCGTGACGGTGAAAACCTCAGAGCCCGAGCCGCCCACCTTGAACGTCCTGCCCTCGGGGGAGGTAGGGATTGCGAGTGAAGGGCCGCCTGCTGGGCCGAGCAGGGCGGTGCCACAAGCTGCAAGTTCCGAGGTCAGGGAGGCGGAGCCAGCGACTGTGGTGGGACCACAGGTCGTCCCGGCGAAAGTCTCGAAACCCGGTCCGTCGGTCCTGGGATTCCTGCCCCCGACAACTCCTCGTAGGTCAGGTCGAGCACCCCAGCCCAGGAAGATGTGGTCATGTCCCCAGACTGCCCCAAGGCGTAGACTCAAGGTTAAGGCAGCCCAGGTAGGACCCGGTCCCATCGCAGCAGCAACAGGCTGCGGCAGATCAAAGGAAGGGGTCAGTGCCCTCCCACCGTCGGGAAGAGCTCGCAGCAGCCTTCTCAGAATTTAAAGGGGCCGCCCTGAGAACGGGCGGCGCTGTACAGTTATAGTTTAAGTTTTAAGTTCATAGTTTAAGTTTAAGTTTCTAAGTTTAAGGTTAAGAATAAGGTTATAAGTTTATGGTTTTAAAATAAGGTTAAGTTTGTAGTTTAATTTTAACAGAAAATGGTAAAATGATGGGAGCTTTGGATAGGTCTAGTTAAAGTTTATTTAGTGAACATTGAAGTTTACGTGAGGCGAGGTCAGGGGACCCGCTCACCCTTCACGAAAGCCAGAGACTCTTGCGAGGCTGGCTACCTCATTCTATCTGATCACAGGAACCAAGGAGGATGGAACGAATTCTAGTATTGCTCGCGGCAATCGGATGTGGATTGGCCTATCGAGGCCGCACCAAGGATGTCGTGGTATTTGGATGCTCCGGGGACACGGCCCCCATCGCGGTGGATGGGACCGGAAGACGGGAGGCTGAGGAGACCACCACCTATTTCCACAAGGGAAGGTGGCCAGGATGGCTGGGAACAAACTCAACGGAGTATTCTAGCACATCGGGGTTTGCCTACCAAGAGACTTCATTAATGTGCCCCAAAGTAAGGATCATCGCACCCAGAATCAGCGTCACCGTCGGCAAACGGATTTGTTTGACTTGTAATGGGAATGTCCCATTGAGCCGATGGTGGTGGCTGCGAAAGCTGAGCAAAAACATGAGGAACTCTTCGGTCGAGTGGGAACGACTGGGTAATAATACCCATCGGACAATTACGGGGACAAACGGACAAGTGAGAGTCTGTTGGGACAAATGGTGGGAACCGGATGAGGGAATTTATGTATGCATGTGGGGGTCAAAGTACGCTTGCCCCAAAGGCATCTCCATATTTTTCATTAACCAATGGCAGGATAACGGACAGGGGATGAGGTGGGATGCGAGCACCAGGGGGTGCGGAGCCCCATACTCTTCGATCCCGGTAAATGCCACTGAGCTCATTACGCGCCCACGCAAAGCCCCGCCCACGATTCCGGTGGTTCTAGCTGAAGAGGAAGGGTGCCCTAAAACTAGTAAGGGACCCGGGAATGGTTTGGTACTGGTCCCCACAGACCAGATACTATTTCAGGGGGTACATTACGCGGTGGCCTCGGTGATTTTAAATCTCACCGAGGTGCGGTTACCAGAGTGGTGCCCCAAAAAGACGGAACAGTTGTATCAGGTCCTGTTGACCAAGATGTTCAGACAATTTTACGAATTCGATTTCGCGGAAATTGATAAAACAAGTTTGTACACCGCACCACATGAAGTTTTGGATCAAGTAGGGAGGCAAAGAAGGGGTGTAGTGAACGACGTGTTCACTGCTTTTAACACGGGTACATCTGTGGTCAACGCTCTAGACAGCGTGGAGCTGCAGACCCAGATTAATGGTTTAAAGACGCAATTAAAAGACATTCTAACAGATGAGAATAAAGTGGTTGGGTCGGGTTTACACGAGGACCAAGCAATGACTCTCCATTTAAAGGAAATTATAGCAGAGTTAGAGAAACATGCAAAGACGGTAAATGCCCTGATTAGGGAAGATCGGAATGCATCCGATCAAGCTGCGCAGAATGAGGTGTGCGTGCTTTACGGGGCGTGGTTACTGGGCGAGGGCCGCAGTAATTTGGAGGATTTAAAACAAGGTTTGGTCCCATCCTGGATAAGTAACAAACACCTGCGGGCGCTCCACCCTTTTCAGAACGCATTAAGCCCGTGCCAGCTCAGGCTAGCTTCAGAAGCATACCCAGTCCCCGTGGACTGTGGACGATCAAACCATACTATTATGGGCATAGTTTTACGTATGCCGGTTTTGGGCGACACAGCAAAGCCCGCCCCGGTGTATCGGGTAGAGAACATTGGTGTCATTCAGGGGGGAGCCCACATTCGCTATGCAGCGGTTCCACCTTACGTCATCCGCTGGGAGCAAACGATGACAGGTACAGATCTCTCTGGTTGTCGTGGCAGGGGAGCCCACATAATACTGTGTCCCCAGCACTGGAATGCCTTTTTAACACCACAGTGCGGGTTCAGAACGGCTGGCGCCAAGTCCATGAATTGCACCATGGAGGCAATGGCACAAGATCATGTGCCTCCGCAGGTAGCATACATCGGGGGTGGAACATATTGTGTTACCACTGCAGCGCAACACTACCAGCATGGAAACCGTAGCCGGTGTCCGGTGAGTGACAGCAGTTTCTGTTTCAAACCCCGGGCGGAAGTTCAAGTAGCACAACAGCGAATTGTCCCAATCCCTGAACCATCCACGGTTCATCTCACCGTAAAAGAGAATTTCACCGACTTGCAGCGATTCGTCGCGCATTTCGGATACCTCATTCCCCCTCTCCCTGAACACCTCACCAAGCTTTTAAAAGCCGTCGCGGTGTCACAGAAACATTTTTACACATTAGAACAGAAAACTGTCGAAATAGGAACAGACATTCTGGATATAGTAATTCCACCGTGGTGGAATCTGTTCACCAATATTGAAGTGCCTTCATGGATCAGAATAGCCTCCCACATTTTAGTCGTATGCCAAGTTTTTATTGTAGTGTACCTATTGATCGTACATTGTAAAAGAGGCAAACGCCTCACCAAGCACGAAAACACGGGAGAGTGGCGAGAACGTTACGTGCGCGTGCACGATGAAAGCACCGTGTAATCGGAAAATGGCGTCACTCCCGCTTGCCACGTGCGCCGCGGAAGTTTGTACTCGATCATGATTTTCAAAGACTGTAAATACGTTTGGAACTCGACATGTGTTGAGAGTTGGTGTTGGTTATTTTGGTGATGGTGTTGTCGTTAAAAATGATTGTTTGGTTTTGGGTTTTGTTTTTCCTTTCCCTGAATAAAAGGATGAATATACAGGTGATACAAGAGGCATCGGCCTGGTTACGCCGGGAAGGAAAACAAGTGGTGTAAGTTTGAAGGCAAATGATGCCTACGGTGATATAAAGTGTAATTTTCTTGGGAAATAAGGACGACGCAAGGACCCTAGATAGTTTAAGTTATGGGATTAATTTTCTGGATCTGGAGAAATCGAGATAATATTGCTCACCACAATATTTTTGATACGATAAGCGGAGTTATTCGCATCAACAGGAGGGACTGTAGAATTCGCAATATATCGCGATTTTATTAATAAGGAGAAAAACACATAGTTTCGTTCAAACAGCTTTTATTTCAGCAGAATGCTGTCAGGTTTTCAAAGTGGACACAAGCAGCTGTAAAATGGCCGCCGCACCTCGTGGCAGAACATTCTAGACTTTTCAACAGGCAGACAAGATGGCGTTCCAGTAAACATTTGTGCAAGATCGATTAAGACTCAGCACATTGAAGATAATACACGAGACATCATGGGTTTACAGTATACACATAAATACTGAAATCGGTCTCCCAGGTACGAATAAAAGCTATTGTACCAAGTAATCAAGAACCCATCCAAAGACATTAATATGTAGAATCCCAACGACTCTACGATGAGAGAGCCATTAGCGGGTAGTTACAGAAAACACTTGGAAGCCCCAAAACCCCTCCGGGGAGAACACCGACCGATTAAACAATGGGAGAAATATTAACAGGTACTCAGACATTTACGAGTAGCCCCGAAACCCATTAAAACGAAGATCACCCTATGCAAGACATTTGAGCGCCAAACCCTAACAAAAGAAAAGACATTAAGGTTGGGCGGGAAACGGAAGATTTTGCACTATAATTGCAAGCTCCAAACCGTCCATCTTTCTCTTATTCGGTTGACTCTTATCCTCGTGGCTGCTCCTGTGCTCTTGACTCGCCGTCTTGTTCCTGCTTGCCTCGTGTCTCTTTTCAAAAGACTGTTGAACTTTACGATCCGCTCGAATCTACCTCGTGTCGTGTCGCGAAGACCTGTGTAGAACTGGGCTCTGAAGCCTTGAAGCGGGCGCACCATCCCGATAAGTCGGTAAACGGTGTTGGAATCGAAGGCCCGAGATGAGATGAGATGAGATGAGATGAGAAGAGAAGAAGACCATACTTATTGCCACGGTCAGTAAGCTCCGACCGCGCCTGTAGGTCGAATAGACATTTTCCTTGCCAGGAAGACTTCTTCGAGTTTTACAGAACTGCCAGGAAGATTATTCTTCGAATTCTATCGCATCCGTGTGAGGGCACAGGAAGACTCTTTTTTGAGTAGAGTCGGAACTCCGAGGACAACACAGATCTTCATGACAGCAGACGTTCCAGCCTGCTAGCCGGAGCAGAAACGAGTAAACAAGTGGGGCCAGGAGACCCCCTGATCGACACGTGGGTGCTGCGGTGAAAAACATCCGATCAGAGTTTTCGGAATTCTCCGAGTTATCACGAGTGGTGAGCATGAGTCTCGAATCCTACGAATCTAGCTTAGGACAGATATTGATAGGGGAGGGTTTCAAGTATTAAGGATAATTGTAATGTGTGCCCCCATTTACGATGTGTCATTCGTTCCTCGTTTCCCCGAAATTAGTTACATAACTGCGTGTAAGATTGTACTGTCATTAATCTGTGCTTATGACATGTATTTCGTAATCTTAAGTATTATGCAAGAAAGATTTTCCATTTCGTACCATTCAACCGAGTCTACCTGAGTTTCATCTCCATTACTGCTCTCGCATCTAAGTCCAGTGTCTAGAACCGTAAGGGCGAGTGGGTCGAACCACTCACAGGTGTGTCTAGTGCTCCCAGACTGGCTGGAGACCAGAACAGGCAACAAGGCCTAAACCCGCACTAGCACCCGGGCTGCACAGAGCCACACGAATCTCACAGGCTGAGAGACAAAAACCCTTACAACTTCCCACACCCCTTCCACCGAACACTGGTGGGCTGTACCGGGGTATACCAAATTGGCCGCAAGCCTGGACTCGCAAAGACCTTTAATTCTAAGATCCATCTGGGAAAGGAGAAGGGTCCAGCGCGCAATTCGAGCGCTGCTTACGGTCCCATCCTTAATCCTCCCGTCTAGAAGCATCTTAGTTGGTGTGTGATGGGTGAGGAGAGTGATGGGAGAGAGCCCTGTGAAGATCGCTGATCTTTTCACAGCCCAATGCGTGGCTAAAAGATGCCTTTCGCAATTGGAGAAACTCCTCTCCACATCCGTTAACACCCTGGACGAATAGACAACCGGCCTCAGCTTGCCGTGGCGCTCTTGGAGCAGCACAGTGCTCAAGCTGTCTCCGCTGGCAGCTACCTCCAGGAAAAACTCCTTCCCCCCATCTATGGCCCCTAAAGCTGGCGCGGTCTGCAGGTCCCTCTTTAACTTCTCGAAGGCTGCCTGGCAGCCCTCGTCCCAAGACCACTCCACTCCCTTATGGAGGAGTCGGAGCAGCGGCGCCGCCGTGGCCGCATAGTCTTCGATAAAATCTCTGCAGTAACCGGTCAGTCCCAAAAAGGACCTCACACCCCTTATGGTGTTGGGAATCGGTAACTCTTGCACCGACTCCCTCCTAGCCTTATCTATGGCTCTTTCCCCAGCGCGAATGGTCAGCCCCAGGAATTTTACTTCCTGCTGACCGATACGTGCTTTCTTAGGGTTCACTTTAAAACCCTTTCTCGCTAGCAGCTCCAATAACTCGGCCAGCAGTGGTCCATGCTCCTCCCTTGAGTCCGTAAATAGGAGCAAATCATCCACGTACTGCACTATCTGATTGGGCTGACTAAACTCCTTTAAACTTCCTGCCATACACTGATGGAAAATACCGGGGCTGTTGTGGAAACCCTGTGGCAGACAGTTCCATGTGTACTGTTGTCCTTTGAAAGTAAAGGCAAACTTGTACTGGTCCTCTCGCCGCAGCGGGATGGACCAAAAACCGTTCGAGATATCCAGCACCGTGAACGTGGTCGCGGACGCTGGGATACTCCCTATTAGGTCGGCAACTGCTGCTACCGTGGGCGCGCAGGTGGGGATGTTACTATTGAGGACTCTGTAGTCCAGCGTGGCCCTCCACGAATTATCCGGCTTCCTAACCGGCCATAATGGGGAGTTCACGTGTGTGGCTAGCGGCCTCAACATGCCCTGCTGCACCAAGGAAGACATTGCTGTCTCCATATCGGGTTCTGCTTCTTTGGGGAAGTTATACTGCTTTTGGGGCCGGGTCATGGGGTCCCCATCTACGCTGACCTCAAACCCGGTAACCCTCCCACAATCGTGCTTGTGGGTTGCAAACGCGTGCATATTATCTGACACGTACGTTTGCATGTCCGTTGGGACATCCGCGACCATAAGCCCGAGGTCGTAGCCTCCGGATGGCTTCATGGTACACAGGGCCCCTTTACCTTCCTCCCCCGGGATTACCACTACCTCGCCTTTTCCACCCTTAGCTCCCCAGAGACAGTGATTCCTGAGGTCCACGAGGATCCCGTGCCCCGATAGGAGATCTGATCCGAGGATGCCTCTCCCACCCCCCTCTTGCCATTTCATCAGTATGCACTTCCACGTGGTGTGGAGTGCTCCTAAATGAATGGAGAGCGGAATGGAGAACGCGCCAGCCTGCTCTTTTCCCGTAAACCCCGCTAATGTGTATGGGACCTTGGTAGATAGCGGTGAGTCAAAGGGGCTATCCGTATGAATCACGGTGCATGAAGCTCCCGTGTCCAACAAATAACTACCCTTCTGCTTCTCTACCTCCATCTCCACCAGGGGTCGCTTCCACGCATCATAGCTGAGCGGACACAGGTAGACGGGCTGTGCGGGCTCTAGTCATTGGGTACTGTTGGACGGGGCTGCGGCATCTGCGGGGCCGGTAGCGACTGCCACCCTTCCCTGCGAAATCATGAGGGTGCGCATGGCTCCCAACATTGATTCGATCGTATCGGGATGGATAGGCACACCAGCTCCCCTATCAGAGACAGGCGCCTGGGCTCGGACTGCGGGATTTTTATCCCTGGACTCCTTCCAAGGGTTCCTGCAGTTCTTGCGCCAGTGCCCTGTCTTTCCGCATCCGAAACAAGCATTACTGGCCTGTGGGACGCGATTTCCCTCCTGATGCCACTCCTTTTGAGCCGGGGCTGTGGGCCGCGCCTCATGCACCTTTCCCTTAAGGGGACGTGCTCCCGTACTCCTGGTATTACGGTACCCTACCGTGAGTCGATTTAGGACCGACTCCTCTGTTGTGGCGGGGTTAGTGGGATCAAACCACGCTTTGGCCTGCTCCCTGACGGCTGGCAAACTGTTGGCTACCACACACCTGAGCCAATGAGTTAAACCGACACCGTCTAGGCGGTGACGCGCTGGTGCGCCTGGGCAGCTACGTTGATATACTGGCCACAGCCTGTCGGCGAAAACCTTTCGGGGGTTCTCCCTCCATCTGCACTGTTTGTCCCAATCTAACGAACGGACCTTCATCGTCCGCTCCCAACACTTCCAGGACCTCATCTCTTAACTCCTCATATGTATTATTTCCCCTCTTGCTCTCGTCTGAGAGACACTGAAGGATCGAGCTGTCTAATGAGAACAGCAGCATTTTTGCTTTTTCCCCATCGTCGCAGCCGTTAATGGCTGCGGTCTGCTCTACCTCCCTGAAATGTACGGAAGGGTCGTCTGACTCGGACAGCTTCCGTACGTGGCTGATCATGGCCCTCAGCTGGTGTGCATTGTGCGGCAACACAAGCTGGCTGAGGAGATCCCCCTCTGCCTCACCGTCTCTGTTCGGGCCCCTTTTGATACCCGTGACCGGACACAACGGTCCCGGCTTCACTTCTACCTCGGGGGGCTGTACTACCTCGGGGACCTCTTCCTCTACTTCTACCACTTCCTTCCTCACCCAGGTTGCCGAATAGCTGGGTGGCGCGGAGGGCACAGTGGCAAATACGTCCTCTGCCTTGTTCGGTGGGGATTTCTGAAATTCCCCACCCACCAGCAGCTGGTGTGCTGACGGGCTGATAAGGCACACCATGCCGTGCGCTTTATTCAGGGCCTCTTTAAGGTTCCCTATCTCTCTTTGGCAGACGCTGTGATCGGCCCCCTCATGTTTATCCTCGAGGGCCATCTTATATGCCGCCCTAACCCCTGTTAAGCTCTCTTCCTGGGCTTTTATTTGGGCAGCTAGGCGGGCACAGCGCTCCCTTATTCTGCCCTCATTTAATTTTGCCTCAGTGACCTGGCACTCGAGGTAATCTATTTTCGCCTCATGGTGGTTGGCGACTAACTGGCGTTCTTGATGCAACGCATTTAAAGACGCGATGAGCTGCTGCCCCCCCGCGACCTTCTCGTCCATTTCCACCTCTAAACCCTTGATCTGAGCTGCCTGCGCTGTGATGACCTGGTCCGAAAGCTGGACTTGTCTTTTATAGCACATCAGCCTGGCCGCTTTCTCTACAGTTTTTTTATGTTCCTTGCTACCTGTCCACCTCACGGCTGCCTCGAGTGGACGCTTATCCACCAGCAGGTCACTTATCCATTTCTTAGTCAAATTCACTTTTCCAAAAACATAATCGGATATTCTCTCTTCCATAACATTTCGCCCATTCATAGAAACATAGAAACATAGAAACTAGGAGCAGGAGTAGGCCATTCGGCCCGTCGAGCCTGCTCCACCATTCAATACGATCATGGCTGATCATCCAAATCCAGTACCCTGTCCCTGCCCCCTCACACAGAATCCCCATCGAGCCTGCACCGACACATATCCCACCCTATCCCCGTAACCCCACGTATTTAATTCCCCCTAACATATCCCATCCTATCCCTGTAACCCCACATATTTTAATCCCCCCCTAACACTAAGGGTCAATTTATCATAGCCAAATCACCTAACCCGCACATTTTTGGACTGTGGGAGGAAACCGGAGCACCCGGAGGAAACCCACGCAGACACGGGGAGAATGTGCAAACTCCACACAGACAGTCACCCGAGGCCAGATTCGAACCCGGGTCTCTGGCGCTGTGAGGCACCAGTGCTAACCACTATGCCACCGTGTTGCATACCAGGGTCTAACACATTATTTTCTCGCTGCCAGTGTCCCTTCGTGGTCGCCATTATCTGTAAGGGGTGACGTGTGGCTCTGTGCTTAGCCTGGGTGCTAGTGCGGGGTTAGGCCTTGTTGCCTGTTCTGGTCTCCAGCCAGCCTGATAACACTAGACACCTGTGAGTGGTTCGACCCACTCGCCCTTACGGTTCTGACACTGGACTTAGGTGCGAGAGCAATAATGCAGAGAAAACTCAGGTAGACCCGGTTGAATAGTGCGAAATGGAAAATCTTTATTGCATATTATTCAAGATTACGAGATACATGTCATAAGCACAGATTAATGACAGTACAATCATACACACAGTTATGAAACTAATTTTAGGGAAACGAGGAGCGCACAACACATCGTAAAAGGGGACACACATTATAATTATCCTTAAAACTTAAACCCTCCCCTATCAATACCTGTCCTAATCTAGATTTGTAGGATCGAGACTCATGCTCACCACTCGTGATAACTCGGAGAATTCCGAAACTCTGCTCGGATGTTTTTACCGCAGCACCTGACTATCCACGTGTTGATCAGGGGTCTCTGTACCCTACTTGTTTACTCGCTTCTGCTCCGGCTAGCAGGCTGGACCGTCTGCTGTCATGAAGATCTGTGTTGCCCTCGGAGTTCTGATACTACTCAAAAAAAAAGAGTCTTCCTGTATCCTACACCAGTTGTCGGTAGAACTCGAAGAATCGTCTTCTCGGGCCAATTGTGGAGTAGCCGATAGAATTCAAAAATGGTCCTTATATTTTTAGGCGCGGTCGGGGCTTACTGACCGCGGCGACACGTGTAGTCTTCTTCTCATCTCATCTCATCTCATCTCCTCTCGGGCCTTCGGTTCCAACACCGTTTACCGACTCCTCGGGATGGTGCGCCCGCCTCCAGGCCTCACAGCCCAGTTCTCCACAGATCTTCGCGGCAAGCCACGAGGTTGATCCTAGCGGATCAGAGTCCAGAGTCGTCCGGCAAGAGAATAAGAGTTCAGCAGCCTTCCAGCGAGTCAAAGCAGCAAGAGAGAGATGGACGGTTGTACTTTACAGTTATAGTGCTGTAATTCCTCTTTTCCCGCCCAATCTTAATGTCTATCTTTTGTCAGGGTTTTGGCGCTCAAACTTCTTGTATAGGGTGATCTCAGTCTTTAATGGGTTTCGGTGACACTTGTAACTGTCTGAGTACCCGTTAATATTTCTCCCATTGTGGAACCGGCTAGTAGTCTCCCTGGAGGGGTTTTGGGGCTTCCAAATGCTTGCTGTGAGCACCCGCAAACGGCTCTCTCATCGTAGAGCCGTGGGGATTTTGCATATTAATGTCTTTGGATGGGTCCTTGATCGCTCAGTACAATAGCCCTTGTTTGCACCTGGGAGACCGATTCCAGTATTTATGTTTAAAATGCAAACCCATCATGTCTTGTCATTAACTCAAATGTGCTGAGTCCTGTTCGATCTTGCTGAAATGTTTATTGAAACGCCATCTTGTCTGCCTACTGAAAGTCTAGAATTTTCTGCCACGAGGCGTGGTGGCCATTTTACAGGCTGTTTGTGTCCGTTTTGAAACCTGACAGCATTCTGCTGAAATAAAGCTGTTTATACGAAACTTTATGTCTCCTTCTTATTTTTATAAAATCGCGATAATTTTGCGAATTCTACAGTCCCTCCTGTTGATGCGAATAACTCCGCTTATCGTATCAAAAACATTGTGGTGAGCAATATTATCTCGATTCTCCACATCCAAAAATTCCCATAACTTAAAACTATCTAGGGTCTCCGTGTCGTCCTTATTTCCCAGGAAAATTACATTCTTATAACACCGTAGGCAGCATTTGCCTTTAACTTACACCGCATGTATTTCCTTCCAGGTGTAACCAGGCCGATGCCTCTCGCACCACCTGCATATGCATATTTTTTTATTCAAGGAAAAAGAAAACAAAAACAACCAAACAATCATATTCAACAACACCAAATCAAAATAATCAAAACCAACTCTTAAATATGTAGAGTTCCAAACTTAATTACAGTTTCTGAGAAAAATCACGATCGATTACAACAATTCTGAGGCGCACGTGGAAAAACTGGAGTGACGCCATTTTGTCTGTTTACGCGGTGCTTTCCTCGTGCACGCGCACGTAACGTTCTCGCCACTCTCCCGTGTTTTCGTTCTTGGTGAGGCGTTTGCCTCTCTTACAATGCACGACCAATAAGTATATCACAATAAACACTTGGCATACAACTAAAATGTGGGAGGCTATTCTAATCCAGGAAGGCACTTCAATGTTGGTGAACAGATCACACCACGGTGGAATTACTATGTCTAGAATTTCTGTCCCTATCTCGACAGTCTTTTGTTCTAGGGTGTAAAAATGTTTTTGCGATACCGCGACGGCTTTCAAAAGCTTGGTGAGGTGTTCAGGGAGAGGGGGAATGAGGTATCCGAAATGCGCGACGAATCGCTGCAAGTCGGTTAAGTTCTCTTTTACTGTAAGATGAACAGTGGATGGTTCAGGGATCGGGACAATTCGCTGTTGTGCCACTTGAACTTCAGCCCTGGGTTTAAAACAGAAACTGCTGTCACTCACCGGACACCGGCTACGGTTTCCATGCTGGTAGTGTTGCGCTGCAGTGGTAACACAATATGTTCCACCCCCTATGTATGCCACCTGCGGAGGCACATGATCTTGCGCCATTGCCTCCATGGTGCAATTCATGGGCTTGGCGCCAGCCGTCCTGAACCCGCACTGTGGTGTTAAAAAAGCATTCAAGTGCTGGGGACACAGGATTATGTGTGCTCCCCTGCCACGACAACCAGAGAGATCTGTACCTGTCATCGTTTGCTCCCAGCGGATGACGTAAGGTGGGACCGCTGCGTAGCGAATGTGGGCTCCCCACTGAATGACACCAATGTTCTCTACCCGATACACCGGGACGGGCTTTGCTGTGTCGCCCAAAACCGGCATACGTAAAACTACACCCATAATGGTGTGGTTTGATCGTCCACAGTCCACGGGGACTGGGTATGCTTCTGAAGCTAGCCTGAGCTGGCACGGACTTAATGCGTTCTGAAAAGGGTGGAGCGCCTGCAGGTGTTTGGTACTTATCCAGGACGGGACCAAACCTTGTTTTAAATCCTCCAAATTACTGCGGCCCTCGCCCAGTAACCACGCCCCGTAAAGCACGCACACCTCATTCTGCGCAGCTTGATCGGATGCATTCCGATCTTCCCTGATCAGGGCATTTACCGTACGCGCATGTTTCTCTAGTTCAGCTATGATTTCTTTTAAATGGAGAGTCATGGCCTGGTCCTCATGTAACCCAGACCCAACCACCTTATTTTCATCTGTGAGAATGTTCTTCAATTGTGTTTTTAAGCCATTAATCTGGGTCTGCAGCTCCACGCTGTCTAGAGCGTTGACCACAGTTGAAAGCAGTGAACATGTCGTTCACCACACCCCTTCTTTGTCTCCCTACCTGACCCAAAACTTCATGTGGTGCGGTGTACAAACTTGTTTTATCAATTTCCGCGAAATCGAACTCATAAAATTGCCTAAACATCTTGGTCAACAGGACCTGATATAACTGTTCCGTCTCTTTGGGGCACCACTCCGGCAACCGCACCTCGGTGAGGTTTAAAATCACTGAGGCCACCGCATAATGTACCCCCTGAAATAATAGCTGGTCTGTAGGGACCAGTACCAAACCATTCCCGGGTCCCTTACTGGTTTTTGGGCACCCTTCTTCCTTAGCTAGAACCACCGGAATTGTGGGCGGGGCCTTGCGTGGGCGCGTAATGAGTTCAGTGGCATTTATCGGGATCGGAGAGTATGGAGCCCGCACCCCCTGGTGCTTGCATCCCACCTTAGCCCTTTCCCATTATCCTGCCACTGATTGATGAAAAATATGGAGATGCCTTTGGGGCAAACGTGCTTTGACCCCCACATACATACGTAAATTCCCTCATCCGGTTCCTACCATTTGTCCCAACAGACTCTCAATTGTCCGTTTGTCCCCGTAATTGTCCGATGGGTATTATTACCCAGTCGCTCCCACTCGACCGAAGAGTTCCTCATGTTTTTGCTCAGCTTTCGTAGCCACCACCATCGGCTCAATGGGACATTCCCATTACAAGTCAAACAAATCCGTTTGCCGACGGTAACGCTGACTCTGGGTGCGATGATCCTCACTTTGGGGCACATTAAAGAAGTCTCTTTATAGGCAAATCCCGATGTATTGGAATATTCAGTTGAATTCGTTCCCAGCCATCCTGGCCACCTTCCCTTGTGGAAATAAGTGGCGGTCTCCTCAGCCTCTCGCCTTCCGGTCCCATCCACCGCGATGGGGGCCGTGTCCCCGGAGCATCCAAACACCACGACATCCTTGGTGCGGCCTCGATAGGCCAGTCCACATCCGATTGCCGCGAGCACTACCAGAATCCGTTCCATCCTTCCTTGGTTCCTGTGATCAGTTGGAATGAGGTAGCCAGCCTCCCAAGAGTCTCTGGCTTTTGTGAAGGGTGAGCGGGTCCCCTGACCTCGCCTCACGTAAGAAGACATGTGCGCTGGATAGACTTTAACTATTCCTATCTCTAAAACTCCCATCATTTTACCATTTTCTGTATAAAAAAAACTTACAAACTTAACCTGATTTAAAACCTATAATTAAAAACCTATAAACTTACAAAACTCATCAACTTATCACTTATCTTAATAACTGTACAGTGCCGCCCGTTCCCAGGGCGGCCTACTCAAATTCTGCGGTTGCTGCCGTAGGCATCTCCCAACGGTGGGAGGGCATTGACCCCTTCCTTTGTTCTGCCGCAGCCTGTTGCTGCTGCGCTGTGACTGGGCTCGCCCTGGGCTGCCTTAGCCCTGGGCCTACGCTTAGGGACATACGGGGGACTTACCCACATCTTTCTGGGCTGGGGTTTCCGACTTGACCTACGGGGAACTACCGGGGGCAGGAACTCCAGGACTGACGGACCGGGTTCCGAGACTTCCACCGTGGCGACCTGTGGTCTCACCACAGTCGCTGGCTCCGCCTCCCCTGACTCCGCCTCCCTGAACTCGGGATCTGCAGCTTGTGGCACCGCCCTACTTGGCCCAGTAGGCGGCCCTTCACTCGCAGTCCCTACCTCCCTCGAGGGCAAGACGTCCAAGGCGGGCGGCTCGGGCTCTGAGGCTTCCATCGCCACGCCCTGTGGTCCCACCACAGCGGCTGGCTCCGCCTCCCCTAGCTCCGCCCCCCTGCGTTCAGGATCTGCAGCTTCGGCCTCCACCCTGTGTGGATCTCTATCTGCAGCCCCTGTCTCCCCTATACCTGAATCGGGGGCGACCCTTTCGTCCTCCGATTCCAGCTCCTCTTCGCTTGTGTCACTATCTTGGTCGAGCTCCTCGAACTCTTCCTCATCTGACTCCCAACCCAAATAAAGGATCCTACATTTTGCTAGGATGTCCTCTCCCCTGATGCAGGCTGCTTTGCCTGCCTGTGTGCCCTGTGGCCCTACCCGGGGCTGCGAGTCCCCACTCGCAGGTTTGGCCCCTGTGGTTGGCCCTTGTGCACCCGGCTTATACAGTTTGCACTGATTTACGTGGAACCACTTAGTGCGCCGAGGTACCTTTACGGCGTATACCATGGGACTCGCCTTATCTACAATGCTGTAGGGTCCCATATACAGTGGTTCCAGACTCCCTACTCTGGCATAGTTTCTGACCATGACCTGGTCTCCTACTTCCCACTCCCGCTTCTTGCGGGGTTCCAGCAACAGGCGATTGCCCTGATGCTGCCTTCCCATGTTCCCAGCCGCCTGCTCATAAACCTGCTTCAGGCGCTCCAAGAGGGTCTGGATGAACTTGTCCCTGCTTACCTCTTGGAGCTGACCCTCAGTGAGCACCGGCGCTAGCACATGGGTGGGGGTTCGCATGATCCTCCCAGTCATCACCTCGTGCGGGGAATACCCCGTACTTTTCGACTGACTGGCCCGGACCCCCATGAGGACTAAAGGCAGAACCTCCGCCCATTTTTGGGGCGAGTTCATAGTCTCTTTCCTCAATTTCTCCTTCAGGGTCCGGTTCATGCGTTCAACAATCCCGGATGACTGGGGATTGTGCGCTACGTGCCATTTCCCTTCAATGCCCAAAAGCATGAGGGTGTTCTGCATCACCTGGCTGGTGAAATGACTCCCTTGGTCTGACTCCACAAAACGGGGGAGTCCCCACCGCGAGAACACTTCCCGGACCAAGATTTTTGCAGTACCCAGTGCCGTAGCTGTTCTACAGGGGAAGGCTTCCACCCATTTGGAAAACACATCCACCAAGACGAGGCAGTATTTATAGCCTCCCTGGGTGGTGGGCAGGGGCCCGATATAGTCGATCTGTATCGACTGCCATGGTCCCTCCACCCTCCTAATGTGCCCCATGGGCACTTTCCTTTTCTGGGGGTCTGGGTTGTTTGCAGCGCACACGAGACAGCTTGCACAGAACTCGCGGACCTGCTCCCTGAGTCCCGGCCACCATCCCGCCTGCTCTACCCGTTGCCAGGTAACCTCGGGCCCGGGGTGCCCTGCCCCCGGTCCCTCATGAGCCAACTGGAGGAATTCCCTCCTGTGCTGCTGCGGCACAACCCACTGCTCCTCGCGGAACAGCATGCCTTCCTTAACGGAGAGGGTGGCCGTACTGTACGGACCCTCTACCTGCTTGCCCTCAGCAATGGTTCTGAGAACTGCCTTTAGGGCGGGATCCTGGTTCTGGACGGTCTTAAGGTCTAGGGGCAATGCTACCCTGGTGTTCCCGGGATTCCCGTCCCTGCCTTGGATCGCTGCCACGGGTCTGGGCCCATAGGGGTCCCAGAAAGTGTCGTTACGGGCACCCTCCCTGGCTAGCGCATCCGCCTGCTGGTTGCCCTCCCCACGGGGCTCTGTAGAGGAGTGAGCCTTCACCTTATGGATGAAAATCTCCCCTTCCTCCCCTACTGCTGCTAGGATCTTTTCCAGCAAGGGCTTCACCGTTAAAGGTCGCCCGTCCGCGGAGGTGTATCCACGGCGGGACCAAATGGCCAGGTATTCCGTACACGAATTGCACGTGAACATACTGTCCGAGCAAATCATGTATGGGGTTGGGAAAGTTTCTGGGTGGGTAACGACGTACACCACCGCAGACAGCTCAGCCTGCTGCGCGCTCATGGTGCTGGGGAGCTTAATCGCCAGGGCAAGGTTTGCCGCAGGGTCATAAACTCCACACCCTGTGAGTCGTTCGCCAGCGGACACTGTGCTGGAACCATCAACATAAATCTCGCGACCTGTGGGATGTATCCCGGCCCGCAAACCTATGTTGACTTCCCACACCCCTTCCACCGAACACTGGTGGGCTGTACCGGGGTATACCAAATTGGCCACAAGCCTGGACTCGCAAAGACCTTTAATTCTAAGATCCATCTGGGAAAGGAGAAGGGTCCAGCGCGCAATTCGAGCGCTGCTTACGGTCCCATCCTTAATCCTCCCGTCTAGAAGCATCTTAGTTGGTGTGTGATGGGTGAGGAGAGTGATGGGAGAGAGCCCTGTGAAGATCGCTGATCTTTTCACAGCCCAATGCGTGGCTAAAAGATGCCTTTCGCAATTGGAGAAACTCCTCTCCACATCCGTTAACACCCTGGACGAATAGACAACCGGCCTCAGCTTGCCGTGGCGCTCTTGGAGCAGCACAGTGCTCAAGCTGTCTCCGCTGGCAGCTACCTCCAGGAAAAACTCCTTCCCCCCATCTATGGCCCCTAAAGCTGGCGCGGTCTGCAGGTCCCTCTTTAACTTCTCGAAGGCTGCCTGGCAGCCCTCGTCCCAAGACCACTCCACTCCCTTATGGAGGAGTCGGAGCAGCGGCGCCGCCGTGGCCGCATAGTCTTCGATAAAATCTCTGCAGTAACCGGTCAGTCCCAAAAAGGACCTCACACCCCTTATGGTGTTGGGAATCGGTAACTCTTGCACCGACTCCCTCCTAGCCTTATCTATGGCTCTTTCCCCAGCGCGAATGGTCAGCCCCAGGAATTTTACTTCCTGCTGACCGATACGTGCTTTCTTAGGGTTCACTTTAAAACCCTTTCTCGCTAGCAGCTCCAATAACTCGGCCAGCAGTGGTCCATGCTCCTCCCTTGAGTCCGTAAATAGGAGCAAATCATCCACGTGCTGCACTATCTGATTGGGCTGACTAAACTCCTTTAAACTTCCTGCCATACACTGATGGAAAATACTCGGGCTGTTGTGGAAACCCTGTGGCAGACAGTTCCATGTGTACTGTTGTCCTTTGAAAGTAAAGGCAAACTTGTACTGGTCCTCTCGCCGCAGCGGGATGGACCAAAAACCGTTCGAGATATCCAGCACCGTGAACGTGGTCGCGGACGCTGGGATACTCCCTATTAGGTCGGCAACTGCTGCTACCGTGGGCGCGCAGGTGGGGATGTTACTATTGAGGACTCTGTAGTCCACCGTGGCCCTCCACGAATTATCCGGCTTCCTAACCGGCCATAATGGGGAGTTCACGTGTGTGGCTAGCGGCCTCAACATGCCCTGCTGCACCAAGGAGGACATTGCTGTCTCCATATCGGGTTCTGCTTCTTTGGGGAAGTTATACTGCTTTTGGGGCCGGGTCATGGGGTCCCCATCTACGCTGACCTCAAACCCGGTAACCCTCCCACAATCGTGCTTGTGGGTTGCCAACGCGTGCATATTATCTGACACGCACGTTTGCATGTCCGTTGGGACATCCGCGACCATAAGCCCGAGGTCGTAGCCTCCGGATGGCTTCATGGTACACAGGGCCCCTTTACCTTCCTCCCCCGGGATTACCACTACCTCGCCTTTTCCACCCTTAGCTCCCCAGAGACAGTGATTCCTGAGGTCCACGAGGACCCCGTGCCCCGATAGGAGATCTGATCCGAGGATGCCTCTCCCACCCCCCTCTTGCCATTTCATCAGTATGCACTTCCACGTGGTGTGGAGTGCTCCTAAATGAATGGAGAGCGGAATGGAGAACGCGCCAGCCTGCTCTTTTCCCGTAAACCCCGCTAATGTGTATGGGACCTTGGTAGATAGCGGTGAGTCAAAGGGGCTATCCGTATGAATCACGGTGCATGAAGCTCCCGTGTCCAACAAATAACTACCCTTCTGCTTCTCTACCTCCATCTCCACCAGGGGTCGCTTCCACGCATCATAGCTGAGCGGACACAGGTAGACGGGCTGTGCGGGCTCTAGTCATTGGGTACTGTTGGACGGGGCTGCGGCATCTGCGGGGCCGGTAGCGACTGCCACCCTTCCCTGCGAAATCATGAGGGTGCGCATGGCTCCCAACATTGATTCGATCGTATCGGGATGGATAGGCACACCAGCTCCCCTATCAGAGACAGGCGCCTGGGCTCGGACTGCGGGATTTTTATCCCTGGACTCCTTCCAAGGGTTCCTGCAGTTCTTGCGCCAGTGCCCTGTCTTTCCGCATCCGAAACAAGCATTACTGGCCTGTGGGACGCGATTTCCCTCCTGATGCCACTCCTTTTGAGCCGGGGCTGTGGGCCGTGCCTCATGCACCTTTCCCTTAAGGGGACGTGCTCCCGTACTCCTGGTATTACGGTACCCTACCGTGAGTCGATTTAGGACCGACTCCTCTGTTGTGGCGGGGTTAGTGGGATCAAACCACGCTTTGGCCTGCTCCCTGACGGCTGGCAAACTGTTGGCTACCACACACCTGAGCCAATGAGTTAAACCGACACCGTCTATGCGGCGACGTGCTGGCGCGCCTGGGCAGCTACGTTGATATACTGGCCACAGCCTGTCGGCGAAAACCTTCGGGGGTTCTTCCTCCATCTGCACTGTTTGTCCCAATCTAACGAACGGACCTTCATCATCCGCTCCCAACACTTCCAGGACCTCATCTCTTAACTCCTCATAGGTATTATTTCCCCTCTTGCTCTCGTCTGAGAGACACTGAAGGATCGAGCTGTCTAATGAGAACAGCAGCATTTTTGCTTTTTCCCCATCGTCGCAGCCGTTAATGGCTGCGGTCTGCTCTACCTCCCTGAAATGTACGGAAGGGTCGTCTGACTCGGACAGCTTCCGTACGTGGCTGATCATGGCCCTCAGCTGGTGTGCATTGTGCGGCAACACAAGCTGGCTGAGGAGATCCCCCTCTGCCTCACCGTCTCTGTTCGGGCCCCTTTTGATACCCGTGACCGGACACAACGGTCCCGGCTTCACTTCTACCTCGGGGGGCTGTACTACCTCGGGGACCTCTTCCTCTACTTCTACCACTTCCTTCCTCACCCAGGTTGCCGAATAGCTGGGTGGCGCGGAGGGCACAGTGGCAAATACCTCCTCTGCCTTGTTCGGTGGGGATTTCTGAAATTCCCCACCCACCAGCGGCTGGTGTGCTGACGGGCTGATAAGGCACACCATGCCGTGCGCTTTATTCAGGGCCTCTTTAAGGTTCCCTATCTCTCTTTGGCAGACGCTGTGATCGGCCCCCTCATGTTTATCCTCGAGGGCCATCTTATATGCCGCCCTAACCCCTGTTAAGCTCTCTTCCTGGGCTTTTATTTGGGCAGCTAGGCGGGCACAGCGCTCCCTTATTCTGCCCTCATTTAATTTTGCCTCAGTGACCTGGCACTCGAGGTAATCTATTTTCGCCTCATGGTGGTTGGCGACTAACTGGCGTTCTTGATGCAACGCATTTAAAGACGCGATGAGCTGCTGCCCCCCCGCGACCTTCTCGTCCATTTCAACCTCTAAACCCTTGATCTGAGCTGCCTGCGCTGTGATGACCTGGTCCGAAAGCTGGACTTGTCTTTTATAGCACATCAGCCAGGCCGCTTTCTCTACAGTTTTTTTATGTTCCTTGCTACCTGTCCACCTCACGGCTGCCTCTAGTAGACGCTTATCCACCAGCAGGTCACTTATCCATTTCTTAGTCAAATTCACTTTTCCAAAAACATAATCGGATATTCTCTCTTCCATAACATTTCGCCCATTCATACCAGGGTCTAACACATTATTTTCTCGCTGCCAGTGTCCCTTCGTGGTCGCCATTATCTGTAAGGGGTGACGTGTGGCTCTGTGCTTAGCCTGGGTGCTAGTGCTGGGTTAGGCCTTGTTGCCTGTTCTGGTCTCCAGCCAGCCTGATAACACTAGACACCTGTGAGTGGTTCGACCCACTCGCCCTTACGGTTCTGACACTGGACTTAGGTGCGAGAGCAATAATGCAGAGAAAACTCAGGTAGACCCGGTTGAATAGTGCGAAATGGAAAATCTTTATTGCATATTATTCAAGATTACGAGATACATGTCATAAGCACAGATTAATGACAGTACAATCATACACACAGTTATGAAACTAATTTTAGGGAAACGAGGAGCGCACAACACATCGTAAAAGGGGACACACATTATAATTATCCTTAAAACTTAAACCCTCCCCTATCAATACCTGTCCTAATCTAGATTTGTAGGATTGAGACTCATGCTCACCACTCGTGATAACTCGGAGAATTCCGAAACTCTGCTCGGATGTTTTTACCGCAGCACCTGACTATCCACGTGTTGATCAGGGGTCTCTGTACCCTACTTGTTTACTCGCTTCTGCTCCGGCTAGCAGGCTGGACCGTCTGCTGTCATGAAGATCTGTGTTGCCCTCGGAGTTCTGATACTACTCAAAAAAAAGAGTCTTCCTGTGTCCTACACCAGTTGTCGGTAGAACTCGAAGAATAGTCTTCTCGGGCCAGTTGTGGAGTAGCCGATAGAATTCGAAAATGGTCCTTATATTTTTAGGCACGGTCGGGGCTTACTGACCGCGGCGACACGTGTAGTCTTCTTCTCATCTCATCTCATCTCATCTCCTCTCGGGCCTTCGGTTCCAACACCGTTTACCGACTCCTCGGGATGGTGCGCCCGCCTCCAGGCCTCACAGCCCAGTTCTCCACAGATCTTCGCGGCAAGCCACGAGGTTGATCCTAGCGGATCAGAGTCCAGAGTCGTCCGGCAAGAGAATAAGAGTTCAGCAGCCTTCCAGCGAGTCAAAGCAGCAAGAGAGAGATGGACGGTTGTACTTTACAGTTATAGTGCTGTAATTCCTCTTTTCCCGCCCAATCTTAATGTCTATCTTTTGTCAGGGTTTTGGCGCTCAAACTTCTTGTATGGGGTGATCTCAGTCTTTAATGGGTTTTGGTGACACTTGTAACTGTCTGAGTACCTGTTAATATTTCTCCCATTGTGGAACCGGCTAGTAGTCTCCCTGGAGGGGTTTTGGGGCTTCCAAATGCTTGCTGTGAGTACCCGCGAACGGCTCTCTCATCGTAGAGCCGTAGGGATTTTGCATATTAATGTCTTTGGATGGGTCCTTGATCGCTCAGTACAATAGCCCTTGTTTGCACCTGGGAGACCGATTCCAGTATTTATGTTTAAAATGCAAACCCATCATGTCTTGTCATTAACTCAAATGTGCTGAGTCCTGTTCGATCTTGCTGAAATGTTTATTGAAACGCCATCTTGTCTGCCTACTGAAAGTTTAGAACTTTCTGCCACGAGGCGTGGCGGCCATTTTACAGGCTGTTTGTGTCCGTTTTGAAACCTGACAGCATTCTGCTGAAATAAAGCTGTTTATACGAAACTTTATGTCTCCTTCTTATTTTTATAAAATCGCGATAATTTTGCGAATTCTACACCACCCAATCCCTTCTCCGTTAAAACCAGAAGTGGGCAGGTTCGAGGTGGGTTGGTTTGGGTTTGAAATATTAACATTTTAACATTCCACCCTACGCAAACCCAGCCGTTAATGGGGGTTAATTGTGATTGTCTTAAATTTGTGTCCCTGCATTACCATCTTATTGACCAGTGGAAACAATCTATCACCATTTACCATACGATAAAGGGGAGGTTAGAAATAGTTGTTTACACGAAGGGTGATTAGAATATGGAATTCTCAGCTACAAACCTTTGTTGAAACTAAGTCCATAAATTATTTTTAACAGGGAGTTAGATAGCTACTTGGAAAAGAGGAATATTAAAGGAGAATGAGCCGGAGAGTGGGATTAGAGTCAGTATTCATACAGAGAAAAACACCAGTGCAGACAGGAATTTTTTTTAAATTTGTTTATGGGATGTGGGCGTCACTGGCAAGGCTAGCATTTATTGCCCATCCCTAATTGCCCTTGAGAAGGTGGTGTTGAGCCACCTTCTTGAACTGCTGCAGTCCGCGTGGTGAAGGTACTCCCACAATGCTGTTAGGTGAATGTTTAATGTGGTGGATGTGCTGCTAATCAAGCGGGCTGCTTTGTCCTGGATGGTGTTGAGCTTCTTAAGTGTTGTTGGAGCTGCACTCATCCAGGCAAGTGGAGAGTATTCCATCACACTCCTTACTTGTGCCTTGTAGATAGTGGGAAGGAGAGTGAGCAGTAAAGTGGGATTAAGTAGCTATTTATATAGCGAAAAACACCAGTGCAGACTTAATGGCCCCAATGGCCTCTTTCTGTGCTGTAGCGTTCTGTGATTCTAACTCAGGCCATCTTATGTACAATTTTTGTCTTTGTAGTTCAGACCAGGTGTTCTGAGGACTGCTGTGCTCTAATTTTATGATATGATTCCAATCTGAGTTGCACACAATCAGGTGCAGTGGTTCATGGATTTTTGTTCATTAACAATGTATTGAAAAGTCATCACCTTTGAGCAAGTCCATTTTATTTAAACAAATGCAATGTAGAAACACAGAGTGTTATAGGACATTAATATAATCAGTAGCATTGGGAAAAATCCTGTCCCCAAAAAACAATGCTACTGCAAAATGGAAACAGAAAATGCTGGAAATGCTTCATTGGTCTTTAACACACTGATTATGCCCTTGGCCTCTGTACCTAGTACCTCAGATGGACATAAAAATCCCACGGGACTATTCGAAGAAGAGCAGGGGACTTCTCCCCAGTGTCCTGGCCAATATTTATTCCTCAACCAGCATCACTAAAACAGATTATCTGGTCATTATCACATTGCTGCTTGTGGAACCTTGCTGTGCGCAAATTGGCCGCTGCGTTTCCTACATTACAAAGTGACTACAGTTCAAAAGTACTTTATTGTTTGTAAAGCGCTTTACGATGTCCTGAGAGTATGACAGGCACTTTATAAAGGCAAGTCTTTCTTGCACAAAGTTGGTTTTGGGTGTGAATGTAACTGTTTAGAATCACTTCCACATAAAGGGAGAAATTCTTGAAGTATTTTGGGAGAGGAACAAGTGTGGTCAGCAATCTTGTAATCAGTATAGGTTCAGAACATTGGGAAATCACTACTTCTAAATGGCCTGCAGTTTCTTTATGTTTATATATATATATACCTCTGTTTAATTTCTGAGAAATTTCCACTCTGCAAGAATTACTTCCTTTTTTTAATGCTGGTACAGCAGAAAACTAAATGTTTTCATAGCTAGCTTCTGGTTTCAGCCAGGGTGTCAGGTGGGAGAGTAATGAGCTGCACCTCCAAGATTGCATGAGAGGGCCCTTTCTCTTGGACCTAATACAACTCGCTATCAGGAGTATAACTCAGATCTGCCAGTTCCATATCGTAATCCAGAAATACAGGAATTAGACTAGTAATTTTAACAGAACTACAGCCTTAGATTACCTAAACATATTTTCACAAGATAATTATAGATGAGGAAGGCCATTGGGCTCATCCTAATTCATCCACCCAGAGAGATGCTAACATTCCCCACATTGTAGCATCCAACTGTTTCTTAAATGATTCCAGGGTTTTTGCCTCCACTACTCTATCTGGACGTTTATTCTAAGCGTTGATCACTCTTTGTGTGAAGAAAGATTTCCTGATATCTGTCCTAAAATCACCTTTGACTAGTTTTAACCAGTGTCTCTTCATTCTACTCCCACAGTTTAATTTAAAGTATTATAACGGTTAACTTTTTCTAGACCCTTAACAATCTTATACAAATCCATAAGATCACCTCTCAGGTGCTTCCTTTCTAGACTGGAAAGCCCAAGTTTCTCAAGTCTTTCCTCATAACTAAAATTCTTGGCTCTGGGGATCATCCTCAGAGCTCTTCTCTGCATTGGCTTCAGTGCATGAATGAGTCTCCTGTTTCTTGGCGACTGCAACTGGTTGCACTACTCAATGTGCAGTCTGACCAGAGCACTATATAGTTTGATAATCCTTGATTACCTGATCATTTTTTAAAATTCATTCCTGGGATGTGGGCGTCGCTGGCAAGGCCTGCATTTATTGCCCATCCCTAATTGCCCTCGAGAAGGTGGTGGTGAGCCACCTTGTTAAACTGCTGCAGTCCTTGTGGTGAAGGTACTCCCACAGTGCTGTTAGGGAGGGAGTTCCAGGATTTTGACCCAGTGACGATGAAGGATCGGCGATTATATTTCCAAGTCAGGATGGTGTGTGACTTGGAGGGGAACTTGCAGGTGGTGGTGTTCCCATGCCCCTGTTGCCCTTGTCCCTCTAGGTGGTTGAGGCCGCGGGTTTGGGAGGTGCTGCCGAAGAAGCCTTGGCGAGTTGCTGCAGTGCATCTTGTAGATGGTACACACTGCAGCCACGGTACGCCAGTGGTGCAGGGAGTGAATGTTTAAGGTAGTGGATGGGGTGCCAATCAAGCGGGCTGCTTTGTCCTGGATGGTGTCGAGCTTCTTGAGTGTTAGAGCTGCACTCATCCAGGCAAGTGGAGAGATTATACCATCACACTCCTTACTTGTGCCTTGTAGGTGGTGGAAAGGCTTTGGGGAGTCAGAAGGTGAGACACTCACCACAGAATACCCAGACTCTGACCTTCACTTTTAGCCACAGTGTTTATGTGGCTGGTCCAGTTAAGTTGCTGGTCAATGGTGACCCCCCAGGATGTTGATGGTGGGGGATTCGGTGATGGTAATGCCGTTGAATGTCAAGGGGCGGTGGTTAGACCTTCGCTTGTTGGAGATAGTCATTGCCTGGCACTTTTGTGGCGCGAATGTTGCCTGCCACTTATCAGCCCAAGCCTGAATGTCATCCAGGTCTTGCTGCATTCGGGCATAGACTGCTTCATTATTTGAGGAGTTACGAATGGAACTGAACACTGTGCAACCATCAGCAAACATCCCCTCTTCTGACCTTATGATGGAGAGAAGGTCATTGATGAAGCAGCTGAAGATGGTTGGGCCTAGGACACTGCCCTGAGGAACTCCTGCAGCAATGTCCTGGGGCTGAGATGATTGACCTCCAACAACTACAACCATCTTCCTTTGTGCTAGGTATGACTCCAGCCAGTGGAGAGTTTGCCCCCTGATTCCCATTGACTTCAGTTTTACTAGGGCTCCTTGATGCCACACTCGGTCAAATGCTGCCTTGATGTCAAGGGCAGTCACTCTCACCTCACCTCTGGAGTTCAGCTCTTTTGTCTATGTTTGACCAAGGCTGTAATGAGGTCTGGAGCTGAGTGGTCCTGGCGGAACCCAAACTGAGCATCGTGAGCAGGTAATTGGTGAGTAAGTGCCACTTGATAGCACTGTCGATGACACCTTCCATCAATTTGCAGATGATTGAGAGTAGACTGATGGGGCGGTAATTGGTCGGATTGGATTTGTCCTGCTTTTTGCGGACAGGACATACCTGGGCAGTTTTCCACATTGTCGGGTAGATGCCAGTATTGTAGCTGTACTGGAACAGCTTGGCTAGAGGTGCGGCTAGTTCTGGAGCACAAGTCTTCAGCATGACAGCCAGGATGTTGTCAGGGCCCTTTGCTGTATCCAGTGCGCTCAGCCGTTTCTTGATATCACGTGGAGTGATTCGAATTGGCTGAAGACTGGCTTCTGTGATGGTGGGGACCTCAGGAGGAGGCCGATATGTATCATCCACTCGGCACTTCTGGCTGAAGATGGTTGCAAATGCTTCAGCCTTGTCTTTTGCACTCTTGTGCTGGGCTCCATCATCATAGATGATGGGAATATTCATGGAGCCTCCTCTTCCCGTTAGTTGTTTAATTGTCCACCATTATTCATGACTGGATGTGGCAGGACTGCAGAGCTTTGACCTGAACTATTGGTTGTGGGATCGCTTAGCCCTGTCTATAGCATGCTGCTTCCGCTGTTTAGCATGCATGTAGTCCTGTGTTGCAGCTTCCCCAGGTTGGCACCTCATTTGTAGGTATGCCTGGTGCTGCTCCTGGCATGCTACATACCTACCTACAGTGATCAGCATAGATTTGACTAATTTAAGCTAATCACTGCAGGTATGTGAAAAACACATAATTGTTAATTTTACAAAAGAATGACATAATAGTGCAGTTCATTCAGTTCCTACAAATCCAGGCAGAAACTGCAGATCCAAAGCAGTATAGAGAGGGACTCCTAAGCCTCTTCCCTCATGTGTGTTCATGCCTTATTCATCTCCTATTCAGGTATGAATTTAAATCATTAACAGAACAAATTACATTTATGGACAGCCTTTATGATAGTGAAATGACCCAAGCGACCTGATAGTAACAGAGATTTGGGGAAGGAGCGAGGGTGAAGTTTTGCGGTAGCGTATGGGCCTGCTGAATTTTTGGACTCCATTTCCTGGCCACAGCCAGCCAGATTGAGAGGCCCAGGAATCCCAGCTGGCCTGCGTTAAAGCTGGAACAGAGAAAAGTCTGAGGCACACAGCCTCATTAAAATATTTCAATAAGTGACCTGCCTCCTGGGAGCAGGTTGGTTGCCCGCCCCCTTGTTCTGCCTCTGCTAAAACCGGAAGTGGGCGGGTTCGAGGCAGGTTGGGTTCAAGTTTGACATTGTTTACATTTTTACTTCACACACAACCCAAACCCACCCAAAGTGTTTTGCAAAGGAAAGAGGTAACAGACGTCCAATAGGAATTGGGAGAAGCTGGCTAGGGGAGGTAACACAAAAATTGGTCAAAGACATAGGTTTTAAGGAGACTTTTGAAGAGGAAAACCTTGCATTTATATAGCGCCTTTCATGTCCCAAGGTGCTTTACAGCCAATGAAGTACTTTTGAAGTATAGTCACTGTTGTAATGTAGGAAATGCGGCAGCCAATTTGCACACAGCAAGATCCCACAAACAGCAATGAGATAATGACCAGATTATCTGTTTCAATTATGTTGTTTGAGGGATAAATATTGGTCCGGACAATGGGTAGAACTCCCTTGCTCTTCTGCAAATAGTGTCATGGGATCTTTTATGTCCACCTGAGAGAACAGAAGGGGCCTCGGTTTAACATCTCATCCGAAAGATGGCACCTCTGACAGTGCAACACTCCCTCAGTACTGCACTGAAGTGTCAACCTAGATTACGTGCTCAAGTCTCTGGAGCGACGGACAAAGATAAAGGGTTACGATATGGTAAATCATGATAGATTGTTTGCGCTGGTCAGTAAGACAGTAATGAGGGGACAGAAATTTAAGGCAATCACAAAAGGAATTAAAGAGATTAGAAAAAGTTATTTACATGAAGGGTGGTTAAAATATGGAGCTCTCTGCTACAAACCTTTGTTGAAACTAAGTCCACAAATTCTTTTTAACAGTGAGTTAGATAGCGAATATTAGGAGAGTGAGCAGGAGAGTGGGATTAGAGTACTATTTATATAGAGAAAAACACCAGTGCAGACTTAATGGGCCCAATGGCCTCTTTCTGTGCTGTAGCGTTCTGTGATTCTAACCCAGGCCATCTTATGTAAATTTTTTGTCTTTGTAGTTCAGACCAGGTGTTCTGAGGACTGCTGTGCTCTAATTTTATGAGATGATTCCAATCTGAGTTGCACACAATCAGGTGCAGTGGTTCATGGATTTTTGTTCGTTAACAATGTATTGAAAAGTCATCACCTTTGAGCAAGTCCATTTTATTTAGCAAATGCAATGTACAAACACAGCGTGTTATAGGACATTAATATAATCAGTAGCATTGGGAAAAATCCTGTCCCCAAAAATCAGTGCTACTGCAAAATGGAAACAGAAAATGCTGGAAATACATCATCGGTCTTTAACACACTGATTATGCCCTTGCCCATCTATACCTAGTGATTGCTGTTTAAGCATACAATAAAATTATATTTATTAGTCTCTACAATATTCTTTACTCCCTACAGACACAGTCAGTGCATTGTGAATGGACACGAGTGCGTAGCGGGGCAATATTCATTACTCCTCGTCAGAAAACACTGGGGTCTGATGGATTGTTTCCAACACTGAGGCTGTTCCTCCCATATATCATCGATTAGTTCCCAGGCCTGGCTCCTGCTGTCCACAGTGAATCCTCCAGCTTTTTAAACTGCTTTATTTAGAAAATAAAGCTCATAACTGGAGCTTTGTAGTTTTAAGCAACTTCACCAAGAATCTCTTTATTGTACAATCATTATGAAAAAGCAGACAATGCAAAACTGAAACAAATTGGCACTTCAGAATCAAGGGTTTCAGAGGGAATGAGGCAAGCAGCCTTTTTTTAATATTCGTTCCTAGGCTGTGGACGTTGCTGGCAAGGCCAGCATTTATTGCCCATCCCTAATTGATCCTTGAGAAGGTGGTGGTGAGCTGCCTTCTTGAACTGCTGCAGTCCGCGTGGTGAAGGTACTCCCACAGTGCTGTTAGGGAGGGAGTTCCAGGATTTTGACCCAGCGACGATGAAGGAATGGTGATATACTTCCAAGTCAGGATGGTGTGTAACTTGGTGATGGTGTTCCCATGCGCCTGCTGCCCTTATCCTTCTAGGTGGTACAGGTTGCGGGTTTGGGAGGTGCTGCCTAAGAAGCATTGGAGAGTTGCTGCAGTCAATCTTGTAGATGGTACACACTGCAGCTACAGTACACCGGTGGTGGAGGGAGTGAATGTTTAAGGTGGTGGATGGGATGCCAATCAAGCAGGCTGCTTTGTCCTGGATGGTGTCGAGCTCCTTGAGTGTTGTTGGAGCTACACTCATCCAGGCAAGTGGAGAGTATTCCATAACACCCCTGACTTGTGCCTTGTAGATGGTGGAAAGTCAGGAGGCAAGACACTCGCCGCAGAATACCTAGCCTCTGACCTGCTCTTGTTGCTACAATATTTATGTGGCTGATCCAGTTAATTTTCGGGTCAATGGGGATGCCCAGGATGTTGATGGTGGGGGATTCAGCGATGGTAATGTCAATGGCGGTAGTTAAACTCTCACTTGTTAGGAGATAGTCATTGCCTGGCACTTGTGTGGTGCGAATGTTACTTGCCAAGCCTGAACGCCATCCAGGTCTTGCTGCATGCGGGCATGGACTGCTTCATTATCTGAGGAGTTGTGAATGGAACTGAACACTGTGCAACCATCAGCAAACATCCCCTCTTCTGACGTTATGACGGAGGGAAGGTCATTGATGAAGCAGCTGAAGATGGGTTGGGCCTAGGACATTGCCCTGGGGAACTCCTGCAGTGATGTCCTGGGGCTGAAATGATTTACCTCCAACAATCACAGTCATCTTCCTTTGTGTTAGGTATGACTCAAGCCAGTGGCGAGTTTTCCCCCTGATTCCCATTGACATAAATGCAAGTCTTTCTTTTCTTTTTTTTTCCAATTTTACTAGAGATCTTTGCTGCCACACTCGGTCAAATGCTGCCTTGATGTCAAGGGCAGTCACTCTTGCCTCACCGCTGGAATTCAGCTCTTTTGGACCAAGGCTGTAATAAGGTCTGGAGCCGAGTGGTCCTGGCAGAACCCAAACTGAGCATCGTGAGCTTGATATATTTACAATGAGCTGACTGATTAGAGCACTGGATGGTGGGAGGGGACGAGCAATCTGATTTTCTTTAACATAACAAGAGATTCAAAGAAACCACAGGACGTGGTTGAGGCCAACAGCTTAGCTGCTTTCAAAAAGGAAACTAGCTGAGTGCATGAGAGAAAGAGGAAAAGAAGGATATCCTGGAAAGCTGAGATGAGGTGTATAGAATGGGAGGAGACACGTGTGGCGCACAGGCTAGTTGGGCCGAAAGGCCTGTTTCTCTGCTGTACATTCTATGTCATTCTGTGTAAAAATCCAAACGTATCCAAGAACAGGGTGTTAGCCCATCAATGCCTGTGTATATCCTTCACAGTAATGCGGGTAACTGACCAGTAACAACAGGTGAGAAGAAATCAGCAAACATTTCTTTAGTTCCCACGGAACTGTGATGGGTAAACACAGTGTATTTACAAAATATGATTGCAGGCAAAGTCTCTCCATCCTTCGCCGTTCCCTCAAATGAGTTTCACTGAAATAAAAGAAAGATCTTTAGAAGTAAACCCAGGAAACAATAATCGCTGCAGAGATAAACAAAAAAAAATCTGCAAATGCTGGAAATCTGAACAAGGAACAGAAAATGCTGACAATACACAGCAGGTCATTCATGGTTAAGAGGAAAGACAGATCGGTTGTCGAATGCCCAGGAAGCTGATACACCCAAAACATGAACCTGACTTCTCTTTTATAAATGCTGACTGACCTACTGCTTATTTCCAGCATTTTCTGGTTAATATTGTATCAGAGACCTCTTTCATAAAGGTTGAAAAATGTATCAATACTAATTACATTTATTGCATATTTTATTATTAAAACTAACTTCAAAAGATAAGAGCGAGAAACTTTTGTCAGCAACATAAGCAAACGGGGGCTGTTACGTTTTTACTCAAACTATTTTCTGAGGTCCAGCGTCACTGGAAATTCTGTAAGTAGTCCTCACATCCCCTACGATCTAGAGTGTACCTCTCCTTGCCCAATATCTAAGTAAATAGAAAGCAACAGAGAACCTTACACTGTACACTGGCTACTGGAAGATATCACATGCCACCCCGATGTTCCTCTCTTATAAAAGCGGACTGAATATACACTGTTAACCGACTGCATCAGATTCTGAACTCACAACTGTTTTTATTTACAAACACAATGGTAGTGTAGCAGCGAGAGAATTCTCACCTCATCTCCAGTTAGAATCATAAGAATCATTCAGCCCATCATGTCTGTGCTGGCTCTTTGAAAGAGCTATCCAATTAGTCCCACTACCCTGCTCTTCCCCCACAGCCCTGCAAATTTCTCCTTTTCAAGTATATATCCAATTCTCTTTTGCAAATTACTACTGAATCTGCTTCCACCACCCTTTCAAGCAGTGCATTCCAGATCATCACAACTCGCTGCGTAAAAAAAATTCTCCTTATGCTCCCCCTGAATTTTTGTGCCAATTATCTTAAATATGTGACCTCTGGTTACCGACCCTCCTGCCAGTGGAACCAGTTTCTCCCTATCTACTCTATAAAAACCCCTCAATAAGAATTCAGTGGTGTCTCCAAGAGCTACAGAGGGTCCTTGTACATGAAACACAAAAAGTTAGCATGCAGGTACAGTAAATAATTAGGAAGGCAAATGGAATGTTGGCCTTTATTGCAAGGGGAAGGAGTATAAAAGTATGGAGGTCTTGCTACAACTTTACAGGGTGTTGGTGAGACCACACCTGGAGTACTGCATACAGTTTTGGTCTCCTTATTTAAGGAGGGATATACTTGCATTGGAGGCAGTTCAGAGACGATTCACTAGGTTCATTCCAGAGATGAAGGGGCTGTCTTATGAAGAAGGGTTGAGCAGGTTGGACCTATACTCATTGGAGTTTAGAAGAATGAGAGGTGATCTTATTGAAACGTATAAGATTCTGAAGGGGCTTGACAGGGTAGATGCAGAGAGGATGTTTCCCCTCGTGGGGGAATCTAGAACTAGGGGGCATAGTTTCAGAATAAGGGGTCGCCCATTTAAAACGGAGATGAGGAGGAATTTCTTCTCTCAGAGGGGTCGTAAATCTGTGGAATTCTCGACCCCATAGAGCTGTGGAGGCTGGGTTGTTGAATATATTTAAGGTGGAGATAGATAGATTTTTGAACGATAAGGGAGTCAAGGGTTATGGGGAGCGGGCAGGAAAGTGGAGTTGAAGCCAAGACCAGATCAGCCATGATCTTATTAAATGGCAGAGCAGGCTCGAGGGGCCAAATGGCCTACTCCTGCTCCTATTTCTTAGGTTATGTTCCACTACTGTTGGTGTCAACAGTGAAGGATTTGAGGATCTCTACTTTATATGGATATAAACCAATATCTGGACTTCTCAGGTGATACTTGCAATCTAAACATACCACTCTTGTCCATGTACCTTGTAATAGACGTTTTCGTAGGTGGATTCCACTCTGGTGTCCAGGCTCAGAACCTCCCGGAAATTTGCTGCATCAAAGAACAGAAACATGGGTTTTGTATCATAGAGTGTTTCAGTCTGTCTCATTCAATGGATACTGTTCCAATAATTTATGTTGGTGTAACTTAGTTTACAGAATTAAATTTCAAAACAGTGGGCTGGATTTCCTTCTTTAAACAGCACATGGGGCGGAGCGCAGAAGGTAAAATTAGGCAACGGGAATTGTACAGAACCCATCCTATTTTCCTTCCAGATTTACATGGAAAGAAAATCAGGTAGGTTCTGTTGGGAATGTGTTCCTCCCCTCAGTGAAGCCAAGCTTACCGGTCGCAGTGCGGGAAGACGAAGTGGTTTTCTTGTAGATGAGAATAACGACAGCAATAATTAAAAGCAGGCTTCCCACAACGGCAACAATCCACAGCAGAGCCATCATCCCCGGGGCTCCGCCAGACTTCACTGCTTCAAAATACAAGTAAAGGAAACAACAGATCACTATTGAAACAGGGCAGAGGTACCAGGTGCATAAAATAATAAATAGTGCGATATGTATTCCTTATTGAGAAATAGGTTTTATTTTCGGTGGTGTGTAGCATCTGTAACCCGCCCGGAGTGATAAATACTGGAACTCAACATTGCCCAGAATAAGGAAGTACTTACTGCAGATTTCCTAAAGTTTGCACAGCTCTTATTCAATGTCTATCCATTGGCACGCTGTCTGTGTAAATCACATTCATGTTATAATGCTGCTCTGTGTAAATGAATGCAATTCAATCCAAATTATGACACTGATCTCCTGCTGGTCCAGTTTATTTTCAGATTTAACTCTTCACAGGTGAGAAAGTGCCTTCCTTGAAACCATAGGCTTCTGCAGATAGTAAAATTGTTCCCTGGGATATTTTCAAGGGGCCTGGGTTACTGATAAATTGAATGTTACCCCCCGCCCCCGCAAACCACACGTACACCCTCCCCAAAAACACACACCCTACACTTACTTCCCACCTGACCACACTCACAACCCACCCACTGATACACATCCACAAGCCCCCTACACAAAAAAACCCAGGCCCCCACACCACACCCCCACCCACAAACACACCTCACACACAAACACACCTCACACACAAACACACCCCACACCCGCACACCTACACTGCACCCACAACCCAACCACACACACACTAATGTAGATCTTACCCAGATCCTTACTGACAGCTCTCCGTGTCGGCTGTCCCAGGGACACGTGTTTCACTTCACACCAGTAAGTGTGGTTACTCTCCCACTCTGCTGTCAGCACAGTGAGCTGGCTCACAGTCCGGTAGGTGCCGTTACTGCCCAAAGCCACTCCAAAGTGTGTCACTCCCGTATCCACTGGACCATTCTCATCTCTCCAAGTCACGGAAATATCAACAGGGTAAAAGTCTGACACCAAACAAGTCATTGCAACAGTTTGTCCTGCTGTGTCAGCATCAAGTGGAGGAGAGATCAGATGGACCACAGGCTCCTGAATGTAACCATCTACAGCACAGACAAGAACATGTCATTAGATAAGAGATCAAACAAATATTTACAGCTTCATCACTTGCATTGGAACAAATGTATTTACAGCATATTAACTGAAGGCAGAGAGCAGCGAGTATCCTGATAAAACAGCATCAATAATTCTGTAATAAAGCAGAATGAAGGGAATCAAAGGATATGGGGATAGGACAGGAAAGTGGAGTTGAGCCATGATCCTATTGAATGACGGAGCAGGCTCGAGGGGCCATATGGCCTACTCCTGCTCCTATTTCTTAGGTTCTTATGATCAGTTAGACATGCAGCCCTCTAGAAACAGAACATGGTTATGGTTAACATTAGGGCTCATTCTGGTACAACCTGCTTACTCTAACAGCAGGTAAAATACTCAATGGTTCATAAACTGTTATAGCACAAGGCAGCAGACACAGTACAAAGGCGACACAAGCTAAGATCACAGCTTATGTTGTGCTTGATAAATAGACTTTGCAGCTATTTAACTAATTGATAAATGATAAGCTAGGAACACAAGGTAGAATGGAGGGAGGTAAGACCTTTCAGCTCATTCTATTCCTACCAGGTACAACTGACACTGTCACTAACTCTTCCTAATTTATATGAACTGGTGAGGAAGGTGAACAATCACAGGCATGGCTTCCAGGAAGAGAAATGGTCAACTTTCCTGCTGGTCCTGCTCCTGCCTCCCAGAAGATAATTGTGTAATATACATAATTGAGTGGGCACAGGAAAGATGCTGATTTGAAAATAACTTCTTGGGCTGGATTTTCTCAGCCCCAAGGAGGCGGGCATGGAGGCGGGACTGCCGGTAAAGTAGCATAAAGTGGGGGCGGATGGCAAACCCGCCCCCATCCCGCCTCCGTGCCCTTTTGCCAGGAGGCGGGAAGATGTGTTGCTTCGGGTCCCGTCTCCTGGAGGCGGGAAAGGCATTAAATCCTTTTAACTGCCTGTTAACAGGTAGTTAACAGGCAGGAAAAAGGATTGGTGCCATTTTGCCTTCTCAGGTGAAGGCTTCCCGACCTCGGAGAACCCCGCCGGGTTGGAGGAGACGTGAAGGAGGTCTGCGGGGGTCAGAGGCACCTGGAAGTAAGGTGTAGAGGTGAGTGATGGGTGTAAGTGTGGAGTGGTAAGTATGCAAGGTGAGTGATAAGTCTTAAAAAAATGTTCACTTACCTTGTTTTCTGCCTACAGCCTTCATCCACCCTGGATCGGGAGACCCAACATCTTCCTTGTCGATTTCACAGACTGGCTGTTGGATCCTCCGACATCTGAAATCTACAAAGTTGAAAGGTTTGATGAGTCCTGAACACAAGAACTCATCAAACTACAGAGAATATATCAGTGTTTGACAGCTTCACAGAGCTATCAAACGTTGACATTTCTTCTTTCAAGAACTCTTGACAGATAGCACGTCAGACGTTGACGTGCTCGGTCAGTGACTTCCTCCCTAATTGGCCTGCTGAACCCGCAGGGCGGGCCTAACAAGGTCAATCAGGAGGAAATCCCTCTGGTTGGCCAGAAGATGATGGAGGCGGGACATTGACCCGACAAGCAGCAGTCCTGCCTCCAACTCATCTCCATTGAGAAAATCCAGCCCCCTGTCTTTGTTTCAGTGAAATATGTACTGTGGCCTTCTTCCACATAAACCATGTACTTCTCATCCTGTGGGTATCTGCCTCTGATGATGCCCTCTATATTCCTTTTTTGGTAGCCATACCACTGGTAGTATGGCCTTCAAATTGCTCAGAAGAGATGGTGGGAGAAGCAGCAATACTCCCCAATTGTGAGAAGTGCCTCAAACAATCATTGTGAGAGCACCCTCTTTCACAGTGAGTCATCAGAAGAAATGTAGCTAGTGTAAGGAAATGATTACATTAGTTATATAAACTTTAGCATTTAAGTGAGTTTCTGTTAACAATGTTCAGTTAGTAAAAGGGATTCCAGTTAGACAGTGTTTTAGTTGATAAGGAGAGGCCATAAAACTATCTACGTTAGCTCTAGCCTTGAAAAAGCTCCTTAAATTAGGGAGTTATTCTTGTTAAACAGAAGTTATTGCAGCTAATTGGATGAGGTAGTACTTGAAATATGCAATTTCTTACATAACGAGAGTGAAAGAAGGGTATTAAAAAGAGGAGTGTTAGAATAGATACTTCAGAATTCGACAAGGCTTGGCCAGCTGATCCCCTCAAGCTCAAAACCTGTAACGCGGCAAATTCTCCAGTACCTTGTGTCATAAGTGTGACCCTGAGTATATGTGCAATTCATTATTAATAATGGTCATCATTGTACATGTATAATTGTTGGTAATAAGTTATCATTGTATGCTTAATTCCTATGAAAGCCAATAAATGCCATTGAACCCTATTACCTTGAGGAATAACTCAAATTTGTAAGAATATCCATTCCCTAATGATGAGCATATTAAGAATGTCATAGATGGAGGTCCTAATTATTGATATGAAAACATTCATTGCTAAGGTTGAATTTAGGTTACGAGGCAAGGTTTGGCTCATTTCCTTTGAAGAAGAGGAACCTTCAGGTAACCTATTTCAAATTTTGGAGATTATGAGGAGACTTGACAAATTATGGTGATGGGTAAAGTATCAGGGGACATAAGTTATAAATTAGGAAGTTAGGAGTAAGAAGGGAAGTCAGGCAGAACCCTTTCACCCAAAAGCATAACAGAGCTGTGAAATATTGTAAGATATCAGGGAAAATCATTAAAGTGAACAAAAGTCAGGAGGAAATTAAGGGTGTTTCTGGATGGAGAAGGGTTTTAGTCAATTGGTGAGATTGGTGGGGTTTAGCTACCGAAAAGGGACAAGTTTATTAAGCCCAATCATCCTTTCTTATTCCTAAAAACTCTTATGCCCATATGTAACTGTATTATCTAAGTGAGAACTATCCTGTGTTTTATATACTGCATTAATAAACATTCCAGCCTCTGCAACAACAACCCTGAACCAATAGTGCTGATAAAGACACAGGCTAAAAGCATCTGTTCTGGTAAAGTGGTGAGACTTAATTAGAAGCCAGTAATCAATAAAGAATCATTAAGGGATCTGGAATAAGCCTGTTTAATGGACTTACCATCTTTATTGATCTTTCTGCTGATTGGAGAAGACAGGGCTTCATGTGAAACAATACAAGTGTAACGAGAGCCACTGACCCATTGAGATGTTGAGATTGCTAATTTACTGATCATGGTGTACCAGTCATTCGAATCCACCAGTCTACCCGAGTGTGTAATCCCTGAAGATACCTGTACGCCTCCCGCATACCAAGACACAGATATATTTTTTGGGTAAAAACCTTTTGACACACAAAAAAGTGTGCTGCCAGTCTGCTGGGAGATATTCTCAGGAGGTGCATAATGGAGATGTACTGAGGGTGGTCTTGGTGAGATGGCTGAAATTAGAAAGGGAAAAGGCAATTAGTTTTCATTTTCTTTTGCCACGTTAAAAAGACATGGGCTCTTACAGCTGCAATTAAAGGTAGCTGCACTGTATCTCAGTGTTTTCCTTAACCTATTGTAGTGCACCTTTAAAATCAAGTGCAATGTCTTTGTTCTACATTCAGGCTCTTAAAACATATTTTTGTTTGTGGTTTTTCACATATTTGTACTTTTAATTATGTTACTGAGCTGGGCACTAAATGTATAGAAGGCTGGTGCCTAGTATCACAAGACTGACTTTTGAGGAAATGTTAGAAAAACTTGGGTTCTTCAGTTTTGAAAGGAGGCAAACAAGAGGGGTCCTTATAGAAATATATAATGTACTATTAGAATATAAAAGGTTAATCCTGAGCACCATTACAGGTTTAACCAGTAGCACAGCCAAGGGGATACAGGTATAAACTGGTTAAAAAAAACAATGTCAGGATATCAGGAAGTACTTCATACAAAGTTTAATGTCTGGAATGATATTTGAGTGCGGACTGTGGAGCAAAACACTCTGAATTCATCGGGCAGACAGTTGGACGCTATGATGAGGGGTCAATAGGTTTCTATGGTTGACACAGATTGGCTGAATGACATCCTTCATTAGTTCTTATCTTTGAAATTTCAGATATTCTGAATAAATCAGTTCATGGTAAAGCAATGTAAAGTAAGAACATTTTATAGTCAAATTTGGGAAATCTAAACAATATCGTTGACAAGCATTCAATTAAATGACACAGGTCAGTAAGTTGCTCTGAATGGGCAGCCATGAAATTCTCAAAGGATGATCTATCTGTCCCAGGTTCATCCCACTGACTCTGTCCCGCTCTATCTGTCCCAGGTTCATCCCACTGACTCTATCCTGCTCTATCTGTCCCGGGTTCATCCCACTGACTCTGTCCCGCTCCATCTGTCCCGGGTTCATCCCACTGACTCTGTCCCGCTCTATCTGTCCCGGGTTCATCCCACTGACTCTGTCCCGCTCTATCTGTCCCGGGTTCATCCCACTGACTCTGTCCCGCTCCATCTGTCCCGGGTTCATCCCACTGACTCTGTCCTGCTCCATCTGTACCAGGTTCATCCCACTGACTCTATCCCGCTCTATCTGTCCCAGGTTCATCCCACGGACTCTATCCCGCTCTATCTGTACCAGGTTCATCCCACTGACTCTATCCCGCTCTATCTGTCCCAGGTTCATCCCACTGACTCTGTCCCGCTCTATCTGTCCCGGGTTCATCCCACTGACTCTGTCCCGCTCCATCTGTCCCAGGTTCATCCCACTGACTCTGTCCTGCTCCATCTGTACCAGGTTCATCCCACTGACTCTATCCCGCTCCATCTGTCCCAGGTTCATCCCACTGACTCTGTCCTGCTCTATCTGTCCCAGGTTCATCCCACTGACTCTGTCCCGCTCTATCTGTCCCAGGTTCATCCCACGGACTCTATCCCGCTCTATCTGTCCCAGGTTCATCCCACGGACTCTATCCCGCTCTATCTGTCCCAGGTTCATCCCACTGACTCTGTCCCGCTCTATCTGTCCCAGGTTCATCCCACTGACTCTGTCCCGCTCTATCTGTCCCAGGTTCATCCCACTGACTCTGTCCTGCTCTATCTGTCCCAGGTTCATCCCACTGACTCTGTCCTGCTCTATCTGTCCCAGGTTCATCCCACGGACTCTATCCCGCTCTATCTGTCCCAGGTTCATCCCACTGACTCTGTCCCATGTAAACCACGTCCAAGTAACTGGGAGAAACCACCACAGTAACACAAAAAAACTAGACCGATAGAGTATCCAATAAACAATATTAGGCTCTGTAGAATCGCTTTCTTGTAAACTAAATTCTTGTGCAACATCTAATTGCATCCATAGCCTCATCTAAACCTGAGCACTATCCCAGTTAATATTCTGCCACTGGGTTAAAGGGCCTTTAACTGGTAAATAATGTTGGAGTTAAATTTAATCCACTTGCCGAAGAGTGACCACGTTGTAAGGTGCCGATGGTGAAGAGGAAATAGATCCGCCTGCGGTGACCCGCAAGTCATTTCACCTCAGCAATTAGATGTCCTCTTGACTATTTGTACGAAATCGTATTTCTTACGAGTTCGCGGCCGGAGAAAATCCTCCCACCTGTTTAAATATTTTCATCACTTACTTGGTTTAACCTTCAGTGTAGCTCCACATCCGCACCAGTCATCGCCAACATCCCCACTCTGACAGGAATATCTGCCGGAATCCTCCTGTTTCAAATTGTCGATTTTTAAAGTGAATTTGCTCTCCTTGGTTTCGGAAAAACGGGTTTCGACCCCTGACATACGAGTAAAATTTGTCGATCCCGGGCTCCAGGACACCAGCCACTTGATTTGAGAGGTTCCCGGCGGCCAATATCCCCACTTCATGTTGTACTTGTCCGTATTAGCTCGACATTCAAGTCTCGCCGATTCTCCCTCCTGGCGAAGCACAGTAGCCGAAGGTATGTATAGAGTAGTATGAGATAAAACTGAATCTGAAATGAAAGGGAGACAGAAAATATTCCGCTGAACTCCAATAGGGACAGCGCGAAGATAAGCAAATACAGGGAGATTGGCGTCTTACCCATTTGGATGGCAATCAGAATAAAGGCGCAGAACATCCCCATCATTTTCAGCTCGAGAGTTGCCCGATTAAGTGTTTGTTGATTGTCTGACACCGCCGTACTCAGAAGTTCAAGTAAAGTTTTGCTGTTCAGAGGAGGGTGGGTCACATCACGTGATTCCTTTTTTGGTTGATCAGCATTTTAATAGCCAAGAGCGAATCTAATTGCTGAGGAGAAATGACTTGCAGGTCACCGGAGACGGAGCTATTTCCACTTCACCATCTGCACCTTACAATGTGGTCACTCCCAACATTATTCACCAGTTAAAGGTGAATAATACCCTACGTAAACTTGAGGTCATCCAAAACTTGGCTGCCCGAGCCCTAACCCGCACCAAGTCCCGTTCACCCATCACCCCTGTGCTCACTGACCTACATTGGCTCCCGGTCCAGCAATGCCTCGATTTCAAAATTCTCATCCTTGTTTTCAAATCCCTCCATGGCCTCGCTCCTTCCTATCTCTGTAATCTCCATCAGCCCCACAACCCTCCGAGATATCTGCGCTCCTCTAATTCTGCCCTCCTGAGCATCCCTGATTATAATCGCTCATCCATTGGTGGCCGTGCCTTCTGTTGCCTAGGCCCTAAGCTCTGGAATTCCCTCCCTAAACCTCTCCGCCTCGCTACCTCTCTTTCCTCCTTTAAGACGCTCCTTAAAACCTACCTCTTTGACCAATCTGCCCAAATTTCTTATGTGGCTCGGTGTCAATTTTTTGTCTTATAACACACCTGTGAAGCGCCTTGGGACGTTTTACTACGTTAAAGGTGCTATATAAATACAAGTTGTTGCTGTTGTTGTTGTCGTCATGAACGAGCTGCTATTCTGCAGTCCTGGCCTATAAAACTCCAATCCACACTGGGCAAAGTACTTTTAATCCTCATATCTTCATCACTGCCACAAGCTGATCCCTAGAGCTGAGTTATGAGCAAAAAGTGGAAAAATGTGGACTTCCCAGCTTCGAAAGGAGGCATCTGAGATGTGACCTTATTGAAGTAAAGACAGTAAATGGTAAATCTGGAAAATTACTTCAACTAATTTGTAAGAGGAGGACAAGGGAACACAGCTCCATGCTGACAAATGGCAAAATTAGGACTGAGGTTGGGAAGTTCTTCACACAAAGAGTGATCAATACAGAAATGGATTTCCAAGAGAGTTATGGAACTATCTAAGAAGCAACTGAATACTGCAGTAGGAGATGCGTACAGTCTGGCTCACTGACACTGGGCATATCTGGATTTTGAAAAGCTGCCTTATAGACCAAGAGGCATCAGAACTGAGGCATTTGCCCACATTATTTGTGCTATGTGTACAATCAACCTCTGAAATCAGAAACAAAGGTAATTAAGTTACAGTTTGGAAAAAGCTCCTGGTGTGTAGTTGGACAGAGAAAGAAAGAAATAACGAACTTGCATTCATAAATTACCTTCAATTCCCTTAGGATATCCCAAAATGCATTACTTTTCAAATATATTCACTATCATTTTGTAGGCAAGTGCATTGGCCAATTTGTACACAGTAAAGTCTCACACGCAGCAATGCAATAAATGATTAGTTAATCTGTTCTGGTGGTATTAGTTGAGGGATGAATGTTGGCAAACACTGTGAGAACTCCTTGCTCTTCTTCAAATAGTACCATGGAATCTTTTATGTCCACCTGAACAACAGACTTGGTTCTGTGAAGGAATAGCCAGGATTCAGAAAAATACACGAAACTAAGAACAGATTTCTGAAATTATTAATAAATGACATACTGGGTTTAAAAGTCTGAAAGCCTCGGCAACACAGGCTATAGGCACAATACAGGCTTCTGAGATAAAGATCAGTTATTCACAAGTTGTAAAACACCACAGGCTTTGAAATGGGAATGGGTTATTGACCAAGAAACAAGCCCTAATGATAAAGCAAAGGTTTGCTTCCAGAGCGTCTGGACATTGGAATCAAAACAATGGAATCACCCAGTTTAAAGTGTTAAAAGCTAACACTGATGCAAACAGAAACTTCGAATATTAAACAACCATAAGCCTTCATAATATAACATCAAATAAGACGATTAAATATGCAACCAATTCAGATAGCTAGAAAACAAGTAAACACTGAGTTAAAGTGTTTTCAATTTACATATTGTAAATATGATTTGAAGAAATGACATCAAGTAAAAAAAATGCATGCTGAACAAATAGTTTTAATGTTAAGCTTGAAAGATGGAGTCCTGAGGTCTGATAAAAACCAATTGAAGTAAATAGAAATGCATGAAGATACTAGAGAAGTGGTTTTAATTTACAAGTTGTAGAAGGTACACAAACAAGACGACTTTGAAAATATTACTTCAATGGATACACCAAGCAATTACATTGTTCTTGTATTGAACTTGGAATACCACGGAGTCACAACGTCTGATAATAACCAGTTAAAGTAGTATTAGAAATTCAATTGAAAGACTTCCTAAGAATTGCATCAAACAGAAACCATTGCTGTCATTGTGTTTATGATGGTTTTTGAAACATCTAAGGTAGAGACATAATTATGCATGCAATGGCTAAATTGACAGTAAAGACAGAAAGCATTCAACAGAGATATCAATAAAGAATAGAACAAAGTCAGCAAAGAATGACTTGATAAAATTAGCTTACATCATCAGGAAAACTTCAGAGGATAAACCACCCAAAAAAGATATAAAAATAGACCTTTTCAAACAGAAAGTCAGAAGTCGCTGGGAAGACAAGCGTTTCTCAACTTTACAGACATTCTCTGTAAGTTTACAACTTTTGAGTCTCGGGTAATCAAGGTATTTGATTTTGGTGGATATTCTGGATTAAGAAATAAGTGGAAGTGTGGAAATGTAATGAAGTTAAGATTTGAGAATAAGGATCTCTGATAAGAAATGTAAGCTATTTGTATTTTGAACAATTACAGTTGCGATTGCCATAGCAGCTGTTTACTAAATGTCAGTTCTGTAATAAATCTATATATTTTTAGAATTATCTCAAAGAGTATTTCTGTATCATCTTGCAAACTCAATTTCTCTACACTCAAAGGAGTTGCAGAATTCTGGGGGGTATTCCGGACCCTCATAATTTCCGGAAGGTTACAGTCTAGTTAAACTTATTAAAAGTACTATCTAGAGGACAGTAACATCTTTAGACTGTTTCTTTCCTTTAGGGAGAGGTAGTCTGACCTTTAGACCCAATTAAGCATCTTATGGGATCCGACTACCGCTAACTTTAGTTGAAGGTAAACGTCTGGGGAATATGCCTGATCTGGGGTAGTCCGAAAGGGCTAGGACTTGTAATTATCCCTTCAGTTCAACATCTCATCCAAAACTCATTGATTCACTTTTCGTTTGATTAAACTCCAACTTTGAAGAGCTACATGTTAATGGAGGAGCAGAATAATTATGATATGATGAAGGAAAAAGGAATATGATAAACAGAACACTCAGACAAGACAAGTTTCTAACTGTAAACCTGAATACGTACATGTCAAGCTAGAAAGCTTGCAAAAGCCGGCAAACAGCCACAAAAAGGCTAACAACTCATAAAACGATCAACAACTCAAATATAGCCTTACATTACATTCATTCAGGGGAACTGAAAGTTAAATTCAGTTTTTAATACATAGGAATTCAGGATTTTGATTAACGTTTTGGAATCACAATTTGCAACTATGCCCATTACGTGTGAAATCCAAAACTCAAAGGCTTTGCCTATGACACGTGAGAACAAGTAATTACACTGAGAATGCAGTAGTAGATCAGTTTGCCATAACTGATGTACTATTTAAGAAGCAATTGAATACTGCAGTAGAAAATGTGTACAATCTGGCTCACTGGGACTCTGACACTGGGCATACCTGGATTTGGAAAAGCTGCCTTATAGACCAAGAGGCATCAGAACTCTTTTCCTTGCAAGAAAAAATTACAATACCCAAAAAGCTCTGCAACATTCACTTCCTCACAGAATGTTCTGATTATCTTTCTTTTTTCTTTGGTGCATTCTCCACGATTTGAGTCTGCCTTTGTAATTCTGCTTTTGAAGCCAAAAATAACTTGTTCTGGAAGGATTAGAGATATTTAAAATATTAAAATAAAGTAGTTGTTACAAGTTACAATTGACTCGATCCTTGTAATTCTTACTTTCTCATTAAAGGGGCAACACGGTGGCATAGTGGTTAGCACTGGTGCCTCACAGCGCCAGGGACCCGGGTTCGAATCTGACCTCGGGTGACTGTCTGTGTGGAGTTTGTACATTCTCCCCGTGTCTGCGTGGGTTTCCTCCGGGTGCTCCGGTTTCCTCCCACAGTCCAAAAATGTGCGGGTTAGGTTGATTTGGCTATGATAAATTGACCCTTAGTGTTAGGGGGGGGATTAAATATGTGGGGTTATGGGGATAGGATGGGATATGTTAGGGGGAATTAAATACGTGGGATTACGGGGGTAGGGTGGGATATGTGTACTGTGGGGATTAAAGCAGGGACAGGGTACTGGATTTGAATGATCAGCCATGATCGTATTGAATGGTGGAGCAGGCTCGACGGGCCGAATGGCCTACTCCTGCTCCTAGATTCTATGTTTCTATGTTTCTTTGCAGTGGCAGATTTAGAAATTTCTTTAGGAGACATGAAAACACAAGATATGTTTTCCAAAAAGCTCTGCAACATTCACTTCCTCACAGAATGTTCTGATTATCTTTCTTTTTTCTTTGGTGCATTCTCCACGATTTGAGTCTGCCTTTGTAATTCTGCTTTTGAAGCCAAAAATAACTTGTTCTGGAAGGATTAGAGATATTTAAAATATTAAAATAAAGTAGTTGTTACAAGTTACAATTGACTCGATCCTTGTAATTCTTACTTTCTTATATATAAGATTCTGAGAGGGATTGACAGGGTAGATGCTGAGAGGTTGTTTCCCCTGGCTGGAGAGTCTAGAACTAGGGGGCATAGTCTCAGGATAAGGAGTCGGCCATTTACGACTGAAATGAGGAGGAATTTCTTCACTCAGAGGGTTGTGAATATTTGGAATTCTCTGCCCCAAAGTACTGTGGATGCTGAGTCGTTGAGTATATTCAAGGCTGAGATCGATAGATTTTTGCACTCCAGAAGTATTAAGGGATATGGGGATAGGGCAGGAAAGTGGAGTTGAGGTCGAAGATCAGCCATGATCTTATTGAATGGTGAAGCAGGCTCAAGAGGCCGTATGGTCTACTCCTGCTCCCAATTCTTATGTTCTTATGTATCTTACATAGTGAGAACACTGTTTATTATTTTCTAATGATGCAAAAACCAAGAGTCAATTGTACATATATGCATGTACAGGAAACTCTTTATTAACCGGCACCGATGGGACCGGCGTGGTGCCGGTTTATCAAAAAGTCCGGATAACGGAGAGTTATATCTACCAACGTACGAGAGCCCCGTACACATTGACATGCGCCTGCATTCGGAGCTCCGTCTCCCCGGGGACCACCAGCTGACCATCTGTCGTGTCCGCTGCCTACCCGGGCTACACATTCCCCTCCCAATCTACACGCTCCGATACAAGGCAAACGCCTCGGGGTTTTTTTTTTAAAGTTAATCTTAAACGACAGATGAAGGAAAACCCCGGTTACCTACTCAAGAATTTTGCCAGTTAAGAGAGATTTCCGGATATTTGGGTGCCGGTTAATAAAGAGTTTCCTGTACCATAGTTGATTGATTTAATAATGTAAATAATAAGTAGCTTTGGACATTGCACTTGTCCTTCAGTTTCACGAAGGAAATGTGTTTAGACGCATGCTTATATACCACAAACTTAATCTGCATTGGGACTTTCATTGAAGACAGATGAGAAAGACCAAAGTGTTCTTTGCCCTTTCTTAACGTGGTCCTGAAGGACTGTGTCCAGATTGGCAGCCACCATGACCCCTAGATACTGATATGAATCAACAATTGGGAAAGATAACCCTTATAACTTTCAGTTATTAGCTTTGAGATCTCCTCATGGGCAATAATACTACACTTGGGGGTACCCGCCGCCACCACCGTATCTCACTGATTAACCCATTGTTCAAGGTGGTGAGTAGAGCGCATTAACTCTGCAGCTGAGTTTGCTCATACCTCACAATCATGGCTTCACTTCATCCTCACAACCTTACCACTGCTGCAACTCACACCCACATCTCACACCTTGCACACACTGACAGCTATTCAACTATGACAAATTAAATACATACTTTGGTTCTGTCTTCACAAAGGAGGACACAAATAAACTCCCAGAGATGTCAGGGAACATAGGGTCTAATGAGAGGGAGGAATTGAATGAAATCACTATTTGTAGGGAAATGGTGTTAGGGAAATTGACGGGATTGAAGGCCGATAAATCCCCAGGGCCTGATAATCTACATCCTAGGGTACTTAATGAAGTGGCCCTAGAAATAGTAGATGCATTGCTGGTCATCTTTCAAAGTTCTATAGACTCTGGAACAGTTCCCATGGATTGGAGGGTAGCTAATGTAACCCCACTATTTAAAAAAGGTGGTAGAGAAAAAACGGGGAATTATAGACCGGCAAGCCTGACATCAGAAGTGGGGAAAATGCTAGAGTCCATTATAAAAGATGTAATAGCAGAGCACTTGGAAAACAGTGACAGGATCAGACAAAGTCAACATGGATTTACAAAAGGGAAATCATGCCTGACTAATCTACTGGAATTTTTTGAGGATGTAACTGGTAGAATAGATAAGGGAGAAATAGTGGATGTGGTGTATTTGGACTTTCAGAAGGCTTTCGATAAGGTCCCGCATAAGAGATTAGCGTGCAAAGTTAAAGCACATGGGATTGGGGGTAAGGTACTGATTTGGATAGAGAACTGGTTGGCAGACAGGAAGCAAAGAGTTGGAATAAATGGGGTTTTTTCCAAGTGGCAGGCAGTGACTAGTGGGGTACCACAGGGATCGGTGCTAGGACCCCAGCTATTCACAATATATGTTAATGATCTAGATGAGGGAACTAGATGTAATATCTCTAAGTTTGCAGACGACACAAAGCTGGGTGGGCGTGTGTGCTGTGAGGAGGATGCAGAGAAACTCCAGTATGATTTGGACAGGTTGGGTGATTGGGCAGATGCATGGCAGATGCAGTATAATGTGGATAAATGCGAGGTTATCCACTTTGGTGGCAAAAACAGGAAGACAGATTATTATCTGAACGGCAATAGATTGGGAAAAGCGGAAGTGCAACGAGATCTGGGAGTCCTTGTGCACCAGTCGCTGAAGGTAAGCATGCAGGTGCAGCAGGCGGTTAAGAAGGCAAATGGTATGTTGGCCTTCATAGCGAGAGGATTCGAGTACAGGAGCAAGGATGTCTTGCTGCAGTTGTACAAGGCCTTGGTGAGACCACACCTTGGGTATTGTGTGCAGTTTTGGTCGCCTTATCTGAGGAAGGATGTTCTTGCCATGGAGGGAGTGCAGCGAAGATTTACCAGACTGATACCTGGGATGGCAGGAATGACGTATGAAGAGAGATTGGGTCGATTAGGCTTATATTCGCTAGAGTTTAGAAGAATGAGAGGGGATCTCATTGAAACTTATAAAATTCTAACAGGACTAGACAGACTAGATGCAGGAAGGATGTTCCCGATGGCGGGGGAGTCCAGAACCAGAGGTCACAGTCTAAGGATAAGGGGTAAGCCATTTAGGACTGAGATGAGGAGGAATTTCTTCACCCAGAGAGTGGTGAACCTGTGGAATTCTCTACCACAGAAGGCAGTTGAGGCCAATTCATTAAATATATTCAAGAAGGAGATAGATATATTTCTTAAGGCTAAAGGGATCAAGGGATATGGGGAGAAAGCAGGGACAGGGTACTGAATTTGGATGATCAGCCATGATCTCATTAAATGGCGGAGCAGGCTCGAGGGGCCGAATGGCCTACTCCTGCTCCTATCTTCTATGCTTCTATGCTTCTAACTATGGCTGGCACATCACCTAGATACATTGCACTACACTCACTGACACACTCTTGCAGGCAAAGGTGGTGCATAACAGGAGGGAGCAATGCAGATGGGAGGCGGCCAAGCCGCAATATAGAACCTTACCAACCTGGAGGAATCGGTGCTTGACATTATTGGAGGAGCAGTGACGGAGGCCTTGGCCACCGGAGAAGCTGAAGCTGTTGCTGATAATGACGGTATGGTCATTCCTAATCCTTCTTCTCACATCCCACTTTGCCCCTCATCCCACATTCTCTTCTCACTTACAAGCTGCTGATGGTGTATGCATGGATATCTTTCTCCCATCTCCCTCTCCCCTCACCACAACCCGACCCTTGTGCATTTTTGCTTTCAGATACCCAAGAATAGGGACAGAAAGGAAGGAAGGAACACCGGGGATAACTCCCCTGCTCTTCTTCGAAATAGTGCCATGGGATCTCTTACATCCACCTGAGAGGGCAGACGGGATCATCCGAAAGACGGCACCTCTGACACTGCAGCACTCCCTCAGTACTGCACTAAAGTGCCAGCCTAGACTTTTGTACTCAAGTCCCTGGCTCAGAGGTGAGGGTGCTACCCACTGAGCCACAGCTGACACCTCAGAAGTAGTATAGAGCAATATTCCCTCAAATTTTTTTTGTACTGAGCGGGCCACAAACTCCTTTGAGCGCGACCTTTTTGTTCGTGGGCAAATTTTACAACAACAACTTTTACAACAACTACGACAGCAACAGCAACCACTTAAAAGCATATGTACACTAATGCCATATTGCCACCCCACCGTCTCAAATCATGAGACAATCAGACAAGGTTCTGTACAAGTTTAACATGATTTCCCTGATTTTCAATTCTATTCCTCTAGAAATGAACCCAAGTGCTTTATTTGCATTTTTATGGCTTTTTTAACCTGCGTTGCTACTTTTAATGATTTGTGAATCTATACCCCTAGATCCCTTTGCACCTCTACCCCATTTAGACTCTGAGGGGAAGAAATTCATTATAGCCCAGGAGTGGGCACTAACTTCTGAAAAGTTTGAGATTTAGCACCAGGCACTAATGAATCTCGCTGCACGCTAAATTAAGTGTTAGCGCTCACAGAAAGGACTGGAGCGCTAAATCAAGCGCTAATGACCTAGCTCAGTGGCGTTAGACTCAAACACTAAGCAGTTTCAGGTGCGTACTAATCGCAGGTCACAGGCTCTTTCCAGTTCTTAAAGGGGAGGTTCAATCATGCTGCAGAACCTCATTCTCAGCATTGCTGGTTCTGCAGCTGTCTCAGCTAGCAGCAGAAGGCCAAGGAGAAGGAACCGGGCCACTGAAGGAGGTGTCATTATGGCAGATCAATGGCCCAGGGAGAGAGCTCGCAGATTCTGTGACCAAGCATTGGAGGCCTTGGTCCTCGCTGTGGAGAGACGGAGGGCGGTGCTGTACCCAGCGGGTGGCAGGAGGCCCTTGCCACCAGTCTTCCGCACCATGTGGAGGGAGGTAGCGCAGCAGGTCTCAGGCAGCACTGTGGTCCCCAGGACCCACACACAGTGCAGGAAGAAATTTAACAACCAGGTGGTCAGGGTTAGTCAATGCTTCAACAAATGCTACATACCACCATCTGGACCTCAGTCTGCACACACTGTCCAAAGCACCACACCCCCAGCACTCACCCACCAACAATCTCTACCTACCAACACTCACACCCACATCTCACACCTTGCACACAATGACAGCTATTCAACTATGGCAGGCACATCTCCCAAACACATTGCTCCACACTCACTCACACACTTTCCTTTCTCTTGCAGGCCAAGGTGGCTCACAACAGGAGGGAGCAGGAGTGCACAGGCGGGGGACAACCTGACACCCAACCACTTTCTGAGCTGGAGAATCGAGTGCTGGAGATTATTGGGCACCAGGTGGTGGGTGCTGTGGCCACTGGTGACATTGACCACCTTGGGGACAACAACGGTATGTTCATCCCTGCTCCTTCTTCTCACATCCCACTTCCCCCTCATCCCACAAGCCTTTTCCACTTTCCAGCTTATCATGCTGTATGTATGCCTTTCTCCCTTCCTGCCCCCCTCCCCTCACCTTAACCCGACTCTTGTGCCTTTATGCTTTCAGATAATGAGCAAGCAGCTGAGCAGCCTGTCCCTAAGGGTACCATAGAAAGCGAGGCAGAAGAAGATGAGAACGAAGAACACACCGTGTCACTGCATATCTCACCCGCAGGCACCAGCTCAGATACTGGCACTACGCGTTCTTTAGAGGCTAGTATAGTAGTGGGATCTACACAGGGTGATGCACTGGGGACAAGTGGGCTGAAGCAAGGCCAGAGGGAAAGGGTAGCTCAGGAGTCAGCTCCCCAGAGGGCGAGTTCGTGCGCGAGTTCTGCTGCACAGGACTCAGATGAGGACCTCGATGGAGAGGCCTTTAGAAGAAGAGTGATGGGCATGCACACGGAGATGATAGGTGCAATGGCAAGGTGCCTGAGAGCCTCTCAGCAATGGTAAAGAGCGTGGAGGAGTCCACCTCCAACATTGCACAAGGCTCTGCGCACACCATGGAGCCCATCATTTGCAGTCTGCAAAGGATGGTAGACTCCCAGAGAGACCATGGTGACCCAGACCTGATGCCACGTGCGATGCCCGATGTCACAGCTTCCATTGCAGCACAGGTGGAAGCCACGCAACGTCTCAGTGCTGTAATGCAGTCTATGCTTGGTGCCATCGATTCTCAGACTGCTCTCATGCAGTCTCAGCTTGATGCCACACAAGCTCTGACTGCTGCCATCATGGCTGGGTCGACCACCGCCCACCGGGGCTTTCACAGTGTCGCAGCAGGCCAGCAATCTGTGCTCCAGCAGATTGGTAGGGATACTGAGGTGCTGCCCTGGGGGAGTGCCAGTGGGTCAGTGGAGCAGGAACCTGCTGTCCTCTCTCAGGATGACAGCATTCCTGCTCCCACCACTGCCACTCCGCCATTGCCCTTGTCGCTGCCTGTCATCCAGTCATCACAGACTGCTGCCGCCCATGCTGAGGTGGTGCAGTCTACAGCCGGGCCTTCCAGGCCCAGAGCTGGTCGAGGGCGTCCTGCAAGGCCATCTGAAGTCTCCCGCACGGATACTCAGCAGCCTTCTACCAGCCCTGCTGCAGCCACAGGGCCAACACTTCGTAGAGCACTAGAGTAGGCAAAGGCACTGTAACGAGAGGCACTAAGGGATTGCACAAGGGTGAATAGGTAATAATGGTGTTGTAAATATGTGTTCACTGATTATTGATAAATTTATTAATTCAGTTTGGATTATTTTGTGGTGTCTCTCATTTCAGCTTTGCGCTGTGATATGACTTGAGACAGGGATGGAATGATGGAGATGTGGTGAGCAACGCGGATCTGGGGTTTAATTTATTGGAACCACAGTCTGATGAGGTGGTCACGGAATGCCCTTCCAGAAGGCCTCGCTCCTGTTCCTCCTCCTCCTCCTCGTCTTCCTCTTCCTCCTCATCCTCGTCCTCCTCCTCCTCTCCCTCTTCCTCCTCCTGAGGTGGTCCTGCAATCCCTGGTGGCAAGGGCTGGGCCCTCATGATGGCCAAGTTATGGAGCATGCAGCACACCACAACGAAATGGGACACCCACTCAGCCGCGTACTGGAGGGCTCCACCCGCGTGGTCAAGGCAGCAGAACTGTTGCTTGAGCACCCCGATGGTCTGCTCAATGATGTTCCTGGTGGCAGCATGGCTCTCATTATATGAGTGCTGAGCAGGAGTGTTGGGGTTGCAGAGGGGAGTCATGAGCCAGGTGGAGAGTGGATAGCCCTTGTCTCCGACCAGCCAGCCACGAGCTTAATGTGGTGGTTGGAAGAGTGCTGGCACACCGATCTGGCACAGGATGAAGGCATCGTGGCTGCTGCCAGGATAGTGGGCATTCACATCGAGGATTCGCAGTCTGTGGTCACACACCAACTGCACATTAAGTGAGTGATAGCCTTTGCAGTTACAGAAGACGTCAGAATTGTTATGCGGTGCCCGCAAAGCCACGTGGGTGCAGTCAATGGCGCCCTGCACCATGGGGAAGCCCACTATCCTGGCAAAGCCACATGCACGTTTGTCCTGCTTCTCTCTGGTGATAGGGAAAGAAATGTAGTCCCTTCTCCTACTGTAGAGAGCTTCTGTGACCTCCCGGATGCAGCGATGGACAGCAAACTGTGAGATGTTCGCTATATCTCATGTTGCAGACTGGAAGGAACTGCTGGCAAAGAAATTGAGGGTGAGGGTGACCTTACCTGCCACTGTGAGAATTGTGGTCGACCTGATCTGAGGCTCGAGGTCTGGTTGCAGGAGGTGGCAGAGTTCAGTGACCACATCCTTGCTGAAGTGGAGCCTTCTAATGCACTGCTCCTGGCTTAATTGGAGGTAGGAGAAGTGCTCTCGGAATACCCTCTGAGGGTAAGGCCTCCTGTTGAGAGCCCTGATGGCTCTCTTCCTCCCTCTGGCCACATCTTGCAATCTTTCTCGCTCCCTCCGCAGTAGATCCTGGAGGGTGAGGTCGACTGCCAGTACAGCCCCCATTAAGGTAACAATGTGTAGCTCTTTGAAATTTTGTCTGAATAAATGTAACAAATTTTTAGTAGCCACAACACTCCTGATACTAAAGAACCTTTAAATGACTGAATTGAACTCTTGCACAATCGCAAATTGACAAGGAAGCAGTGAAACAGCACAAACCTGAGAGCTGCCACTCATCCCTTTAAATAACCCCCAGGAGCCGCCATCCGCCTGCTTCACGCCTCCTCTTCCTGTCGTTGTTGGGACGAGGCACTAAGGCAGGGGGTGATAATCAATTTGGCAGATCGGGCGCTGAGTGAGCGTTAATGCTCACTGACCTCACGATCTGCCTGGCGCTAAAGTCCCAGGCGCTAACTGATAGCGGCGACGCTAAGGAGGCGACTGGATTTGGCGTGTGCTGCTGAATTCGCCTTGTCCTGGCGCTACTTCATTAGCGCCCATTAGCGCCCCCGCCAGGCGCTAACGGGAGGCGCTAACCAACTGAATTTCTCCCCCTTATTTTCCAAGGAGCAGGTCGTCTCCTTATTCCTCCTACCAAAATGCACCACCTCACACTTATCTATATTGAAATTCATTTGTCATTTACATGCCCATTCTGCAAGTTTGTTCACAGTAGAATTAATTAAAAGCTTTTAGTTCATCATGTACAAATGCTCTATTTAAAAAAAAAATTATGGCCTCAATTTCCCCGACCTCGGCGGGTGCGATGTGGCCGGGGTCGGTGGCGAGGTGCGACTCCGCTGCTGGCTCCAGCCCACTGTACAAAGTGATCTTATGCTGATTGGGCTTGTAAAGCCTGCCCAGCGCGTTTGCCGGCCAATTGAAGGAAGCGGGTCAGATGATGTCACTTTATGATGCGTCATCAGCCGGTTTCCTTAAAGGGACCATGCGCAAATTTATTTTGACAGTTGTACTATCAGTGTTCTGCAGCATTGAGGTGCTGCAAACACTGACAAGCACTGCACAAAGGTGCACAGCTGCACCCAGGCTCTCCCATGACTCCCTTCATATGCTTGTGGCGGGAGTCACAGCACGCAGGGAGGTTCTTTTCCCTTCCAATGGGCGGAAGAGACCTCCCCAGGAGATCAACACAGCCTGGTTGCACATTGCAGAGGAGGACACAAGCACGGATGTCGTCAGGACGACCAGGCTGCAGTGGCGCAAACCTTTCAATGATCTCAGTAGATCACGAAACGTTACTGCAAAGCCACATTCAACCTCATCCTGCTGTGCCACTCATCACATCCCCATCACTCTGCCTTCCCTACCCTACTCCTGCACATCCTTACTCATACCAACTTACCTTGCACCTCCACCCATCCCTCTCTATCTACATTATCACTTCCCCATCTCACTTGCCACCTCTCACACTCACCCTCATCCTAGTGCAATCATACCAACTATCAACACAGAAGGGTAGGCACTTGGGTGTTTTTGCCAATGTTCATGTAAAGTTTCTGTTAATGTGCTGTCAAATATTGAAATCTTTATTTTCAGCACTTTGCATTCTTGGACAGATTTGTGTGCACCTTTGGAAGTGGCTTAGTGAGTTTCAGTGAATGGTGAGACATAACGGTCCCCCCACAATGGTGGTGAGTGTGAAAGGAATGGCTTGGGCATTGTAGGGATGCTTTATGGTGTTGGTGTGGGGTGATGCCAACTTGGCACATCATGTGGCAGCCAGGGTGTACAGCGTCAGGTGAAGTAAATCTTGCTAGGGTGAGGCCATCCCTGGCCTCCCAGGCAGCAATGTGGTCAGGTGCTGATGCCCTGTGTCCTGTGCAGCATCAGTTGATTGCGGAGAATGTTGGTGTTGTTGTTGGTGCTGCTGGTGTGCCTGGTGCTACTGGTGTTGGGGCTGATAGTGGTGGGATTCTGAGAACCAAGGTGAGATAGTTTCAAGGGCACCGATGCTGCTGGAATAGATGGCAGCTGAAGTTGAGATGACAGAAGTGATCTGTCAATGGTGAGAGAGGTTGTTCCAATGAGGTGACATTGGATACAGAGTTTGCTCCAAACACTTGCAAGCTGCATAAAGCTCATTCTGTCTTCCAAATGCAGTAAGCAACAGCTTCTGACCTTGGAAAGTGAACAGCTGTGAAATGGGAGCTTTTATAGCACATTTACAGCTGTCAAGTTAAGAAATGATCCCATGCTGACACAACTCCTGACCTGCTTATCTGACGTGATCCCCGAGCAGCGGGGAACCCATGGGCGAACTCATAAAATTTAAAGGTGAGCTTAAAATAGTTTTTAAGTGCCTGTTAACAAGCTCTTAATCATCTAAGTTGCCTCCCCCGCCGCTGTCAACCCGCCGCCACGTGCCTTTCCCAAATGTCAGGACGTCATCGCTGAGCAGACCCGACATGCAGCGACGGGGGAGCAATTCAGGTCATTATGACCTTGTTAACAGTGGATTAAGAAGTATTTTCAGCTCACCTTCAGAATTTACCAGGTCGCCCACAGGGTCTACGCTGCTCGGGGGTCATGTCAGGTAAGCAGGGCAGGAGTTGTATGACCATGGAATCATCTCATTACTTGACAGCTACAAATGTGCTATAAAAGCTCCCATCTCACAGCTGTTTACTTTCCAAGCTCAGAAGCTGTTGCTTACTGCATTTGGAAGACAGATTGAGCTTTATGCAGGTTGCAAGTGTTTGGAGCCAACTCTCTATCCAGTGTCACCTCATTGGAAAAACCTCTCTCACCATTGACAGATTCTCTCACGTTCATCTGCCATCTATTATATCAGAATGGATACGGTTTATACTGTCTCATCTTGGTCCTCAGAATCCCACCACGATCAGTCCCAAGATTCACACAAATCTGTCCAAGAATACAAAGTGTTGAAAATAAAGATTTCAATGTTTGATAGCACATTAACAAAAACTTCAATGAACATTGCCTGTGTTGTTAGTTGGTATGATTGGACTAGGATAAGGGTGAGTATGAGGAGTAGCTAGTCAGATGGGGAAGTGATAAAGTAGGTAGAGAGGGCTGGGTGGAGGTGCAAGATAAGTTGGTCTGTGTAAGGATGTGCAGCAGTAAGGTAGGTAAGGCAGAATGATGGGGATGTGATGAGCGGCACAGCAGGATGAGGTTGAGTGTGGCTTTGCAGTAACTTTTTGTGATCCATTGAGATCATTGAAAGGTTTGCGCCACTGCAGCCTGGTCGTCCTGACGACATCCCTGCTTGTGTCCTCCTCTGCAATGTGCAACCAGGCTGTGTTGGTTTCCTGGGGAGATCTCTTCCACCCACTGGAAGGGAAGAGAACCTCACTGTGTGCTTTGACTCCCTCCATAAGCATATGAAGGGAGTCATGGGAGAGCCTGGGTGCAGCCGTGCAACTCTGTGCAGTGATTGTCAGTGTTTGCAACACTGACAGCACAAATGTCAAAATTAATTTGTGCATGGTTCCTTTAAGGAAACCGGCTGATGACGTGTCATCAAATGATGTCATCAGACCCGCTTCCTTCAATTGGCCAGCAAACGCACTGGGCGGGCTTAATAAGCCCAATCAGGGGAAAATCATTTTGGACCAGCAGGCTGGAGCGGGCAGCGAGGCCGGGACCCGCCACCAACATCGCCCGCCACAGACCCGCCAAGGTTGGTAAAATCCAGCCCACAGTGTCCCAAACCGTGCCATTTGAGGTTTTGATTGGGAATGATGTAGTTCCTGAATAGGTTATGGCCAGACTACAGAGCAAAGAGGAGGTCAGGCAGGACAAGTAAGGAAACTTGGCTTTGTGAATCCAATATAGCCAGCTGCTGTGACAGCTGACAGAATGGTGCAAGATCATGGACTTCATGCATCTGAATAGACAGGGATCCAACATGATTTCATTCAGGGGCTTAATGTGTCGGCACCAAGTACAGCGGAGGTATGTGGAGTGGCAGTAAGTTTCACAGCAAATGCCTTTCGGGAGGAGGCTGTCCAGGGAATGGGACTGAAGGAGATACAGCTAGATGACCTCACCAGAGGATTTTGGTGGAAGGCAGAGAGAGAGCTCACACCTCACGGCACAGTCGAAATCTAAGGATGTATTTTACGTGGGGAACTTAACCCCGTGTGTCGCTACTTGCTTTGATGCAGTTGGTGGAGTGATGATAATGCTGCTGATGCTTATTAGAGAAAAACACTTACATTTATATAGATATCATTCTTCTAATGTGGGCAAACACAGCAGTCAAACTGCACAACAAATAAATGCTCAGTTAATCTGTTTTCTTTTGGTGGGGTTGTTTAAGAGTGTTGGCCAGGATACCAAGAGAACTCCCTCCTCTTCTTCAAATAGTACATGGGGGATCTCTTACATCCACCTGAGCAACAACAACACAACAACAACTTGCATATATATAGCGCCTGTAATGTACTAAAACGTCCCAAGGCGCTTCACAGGGATTTTATCAGACAAATATTGACACCGAGCCAAAGAAGGAGATAGGAGAGGTGACCAAAAGTTTGGTCAAAGAGGCAGGTTTCAAGGAGCATCTTAAAGGTGGAGGGAGAGGTAGAGAGGCAGAGAGGTTTAGGGAGGGAACTCCAGAGCTGAAGGCCTAGACAGCTGAAGACACGGTTACCAATGGTGGGATGAAGAAAATTAGGGATGCACAAAAGGCCAGAATTGGAGGAGCGCAGAGATTTTGGAGAGTTGTAGGTCTGGAGGAGGTTATAGAGGTAGAGAGGGCGAGGCCATGAACAGGTAACTGGAACCTTGGTTTAATGTCTATCTGACAGAGAGCACCTCCAACAATGAGGCGCTCCTTCAGTACTGCACTGAAGTGTCAGTGTAGACTTTTTCTTGGAGTGGGGCTTGAACCCATAACCTACTGACTCAGAGTTAAGAGTGCTACCGGTTGACAGTTGTGTTTGATGTGGATGGGAGTTTTGTAGGCCAGGACTGCAGAACGGCAGCTCATTCAGGATCTGTTCCTTCTTTGCTCAAAATACTTGATCAGCCAAAAAGGAAACACGTGATGTGACCCACCCCCTTCTAAACAGCTAAACTTCACTTCAACTTCTCAGTACGGCGGTGTCAGATCATGAAAAAGCACTTAACCAGGCAACTCTAGAGCTGAAAATGAAGGGGGTGTTCTGCACCTTTATTCTGATTACCATCCAAATGGGTAAGAAGCCAATCTCCCTGTATTTGTTTCTCCACTTGTCACTATTCCGGGGATGGGGGATCTTAGCTATAAGGACAGGTTGGAGAAGCTGGATTTGTTTTCATTAGAGTAAAGGAGGTTGAGGGGTGATTTGATAGATGTGTACAAGATTATGACGGGTTTGGATAGGCTATACAGGGAAAGGCTGTTCCCACTAGTTGATGGTACAAGGACTAGGGGACACAGATTTAAGGTTTTGGGCAAGAGATATAGGGGGGATGTGAGAAAAAACTTTTTTACACAGCGAGTGGTGAGGACCTGGAATTCGCTGCCGACAGAAGTGGTGGAAGCGGAGACACTCAATGTTTTCAAGGGGAGAGTGGATAGGCACTTGAGGGAAATAAACTTGCAGGGCTACGGGGATAGAGCGGGGGAATGGGACTGACTGGATTGCTCTACAGAGAGCCCGCACGGACTTGATGGGCCGAATGGCCTCCTTCTGTGCCATTATTACTATCGGAGTTCACCTAAAGATTTATGTCTCCCTTCCTTTTCAGATCCAGTGCTATGTAACGCTAATCTGAAAATTAGTCAGTCAACTGTAATCAGTCGAGAGGGAGAATCGGTGAGACTGGAATGTCTAACCAGCAGAAATGACGATGATCGCCAAATAACATGGGGTTATGTACCGCCTGGAACCTCGACAATCAAATGGCTCCTGTCCTGGAGCCCGGGATCTGCATCCTTTACTCGTATGTCAGGGATTGAAACCCGATTTTCCGGAACAAAGGACTGGTCTGGTTGGAGTAAATTCGCTTTAAAAGTCGACAACCTGAAACAGGAGGATTCAACCAGTTATTATTGTCAGAGTGGGGATACTGTTGAACAAGCGACTGATTGGTGCGGATGTGGAACTATCCTGAAAGTAAAACCAGGTAAGTGGGGATTCATTAGAAGGAAATAGTGACTGGACTCAAATGTTTAACACACACCGAGGGAAAGATTTTCCTTGTGCGCTATTGGTAGCGAAATTGTAAAAGTAACACGATAGCAAAATACTGCAGATGCTGGAAATCCGAAATAACAACAGAAAACGCTGGAAAAACTCAGCAGGCCAGGCAGTAACCGGTGAGTTTGCGATTTCGTACAAATAGCCAAGAGGACATCAAATTGCTGAGGAGAAATGGCTTGCGAGTCACCGCAGGCGGATCTATTTCCTCTTCGCCATCGGCACCTTACAATGTGGTCACTCCTCGGCAAGTGGATTAAATTTAACTCCAACATTATTCACCAGTTAAAGGCCCTTTAACCCAGTGGCAGAATATTAACTGGGATAGTGCTCAGGTTTAGATGAGGCTATGGATGCAATTAGATGTTGCACAAGAATTTAGTTTACAAGAAAGCGATTCTACAGAGCCTAATATTGTTTATTGGATACTCTGTTGGTCTGGGGTTTTTTTTTCTGTTACTGTGGTGATTTCTCCCAGTTACTTGGACGTGGTTTACATGGGACAGAGTCAGTGGGATGAACCTGGGATAGATGGAGCGGGACAGAGTCAGTGGGATGAACCTGGGACAGATGGAGCGGGACAGAGTCAGTGGGATGAACCTGGTACAGATGGAGCGGGACAGAGTCAGTGGGATGAACCTGGTACAGATGGAGCGGGACAGAGTCAGTGGGATGAACCTGGGACAGATGGAGCAGGACAGAGTCAGTGGGATGAACCTGGGACAGATGGAGCGGGATAGAGTCAGTGCGATGAACCTGGGACAGATGGAGCGGGACAGAGTCAGTGGGATGAACCTGGGACAGATGGAGCGGGACAGAGTCAGTGGGATGAACCTGGGACAGATGGAGCGGGACAGAGTCAGTGGGATGAACCTGGGACAGATGGAGCGGGACAGAGTCAGTTGGATGAACCTGGGACAGATGGAGCGGGACAGAGTCAGTGGGATGAACCTGGTACAGATGGAGCGGGACAGAGTCAGTGGGATGAACCTGGGACAGATAGAATTAAATGTATAGCTCTTTCAGAGAGCTGGTACAGGCACCATGGATTGAGTGTCCTCTTTCTGTATTATGATCCTATGGATAAATATAGACATTAATACCCAGTCAGGCAATATCATTAAAAGCACCAATATCTGAAGCATATAAACAAAAGTTAAAAGATTTCAAGAAAAACTTGGATCGTAGAACAAGCACAAAATTAAACTTAATTTTAAGGAGGTGCTAAAGTGGGGTTAAAAAATCTAGTGGCAAAATATAGTGGAGCTACACTCAAAGAAACAGTAAAAGCCTGTATGTTTGTAATGTTACAATAGAAGGAAATTAAGCTAACTGTCCTTTGCCTTCTAATCTCAGCCATCCCACCTAGACCACCTTCAGTTGATCTCCTTTATCCATCGCCTGAGAAAATGTCCCAGCAGACTGGCAGCAAACTTGCTTGTGTGGTGAGCGATTTCTACCCAGAGAGTATTTCTGTGTCTTGGTACATTGGCAACACCCAGGTATCTTCAGGGATTTCAAACTCAGGAGCGCTGATGGAATCTGATGACAGTTACACCATTATCAGTGAGCTGGCAGTGTCGACATTTCAGTGGGTCAGTGGGTTTCGTTATACCTGTGTTGTTTCACATGAAGCCCTGTCTTCTCCTATCAGAAAAGAGATCAGTAAAGATGGTGAGTTAAACAGCAGATTATTTGAGATCCCTTACACACTCATTATTCATAACTGCCTAATTAAGTCTAACTGCTTTACCAGACTGTGAACTCAGCACTAATGATGCTTTTAGTTTGTCAATATACGCACTATTGGTTCAGAGTTGTCACATGCTTATCAATTTAATTTTTAAAAGTGTCCAAAGACTGTTCTTACTGAAATAGGGCTTTAGCAGCTTAACAAAACAACACAATTTATTTAGGAACGCGTAAAGACCGATAGCCTGACAAGCATGTCCCTTTTTAAAAGCTAAACCACACCTATAAAACACAATCCCTGTTCTGTTCCAGAAATGCATTTAAATTTCCTATTAAACCCATTAATTTTGTTCATTTTAACGACCTCCCCATGTAACTTACTGAATTTACAGTCCATTATCCTTTTGGGTGAAAAGGTTTTGTCTGGCTTCCCTTTTTACTCCTAATGTTCTGATTTTCACCCCAGTGAACAGTTTGCTTGGATCAGCTTTGTCAAGTCCCTTCAGAATCTCAAGCTTCAACTAGGTCACCTGAAGTCTTTCTTCAAAGAAAAGAAGCCAAACTTCCTTAACCTGGTATCATAAATTCCTGCTATCTGAAATTATCTTTATTGTTCATAACACTGTACCTTCTTAAGAGCCAAACTGTACGCCATGCTCCAGATTGGATCTAAAAAATGCCTTATACAGCAATAATACAAGCTCTTTTCATCTGCCACCCAGTACTCTATTTGCCTATCTTTGCTGAAGCTAAGCACTGTGCTACAATCCCTAGATCCATTCCTGATTAATACACTCTACATATATTCCATTTAATGCATAGTCCCTATTTTGGTCACTTCCTCCCATTCTAATTATTTTAGTCTTTTCCATCGTGAACTACATCTGCCACCTAGTGCCTCGGTAACCTAGAAGATCCAATCTGGTTGCGTTACATATATTCTCATTATTTGGTACTTTGGTGTCAACTGAAAATTTGAAAATGTTGCTTATATTACTCTTGTTCAAGTCATTAATGTATTTTTTAATATATTTTTTAACAAGCACTGGTTCCATGATCAACACAATTTAACTTCTGCCAAGCATTAGAAAAGTGATTCTTGCAGACCTACAATTTCTCAGAAGTCACATAGGAAATAAATATATATATATATATAATATATTCATATATAAGACTGGGTTTGGCACTGTCAGAAGTACTGATTTCAAAACCATACCAGCATGCTCTTTTAACATGTTTGAAGAGCTCTTTCCCTACATGGAGTGGCCCCAAATAGTCAAACTCCAACCCAGTGTGTGATGCTTAACAAATGGAGCGATGTAGGGGACAAGTCTCCAGGTATCTGAAATTTGGGCCTCTAATACTCTGCTTTATTTATTTTTATTTTCTTTCCATTAAAAAGTATTCCTTGATGTATTTAAAAGCGGTAACCTAGTGCAGTTTTATTAATACAGCTGAAAATGGATTTATCAGCAAAAATAAGTATTTTTAATAAGAATGTCCATCTGTGAGTAACCCGATTTAAAATCAATGAAAATGACTTAAAAAAAACCGCTACTGAACCATTTAATAGTTTTGTTGGTGTACACTCGTCAGTTTCTTAGTAAATTAAATATTTTTTAATATAAAAAAACTTTTAAGACATGCCTACTAATGCCTGTGTGCCTAAGAAAATGAGCGCAATTTGAAGAACCGTCCTGAACCAGCGCAATCGGTAGAATCTCGCAATTTCAATCTGGGATCGTGGCCAGTTTTGTGGGCGGGGCCTGATTCCAGCGAATTGAATCTTGAGCCAGTGTAAAAGATGGCAGAAAACACGAGCGTAAGTGGTTTTGGGCATAACTCACTTGCGTTTTAAATCCCCCGATCTTTTGCACCGGTTCGGCCAATTCCGCCCGGATTGTCCTGATATTACTAGTGTAAAAAAGCGGAAACTCTACCCCGAACTTTCCACCAATACAGCTGTGCTGATCAGAAACTGCGTGTCAATTGGCTGTGTTTCACACTTGTAACCTCCATTCCAAGCTGTGCAGCACTGATATTTTTCTGACACCTGTAAAACTTGATCCCATAAATACAGTTTTGGTTCTTTGTGTGAACCATTTTAAAAAGTGAAAAATACACCTGAAGAGACTCACCCCATCCATGGCAGCTCAAAAAATGATTTATTAACTCACATAATCCACTTGCACCATAAGTATATTTTGATTGTATTTATAATGCAGTATGTTACTAACTTATAACAATGTTTAAAATTATGAAAAGTTTGAACAAATTGGATCCAAGTAAACTTCTCTGCCGTGTACAGAATTTAAGCACAAGGGGTCATATTTACAAATTAAGGACAACAAAAAAAGTAGAAAATGCAGGAGGAACTTTCTTACTTAAAGAGTGGAAGTATATGGAATAGATTACTGGCATGTGTGGTGGAACAAGAAACCTTCATGGGTTTCAAGAAGGAACTAGACAGGTTCTTGTCAACATGTGGGATTCAGGGTTATTAGAAATGCATCAAGGGAACACTGTGGATTGGGTGGGCTAGATCGACCCAAGGCCTTTCCCTGCCTGAAACTGTTATTATGGCCAGAATTTTTCAGGGGGGTCAGTGGGCGTGATCGGTGGCGTGTCGGGTGGGAAAGTGGTTCTTTTTGACAGCGGGTCGGGACCCCGCTGTCAATCCACCGCCTCGCGCCTTTCCCAATATCGGGTCTGTCAGCGCTGAGCTGACCCGACAGGCAGCAGCGGGCAACCCAATTAATCTCATTAACATCTAGTTGACAGATGCTTAACAGGCTTTTTTAACTTACCTTTTCACTTTAACTTCATGGCCACGGGATCCACGCTGTTCGGGGACCACGGCTGTTAACCTGAGGCAGGAGTTCAGCGGCCATTGCTTCAGCTGATTACTTGACAGCTTCAAATGTACTATAAAAGCTCCACCTGACAGATCATCACTTTCCTCAGCCACAAACTGTATCTCAGTCCATTTCCAGCATAGATTCTGCAGGAGTTCCACTTTCCACTCTCCATCCACTCTCACCTCGTTGGAAGAACCTCTCTCACCATTGACAGAATGCTTCTGTCATCTCCACTTCACCTGTCATCTATTCCATCAACATGGGTGCCCTTTATACTGTCTCACCTTGGTCTTCAGAATCTGACCACGATGAGCCCCAACACCAGCAGCACCAGGCACACCAGCAGCACCAACAACAACACTAACCTTCTCCGCAATCACCTGATGCTGCACAGGACAGAGGGCATCAGCACCCAAGCACATTGCTGCCCGGGAGGCCAGGGATGGCCTCACCATGGCCAGATTTACTTCACTTGATGCTGTACACCCTGGCTGCCACATGATGCGCCAGGTTGGCACCACCCCACCCCAACACCATAAAGCATCCCTACAATGTCCAAGCCATTCCTTTCACACTTTCCACCATTGCGGGGGATACCGTTATGTCTCACCATTCACTGCAACTCACTAAGCCACTTCCAAAGGTTCACACAAATCTGCCCAAGAACGCAAAGTGTTGAAAATAAAGGTTTCAATGTTTGACAGCACATTAACACAAACTTTACGTGAACATTTGATAAATAACCCAAGTGGCTATCCTTGTGTGTTGTTAGTTGGTATGATTGCACTAGGATGAGGGTGAGTGTGAGGGGTGGCTAGTGAGATGGGGATGTGATAATGTAGATAGAGAGAGAGAGATGGGTGGAGGTGCAAGGTAAGTTGGTGTGAGTAAGAATGTGCAGGAATAGGGTAGGGAAGGCAGAGTGATGGGGATATGATGAGAGGCACAGTAGGATGAAGGTGAGTGTGGCTTTGTACTAACATTTTGTGATCTATTGAGATCATTGAAAGGTTTGTGCCACTACACCCAGGTCCTCCTGACGACATCCCTGCTTGTGCCCTCCTGTGCAACCAGGCTGTGTTGGTTTCCTGGGGAGGTGTCTTCCGCCCATCGGAAGGGACGAGGACCTCCCTGCGTGCTTATGGAGGGAGTCATGGGAGAGCCTGGGTGCAGCCCTGCACCTCTGTGCAGTGAGTGTCAGTGTTTGCAGCACCCCAATGCTGTAGAACACTGACCGCACAAATGTTAAAAGTAAGGTGGCTATGGTCCCTTTAAGGAAACCGGCTGATGACGCGTCATGAAATGATGTCACCAGACCCGCTTCCTCTAATTCGTCAGGGAAAAGCGCTGGGCAGCTTAACAAGCCCTAATAATGGAAAGTCATTTCACAGAGCGGGATGGAGCCAGCAGCGGGGTTGGGAACCGCCACCGACATCGTCCGCCACGGACCCGCCGAGGTAAGGAAAATCGCGGCCTATGTTACTATGACATAGAAGCTGTCTAGAAATAGTTGTTTTAATGTATGGATAGTCATTAAAAAAAAGACTTATTTTCACAAAAAGATTTCACTAGACATTCTTCTCATTTTGTGTTTGTGGAACTTCACTGTGTGCAAATTAGATGTCACATTAGCCAACAAAATAACAGTAACTACACTTCAAAAATAACTCACTGGTTGTGAAGTGATTTGGGATGTCCTGAGGATGTGACATCTAAATGCAAGTTCTTTCTTTACCATTATCTGAGTTCAAACACCTCATCATCTGTACAATACCATTCTGAACAATAACCGTCTCTATTCATTTAGACCCGATTCCACCATCGATCTATGTTTTGCCACCAACCTTCGAAGAGATTGATGTGAAGAAGACAGCAACAGTTGTGTGTCTGGCTGTTGGATTTTATCCTGAAAGCATTTCCTTCAGGTGGCTGGTTAATAACAATCAGTCAGCCTCCAGTTCACAAACCCTTCTACCGGTTCTAAAGACAAATGGGAGCTACAGTTCCAGAAGTGAGTTAACAGTTGCTGTTGAGGAGTGGGACTCTGGCTCTGTATACACTTGTGAGATTCAACATGTTTCGTTGTCATCTCCTGTGAGACGCAGTTTGAGGAAAAGAAATGGTAAGAACACTGCAGTGTGCTTGTCTTTATTTACTGCATATATCCGAATTAAAATTAAATGTTCTAAAATTACCCACAAAGTCTTGTTTTCATCCAAAGAGTTCAGTTTCTTCTTTCCTGCCAAACATTTATTTTCCCCTCAACATGTCTTCACTTTCTAAAAGGCCCAAGTCTAATCAAGGATGGAATATCATTCCCATATCTGAGGAGACTCTGAGTACCTCTCTTGAACTCGTAGACTCCAAGATAGGAGATAAAACTAATGAGCAATCCCCTTACCTCTCTGTCCAGTTACAACCCTTCTTGTCCCTATGGGGGGATATATTCCTCTCGTTACTAACATTGGTGAAGAAGTAGAGGTAAATAGACAGTGGAACAATATGGATGCAAATTGCAAATGGACTATTTTTCTGTTTTAAACCCTTTTCTGAGGAGTCATCTTTATTAACAACAAAGTTAGTAAAAACGACTTAGGCCTTTTTATTGAGTTACTCAGTTGCCTTGAACTAGTGGACTTGGTTGTAGGCCTTTATTCAGGGCAGTTATAAAAGGTGGATGTCTCCTATTGTTTTGCAAAATGGAGTAACATTCCTATGAAATAGATTTCTATCAGATGTAATTGTTAACAAAGTTAGGAAGCTTTTGAAGGATTATTTGTTGTGATAGAGATTGATCAGTTAAGTGTTGACAAAAGAAGAAGGTATTCTGTAGCAAACACTGGATGATGGGCTACCAGGATCAGAGCTAAGTCAACCACAAATACACTGACTTCAGGTAAGGTAGATTTTTATATTAGATCAATGTCTTGGAGCTTTTACTCAATTATCTTCTGGGAGGCAGGAGCAGGAGCAGCAGAAAAGTTGACATTTTCTCTTCCTGGAAGCCATGCCTGTGATTGTTCACCTTCCTCACCAGTTCATACATTAGGAAGAGTCAGTGACAGTGTCAGTTGTACCTGCTAGGGACAAAATGAGCTGAAAGGCCTTACCTCCCTCCATTCTACCTTGTATTCCTAGCTTATCATTTATCAATCAGTTGAATAGCTGCAAAGTCTATTTATCAGGCACAACATAAGCTGTGATCTTAGCTTGTGTCGCCTTTGTACTGTGTCTGCTGCCTTGTGCTATAACAGTTTATGAACCATTGAGTATTTTACCTGCTGTTAGAGTAAGCAGGTTGTACCAGAATGAGCCCTAATGTTAACCATAACCATGTTCTGTTTCTAGAGGTTTGCGGGGGAGAAATTCGGCATGTTAGTACCCCCAGTTAACGCCTGGCCTGGGGGTCCTAATGGGGCACTCAGGCAGTAATGCCGGGGCGAATCCCGCTCCGCACAGCAAATTCGCTAGCGCCGGCACTAACTGCGCTTCGGCACCTTTCGCCATGCAGATCGTGACGTCAGCGAGCATGCAACACTCGCTGGGCACCCGATCTGCAAACTTCAGTAGCACCCCCCCTACCTTACCACCTCGCTCCAACAGCGCCAGGGAGCGGAGGCGTGAACCAGCCGGCTGGCAGCTGGCGGGACACTACTTAAGAACGTGGTAACAGGACACTTAGAAAATAGTAATAGGATTGGGCAGAGTCAACATGGATTATGAAAGGGAAATCGTGTTTGACGAATCTGCTTTTTGAGGTTGTAACTAGCAGAATAGATAAGGGGGAACCAATGGATTTTCAGAAGGCATTCGATAAGGTTCCACACAAGAGGTTATTAAACAAAATTAGGGTTCATGGGATTGGGGGTAATATATTAGCATGGATTGAGGATTAGTTAACGGACAGAAAACAGAGAGTAGGAATAAACGGGTAATTTTCAGGTTGGCAGGCTGTAACTAGTGGGGTACCACAAGGATCAGTGCTTAGGCCTCAGCTATTCACAATCTACATCAATGATTTGGATGAGGGGACCAAATGTAATATATCCAAGTTTGCTGATGATACAAAGCTGGGTGGGAATGTAAGTTGTGAGGAGGATGCTAAAAGGCTTCAGGGAGATATAGGCAAGCTAAGTGAGTGGGCAAGAACATGGCAAATGGAATATAATGTGGAGAAATGTGAAGTTATCCACTTTGGTAGGAAAAATAGAAAATCAGAGTATTTTTTAAGTGGTGAGAGATTGGGAAATGTTGGTGTTCAGAGGGACCTGGGTGTCCTTGTACACGAATCACTGAAAGTTAACATGCAAGTACAGCAAGAAATTAGGAAAGCAAATGGTATGTTGGCCTTTATTACAAGAGGATTTGAGTATAAGAGTAAAGACGTCTTACTACAATTATATATGATGTGGAGATGCCGGTGTTGGACTGGGGTGGACAAAAGTGAGAAGTCGCACAACACCAGGTTATAGTCCAACAGTTTTATTTGAAATCACAAGCTTTCGGAGCGCTGCTCCTTCACCTGACGAAGGAGCAGCGCTCCGAAAGCTAGTGATTTCAAATAAAACTGTTGGACTATAACCTGGTGTTGTGCGACTTCTTACAATTATATAGGGCATTAGTGAGGCCACACCTGGTGTATTGTGTACAGTTTTGGTCTCCTTACCTAAGGAAGGTTATACTTGCCATAGAGGGAGTGCAACAAAGGTTCACCAGACTGATTCCTGGGATGGGGGGGATTGTCCTATGACGAGAGATTGAGTAAACTAGGCCTATATTCTCCAGAGTTTAAAAGAATGAGAGGTGTTCTAATTGAAACATACAAAATTCTTACAGGGCTTGACAGGGTAGATGGAGGGAGGATGTTTCCCCTGGCTGGGGAGTCTAGAACCAGGGGTCACAGTCTCAGAATAAGGGGTCAGCTATTTAGGACTGAGATGAGGAGAAATTTCTTTACTCAAGGGTGGTGAATCTTTGGAATTCTCTACCCAAGAGGGCTGTGGAGGCTCAGTCGTTGATTATATTCAAGACAGAGATCGATAGATTTTTGAATATTAAGGGAATCAAGGGATATGGGGACAGTGCAGGAAAGTGGAGTTGAGGTAGAAGATCAGCCATGATTTTATTGAATGGCAGAGCAGGCTTGAAGGGCCAAATGGCCTACTCCAGCTCCTATTTCTTATGTTCTTATTTTCTTATTCTTTGAGCGCTGAGACTGAATTTAGCAGGCAGTGAGATTGATGAGCGCCTGGTGCTAAACTTCAAACTTCTCAAAAGTTAGTGCCCCAACCAGGGCGATACCGAATTTCTAGCCCTGCATGTCTAATTGATCATAAGAACATAAGTACGGCCCCTCAAGCCTGCTCGGCCATTCAATAAGATCATGGCTCAACTCCACTTTCCTGTCCTATCCCCATATCCTTTGATTCCCTTCATTCTGCTTAATTACAGAATTATTGATGCTGTTTTATCAGGATACTCGCTGCTCTCTGCCTTCAGTTAATATGCTGTAAATACATTTGCTCCAATGCAAGTGATGAAGCTGTAAATATTTGTTTGATCTCTTATCTAATGACATGTTCCTGTCTGTGCTGTAGATGGTTACATTCAGGAGCCTGTGGTCCATCTGATCTCTCCTCCACTTGATGCTGACACAGCAGGACAAACTGTTGCAATGACTTGTTTGGTGTCAGACTTTTACCCTGTTGATATTTCCGTGACTTGGAGAGATGAGAATGGTCCAGTGGATACGGGAGTGACACACTTTGGAGTGGCTTTGGGCAGTAACGGCACCTACCGGACTGTGAGCCAGCTCACTGTGCCGACAGCAGAGTGGGAGAGTAACCACATTTACTGGTGTGAAGTGAAACACGTGTCCCTGGGACAGCCGACACGGAGAGCTGTCAGTAAGGATCTGGGTAAGATCTACATTAGTGTGTGTGTTTGGGGAGGGTGTATGTGTGTGTGGGTGGGGTGTGTGTGGTTGGGTGTGTGTGGGTGGGAGGTGGGTGTGTATGGGTGGGGTGTGTGAGGTGGGCTGTGTGGGTGGGAGGTGGGTGTGTGTGGGTGGGGTGTGTGTGAGGTGGGTGTGTGTGTGTGTGGGTGTGTGTGGGTGGGTGTGTGTGTGGGTGGGTGGGTGTGTGGGTGGGGTGTGTGAGGTGGGCTGTGTGGTTGGGTGTGTGTGGGTGTGTGTGGGTGGAGTGTGTGTGTGTGTGGGTGGGAGGTGGGTGTGTGTGGGTGGGGTATGTGAGGTGGGCTGTGTAGGTGGGAGGTGGGTGTGTATGGGTGGGTGTGTGTGGGTGGGTGTGTGTGGGTGGGGTGTGTGAGGTGGGCTGTGTTGGTGGGAGGTGGGTGTGTATGGGTGGGTGTGTGTGGGTAGGAGGTGGGTGTGTGAGTGGGTTTGTGAGGGTGGGGTGTGTGAGGTGGGCTGTGTGGGTGGGAGGTGGGTGTGTATGGGTGGGTGTGTGTGGGTGGGAGGTGGGTGTGTGTGGGTGGGGTGTGTGAGGTGGGCTGTGTGGGTGGGAGGTGGATGTGTATGGGTGTGTGTGTGTGTGGGTGGGAGGTGGGTGTGTGTGAGTGGGTTTGTGTGGGTGGGGTGTGTATGGGTGTGTGTGTGGGTGGGGTGTGTGATTGGGTGTGTGAGGTGGGCTGCATGGGTGGAAGATGGGTGTGTGTGGGTGGGGTGTGTTAGGTGGGGTGGGTGTGTATGGGTAGGTGTGTATGGGTGTGTGTGTGTGTGTGTGTGGGTGGGGTGTGTGTGTGTGTGTGTGTTTTAAGGTACGGGAGAGTCGGCAGTGAATCAGTAGAATCAGTAACCTGGGCCCCATGGAAATATCTCTGGAAACAACCTTACTATCTGCAGATGTCTGTGGTTTAAGGGAAAGTATTAGCTGTTGATCAGGTGTGAACATGACTTAGTTTCATACACACGCTGACTGATTTACACTCGGTGAGATTATTAATTAGTGAATATCAAATCAAAGCCAGTTTGATTGACAGGTGCTACTCCACCTAAAAACTTTGCTACTTATTTCTAAATCAGGAATTTATTTAATTCCTATTGTACCCTGAGTTCCAGTATTTATCCCTCTGGGCGGGGTAGGTTACAGATGCTACACACTCACCAAAAAAAAAAATTCTCAATAAGGAATACATATCGTACTGTTTATTATTTTATACCCCTGGTACCTGTGCCCTGTTTCAACAAAGATTTGTTGTCTCCTTGCAGTGAAGTCCGGCGGAGCCCCGGGGATGATGGCTCTGCTGTGGATTGTTGCCTGTTGTGGGAAGCCTGCTTTTAATTATTGCTGTCGTTATTCTCATCTACAAGAAAACCACTTCGTCTTCCCGCACTGCGACCGGTAAGCTTGGCTTCACTGCTCTACGTGTATAGTTGAAATGTTGCCACTATTTTAACACAGGTGTTGCACCATCTTGTTCTCCTTAGAGCAGAGAAGGCTAAGAGGAGATTTGATGGAGGTGTTTAAAATCTTGAAGAGTTTAGATAGAGTAAATAAAGAGAAACCATTTCCAATGGCTGAAGGGTCGATAACCAGAGGGCACAGATTTTAGGTGATTGGCAAAAGAACCAGAGGAGACTTGAGGAAAAACTTTTTTACACGAGTGGTTAGGATTTGGAATGCACTGCCTGATAGGATGGTGGAAGCAGATTCAATAGTAGCTTTCAAAAGGGAATTGGATAAATACTTGAAGGAGAAAAAATTGGGGAAATAGCCAGGGAGTGGGCCTAACTGGATTGCTCTTCGATAGAGCCAGCGCAGACGCGATGGGCCAAATGGCCTCCTTCTGTGCTGTACTATTCTATGATTCTATGAAACCACTGTTTTGAAACTTAACTGCGAAGAGAAAGTTACATCAACACACGTTTGTAAATTATTGTAACAATATCCACTGATTGAGACAGAAAGAATAATGATACAACGCCCATGTTTCTGTTTCTTGATGCAATAAATTTCAGGGAGACGCTGAGCCTGGACACCAGACAGGAATCCACCTGCGAAAACATCTATTGCAAGGTACACGGACAAGAATGGTATGTTTGGATCACAAGTATCACCCCGGGAGTGTGTCTGTACCACACATTTCAGGGAAGTCTCTTCGAAGTTTAGGACATGATTGTTGAAGTTACGGTGATTTACATTTCACACATCAGTCTTGCACAGATCTAGTGAACTCTTGTCAGATGCAAAATACAGAGTCGGTGTTTGAGGGGTAAGGAATATTGCCCACTGCTTGCTGGTGTCTGTTCTATTCACAATGCACCATCTTTTTTACGAGGAGTATTGAATACTGACCTAGGATTTGTTTTCTCATTTCAATGTGTGCTTGCACAGGAGCCGTTAGGTACAGGGGACTGAGGCTAGTAGCTTGACGCTATTAGCAGTCAGTTCAAATTGTTGAATCTTTCGATTTGGCAATTTACAGCCTTTCGGACTCAACATTGATTTCACCAATTTCAGATCATTACCTCTGCCCCCATGTTTTCAGAATGCAGGTGCTGATTCTGCTATTCCTATTTACACCTCTTCTAGACCCATCTTTTGTTTCTTTACTTGTCCCATACCACCCCCTTTTGCCTATCACCATTATCCCTTTTGTCATTTAATCTCGATAGCAAAATACTACAGATGCTGGAAATCCGAAATAACAACAGAAAACACTGGAAAAACTCAGCAGGCGAGGCAGCATCCGTGGAGAGAGAAACAGAGTTAACGTTTCAGGTCGAAGACCTTTCGTCAGAACTCACGAAAGGTCTTCGACCTGAAACGTTAACTCTGTTTCTCTCTCCACAGATGCTGCCTCACCTGCTGAGTTTTTCCAGCGTTTTCTATTGTCATTTAATCTCTCCTGCCTTCCACCCTAACACAAACCTTCCCTTTTCTTTCCTCAATGCCCCCCTTTCCCTGCCACTGTACTTGCTTAAAACCTGTTATATCTGTAACATTTTCCAGTTCTGATGAAAGGTCATCGACCTGAAACCTTAACTCTGTTTCTCTCTCCACAGATGCTGCCTGACCTGCTGAGTATTTCCAGCATTTTCTGCCTTCTCAGCCTGAAAATTAACTTAATTTATAAACCAACACTGAATCACTATTGCAGGCTTTATTTTTGCATTCAACAGTTATCCAAATTTAATGTGTGACTCTTTTTGATAACGTGCCTTTTATAACCTCCAACTAAAGACTGAAACCATTGTTTTTGGTAGCCACCACAAACTCCGTTCCCTGGCCATCGTTTCCATCCCTGGCAACTGTCTGAAGCTGAGTCAGACCATTCGCAACATGTGGCGTTGTGTTTGACTCCGAGATGAGTTTCCAACCACATCTCTGCTCCATCACCAAGACTGCCTACTTCCATCTCTGTAACATCGCCCCACTCTGACCCTGCCTCAGCTCATTTGTTGCTGAAACCCTCAGCCATGCCTTTGTTACCTCCAGACTTGATTATTTCAATGCTCTCCTGGCCAGCCTCCCATTTTCCACCCTACATAAACTTGAGTTCATCCAAAACTCTGCTGCCCATATCTTAACTCGCTCCAAGTCTCGTTCACCCATCTTGCTGACCTACACAGGCTCCCAGTCCCACAATGCCTCAATTTTAAAATCCTTATCCATGTTTTCAAATCCCTCCATGGTCTCACCCCTCCCTATCTCTGTAATCTTCTCCAGCCCTACAAGGTATGATCAGTAAGTTTGCAGATGACACAAAAATTGGTGGAGTGGTAAATAGCGAGGAGGGAAGCCTCAGGCTACAGGACGATATAGACGGGTTGGTCAGATGGGCAGAACAGTGGCAAATGGAATTTAACCCTGAAAAGTGTGAGGTGATGCATTTTGGGAGGACTAACAAGGCAAGGGAATACACAATGAATGGTAGGACCCTAGGAAGGACAGAGGATCAGAGGGACCTTGGTGTGCATGTACATAGATCCCTGAAGGCAGCAGGACAGGTAGATAAGGTGGTTAAAAAGGCATATGGGATACTTGCCTTCATTAGCCGAGGCATAGAATATAAGAGCAGGGAGGTTATGATGGAGCTGTACAAAACGCTAGTTAGGCCACAGCTGGAATACTGTGTGCAGTTCTGGTCACCACACTATAGGAAGGATGTGATTGCATTGGAGAGGGTGCAGAGGAGATTCACCAGGATGTTACCTGGGCTGCAGCGCTTCAGCTATGAAGAGAGACTGGACAGGCTGGGGTTGTTTTCCTTAGAGCAGAGAAGGCTGAGGGGGGACCTGATTGAGGTGTACAAAATTATGAGGGGCATAGATAGGGTAGATAGAAAGGAACTTTTCCCCTTAGTAAAGGGGTCAATAACCAGGGTGCATAGTTTCAAGGTAAGGGGCAGGAGGTTTAGAGGGGATTTGAGGAAAAACTTTTTCACCCAGAGGGTGGTTGGAATCTGGAACTCACTGCCTGAAAGGGTGGTAGAGGCAGGAACCCTCACAACATTCAAGAAGCATTTAGATGAGCACTTGAAATGCCACAGCATACAAGGCTACGGACCAAGTGCTGGAAAATGGGATCAAAATAGACAGGGCTTGATGGCCGGTGCGGACACGATGGGCCGAAGGGCCTCTTTCTGTGCTGTATAACTCTATGACTCTATAAGCTTTCGAGATCTCTGCATTCCTCCAATTCTGGCCTCTTGTGCATCCCCGATTTTAATCACTCCACCATTGGTGGCCATGCTTTCAGCTGCCTAGGCCCTAAGCTCTGGAATTCCCTCCCCAATCACAGAATCACAGAATCCCCACAGTGCAGATAGAGGCCATTTCGGCCCATCGAGCCTGCACTGACACATATCCCACCCTATCCCTGTAACCCCACGTATTTAATCATCGCCAAATCAACCTAACCCGCACATCTTTGGACTGTGGGAGGAAACCCACGCAGACACAGGGAGAATGTGCAAACTCCACACAGACAGTCACCCGAGGCCGGATTCGAACCCGGGTCCCTGGCGCTGTGAAGCAACAGTGCTAACCACTATGCCACCGTGTTGACCCTCACCGCCTCTCTACCTCTCCTCCTTTAAGATGCTACTTAAAACCTACCTCTTTGACCAAGCTTTTGGTCATCTGACCTGATATCTCCTTATGTGGCTTGGTGTCAAAAAAATATTTTTATTGATATCGCTCTCGTGAAACGCCTTGGGATGTTTTGCTATGTTAAAGGCATTATATAAATGCAAGTTATTGTTATTATAGCTTCATCTGTACATTTGCGATCCTGTAACACTTCATAATGTTATATCTGAATTGTTTAAATAAAGTGGAATTGCTCAAAGGTGTGGACTTAATTTTGAAAACATCAGCACTGAATGAAAAACCATGAACCAATTCACAAGACTGTGAGCCACTTAGATTGGAATCGTATAAGAAGTAGAGAACAGCAGTCCTTAGAACACCTGGCTCTAACTAAAGTAGTGTTTTTCAACAAGATGGCCTGGATTAAAATGACCAAATGTTGGGACTAAAGCATAAACACACTCCATAGGTAGCACTAAAGTACAGCTGGCGTGTAGAGTTTCTACAGCAGGTTGAAGATGAAATGCTCATGGCACCCAACACACTATTACCTTACAGAGATTGGAGATTTCAGCCAGAAATGGTAAATTGACTTTTGAGCATTCAGCATTGGATTTGGGAAGAATCCAGACAATGTGGATGAGTGGTTTTGCTGTACTTGGCCCTGGTGCAGAGAGGAACTGCAATCTTGGTGCTGGCGAATGGGGATGTGAAGGATTTGTAAAACATAAACAAGGCATGGGGGATTGGAATGAAACAGTGCAGCCTGATGTAGGTGCAAATGGGGAGTTAGCAAAGCTCAGTGATGAAGAATGACTGTTTTAGGAGTGAGGCATGGGTGATTTTGCAATATTCAACTTACAAGATTCATTATCTGATGAGTGACTAACAATTAAATGAATAGATGGTGGGAAATTGTAAAAATGTTTAGCCAGTATTGGAGGAGAGTGAATCTGAAAAACAGATTTGGAGAAGGGGAAGATCTGAAGTATTGGATTATTAATAGGCAGCCAAAAGGTGATGCATTCACATTTTGGAAAGATGGATGGAGGGCGAGCATGTATCTTTCAGAGATATAGGATGATGCGTTTATGAGATTGTATATGATTATAGGATGACTAAAGGAGCCTTTGAAAAGTGTCGGGGTGTTGAACGGACAAACAGCATTTGATGTATGTTGGATAACTTATGAGATTTCATATTCTTGAGATGCAACAATCAGGAAGGAAGAGACTGAACGAAGAAAGGACATTTACAAGTTGATTGGCAGATGAAAGACATGGTGAAAGAGCTTGCATTTATATAGCACCTTTCACATCCTGAAGACCTCCCAAAGTGCTTCACCTCCAATGAAGTACTTTTAAAGTGTAGTTACTGTTGTAAGGTAAGGAAATGCGGCAGCCACTTTGCTCATAGCAAGAGGTCACAAACAGCAATAAATGTGTTTTAGTGATATTGGTTGACGGATAAATGTTGGCTAGGACACCAGGAGCACTCCCCTGCTTCTCTTCAAATAGTACCATAGGATATTTTATATCCACCTGTAAAGGGCAGATAGGCCCTGGGTTTAACGTCTCATCTAAAAGATGGCACCTCCCACTACTGCAGCAATCTCTCAGTACTGCACTGAACTGTTAGCTTAGATGTGCTCAAATTCAGGAGTTGGACTTGAACCAATGCTCTTCTAATTGAGAGGCAAGAGTGCTACCACTGAGCCAAGACTGACACTGTGGTGACTGGCAAATGAATAAAAAATAAGCAGAACTGGCTGAAAATGGACAATTTGATTGATGGAGAATAGTGGGTTTTGCAGATTTGTTGAGGGGCATAAATATAAAATTATGAAAGTTAAATATGACTGCTACAAAACTAAAGAGCCATGGATTTGTAAAACTCAATGATAAGAGTAGCTGTGCATCTCTAGAATTATCCCTCCTTTAAGTTTACCCTCACTGATGTTCTGGTTTGTAATGTCTCAGATATACACAGTTACAAATAAATAAGTGATTCTACCATCTCTAATTGCTTAGAAAGCATTACAAACTAAAGAAGCAAAGCAAAATTTCAAATGCAAAGTTTCACTTCACCCACCTGATGTACTGTGGGGTATCCAGCTCAGATGCTAAGCCTGTCAGGGCTGAGTTTCTTTCATCTCCATTTAAACAGATATTCATCAATATTAACTTACCTTGGCAGAGGGAGTATAATGTGGGAAAGTGGGAAATTATCCACTTTGGTAGGAAGAATGGAAAAGCAGAATGTTTTTTTAAATAATATTAACGACTTAGATGATGGGATAGAAAGCCACATGTCCAAGTTTGCCGACATCACAAAGATAGGCGGCATTATAAGTAGTGTAGATGGAAGCATAAAATTACCAAGAGATATTAATAGATTAAGCGAACGGGCAAAACTGTGGCAAATGGATTTCAATGTAGGCAAATGTGAAGTCATTCACTTTGGACCTAAACAGGATAGAACAGGGTACTTTCTAAATGGTGAATAGCTAGAAACAGTGGAGGCCCAAAGAGACTTGGGGGTCCAGGTATATAGATCATTAAGATGCCACGGACAGGTACAGAAAATAATCAAAAAGGCTAATGGAATGCTGGCCTTGATATCTACAGGATTAGAATACAGGGGGGTAGAAGTTATGCTGCAGCTATACAAAACCCTGGTTAGACCACACCTGGAGTACTGTGAGCAGTTCTGGACACCACACCTTAGGAAGGATATATTGGCCTTGAGGGAGTGAAGCGTAGGGTGACCAGAATGATACCCGGACTTCAAGGGTTAAATTGTAAGGAGAGATTACACAAACTAGGGTTGTATTCCCTGAATTTAGAAGGTTAAGGGGTGATTTGATCGAAGTTTTCAAGATATTAAGGGGAAATGATAGGGTCAATAGAGAGAAACTATTTCTGCTGATTGGGGAGTCTAGAACTAGGGGTAATAGTCTAAAAATTAGAGCCAGACCTTTCAGGAGTGAAGTTAGGAAACTCTTCTACACACAAAGGGTGGTAGAAGTTTGCAGCTCTCTTTCGCAAATGGCAATTGATGCTAGATCAATTATTAATTTTAAGTCTGAGATTGATAGATGTTTTTGTTAACTAAAGGTATTAAGGGATATGGGGCAAAGGCTGGTATATGGAATTAGGTCACAGATCAGCCATGATCCCATTGAATGGTGGAACAGGCTCGAGAGGCTAAATGGCGCATTCCTGTCCCTAAGGTGAGATTCTAGTAAATGTTGGTATTCAGAGGGACCTGGGTGTCCATGCACACAAATCACAGAAAGTTAACATGCAGATACAGCAAGCAATTAGGAAGGCAAATGATATTAGCCTTTATCGCAAGAGGGTTGGAGAGTAAGGAAGTCTTGCTGCAATTATATCGGCCTTTGGTAAGACCACACCTGTACTCTGTACAGTTTTGGTCCCCTTACCTAAGGAAGGATATACAGGAAACTCTTTGGTATCCGGCACCGACGGGACCGGCGTGGTGCCGGTTGATCGAAAGTTCCGGATAACGGAGAGTTATATCTACCGAGGCTATTTTTAACAAAGAAAAATAAAAAAATCAAGAAATGTGCAGTATACAGTATTTGGGTACTCACCTACAGAATGTTGTGTTAAATGGATGGTGGAAGATGCTTGATTAAGTACAGTACTACCCCCACTGACTAACTCGGCGTTCGCGGGCTCGGGCTCAGACTCGGCAACATTGCCGGTTATTTGAGAGGAGTTTTCGGAGGATGATTTTTGCCGGTTAAGAGAGAATTCCGGATATTTAGGTGCCGGTTAAACAAGAGTTTCCTGTACTTGACTTAGAGGGAGTGCAACAAAGGTTCACCAGATTGATTCCTGGGATGAGAGGGCTGTCCTATGAGGAGAGATTGAGTAGAATGGGCCTATACTCTCTGGAACTTAGAAGAATGAGATCTCATTGAAATGTATAAAATTCTTAGAGAGCTTGACAGGGTAATGCTAGGAGGCTGTTTCCCCGGCTTGAGAATCTAGAACTAGGGTTCATAGTCTCAGGATAAGGGGTCGGCCATTTAGGACTGAGATGAGGAGAAATTTCTTCACTCAGTTGTGAATCTTTGGAATTCTCTACCCCAGAGGGCTGAGGATGCTCAGTTGTTGAGTATATTCAAGACTGAGATCGATGGATTTTTGGGCACTAAGGGAATCAAGGGATATGAGGATAGGGCGGGAAAGTGGAGTTGATGTAGAAGTTCAGCCATGATCTTATTGAATGATGGAGCAGGTTCGAGGGCCTGTACGGCCTACTCCTGCTCGTATTTCTTATGTTCTTATGTAGATTTCATCATTTCTTGTGGCCTTTCTAGGCCTAATGTTTTTGTGGGAATGTCCAGTCCCTGAGCTATTTCTGGGCATGGCTGGAATATCAGCCACTTATAGGAAAGGGATTTCTCCTTCATCCTACAAATTATGTCTCAATATTCCCTCACTCTCTCCGTCAAAGCAACAAAGGCCTCATCATTAAAACATCTCCTGTCACCTATGCACCATTAACACACTCTCAAATTACACCCAGGACAACTGGATTCTAGTCACATACAAGTCTAGAGTTTCCACTAGTTTGTGCACCTGAAATTGGCCACATCAGCGTAAAAGATCATGGAATTTTAAGCGCAAGTTACGTCAATGTAGTGTTTGACCAAGATGAGCTTCTGACCACATATCCGCTCCATCATCAAGACTACCCACTTCCACCTCCGTAACATCGCCTGACTCCGATCCTGCCTCAGCTCATCTGCTGCTGAAACCCTCATCCATGCCTTTGTTACCACTAGACCTGACTATTCCAATGCTCTCCTGGCTGGCCTCCCATCTTCCTCTCTACATAAACTTGTGCTCATCCAAAACTCTGCTGCCCGTATCTTAACTCACGTCAAGTCCCATTCACCCATTACCCTTGTGCTTGCTGTCCTACCCTGGCTCCTGGTGTGTCAACACCTCAATTTTAAAATCCTCGGACAGGATTTTCCCTGTGGAGACGAGATGGCGGCGGGAGAGCTGATTGGCGGGTTTCGGTCCCTCTCCCGTCTGCAGCCGCTCTCTGAAAATTATTTTCCATAGACTGGCCTTGTCAAGCCCGCCCTGCGGGGTTCCCGGTTAATTAATAGGAAGCGGGTCTTATGATGTTATTTGATGACACGTCATCAGCCGGTTTCCTTAAAGGGACCATGGGCACATTGATTTTGACAGTTGTGCTGTCAGTGTTCTGCAGCATTGAGGTGCTGCAAACACTGACAAGCACTACACAAAGGTGTATGGCTGCACCCAGGCTCTCCCATGACTCCCTCCATCTGCTTATGGAGGGAGTCACAGCACACAGGGAGGTTCTCTTCCCTTCCCATGGGTGGAAGAGACCTCCTCAGGACACCACCGGAGCCTGGTTGCACATTGCACAGGAGGGCAAAAGCAGGGATGTCGTCAGGAGGACCAGGCTGCAGTGGCGCAAACCTTTCAATGATCTCAGTAGATTACGAAACGTTACCGCAAATCCACACTCAACGTCATCCTGCTGTGCCACTCATCACATACCCATCACTCTACCTTCCCTACCCTACTCCTGCACATCCTTACTCACACCAACCTTGCACCTCCACCCATCCATCTATATCTACATTATCACTTCTCCATCTCACTAGCCACCCCTCACACTCACCCTCATCCTAGTCCAATCATACCAACTAACAACACATAAGGGTAGGCACTTGGGTGTGTTATGCGATGTTCATGTAAATTTTCTGTTAATGTGTTGTCAAACATTGAAATCGTTATTTTCAACACTTTGCCTTATTGTACAGATCTGTGTTCACCTTTGGAAGTGTCTTTGTGAGTAGCAGTGAATGGTGAGACATAACGGTACCCCTGGTATCCCCCGCAATGGTGATGAGTACGAAAGGAACGGCTTGGTCATTGTAGGAATGTTTTATGGTGCTGGCGTGGGGTGATGTTAACCTGGCGCATCATGTGGCAGCCAGGGTGTACAGCATCAAGTGAAGTAAATTGGGCCATGGTGAGGCCATCGCTGGCCTCCCAGGCAGCAATGTGGTCGGGTGCTGATGCCCTGTGTGCTGTGCAGCATCAGGTGATTGCGCAGAAGGTAGGTGTTGTTGTTGGTGATGTTGATGTTGGGGCTGATCGTGGAGGGATTCAGAGGACCAAAGTGAGATGTTGCTGGAACAGATGGCAGCTGAAGTTGAGATGGCAGAAGCGATCTGTCAATGGTGAGAGAGCTTGCTCCAAGGAGGTGACAGTGCAAATAGAATTAACACCACATACTTACAGCCTCCAGACAGATCAAATGTGTCATCCAAATCCTGAAATCAGACACCTCTGACATTTGAAAGTGAACAGATGTGAGCGTTCAGCTTTTAGACTGCAGTTGCAGCTGTGAATTATGCAGCTCGGTGCTACTCCCGACATACTTACCTGACGTGATCTCCGAACGTCGTGAAACCCGTTTAAAATGTTGGAAAATAGGAAAAGGCTGTCAAAATAGCAGTTAACAAGCACTTAACAAGAGGATAACCAGGGAAAGATTAGGGTCCATTAGGGACCAAAGTGGCAATCTGTGTGTAGAGCCGGAAGATGTAGGTGAGGTTTTAAATGAATATTTTGCATCTGTGTTCACTATGGAGAAGGACGATGTAGGCGTAGAAATCAGGCAGGGGGATTGTGATATACTTGAACAAATTAGTATTGAGAGGGAGGAGGTACTAGCAGTTTAAGCGGGCTTAAAAATGGATAAATCCTCAGGCCCTGATGGGATGTATCCCAGACTGCTGTGTGAGGCAAGGGAGGAGATTGCAGGGGCTCTGACACAAATTTTCAGAACCTCTCTGGCCACAGGGGAGGTGCCAGAGGACTGGAGAACAGCTAACGTAGTACCATTATTCAAGAAGGGTAGTAGGGATAAACCAGGGAATTACAGGCCAGTGAGCCTAACATCAGTGGTAGGGAAATTATTGGAAAAAAATTCTGAGGGACAGGATTAGTCTCCACTTGGAGAGGCAAGGATTAATCAAGGATAGTCAGCATCGCTTTGTCAGGGGGAGATCATGTCTAACCAATTTGATTGAATTTTTCGAGGGGGTGACTAGGTGTGTGGATGAGGGTAGTGCAGTTGATGTAGTCTACATGGACTTCGTTATGGCTTTTGATAAAGTCCGACATGGGAGACTGGTCAAGAAGGTAAGAGCCCATGGGATCCAGGGCAATTTGGCACATTGGATCCAAAATTGGCTTAGTGGCAGGAGGCAGAGGGTGATGGTCGAAGGTTGTTTTTGTGACTGGAAGCCTGTGTCCAGTGGTGTACCGCAGGGATCAGTGCTGGGTCCTTTGCTGTTTGTAGTGTACATTAATGATTTAGATATGAATGTAGGCGGTATGATCAGTAAGTTCGCAGATGACACGAAAATTGGTGGAGTGGTAAATAACGAGGAGGGAAGCCTTAGGCTACAGGATGATATAGACGGGTTGGTTAGATGGGCAGAACAGTGGCAAATGGAATTTAACCCTGAAAAGTGTGAGGTGATGCATTTTGGGAGGACTAACAAGGCAAGGGAATACACAATGAATGGTAGGACCCTAGGAAGGACAGAGGATCAGAGGGACCTTGGTGTGCATGTACATAGATCCCTGAAGGCAGCAGGATAGGTAGATAAGGTGGTTAAAAAGGCATATGGGATACTTGCCTTCATTAGCTGAGGCATAGAATATAAGAGCAGGGAGGTTATGATGGAGCTGTACAAAACGCTAGTTAGGCCACAGCTGGAATACTGTGTGCAGTTCTGGTCACCACACTATAGGAAAGGATGTGATTGCATTGGAGAGGGTGCAGAGGAGATTCACCAGGATGTTACCTGGGCTGCAGCGCTTCAGCTATGAAGAGAGACTGGACAGGCTGGGGTTGTTTTCCTTAGAGCAGAGAAGGCTGAGGGGGGACCTGATTGAGGTGTACAAAATTATGAGGGGCATAGATAGGGTAGATAGAAAGGAACTTTCCCCCTCAGTAGAGGGGTCAATAACCAGGGTGCGTAGTTTCAAGGTAAGGGGCAGGAGGTTTAGAGGGGATTTGAGGAAAAACTTTTTCACCCAGAGGGTGGTTGGAATCTGGAACTCACTGCCTGAAAGGGTGGTAGAGGCAGGAACCCTCACAACATTGAAATACATACAAGGCTACGGACCAAGTGCTGGAAAATGGGATTAGAATAGACAGGGCTTGATGGCCGGTGTGGACACGATGGGCCGAAGGGCCTCTTTCTGTGCTGTATAACTCTATGGGCTGGATTTTGATAATGGGGTGGGTTGAGGTCGTGTAATCCACATTTCGTGTTAGCCACCCATTTTTAAATCGATGTGGGAGAATGATGCCATTTTAACCTAATTGGCCAATTGAGTTCCAACGTGTGGGAACCCATGGCCAGTGAGTTTTTCCAGTCTGAAAGTTGCCTCCGATGACGTCATCATTGCTGCTGCATTTAAGGTCTGCAACAAGCCTTGCTTCTTCTGCAGACTGCCAAGCTTTTGCCCTTGCATGTTAGAGGCACCTGCAGGAAGAATGGCCAGCCAGAGACCTAGGTCTGCACCCCGCTTGGATGACGTTGTCCTGCAGGCTTTAGTAGAGGGAGCAAGAGCAAACAGAGAGGTGCTCTTCCCTTCTTCAGGGAGGAAGAAGCCTCCCCAGCAAACCAAGGCTGTGTGGATCCAGGTGGCAGAGGAGGGCAACTCGTTGTCAATAACCCGCAGAACCTGGCTTCAGTGCAGGAAGAGGCTTCATGACCTTCTGCGCACTGGAAAAGTGAGTATGAATTTCCCATCACCCTCAATCTGATCCCCATTGCCTCTCCTCACCAGCACTCAGCTTTAGCAATCTCTTCCTCCACATCCCACTTGAAACTGACGTCCATGCACCCTTACCCATTCCCTCTCTCTCTATGGTCACATTCACCTAACTATTCGACTATGCAGCCCTCACACTCCCTATCACTGTGATGCAATTACAACTTACAACACACAGGGAGGGCCCTTGGTCTTGCCACCTCACTCCATCTTTGTCTCCTTCTAAGCATCTATGCTATGGATTCTCTACACTCACTCCTTCGTTCTCACTCAAACTCCACTTGTCTCCCTCATTGCAGGAAAAGAGAGCTCACAATAAGAGGGAAAGAGCGAGGACAGGAGGAGGGCCACCCTCAGTAGCCCAGCTTACCACCTGGGAGGAGGCGGTCCTGGAGATGGTGGGAGTGGAGGAAGTTTCCCAAGTGGGGGACGGACAGACGGGTGCATCACAGCAAGCTGGTGACAGAATAGCTTTCCATCTCTCTCAATGACATTGATAATGATTCTGAAGCTCTAACAGATGGACTTATGATCATCTGCAATATGCAATGTGCATGTAACCTTGGCCTCACATCTCTGACTCTTTCCTTTACTCCCCCCCAGGACTATCGCAAGCACCCGTCCCCACGATCCAGGAGGAAGAGCATGAGCCTCAAGACTCCTCAGAGGAAGCTGCAACCTCTGAGGGCGCCGCGTCAGCAGGAATCAGTGCACCCAGCACCAGCGCAGACACTCACACCTCGGAGGGAACATCGCGAGATAAAGTAGTGTTGTCTCCTGGTGTATCACAGCTCACAAGTGAGCATCAGCAGATAGTGGAGACAGGGACAGCAGTGGAGAGTCCTAGTCGGAGGGCGCAGGACTCTCCCAGCTCGGCTCAGCTGCATGTCGACCCTCTGCCTCTGGGTCCATCCATAAGATCAGCGGTGCTGGAACTCCAGGAACAGATGCAGGAGTCTCTGGCAAGTTTTGTCTCCAGGGTCGCTGCGAGTGTGGAGCGAATGGAGGAGTCCATCGCGAACATGAGCAGAGCCTTTGTGGAGTCATTGGCGCATGAACGCATCACCACGGAAAGGATGGCAACCTCCGTGGAAAGGATGGCTACAGTAGAGGAGAGGTTGGCTACGGCCATGGAGGAGCTAAGTCGCCAGAGTGTAGAAAACATGGTCATTGTTCAGAATAGACTGGCATCTCTTGAGGAGCGATAGTCAGCTACTGAGCATAGAAACCAGACCTTCATGTAAGTCCTCTGGAGTAAGACTTCCAGTGCAGAAACGGGTCCTCATGGCCCCCCTGAAATGCTGCAAGGTGCTGTCAAGCCACTTGCTAGCTCTGAAGTGAGGCTGACCCATGAGAGGGATGTTAGTGGCAGACAACAAGGAAGTGGGGGCTCCTCTCCAAGCGCTCAAACAAACATGCCACTGCAAAGCCCTCAGGTCAGAGCCCCACCAGAGTCCTCACCCAACTGAGATGGGTGTCTCATCCCCTGCACAGCCGTAGGAGCAGCAGACTGTTGGCGAGCCCTCACAGGTTCGCAACCCCAGAGGACGCCCGCCAAAGGTGTCGAGACAGGAGCAGCAAGAAAGTGAGCAAGGGGCCTCCACATCTGCTGAAGCCACAGGGGAAGCACCACGTAGGAGCATGCGTAAGAGAAAGATAATGCACAAATAGTCACAAGGGTAGTCACTTGGGTGAATTTTGATGTTTTATGTTAAAAAGCCATCAGATGATTACTGTAAATAAAAAAAATCTGATGGCTACTGCTGTAGTTGTGGCGTGTGTCATTTCGTGTCATTGAGGGCTTAGGATTACTTGCAATTGTCAGTATGGTGTTCAAATTGCTAGGAATCCGCTGGTTCTTGGCCATTGTCGATGCTCAGGTGAGAAGCTGCGAGGCAAAAGTGCTTGATTGGCTAGGCTAAGCAAATCTGGCCAAGATGAGTGCGCTCCTTGCATCCCGGGCAGCAATGTTCTCGCGTACTGCTGCCGCTGGTTGATGGGCCTCTGCAAGATGTTCATTTTCGCTCTCCTCCTCCTCCTCCTCATCTGAGGAGGATATGTGACGAGTCACTTGGTCCTCAGGAATCTGCAAGCCACGACGCTGTGCCATGTTGTGAAGTGCACAGTAAACCATGACGATTCTGGAGACCCTAGCTGCTGAGTACTGCAGGGCTCCACCTGATCTATCCAGGCATCTGAATCGCATCTTCAGCAAACCGATGGTTTGCTCGATTATGGCTCTAGTGGACATGTGGCTGGAGTTGTAGCTCTCCTCAGCTTCGTTGGATGGGCTCCTCAACGGTGTCATTAGCCACGTCTTCAGGGGATAGCCCTTGTCTCCAAGTAGCCATCCGTTAAGTTGGTCTGGCGGACTGAATAGCGGAGGCACACTAGACTGGTGCAGTATGAAGGAGTCATGGCAACTGCCAGGGTGCTTGGCACAAACATGCAAAATTTCCTTCTTGTGGTCACACACCAGCTGAATGTTAAGGGAGTGGAAGCCCTTGCAGTTGAAAAAATACCTGGATTGCGATGGGGTGCCTTAAGGGCCACATGTGTGCAGTCAACGACGCCCTGCAGCCTTGGAAAGCCTGCCAGATTAGCTAATCCAACCGCACGCGCCGTGACACTTGCTTGATCCTTGGTGAAATGGATGTGATTGTGCGCGATGGCAAAGAGGGCATCGGTTACCTGCGTGATGCAAGTGTGTGCGGCCGCCTGGGAGATGCCGCTGATGTCTGCTGCTGATCCCTGGAATGACCCTGAGGCAAAAAAGTTGAGTGCAGTGGTGACTTTGACGGCCACTGGTAAGGGTTGTCCACCTGGTCCTCTGGGCTCCAGGTCTTGTTGCAGCATTGTGCAGATGTCACCCACTACCTCTCGCGAAAGTCGGAGCCGCCTTTGGCACTGCTGCTCAGACATGTTGAGGTAGCTGACCCTGTGTCTGTAGACCCTGTTTGGGGGGTATCTCCTGCACCGACAGGCTTCCATGCGCTGGCCCCTTTTGGCCTGTGCAGCTTCAGGTGGGTGAGCAGCAGCTTGGCTCTCCTGTTGTTGCTGCTGCTGTTGGTGCTGCTGCCGTTGGTGCTGCTGTTGTTCATGGTTCTGCTGGTGCCGTGGCTAGTCTTCGACCTCATCTGATGTCCAGAAGGGAAGGAAATAAATGGCTCCCATGCTTCTGGTATATGCCTCAGTTGAGGAAGCGCTCAGTCAAGGTGGCGAGAGGGGTTTCCCAGGAGGTCACACTGGAGATGGGTGTCAGGCTCCAAACTTCCACAGCTGTGGTTATGCCTTCTAAAAGTTCCCCAGACCTGAGACAGCAAAGTCCTGCCACCTGCAAATGATGGCTGATCAAATCTCCTATTTAATGGTTGAGCTGCAGCTGATAGTCAGCAATCCAATTGTGCTACCACCAGGTTTCACCGTCGTGTTTCAGAACAGGCGTGCTTCACGTGGGAAAAGGGTTAAAATCACAAAGGCCTATCAAAATGGCATTATAAGGCAATTTAGTGCTTGTTAAGGGCCTTAACGGCCTATCCCGCCTCTTGGAGGCGGGACGGAGTCGGGACCAGTAGACACGATTTAATGAAAATTGCGTGGAGGCGGGATGGAGGCGGGGTTGGGCCTGCCCACCGGTTTTTTGCAATTTTAACCACCCACACGCCTCCAATCCCGCCTCAACGGCCCGATGAAATTCGAGCCCTATGACTCTATGGGCTGGATTTTGTCAATGGGGACGTGATGGAGGCGGGACTCCCACTTTTTGGGTTGTAGTCCCGCCTCCATCGACTTGTGGCCAACCCACTATATTTTCCCTTGATTGACCTTGTTAAGCCCACCCAGCGGGCTTAGCAGGCCAATCAAGGGTCCCTTGGATACAGGTGACGTCAGCCATTGAAATTTCATCTGTCAAGAGCTTTTGACAGATGAAATTTCAGCGTTTGACAGCTCTGTGAAGCTGTCAAACACTGACAATATGATTTCTAACGTGAGTCCCTGTACTTAGACTCAGTTAGAAATCAATACAGCACAGAAAGCAGAGACTGCAGCTTTTGACAGCTCCGCGGCCATTCTGCTTTCTGTGCCGTGGATGTGAGGGACACCCGACACCTTAGCCTGCAGGACAAAGTTAAGGTAAGTACAAGTTCATAAAACACTTTACACACACCAAACACACTTACCTCTGCACTCATGCACCCATCACTCACCTGCACACTGGACATCTCGACCCCTCCAAGCCCTCCAGACCGACGGTCCGCCTCGCTAAATCAGCGTGGTTCGGACCTGTCGGGAAGCCCACACTTCAGGGCTAAAAATAGGGATTAGGCATAAAATTGCCTGTTAACTACCTGTTAACAGGCAGTTTATTGGCACTAATCCCCTTCCCGCCTCGGGGAGGCGGGTCCCAGCACAGGTCGGGCACCCGCCTCCTGTGAAACTGGCATGGAGGCGGGTTGGGGGCGGGATGGGTTCGGGACCCCCGAATCTGCTAATTTCACACCACTCCCGCCTCCAAACCCGCCTCCACGGGCCGATGAAAATCCAGCCCTCTGACTCTATTAAGCGTCTTAAATCCCTCACCCGCCGCTTGGTCTTAGATGCTTCTTGAATGTTGTGAGGTTTCTTGCCTCTACCACCCTTTCAGGCAGTGAGTTCCAGATTCCAACCACCCTCTGGGTGAAAAAGTTTTTCCTCCAATCCCCTCTAATTTTGGATCCAGGTCAGTTCTGAGATCGCAGACCCGACACTCTTGAAACTCACACGGAGGCGGGATCGTGGTAAGTTGACAACCCGCCGTCAATCATTTTGAATTTAAGAGCTGACCCACCTCCGAACCCGCCCTCTGAATGCCGGCAAAATCACGGCCCTCATCTTTGTTTTCAAATTTCTCCATGGCCTCGCCCCTCCCTATCTCTGTAACCTCCTCCAGCCCTACAAGCCTTCGAGATCTCTGCGCTCCTCCAATTATGGCCTCTTACGCATCCCCGATTTTGGCCGCGCCACCATTGGCCGCCGTGCTTTCAGCTGCCTTGGCCTAAGCTCTGGAATTCCCTCCCTAATCCTCTCCGTCTCTCTCCTCTTTTAAGATGCTCCTTAAAGCCTAACTCCCGACCCGCTGTCAATCATTTTCAATTTAACAGCTGACCCGCCACCCATCCCGTTCGCTGAGCGCCGGCAAAATTCCGGCCTTGGTCTATCTAATTTCTGATGCTGATGGACCTGCTGTGTATTTCCAGAATTCGCTCTTTTTATTTCACATTTCCAGCATTTGCAGTTTTTCCCTTTATATTAGTGCGGCACACAGTTGTGCAATATCCCATGCTGCATGAATGAAGTCTTCCTTTTCATAGGCACCTAAATGCCCTTGGGTGAGGTTTAGCAAACCACCTTGATGGAAGGGAAGAAAAGAACACAGTGCATTTGCTAGATTCAAGACAATGCAGTAGCAACAAGCTGATGAAGTCTTATGGTCAATTCTGCACTTCTTTCAGTGCTTACAGGGTGAGCATAGTATGGCGTGCTTTGTTATCGTCTATATTATGAGGAGTGGTATGAAATAGGTTGAAATTCTCTATTAACTGTAATCTGTTCATTCATATATTATGTGTAAACCAGATGCTGGAGTGGCAGTGGGCGGCATTCTTTGAATGTGGGGTTGGGAGGAGAGCTCCTGCTCTTTCTGGCTCCACATTCAGGTAAGTATATATTTAAAAGTTAGCTTCTTGTTGCGGCCCAACTGGCAGTCACTTTAAGGACTGCCTGTTAGGCTGCGTGTAGGCCTGGTTTTCCTGGATCGCACTGGCTCACACTGGCTCTCACCGGCTCACACTGGTTCTCACCGGCTCAAACCAGCTCTCCCCGGTTCTAACTGGTTCTAAATGACTCAAACTGGTTTAAACCGGTTCGAGACGGCTGTCATCAGTTCTAACCGGCTTAAAGCGGCTCATAGCGGCTCTCAGCGGTTCAAACCGGCTCAAATCAGTTCCAACCAGCTCAAACCGGTTCTCAATGGCTCAAACCTGCTCAAACCAGCTCAAGCCGGTTCAAACTAGCTCAAAATGGCTCAAGCCGTCTGTCACCGGCTCTACCCAGTTCTAACCGGCTCAAACCGGCTCAAAGCAGCTCAAACCAGTGGGTAGATAAGTGTAACCATGGAGACAACCTCTCTGAACTAAAGAGGTGGATAGTTCATACAGCCCAGGTGATAGACAAGTGACTGTGACAAGCAGAAACCACAGTCAAAGCGTATGTCTGCGTTTTTTCTAAATAATATGCGAACATGCAAAAACAACATGTTGATCTTTGCGGTTTTCAAGTATAAAAGCAACTCGCTTCTTGCTGTAAAGACAGAAATCCTCTTGACCCTCGTGGAACGGAGATTTCTCCCTGTGCACTTGAATAAAGCGATCGTTGTACCGTACCGAAGTCTCCGCTGAGTTGACTCCACCAGAGGAGGAGGCCCTGGAGATACCATGAGTTGCAGAGCTGCTAGTGGTGGGAGATGGAGAGAGGAGGAAATCCCAGCAACCTGGTGACAGAATTACATCTCATACAGCCACATGGCATACAGCAGTCACTCATATGGTGACTGATGTCAGCAGCCGGTAAATTTTCATCATATGCATAATGGTAACTTTACCCATTCTTAATATAACACTTCTAAATCCTCACTTTACTCTATCATAGGTCTATCAAGTGGCCACACCACTGTCCAGCTGCAGGAGGAAGAAAGCCCTTCAGAGGACCTCCAGCCTATGAGGGTGCATGTAAGCAGACCCAAGCGCACCCAGCACCAGCGCAGATACACACACCTCGGTGCGTCCTTTGTGCCATAGAGTAGAGTTGTCACTTGGTGTCTCACAATTCACAAGTGAGCAAGAGCAGATGGTGGAGACAGGGACGGCAGTGGAGACTCCTCGCTGGAGGGCGCAGGACACTCCCAGCTCTGCTCAGCTACATGCAGACGCTGAGCCTCGGGGGCCATTGAGAAAGAGGGTGATCTTGGATGGGCAGCAACAATTTGGAGGAATCCATCTCCAACATGAGCACCACCATCTCACAGGCGATGGCGACGATGTGCTCTTCCATGGAAAGGATGGCCACCTGCAAGGAGCAGCAAATGCGCCAGTCACATCAGCACATGCTAGTTGTGGACAACAGATGGCAGACGCTCATAGACCTCATCTCTAGGAGGGATATAAACGTAGAATTGGGCGTTCAGTACCCCACTGCTGTGCAGCAAGGTGCTCTCCAGCTCCTTGCTAGCAGGGAAGTGTGGGTGACCCATGAGAGGGATGATGGTGAGAGGGGACATGGAAGATGGGGCTCTTCTGAAAGTGCTCCCACTTCTCCCCCATTGCCTCCCCCTCAGTCAGAGCCCCACATGCTTCCTCGGATCGCGATGGCCGAATCTGCCCCTGCACAGTTGCAGGAGGAGTAGTCTTTGGTGGGGCCCTCACAGGCTCCAAAACCCAGAGGACGTCCACCAAAAATGTCTAACCAGTTGCAGCAAGGAATTGAGCAGCCTGCCTCTACCTCTGCTGAAGCCACAGGGGTTGCACCTCGTAGAAGCACTCGGAAAAGAAAAAAGACACAAAAGTAGATGCACAAGGGTATGCACATGGGTGTATGAAAAAATGTTAGTGTTAAATTTCAGTTATTTTGATGACACAGATAAATGTATTTCTTTCCGCCACTTCCTGGTCTGGTCCATTTTTACCTGCTACCGTGGAAGTGGATTTGTCACTTGGAGTGAATGGTGAGACATTGTAGGGATGCTTTATGGTGTTGTTGCAGGGGGTGGGGGAGGGATTTAGTACAGCTTGTGGCAGCCATATGGGTGCATTGGAGCAAGTTAAGTAAATCTGGCCATGATGAGGCTAACCGGGGCCTCCCAGGCAGCAATGTGTGCCGCTGCTGGTGCCATCTCCACCTCAGGTTTGTCGTCCTCCTCATCTTCCACCTGTTCCTCCTCCTCCTCCGCCTCAGAAGAGGCTGTGCGCATTGTGCCTTGCTCCTCCTGCAGCACCAATCCTCGCTGCTGAGTTATGTTGTGCAGCACACAGCAAATGACAATGATTCTGGAGAACCTGGCTGGTGCATACTGAAGGACTCCTCCAGATCTGTCAAGGCATCTGAAGCGCATCTTCAGCATGCCTATTGCTTGCTCTATGACACATCTGGTGGACATGCGGCAGTCATTATAATGCTCCCCAGCCTCAGTACTTGGCGTCCTCAAGGGTGTCTTGAGCCACATCTTCAGTGGATAGCCCTTGTCTCCAAGCAGCCAGCCGGTAAGTCTGTTTGGAGGGGTGAAGAGCTGAGGGAGGGTGGACTGGCGCAGCATGAGAGAGTCATGGCAGCTGCCAGGGAAATCTTTTTAAGGTTGCAGACGAGGTGCATAATGAGGGAGTGGAAGCCCTTGCGATTCACAAACACTCCTGGGTGATGAGGGAGTGCCTCAGGGCCACATGTATGCAGTCGATGATGCCCTGCACCTGTGGGAAGCCATCCAGAGCTGCAAAGCCGAATGCCCGCACAGTAACACTGGCTTCATCAGAGGCAAAGTTGACATAATTGGCTGACTTGTGAAACATGGCATCGGTTACCTCGGTGATGCATCTGTGGGGACCAAGGAGAGACAGTATAAGCGGCACCCATGCTGATGTAGTAGATGGCAGGTCAAGCGGTGATCAGAGGGCCAATCCCTCAATGTTCTGATATTGAGTAGCAATGTGGTAAGAGTGGCTTCCAAGGTTGCAGAAGTGACTTGCAAACTGCTGACACCTTAATCTGTTGACTAAATGGAGTCAGCAAGAGCCTTTCCATGAGGCAAGTAATGAGGTGTAATGTGGACGTATTTATGTGCTTTTCCCAGCTCTCAACAAGTGGACTCGCCAATGGCCACTGAGCTTCTGCCTCCCTTTCACAGGCGAGGTTCCCGAGCTGCGTGAATCCCGTGCTCCTGCAGTTAAAGTCGAAAGCTGGTGTTAAAATCCCTCTAAAGGGTCTCTCAACAAGCAGTTAATTACTTGAATGAGGTCGCCCGCATCTGCCGATCGGGTCCATGGCATGCTTTCAAACAATCCATCAGACCCCAATGTTTTCTGATGAGGAGTAATGAATATTGCCCCACAACCCACTCATGTCCATTCACAATGCACTGTCTGGGCTGGATTTTGCCAGCCCTGGGGAGGCGGGTTTGGAGGCGGGACTGCCGGGAAAATGGCAGAATTTGGGGGTAGGTACCCATCCCGCCCCCAACCCACCTCCGTGTCATCTTCCCAGGAGGCGGGTAGCCGAATCGCGCCGGGTCCCATCTCCTGGAGGTGGGAAGGGGATTACAGCCACTTAACTGCCTGTTAACAGGTAGTTAACAGGAAGTTAAGAGGATTATCCTCATTTTTCCAACAGAGGCGCGGGCTTCCCGACGTCGGGAAACTCCGACAGGGTCACCGAGGCGAGCAGTGGGTCTGCGGGGGTCAGAGGGGTGCAAAAGTGCGCTGTGGAGGTAAGTGATGGGTGCAAGTGTGGAGAAGTGAGTATGTGAGCTGAGTGAAAAGTGATAGAAAATGTTTACTTACCTTTGTTTCTTCCTGCAGGCTTCAATCGTTGGGGAACCGGAGACTCCCTCATCTCACAGGCAGAGATGACAGATGGCTGCTGCATTCTCCGATGCAACAGCCATCTGATTTCTGCTCACAAAAGAGATTTGATGAGTCTTGAATACAAGGACTCATCAAACAACAGAGAATGTTAGTGTTTGACAGCTTCACAGAGCTGTCAAACGATGACAATTCATCTGTCAAAAAGTATTGACAGATGAAACGTCATACGTTGATGTTCTCTGTAAATGGCTTCCCCTTAATTGGCCTGCTAAGCCCGCTGAGCGGGCTTAACAAGGGCTATCAAGGGAAAATAGCGTGGGTTGGCCACAAGTCGATGGAGGCGGGACTAAAACCTGACAAGCAGCAGTCCCGCCTCCAATGTGCCCCCATTGGCAAAATCACCCCCTCAGTGTCTGTAGTCAGTAATGAATATTGTAGAAGCTTTCAAATATAATTTTACTGTGTGCTTAAACAGCAACTACTAGGTACAGGTGGCCAAGGGCATAATCATCTTTCTCCAGTTTCTCTCCGATCTCCCATCGTGACCGCTCCGTGCTCATCTTGTCCATGAGACCCATTCCTGTTCCCTCGACCCTATTCCCACCAAACTGCTGACCACCCAACTTCCTTTTCTGGCTCTGATGTTAGCTGACATTGTTAACGGTTCTCTCTCCTCAGATACTGTCTCCCTCTCCCTCAAATCTGCTGTCATCACCCCTCTCCTCAAAAAAACATCCCTTGACACATTCGTCCTTGCAAACTACCACCCCATCTCCAACCTCCTTTTCCTCTCCAAAGTCCTTGAACGTGTTGTCACCTCCCAAATCCGTGCCCATCTTTCTCGCATCTCCATGTTTGAATCCTTCCAATCAGGTTTCGGCCCCTGCCACAGTACTGAAACAGCTCTCATTAAACTCACAAATGACATCCTTTGTGACTGTGACAAAGGTAAACTATCCCTCCTCATCCTTCTTGACTTGTCTGCAGCCTTTGACACGGTTGACCACTCCATCCTTCTCCAACGCCTCTCCACCGTCGTCCAGCTGGGTGGGACTGCACTCGCCTGGTTCCATTCTTATCTATCTAATCGTAATCAGAGAATCACCTGCAATGGCTTCTCTTCCCACTCCCGCATCGTTACCTCTGGTGTCCCCGAAGGATCTATCCTTGGCCCCCTCCTAGTTCTCATCTATATGCTGCCCCTTGACGACATCATCCGAAAACACAGCGTCAGTTTCTACATGTACGCAGATGACACCCTGCTCTACTTCACTAACACTTCTCTAGACCCCTCCACGGTCTCTAAATTGTCAGACTGCTTGTCCGACATCCAGTTCTGGATGAGCAGAAATTTTCTCCAATTAAATATTGGGAAGACCGAAGCTATTGTTTTTGGTTGACGCCACAAATTCCGTTCCCTAGGCACTGACTCCATCCCTCTCCCGAACATCAGTCTGAGGCTGAACCACACTGTTCGCAACCTTGGTGTCATATTTGATCCTGAAATGAGCTTCCAACCACAAATCCGCAGCATAACTAAGACCGCCTATTTCCACCTCCATAACATCGCCCGTCTCCGCCCTTGCCTCAGCTCATCCGCTGCTGAAACCCTCATCTATACCTTTGTTACCTCTAGACTTGACTATTCCAACGCACTCCTGGCTGGCCTCCCACATTCAACCCTACGTAAACTTGAGGTCATCCAAAACCCTGCTGCCCGTGTCCTAACTCGCACCAAGTCCCGTTCACCCATCACCCCTGTGCTCGCTGACCTACATTGGCTCCCGGTTAAGCAACGCCTCAAAATTTAAATGGAGGCGGGATGGAGGGTGGGCAACCAACCTGCTCCCAGGAGATGGGTTGTTCATTTAAATATTTAAAAATTCTCATCCTTGTTTTCAATTGCCTCTATGGCTTCGCCCCTCCCTATCTCTGTAATCTCCTTCAACGCCCCCCCGAGATATCTGCGCTCCTCTAATTCTGCCCTCTTGAGCATCCTGATAATAATCGCTCAACCATTGGTGGCCGTGCCTTCTGTTGCCTAGGCCCTAAGCTCTGGAATTCCCGGCCTAAACCTCTCTGCCTCTCTACCTCTCTTTCCTCCTTTAAGATGCTCATTAAAACCTACCTCTTTGACCAAGCTTTTTGTCACATGTCCTAATTTCTCCTTGTGTGGCTCGGTGTCAAATTTTTTGTCTTACAATACTTCTGTGAAGCGCCTTGGGACGTTTTACTATGTTAAAGGCGCTATATAAATACAAGTTGTTGTTGTTGTTGTTGTTAAAGACCGATGATGCATTTCCAGAATTTTCTGTTTCCATTTTGCAGTAGCATTGTTTTTTGGGGACAGGATTTTTCCCAATGCTACTGATTATATTAATGTCCTATAACACGCTGTGTTTCTACATTGCATTTGTTTAAATAAAATGGACTTGCTCAAAGGTGATGACTTTTCAATACATTGTTAATGAACAAAAATCCATGAACCACTGCACCTGATTGTGTGCAACTCAGATTGGAATCATATCATAAAATTAGAGCACAGCAGTCCTCAGAACACCTGGTCTGAACTACAAAGACAAAAATTGTACATAAGATGGCCTGAGTTAGAATCACAGAACGCTACAGCACAGAAAGAGGCCATTGGGCCCATTAAGTCTGCACTGGTGTTTTTCTCTATATAAATAGTACTCTAATCCCACTCTCCTGCTGACTCTCCTCTAATAGTTATTTTTTCCAAGTAGCTATCTAACTCCCTGTTAAAAATAATTTATGCATTTAGTTTCAACGAAGGTTTGTAGCTGAGAATTCCATATTCTAACCACCCTTCGTGTAAACAACTATTTCTAACCTCCCCTTTATCGTATGGTAAATGGTGATAGATTGTTTCCACCGGTCAGTAAGATGGTAATGCGGGGACACAAATTTAAGACAATTACAATTAACCCCCATTAACGGCTGGGTTTGTGTCGGGTGGAATGTTAAAATGTTAAATTTTCAAACCTAAACCAACCCACCTTGAACCTGCCCACTTCTGGTTTTAACGGAGAAGGGATTGGGGGGGGGGGGGGCAACCAACCTGCTCCCAGGAGGCGGGTCACTCATTTAAATATTTTCATGAGGCTGCATGCCTCAAAATTTTATCTCCATTTTAGCTTTAACAATGGCCGGCCAAGTTCCCTGGTCCTCGGGAAACCCGGCAGCTAAAGGGAGGGGAGGACTGCTGGATCCAGCAGGTAAGTTCTTTGAGGAAGTAACATATAGAGTGGATAAAGGGGAACCAGTGGACGTAGTGTATTTAGACTTCCAAAAGGCATTTGACAAGGTGCCACACAAAAGATTATTGCTTAAGGTAAAAAATCACGGGATTGGGGGTAATATTCTGGCATGGATAGAGGATTGGCTATCTAACAGAAAGCAAAGAGTTGGGATAAATGGTTCATTCTCAGACTGGCAATCAGTAACTAGTGGTGTTCCACAGGGGTCAGTGCTGGGTCCCCAACTCTTTACAATCTATATTAACGATTTGGAGGAAGGGACCAAGTGTAACATATCAAAATTTGCAGATGATACTAAGATGGGAGGGAAAGTAGTGAGTGAGGAGGACATAAAAAACCTGCAAGGGGACATAGACAGGCTAAGTAAGTGGGCAGAGATTTGGCAGATGGAATACAACACTGGAAAGTGTGAGGTGATGCACTTTGGCAGGAAAAATCCTAGAGCAATTTATTATCTTAATGGCAAGAAACTGGAGAGTACTGAAGTGCAAAGGGATCTGGGGGTCCTGGTGCACGAAACTCAAAAGGATAGTATGCAGGTGCAGCAAGTGATTAAGAAGGCAAATGGAATGTTGGCTTTCATTGCTAGGGGGATAGAATATAAAAATAGGGAGGTATTGCTTCAGTTGTACAAGGTATTGGTGAGACCGCACCTGGAATACTGCATACAGTTTTGGTGTCCTTACTTAAGGAAAGACATCCTTGCTCTCGAGGCAGTGCAAAAAAGGTTCACTCGGTTAATCCCGGGGATGAGGGGGTGGTCATATGAGGAGAGGTTGGGTAGATTGGGACTCTACTCATTGGAGTTCAGAAGAATGAGAGGCGATCTTATTGAAACATATAAGATTGTGAAGGGGTTGGATCGGGTGGATGCGGGGAGGATGTTCCCGATGACGGGTGAGACGAGAACTAGGGGACATAGTCTTAGAATAAGGGGCTGCTCTTTCAAAACTGAGATGAGGAGGAACTACTTCACTCAGAGGGTGGTAGGTCCATGGAATATGCTGCCACAAAAAGCTGTAGAAGCTACAACATTAATTAAATTTAAAACAGAAATAGACAGTTTCCTAGAAGTAAAGGGCATTAAGGGTTACGGGGAGCGGGCAGGAATTTGGACATGAGTCTAGGTTCGGATCGGTCATGGCCCTGTGGGTAGTGGAGCGGGCCCAGGGACTGTGTAGCCTGATTCTGCTCCTATTTTGTGTGTGCAATTCTGTTAGATGCAGGAGATGGTTCTGTGATAGATAGTAGATTGGCGGTTAGGATCAGATCAGCCATGATCTTATTGAATGGCGGAGCAGGCTCGAGGGGCCGATTGGCCTACTCCTGCTCCTATTTCTTATGTTCTTATGTTCTTAAGTGCCTTGTGGGCCAGGAGGAGCAGGAGCGCTTCCCCACTGGCCCTCAGGCTTACCTGTAAACCACTCCCACAATCAGCCAGCCCTACCCGCAATTGGGCACCCCCGAGCCTTGATGTCCCCACGAGCCATAATCTCCCATGGACCTGGTCTTTCTGATCTCCGCACCCCCCCCACTCCCGGTCTTTCCAACCCCCCCCCCTCTCTCCTCTGCGCTCCCCGGCTGCGGCCTCCAAACTCCACCCCCACCCCTCTGGCCTCTGTTCTTCCCCCAGCCTTTCCAAACTCCCCCTGGCCTATCCGATCTCCCCTCAGCCTTTCTGATCTCCCCCTGGCCTCTAATTTTCTACTCGGCTTCCGATCTCCCCCACTCCAGCCTCCAATCTACCCCTGCTCCAACCTCCAATCTCTCCCCTGCTGGCCTCCTATCTCCCTTTCTTCCGGCCTCCTTTCTTCCCCCTCTCCAGCCTCCGATCTTCCCCCTCTGGCCTCCGATTCCACCCCCCTCCACCTTCCGTCTTCTGATTTCTTCGCCCCCCCAGCCTTTCCGATCCCTCCCTCCATCCTCTCTGCTCCCCGGCTAAGGCCTGGTGCCGAAGGCCTACCCACCTGACAGCCAGCCAGCCTCTCAACCTGGCTACCTGCGGCTGGGAAACGGAGACACAAAATGTTAATCAGGTTCTGCTGTTAAATTCGGCAGGACCTGAGGGAAACCTGTTCTTCTGGGTTTCCCGACGCAAAACAGCGGCCCGCTCCCTCCCCATAAATATCCAGGCCTCTGCTTCTGCAATATACTCAATTTTTATATATTTTAAATTGGCACCAATTTCTCCTTTTATTGCTATAATAGAAATCCAAGAATATAACATGAATTAGGCATATATCTGGTATTGCTGGGAACTGTATTATGTCAGCACTCAGCTGCATAATATTCTTTGCACAAATATACTTCTTACTACTCTACTTCCCAAAATTACTCTCTCTTTTGCTGTTTCACTATAAGTAATTCAAATCCAGCTGTTATGTACAATTGATGATAGAATCTTTGCCTTAAAGGGGACCTAAGTTAAATCTGTGTGCCTTGCTCCAGGTTCCCCCTGTCCTCACCTCATGACATACACTTGAGTTTGAGGCACCATGTGCAATGATTTGTATTTGCCATATCTATAAATATTATTATTCCCCTTAATCTCAAAAGAACATTGAACTTCCTCAGGGGCTGAGCCTCAATTGAAAATTGACCCTTGCAACACCTCCAATCTCCTCCCCCCCGCCCGCAGCCTCTGATCTCCCCCACTCCAGCCTCCGATCTCCATCACCCCCACTCCAGCCTCCGATCTCTCCCCCCACTCCGGCCTCCGATCTCCCCCCACCCTGGCCTCCTATCTGCGCCTCTCTAGCCTCCGATCTTTCCCCCCCCCCTGGCCTCGGATCCCAACCCCCCCCCCCTGCCTTCCGGCCTGTGATTTCCCCCCTCCCCCCCACCCGGCCTTTCCGATCCCTCCCTCCCTCCTCTCTACTTCCCGGCTGCGGCCTGGTGCTGAAGGCTTACCTGTCGGGCAGCCAGGCAGTCTCTCAGCCTGGCTGGCTGGGAAACGGAGACAAAAAATGTTAACCAGATTCCGCTGTTAAATTTGACAGGGCCTGAGGGAAACCTGTTCTTCCGGGCTTCCCGAATGCAAAACAGCCGCTGTCCCACCAACCCACCCACCCACCCTGCTCCCTCCCTGCCTCCCCATAATTATCAGGGCCTCTACTTCTGCAACATACTCAATTTGTATGCATCCTTAATTAGCACCAATTTCTCCTTTTATTACTAATAATAGAAATCCAATAATATAACACGATTTAGGTATATAGCCGATATTGCTGGGAACTGTATTATGTCAGCACCCAACTGCATATTATTCTTAGCACAAATATACTTCTTACTACTCTACTTCCCAAAATTGCTTTCTCTTTTGCTCTTTCACTATAAGTAATTCAAATCCAGCTGTTATGTACAATTGATGATAGAATCTTTGCCTTAAAGGGGACCTAAGTTAAATCTGTGTGCCTTGCTCCAGGTTCCCCCTGTCCTCACCTCATGACTTACACTTGAGTTTGAGTCACCATGTGCAATGACTTGTATTTGCCATATCTATAAATATTATTATTCCCCTTAATCTCAAAAGAACATTGATCTTCCTCATGGGCTGAGCCTCAATTGAAAATTGACCAGTGTAGACTTCGCAAAATCCCCCAGAAACTCGAATAGAACCCTAAAGGGGGTGAGTTTTGGATCTTAACACGAATTTGGAATGATGGGACCTAAATGAAGGAATTTGAGGTCAAAACCTCAGTTTTGGACATTTTTTAAGGATCAGGGAAGAAAAACCCTGAGGAAAATGACTTTTGGATGATAAGACACCTTTTTAAAAGGGCCATTGGGTAAACCTGCAGTCACAGAAACACAGGCTGCAGGAAAGGGTGTGGTGAGGCAGTGGACAGCTTTTGGTTATTGGGACTGAGCCAAGCTGTCTGGGAGATGTTTGCACTGCAATCCAACCAAGGAGGAAGAGCCTCACCCAAAACCTCACAAACACATCCAAAAAAATGAATAAACCAAGACCCTTTTTGAAATCCCCAGGTCCAAACAGAATTCCTAACAATAAAACATCCAGCACACAGCTTCACAGCCCATCATCCCATCAAAAACCAATTAGCCAAGTATCTACAGGAACAGACTTAACGAGCCCACCAAAAACCTAAGACAAAAGGAGCAAGATTTGGTGCGTAGATAAAGGCCCTGTCTAAATGGGAGACATCGGAAGTCATCTGGACAAGTTAACATAAAGTTAAAGTCATCAGACTTAACGAGCTTGCCAAAACCTAAGACAATAGAATAAACAGGCCTCAACTGAAACCTAAATCACTTCAACGAGAAACCGATTTAGTAAAGCAGTTCTGGCGCGAAAACCACAATAGGCCTGAAACAGTATAATTGAGGGCCTAATCCCCCAAGAAGCAGAGAGTTGCTGGCAGTTCAACACACAGCACACATGACACGAGCAGGAGGAGAGACAAGCAGCCAGGCCACGAGGCAGGCAGACCCGAGGTGAGATCGGAGGCAGGACAGACAAGGCCAGGCAAGGGCTAGAACTGGGACCACGAGCTGGGAGCGAGTCGGCATCGCTCAACATACAGTCCAGCTCTAGCAGACACTAGCCAAGGCCACTGGAAGCTGGGAGCAAGTCGGTATCGCTCAACACACGGTCCAGCTCCAGGAGGTACCGCCCCGACAGGCCTCCAACGCAATGAACCAACAACAAGAGCCGCCAAGGGCTCCACGAGGCAAACCGACACTTGAAAGTACCGCGAAAACCAGGGCCCCACGCAGCAACCAACTACCAGGCGACACCGAAAGACCAACACCAGGAAAACCCAAAGACACGCAAGTTTCCACGCTACAAACTATTCCTGACTTACCCCAGGTAAGATTGGTGAGCATTATCCCTGATCCTCTGGAATTAAACCTAGCTAGGCAGTGGGATTGGGAGGGATAAGGGTTTTTGTATATTGTAATTCTACCTCGCCTGTACCGTGTGTTCCCTAACCTGTGTTTAAGCATTAAGTGTGTTTTAAGTTTGTTACCTTTTCTTTAATAAAAGTCAAAACTCTTTCATCAAAACCTGTTGTCTACTGCATCTTTGTTCACAACCCCCAAATAAGTCCAAGGTCTAGAACCAGGGGCGTGGGAGCGATTCGAACCGCTCACTGAGTCAGAGGTGAACCTGACCCCCACACACCACCCCCTACACCTTGCAACACTGTTGCTAATCCTTCGTAATATTTTCAAGCAGAAGACCACCTTTGGTCCATCTGTTCCACCTATCCACAGTATCTCCTTGATGCTTCTCTAATGATCCTTGCATTGCCATCTGCTACCACTGAGCCCCCCTTTCAGGTCTTAGTGCAAAGTGAATTGAAAACAGGGATTTATCAGAACTACATTTAGGTGGTCAAGCATTCATGGGTAACCCAAACATACAAAACTGCCAAATATGTCCATGTGCACACTTTGTACAAACACTCTTCTCACTACTGTAGGGCATCTCCTTCAGTTTTACTAGGGCTCCTTGGTGCCAAACTTGGTCGAATGCTGCCTTGATTTTAAGGGCAGTCACTCTCACCTCACTGCTGGAATTCAGCTCTTGTGTGCAATGGGCCAAGGCTACAATGAGGTCTGAAGTCGAGTGGGCTTGGTGGAACCCAAACCTCCATGAGCAGGTTATTGGTGAGTAAGTGTTGCTTGATAGCATTGTTGATGACTCCTTCCATCACTTTGCTGATGACAGGGAGTAGGCTGATTTGCTGGGTTGGATTTGTCCTGCTTTTTGTGGACAGGACAGACCTGGGCACTTTTCCACATTGTTGGGGAGAAGCCAGTGTTGTAGCTATACTGGAAAAGTTTAGCTAGAGGTGCGACTAGTTCTGGAGCACAGGGCTTCAGCACTACAGCCGGGAGATTGTACAAGGGTACATTGGGTGTATGAAGAGTGCAGGAGTAGGTGCATGGAGAACACGGTGGCATAGTGGTTAGCACTGTTGCCTCACAGCGCCAGGGACCCGGGTTTGAATCCGGCCCCGGATGACTGTCTGTGTGGAGTTTGCACATTCTCCCCGTGTCTGCGTGGGTTTCCTCCGGGTGCTCCGGTTTCCTCCCACAGTCCAAAGATGTGCGGGTTAGGTTGATTTGGCTATGATAAAAAAAATTGACCCTTAGTGTTAGGGGGATTAAATACGTGGGGTTACGGGGATAGGGTGGGATATGTGTCGGTGCAGGCTCGATGGGCTGAAATGGCCTCTATCTGCACTGTGGGGATTCTGTGACACACGAGTTTATATGGGGTATTTGGAGGCTTATGAGTGAATACAGGGTTTATGGAGGATGCATGAGGATATTCAGAGTCTAAGGAGAGTGAAAATTGTTTACAGGGTCTAAGGAAGGTGTATGATGGAGGGTATATGAGTATATGGATTGGATACGAGGGTATACGGATTGTATGGTGGCTCTATGAGAGAATACTGGGTGTATGAAGGGTGCACAAGGGTATTTGGGGTCTAAGGTGTATGAAGTGTATGGTTTACTCTGCTTACTGGGTGAGGAAGACCTTCAAGCTTTTGCTCCAATGTAAAGTCAGTGAACAGGATAAAAAGGCTTGACACCAACACAGGAAGAGATGAAAATAATCCATGCAGATTTTGGGAAGATGGACCTAGAGGGAATGAGCTAGATGGAAGAAATAGATTGTCCTTGGTTTATTTTACCTTCTTTTATCTTTAAGTGTTGTACAGTTTTATTTCAATTCGATATGGTTAAATATTCTATACTGCAAAAGAAATGATACAAAATCTTGCACATAAAAGGTTTAATCTTCTTAAAGTTATACCAATAAATTAACTTCACAAATAGATTAAAGTAGACAACCTATTCAAAGACGGACCAACAGGTAACTTCTGTCCATCACAGGTAACCTGGGTACAGATCATAATCAAATATTTATATTCTTATAGAAATGAGCATTTATTAAAAATCTCTACTCTACAGTGCAAAATCAAATATCTGACATTCACATGTGCATTCAAAGGAGATAGACACAACTACCACAGTGCGATGTTCAATCTTGGGATGTGGAGTTGAAGTAAGGTCTCAATAACTTCTAATACTTCTGATTCACTCCACTGACCAAGAGATAGGCTACAGTGCTGTTAGTGAGGGCATTAAACAGCTCTTAGAAAAGGGTGAAAGGATCAGATTAGGTAGCATGGTGGGTCCAACCCAGGCTAATGAGAGAAATATTGTTTGTCTCTATTGGCTGCCAAACTCTGACCTGGAATCAATTTGGAATGTCTCAACCCAGTTCCTCGTGTGGGGCTCAGGGTCTACAGCGCAAAACTGTTCATAACTTGACACTAAATTAGCATTTTCAATTCATGAGACTGACTGATGTGTAAAAACCAAAACTCACACTGTACAGTGGGGGTACTCTTAGGAATGTGTTAATGCAGAGGCTTGGGAAAGTGTAGTGGGAGCTCTACTCTGCATCTAACTTCGGCTACTTTTGACCTGGGAGTGATCAATGTTGACACTGGGTCTAAACAAAAAATTACCTTTCTCCCCAGAAAAAAAGAGTTTAATGCCTTTATCATATGAATTCCACGGCAATGAGTGTGATTCATGAGAGTCATTTTGCATGAACAGCCCACCATCAAAATGTGTTCTCAATACCACAATACTACATCAGTGAATCCGACTGGAATTGAAAAATGTTGCTAGCAAATTGAACCATTATCATGACGGTGTATTATTTATCACATGATTGGATATAAACAATCAAGCACACCATAAGATAAATGTTTCTCCGCTTTGATTGTGAGTTTATCTAACTATCACAAACTAAACTCTTGTTGCAAAGCTGAGCTGAAAATCGCACTTTTAGTCCATCAGCCGGGTGAACGATTGGCACCATCAGCATCTTAGGGAATGTTTTGGTGGCTAGTTCCCAATGACTGACGCTGGCCAACTCAATAGCAAGGACTTTGAGGATGAGTTTGGCAAGCTCTTTGCCAAGGCAACGTCTAACACCTCCACCAAATGGCAGGTACTGAAAGCGTACATTCTTGCCCTTCATTTGATCGTTGGCAAATCTATCTGGATTGAATATTCCGGGATCCTGGAATATAGGAGCAGTGTCATGTGTGTCTCGGATGCTGTACATCACACTCCATCCTTTGGGGATCTGAAAACCCTGTCATAGAAACAGAAGCATAGTATTGAATGATTGTATATTTATCCATTTCTCTCTCTCTCTTTCACAAACACTTCATCAATGTCTACTTTGTTCATGACATCACTTTAGCAAGAGAACCATCAATGTATTTTAAAATTGATAGTGCTCAATTCCAATTCTGAAACTAGAGTTGGCTGGAACCACTAAGCCCTACTGGTGAGACTGGGGCTGACTGTTGAATAAAAAGGTCCAATCTCTCTAGGTGCCATGTGGTGGTATAGCAGAGGTAAACTGGGGCCTTTTGTACATTTATAAATAAATAGGGCAATACTGTGGTGTAGCTTAGTGAAGCAGAACATTAGTTCTCTGTAAGAAACAGCTTCAACGCTGCAGGCTGACTACAAGGTCCTGTTCCCTGCTGATTATGCAAATTAACAATCTTTTTGCGCATTGACACACACACACATCAAATCCAGACTAGATGGAAACACACTGCGCAAAAACAAGTCTTCCTTCTAGAAACATAGAAACATAGGAACAGGAGTAGCCTATTCAACCCCTCGAGCAAGCTCCGCCATTTACTTAGATCATGGCTGGTACCTCAACTCCATTTACCCACCTTGGCTCCAAATCCCTTAATTCCCTTTTCTAACACCAATCTATCTCAGTCTTGAAAGCACCAATTGACCCAGCATCCACAGCCTTTTGGGGGAGAAACTTCCAGCTTTTTATTAGGCTTTCTGTGAAAAAAAAATTCCTGATTTCCCTCCTAAATGGCCGAGCTCTAATTTTAAGATAATGCCCCCTCGTTTTTGATTCCCCATCAGAGGAAATAGTTTCTCTGTATCTACCTTGACCGGATCACCACTCAATCTTTTATACTCAAAGGAAAACAAGCTACGTTTATGCAATCTGTCCTCATAAATTAACCCTCTAAGCCCCGGTATCATTCTGTATCAAATTCTCTTCCTGTTCACCAGCAAATTAAGAACTTGGATCAGCTACAACTCCCAGTTAACAATGGGAAATGGGAGCTAAACGCAGGGATGGTGAATTGTGATAAATGCATTCAACCTATTTTAGTGAACACAGTCAGACTCTCCGTGCGAACTGGACATACTTTAAGAGATTGTGACACCTTCATGAAAAAGTGTAGTTAATAGGATGATAGCACTTTGGTTCACTGGCACAACTCCCCACACAGAATTATTGACTTTGGTCAGGCAATGGGAGGAAGGTGGTGAGTGAAGGAAAAGCAAGAAGCTCAAAGGATGAGTCAACATTGCCATGCTCTCTCGTACTAGCTAGAAAGTGGGTAGAGAGTGACAATGTCACTTTCATCCCCTCTCTCCCAAGGAATGACGTAGCTGGCACAGAATCAACATTCCACATTTTCTAAATCCTCTCTAAACCAAGTTATACTTGAATTAAAACGCAAACCATCTGTGAAGATCAATAACAACAACTTGCATTTATATAGCACCTTTAATGTTAAACATCCCTCGGCACTTCACAGGAGAGCAGTTAACTTTAAAATAAACCAACTTACGCCCAGCTCGAAGGTCTGGAGTGCCACCCGATATCCTCCAGACACAGGGGGTAGCAGCCTCAGCACCTCCTTTACTACACCATCCAGGTACTGCAGATGGGTGACGTCACTGAGATGCAGCAAGTCCTCCCTTGTGGCACTTTCAGGCCAGAATCCATTGGTCTGGAGATCCATCCTCAGCTTGGCAAGGACAGCTGGATTCTTCATCAGCTGCAGGATGAGAGAAGTGGCGGCGCTGGCCGTGGTGGCATAGGCAGCGAACATCAACTCCACCATGGCCTCCTGCAATGACATGATCAGACTTTTCAGCACTAAGAGGGCAGCTAACCTCTTTGAAAGTGTAACACATCTATCGGCACACTTTTGTTCTTAGTGACTTGAACCTGCCATGTATTTTAGTAGGAATGCGTCAGAAGTTTCCGTTTTCCAATGTTCACATGATCTAATGATTTTATGCCAGTAGATGTCACTAGACTGCTGCAGTTATGGCAGTTGTTTCAGTGAGACCTGCATCAATCCCACTCACTTTATTGGAAACAAACCAGGGAGGAGGACCAGATTGAGCACACCATTGAAGTACGTGTTCATTTTCACAGATAATTTCAACTGAGTCAAATCTGAACTGTTGTTGGTATAAATTCCACTTATTATTTTTTTAAATTGCACAAAACTGAAAGAGGGTTGGGGGAATTCTTTTGAGGTTAGGCGTGAAGATACAGCTTTACCCTTTGTGTAACCCCTGTGCCAGACCTGATCTGGAAGTTCTTGGCTCTGACACTGGGTGCAAAAGGTTCATTTCCTAGCCCTGAAAAGCTGACCTTGATGAGATCAAAATCTCCCCCACTTCCCCTTAAAGAAAACTTGATTGTGAACTCTGGCTTGCAAGTTCAGTAATTCTTACCTTCAGTTCCTGCATGCTCATCTCCATCCTGTGCTCTTTGCTGCTCTTTATCAGGATGCCAAGGGCATTTGAGTACTCTTTGTAGGGACTGGACTGAAGCACATCCCCTATAGTCTTTTCAAAGTATTGATGCAGCCTGTCCCGAGCTCGTACACCCTGGAGTAAGAGAGTGATTCATGAATTTCACATTTCACTGCCTATTTTTTCTGCTTCCTGCATTCTCTAGCTGGGTAACCTGGCATGGTCTTGGTCATAGACTGCCACGGCCAACACTGAAGGTGCCTGGTATCGGCCAACAGAGACCTTGGGCTGGATTTTCTGAATGGGAAGCTTTTGGAGGCGGGACTGCTGCTTGCCAGGTCTCAGTCCCGCCTCCATCAGTTTCTGGCCAACCAGCGGGAATTTCTCTTGATTGACCTTGTTAAGCCCGCCCGGCGGGCTCAGCAGGCCAATTAGGTGGAAGTCAGTGACAGAGCACGTCAACGTATGGCGTGTCATCTGTCAAGAACTTTTGAAAGAAGAAATGTCATTGTTTGACAGCTCTGTGAAGCTGTCAAACACTGGCATTCTGTGTAGTTTGATGAGACCTTGTGTTCAGGACTCAGCAAACCTTTCTACTTTGCAGAAATCAGCTGGCTGTTGGATCAGAGGATGTAACAGCCAGTCTGTGGTCTCTACAATGGAGATTTCGGGGACTCCGGCTCCACACCGGCTGAAGGCTGCAGGTAGAAACAAAGGTAAGTTAACATTTTCTCACACTTTACACTCACCTCACATACTTACCACTCCACACTTGCACCCATCACTCACCTCTACATCGCACTTTCAGACCCCTGCGACCCCTGCAGACCTCCTCCACCCCGGCGGGGTTCCCCGAGGTCAGGAAGCCCGCACTTCAGCACGAAAAATGGGGATAATCCTATTTTCTGCCTGTTAGCTGTAAGATTCTCAAAATTTACAGATCCCCCAAAACTCGGAGAAAACCCCTAAAGAAAAGGACTTTGGACTCTTTTCTCACCACTTCAGGGTGATAAAATATATTGGGCCGAACAGAGGGAGATTCAAGGTCAAAAACCAAGACTTGGTATTTTAAAAAGGCATGTTTGGGCTTGTAAAGCAAAAGGCTGCAACAGGAGTTGGGCTCAACATCTGTACTAGACGGTTTGAGTATTGGAGTTAATCAAACTGTCTGGGGAACTGTTTAACGTCACTCAGCCCCTATCAGACAATTTACATTCTAACAATAGACCCACGGAAGAGCAGTCCCCACCCAAATTACAAGACCCATCCAAAATATGCATAAAACAAATCACCTCGCCCCACTCCATAGAAATCTCAGGCCCTGTCAGGAAACTCGAAACCTGAGCACAATGACTACAATCAAGAAAGAGCTCAACAGCTCAGGGAACCATCCCGAAACCACTTCACACATTCATAAACAAGTTACTATTAACGAGCCCGCCAAAATCTTACAATATACCGGGACTGATTTGGCGCGCAGATTAAGAGGTCCCAATTAGTATAATTGAGGGCCTGTTTTCTCAAGAAGGGAGTTCAAACAGTTCAGCAGTTACACAGAAGTTCACCAAGTTCAACAGCTCTGCAGTTCTCAGGAGTTCATCGAGTTCGAAGAAGTTCACCATTCTAGAAGCGGATCAACACCAAGAAGAGACCAGAGCAACAGTTCCAGTGACCATCAGACACCTCGCGGCAACAAGGGCCTTACGAAACAACCAACCGAATATTACCACCAACCAACCGGGTAATATTGGGCCACCGCGACCAAAGAAAATCAACTTGGGAGAAAACCGAAGACTCGCAAGTTTTCCACTCTGCAATCTATTCCTGACTTACCCCTGGGTAAGATTTTTACTCAAAAGACTCTAAACCCTATCTCTAACAGAAGAAAAGTGGGTACTCACCCGATAAATCCAATACGCACCCTACCGCATCAGCGGACTCGCGAAGACTGACCAGACACGCAGTCGAAGTCCTCTACCGCGTCTGGGGTATGGCAGGCACCAACCAACACACCCAGCGAACCCTGAAACCACAAACCAGCTCAACTGTCAAGGATTCGTTTGGTGAGCATTATCCCTGGTCCTCTAGAGCCCAACTTAGCTAGTAAAGTGGGATTGGGAGGGGTGAGGTATTTTTCTACTGTAATTTCCCTCGTGTGTATCGAAGTGTTCCCCATTTTATTAGAGTGTTAAGATTGTTGTGTTATATTTTCTCTCTTGAATAAAGATCAAAGTTTCTTGCACCAAAACCAGTTGTCTGCTGCACTTTTTGTCACAACCCCCAAATAAGTCCACGGTCTAGAACCAAGGAAGTGGGAGTGATTCAAACCGCTCATAAGTCAGAGGTGAAGCTGACACACACACCCACCCCCTACAAACTACCTGTTAACAGGCAGTTAATAGGCTTTAATCCCTTCCCGCCTCCAAGGAGACAGGACCCGGGGCAGGACGGCTTCCCACCTCCTGGCAAGAGGGCTTGGAGGCGTGTTGGGGGCGGGTTTGCCACCCGCCCCCAAATTCTGCAACTTTCCCGGCAGTCCAGCCTCCATATCCGCCTCCTCAGGGCTGAGAAAATCCGGCCCCTTGCTTTCCAGAATAAGAAGGCCTTTCTAATTTTCTTCTTCCTGTCAATAAAGGTGATGCTGCTCAATGTTGAAGTTTGCGCCTAAGATTCATTGTCTGGGAGTTCATTGCTCGACCATTAGAGATAGAGGGGACTTTGATTAAAGGGTATAACTTTACAGCAGCATTCGAAAGAAAGAAAAGAAAGACTTGCATTTATCTAGCACCTTTCACAATCTCAGGAGGTCCCAATTCGCTTGACAGCCAATGAAGTACTTTTGAGCTGTAGTCATTGTTGTAATATAGGAAATGCAGCAGCCAATTTGCGCACAGCAAGGTTCCACAAACAACAATGTGATCTGTTTTAGTGATGTTGGATGAGGGATAAACATTGGCCAGGACAGCGGGGAGAACCCCCCAGCTCTTTTTCGAAATAGCACCATAGGTTCTTTTGCGTCTACCTGAGAGGCCAGACAGGGTCTCAGTTTAACAAAAGACAGCACCTCCAACAGTGCAACACTCCCTCAGTACTGCACTGAGTGTCAGCCTAGATTTTGTGCTCAAGTCCCTGGAGTGGGACTTGAAACCACAACTTTCGGACCACCAAAGTGAGAGTGCTACCACTGAGCAATGGCTGACACATAATTACTCCTATTATTAGGCTCACCAGCAATGCAAACCCATTCTGCACCAGTGTAAAAATAATGGGATTTACATAATTGTTTTCAATTCTGTGTGGCACCAGAGAATTCTACCTGACACAATGGAGATGTGTCAGACATACCTTGAGGTGCACCAGCACTGCTGTGTTGGCAGAATATGTTTTTGGTGGTTGAGAGATAAATATTGGCCAGAACACTGGGCAAACACCCCTGCTCTTCATCAAATGGTGTCATGGGATCTTTTACATCCACCCTGGCAGGGCAGACAGGTCCTCAGTTTAATGTCTCAAATGAAAGCGTGCAGCACTCCCTCACTTACTGCACTGTCGCGTCAGCCTCGATTAGAAAGTAGATTAGGCCAGTTCTGAAGTGCTAACTGAACGCAGGGATTGTTCCTGCAAAGACGGAGGTCCACGGATCGCTGCAAATCGGTCCTCGGGCCTCATCAACATATTCGTGGAAAGCTGCCGGCGCCTGTCGCTCCTCGACAGCTCGCCTGACTGAAGAATCCAATTTTAGGCCAGTTGCCTCACCGGCAACATGCTTCAGGTCAGTCCCGGGGATGGGGAGGACAGGGGGAGAGTGGGGTTGGGGCTGAGAGGATTACGCTTACCTTTTCGGTGGCAGTCACTCACTAGGCCACATCCACACCTTGTGCCTGCTCCGCTCAGGGCAGCCTAATTTGGCAGATTAGGCCCCTCATTAGCATATTCAAGATCAGGTCAGGCGTTCTTGGGACGCAGGACCCGAAAATTCAACCTTCTGCCCATTTTATGCCTGTAAAACAGGTGCAACAAGGTCCAATTTCTACCCCTATATGATGAAGTGTTAGTTAATGCATTTGGGGAGGGCTAACAAGGCAAGGGAATATACACTAAATGGTAGGATACTGAGAAGTGTAGAGGAACAAAGAGACCTTGGAGTGCATGACCACAGATCCGTGAAGGTAGCAGGACAGGTAGATAAGGTGGTTAAGAAGGCATACGGAATATTTTCCTTTATTAGTCGAGGCATAGAATACAAGAGCAGGGTGGTTATGCTAGAACTGTATAAAACACTAGTTAGGCCACAGCTAGAGTACTGCGTACAGTTCTGGCCACCACATCACAGGAAAGATGTGATTGCACTAGTGAGGGTACAGAGGAGATTTACAAGTATGTTGCCAGGACTGGAGAACTTTAGCTTTGAGGAAAGATTGGATAGGCTGGGGTTGTTTTCTTTGGAACAGAGAAGCCTGAGGGGAGATTTAATTGAGGTGTTTAAAATTATGAGGGGTCTCGATAGAGTGGATCGGAAGGGCCTATTTTCCTTAGCAGAGAGATCAATAGCCAGGAGGCATAAATTTAAAGTAATTGGTTGAAGGATTAGAGGGGAGTTGAAGGTGGTGGGGGTCCGGAACGCACTGCCTGAAAGGGTGGTAGAGCCAGAAACCCTCATCGTATTTAAGAAGTACTTGGATAGGTACTTGAAGTGCCGTAACCTGCAAGGCTACGGACCAAGAGCTGGAAAGTGGGATTAGGCTGGATAGCTCTTTTTCGGTTGGCACGGACAAGATGGGCTGAATGGCCTCCTTCTGTGCCGTAAATTTCTATGATTCTATGAAGTCATTGGTGTGGGGATTAAACCCACCATCTTTTGACTTTGAGGCAAAAGTGTTACAGTTTGCTACTGATAATACTTTTTGGAATTTGCTATTCATCTGTTTGCATTATCTGTCTGTATAAAGTTACAAAATGATGAAGTTGGTCAAGTGCAGTGTAAGTAGTGGACTGCTGTATGTTGCAGTACTCAGTTTCTGACTGTAGATGGTAGCATACTTATACTACTGTGACCTAGTGGAAGGAAGCAGTTACTGTAGCAATACGCAGATACTCCAGTACTGGAGGCTCACTTTTCAACGTGCACTTCACGTATGTATGGTTCTACATGGACTGGCAGCCCTCGAGTAGCTCGCCAACTGGCCCTTTTCCACGTGTGAGCCTGGGTAGTGGGTACTGGCAGGCCATTGACAGGGAGGGGTATTCATAACCATGTCCAATTCTGTCAACACACATACGCTTTCACAGGGATAACTGAGCAGCAGTTGGAATGGGAATCCTGGCTATTGTTTTACTTCTTAGTCTTGTGATGACGAGTCCCACCTCCAAAATGGACAGTGGGAACGGAAACAGTATAAAACAAGGGAGGAAGTACTTGAAACTTAGATAGAGCAAGGTACATTATGTTAATAATAAGGCCAAATAAGGCCAAGATTAATTAAAATGACAGAGATTGGGGAAGAGACGGGGAATGTAAAAAAAAGTGAACAGAAGTAAAGTTTTAATTGACAACAACAACAATTTGCATTTATATAGCACCTTTAACATAGTAAAACATCCCAAGGCACTTCACAGGAGTATTATAAGACAAAATTTAACACTGAGTCACATAAGCAGATATTAGGACAGGTGAGAGGTAGGTTTTAAGGAGCATCTTAAAGGAGGAAAGAGAGGTAGAAAGGCAGAGTGGTTTAGGCAGGGAATTCCAGAGCTTAGGGCCTCGGCAGCTGAAGGCATGGCCGCCACCGATGGAGCGATGAAAATTGAGGATGCTCAAGAGGCCAGAATTGAAGAAGCGCAGAGATCGTGGAGGGTTGTAGGGCTGAAGGGGGTTACAGAGATGGGTTTTATAAGTTCAATTTTATAATATAGGGCTGATATTGCAGTGATAAAGTAAGCGTCTGCACACTTAAGCAATGCATTACTGCCACAACTTAAGGAAACTGGAATTTCCCAGTCAGTCCAGTGAGAGTGACTTTCCCAGGAGAGGAAAGGAAATTCAGGGAGAGAGGCAAGCTGTGCCTCCTGTTGGCTGGTTCAAGAATGGCATTGGCCTGGGAATAAGTGGATTAATTGCGTCCTCAGTCAAAGAATGCTGAAGAAGAATCTGAAAAAAGGGAAAAAAACAAATTAGGTGACTGAGAGCTTGAGAGGAAATCCCTGTATAATATATAGCACCTTTCACCTCAGGACGCTCCAAAGCGCCTGAGAGCCAATGAAGTACATTTGAAGCGCGGTCACTGTTGTAATGTAGGAACCATGGTAACTAATTTGCACCCAGCAAGGTCCCACAAACAGCATCAAGACAATGATCAGACACTAGCCCGGAATTTGCTGTCTGCGGCAAAGCGACGGCGCTTGCCACTGACCTCGAATAAAGCTGCCCACAAAGATCCAGCGATCTCCATGGCATGAATTTCAGCTGTCCCAACATTAGTTTGAATCTGGCGCCAAATCAAGTGAATCTCCAGCGTCCAGCAACAGTGATGACAGCAAGCAGGCTAAGCAGCCAATCGCATTGAAGAATTCTCACAGACAGCAAACCAGGAAGTAAAATGCACAGATTATAATTTACTTTATATAAATTTTTGCAGGGAGCAAAAAAAAGATTGGGACATACACATAAGATTAAGGTAGAAGCTGAAAAATCATAAATTAACTTTTAAAAATATTATTATTTTTAAAATCATGTCATTCTTATCATATTAATGGAAATATTTGACATTCCACAAATATAAAATTAGTTTTCCATGGCCAGAACCAAAACATTGGGGAATTTTAAACGTGAGAATGTAGAAGATGCCCATGACCAACCATTCCCTTTCTCCTGGTTACTCCTATAAGGTGTCCAATAAGGTAGTGTTAGCACAGCACTCACTCTTATTAGGTGAAGTCCTCAGAGAATTTCCAGAATAAGTGTTGATACAAGTGTTGGTGATGTCTTGACAAAGTGTCCCAGAAAGTCTCCCAATGTGTTTCAAAAGTCCTCTTCAAACCACCAGCAACAAGTGAACAGTAAAAGACAGTTTCCAAGACTGTCAATGACCTCATCTCCTCTGGAGATCTTCCTTCCACGGCCGCCAACTCCATAGTCCCCCAATCCTGCACATCCCGCTTTTACCTCCTTCCCAAGATTCACAAACAGGACTGCCCTGGTAGACCCATCATTTCAGCCTGTTCTTGCCCCATGGAACTGATTTCATCCAATCACGACTCTATTTTTTCTCCCCTTGACCAGTCTCTTCCCACCTACATCCAGGACTCTTCCGACACCCTCCAGGACAGCCTGAGGGCGCTCCGTTTCTTCCTTGAACAGAGGCCCAACCAGTCCCCATCCACCACCACCCTCCTCCGCCTGGCTGAACTTGTTCTCATATTGAACAACTTCTCCTTTGACTCCACTCACTTCCTTCAAATTAAAGGTGCTGCTCTGAGAACCCGCATGGGTCCCAGCTATGCCTGCCTTTTCGTGGGATATGTGGAACATTCTTTGTTCCAGTCCTACTCAGGTCCCTTCCCTCACCTCTTTTTCCGATACATTGATGACTGTTTCCTGCTCTCGCCCTAAACTAGAAAATTTCATTCACTTTGCTTCCAATTTCCACCCTTCCCTCACCTTCACATGGTCCATCTCTGACTTGTCTCTTCACTTCCTCGACTTCCATGTCACCATTTCTGGGGATAGGCTATCGACAAACATCCACGATAAGCCCACTGACTCTCACAGCTACCTGGACTACACACTTCCTCCACCCCACTTCCTGTAAGGACTCTATTCCATTCTCCCAGTTTCTCCGTCTCCGTCGCATCTGTTCCAATGATGCCACCTTCCATACTAGTGCTTCCAATGTGTTTTCCTTTTTCCTCAACCAAGGATTCCCCTCTACTGTGGTTGACATGGCCCTCGACCGTGTCTGTTCCATTTCCCGCACTTCTGCTCTCACCCCTTCCCCTCCCTCCCAAAACCATGATAGGGTTCCCCTTGTCCTTACCTTTCACCCCACCAGCGTCCACTTTCAACGGATCATTCTCCACCATTTCCAACACCTCTAGGGTAATCCCACCAAGAAACACATTTTCCCCTCTCCTCCCCTTTCAGCATTTTGAAGGGACCGCGCCCTGCGCAACACCCTGGTCCACTCCTCAATCACCCGCAACACCCCCTCCCTTTCCCACGGCACCTTCCCCTGCAAGCACAGGAGATGTAACACCTGCCCTTTTACCTCCTCCCTTCCCACTGTCCAGGGCCCCAAACACTCCTTCGAGGTGAAACAGCGATTTACTTGTACTTCTTGCAATTTAGTATACTGTATTCGCTGCTCACGATGCGGTCTCCTCTACAATGGGGAGAACAAACTTAGATTGGCTGTCCGCTTTGCGGAACACTTCCATTCAGTCCATAAATGTGACCCCGAGCTTCCGGTCGCCTGTCACCTTAATTCTCCACTCCTCTCCCACTCTGATCTCTCTGTCCTCGGCCTCTTACACTGTTCCAATGAAGCTCAACGTAAACTCGAGGAAGAGCACCTCATCTTTCGATTAGGCACTTTACAGCCTTCTGGACTCAACATCGAGTTCAACAATTTCAGACCATAACCTCTGCCCCTATTTTTTCACATGGCAGCTGTTGATGATTCTGCCATTCCCATTTACACCTCTTCTAGACTCATCTTTTGTTTCTTTACTTGTCCCATTACCATCTCCTTTTGCTTAGTGCTATCATCCCTTTTGTCATTTAATCACTCCTGCCTTCCACCCTTTCACAGACCTTTCCTTTTGTTCTTTCCTCCCCTCCCCCGCTTTCCCTGCCTCTGCGCTTGCTAAAAACCTGTTACATCTCTAACTTTTTCCAGTTCATCCACCTGAAATGTTAACTCTGTTTCTCTCTCCACAGATGCTGCCTGACCTGCTGCGTATTTCCAGCATTTTCTGTTTTTATTTCAGATTTCCTGATAATGCAGAGACCATAAGCATCATTGGAGGAGGAATGGACAATTCACTAGGTTTGAAGAATGTTCCTTGTTGGGCCTCACTTGTGGAGCAGAGATGGGAGTAAATAACCTGGGAGTGTTTCATACTGGCACTGGGTACCAAAAGCAGAAAATTATTTAATTCACCTTTCTGAGCACAAAAATCTGCCGGAAAATCGAAAAGTCAGCAAAGTTTTCCAGTGTACAACGGGTGTGAAATTTCAATCAGCCTCTCTGTTCCAGTCTGAAAGAAGTGCCAACTAAATGGCCCCTAGTCAGTAGTTCTGTATGTCATTAGACCTGTGATAGTTGCAGATCATGAAGAGCATATTTATTTAGGAAGTGGGTTGAGACTTAGTGTAATTAATAAAATAATTTAGCATTGATTTTAAGGCTTCTTCGGCAGCACCTCCCAAACCCGCCACCTCTACCACCTAGAAGGACAACGGCAGCAGGCGTGTGGGAACACCATCACCTCCAAGTTCCCCACCATCCTGACTTGGAAGTATATTGCCGTTCCTTCATCGTCGCTATGTCAAAATCCTGGAACTCCCTCCCTAACAGCACTGTGGGAGTACCTTCACCACACGGACTGCAGTGGTTCAAGAAGGCAGCTCACTACTACATTCACAGGGGCAAGTAGGGATGGGCAATAAATGCTGGCCTTGCCAGCGACGCCCACATCCCATGAACGAATATCAAAAAAATAATGTCTGGGTCTGTTGTAGACTAATTGATAGAGATTCATTGCTATGATTAGTCAACAGCTCCATTATCATTGTATCATGTGATTACCAGGGTGCTAGAAGGTCAACTAGATGGGCTTTGGTCTTTTTCGTCAAGCAATTCCTATGTTCCTATTTTAATGTGGATGCAGACTCTCATCTGAATTGGAAACTGTACATATATTTTTGACATAAAATCTCCTGTTTAGTCCACCAGGTGGCAGCCAAATATACATATAAATGTGTCAAGCATTGCGGATGGAACAGTATAGAAGATAGGAGCAGCAGTAGGCCATTCGGCCCCTCGAGCCTGCTCCGCCATTCAATGCGATCATGGCTGATCATCCAAATTCAGTACCCTGTCCCTGCTATCTCCCCATATCCCTTGATCCCCTTAGCCTTAAGAAATATATCTAACTCCTTCTTGAATATATTTAATGAATTGGCCTCAACTGCCTTCTGTAGTAGAGAATTCCACAGGTTCACCACTCTCTGGGTGAAGAAATTCCTCCTCATCTCAGTCCTAAATGGCTTACCCCTTATCCTTAGACTGTGACCCCTGGTTCTGGACTCCCCCGCCATCGGGAACAGCCTTCCTGCATCTAGTCTGCCTAGTCCTGTTAGAATTTTATAAGTTTCAATGAGATCCCCTCTCATTCTTCTAAACTCTAGCGAATATAAGCCTAATCGACCCAATCTCTCTTCATACGTCATTCCTGCCATCCCTATGACACAGACGTACACAACAGCAGAGTTGCAGTAAATTGTGGTATATCATCAGGGGCCCAATGAAACAGCACATCGCTGCATGACAATGCTGTATCATGGAGTGATACATGGGAAATTCCATACACATAGTAAACACGGTGGCATAGTGGTTAGCACTGGTGCCTCACAGCGCCAGGGACCCGGGTTCGAATCTGGCCTCGGGTGACTGTCTGTGTGGAGTTTGCACATTCTCCCCGTGTCTGCGTGGGTTTCCTCCGGGTGCTCTGGTTTCCTCCCACAGTCCAAAAATGTGCGGGTTAGGTTGATTTGGCTATGATAAATTGACCCTTAGTGTTAGGGGGGGATTAAATATGTGGGGTTACAGGGATAGGATGGGATATGTTAGGGGGAATTAAATACGTGGGGTTACGGGGATAGGGTGGGATATGTGTCGGTGCAGGCTCGATGGGGATTCTGTGTGAGAAAGCAGGGACAGGATACTGGATTTGGATGATCAGCCATGATCGTATTGAGTGGTGGAGCAGGCTCGAATGGCCTACTCCTGCTCCTTGTTTCTATGTTTCTAACTCCATTCTAGGGCAGGCTGTTGGGAGGTACTGTGCAGAGGAGAGTGACTTTCTTAGAAGAGGAATGGAAATTCAGGGAGAGAGGCAAGCTGTGCCTCCTGTTGGCTGGTTCAAGAATGGCATTGGCCTGGGAATAAGTGGATTAATTGTGTTCTCAGTCAAAGAATGCTGAAGAAGAATCTGTAAAAAGGGAAGAAAACAAATTAGGTAATCAAGAGCTTGAGAGGAAATCCCCCTAAAATATATAGGGCCAGAAATTCAGCGCTTGTCGGGTGAGTACGCGCTGTGTACCCACCTGAAGTACCGCTTTCCTGCATGCACTGCGCACGCGCGGGAAACCGGAACTTCCGTTGCCCTGAAGGAAGGGGTTCAGAAGTCAAACGCGTGCGTGGTAGAGGCAGCGCGCACGCAGCGAACTTCGTTTTTTTTCCCAGGTTTCTCCGTGAGGGTAAGTACGGAGAAGCTGCACTTTTAAAAAGGAGGCGCAAGGCCTGTTTTTAACAAGGTAAGTGGTTAATTAATTACAATTTAAACATTTTTTCAACAGGTTTATCATTATTACATATTTTAGAGAAAGGTAAGTTTATTTTTAGCACCGTTAAAAAGTATAATTAATTTTTTCAAAAATTTTAATTTTTGTTTAAAGTAGTTAATTTATGTAACTTATAGTTATTTTAAAAATGTGATTTTTAAAAAATTTATTTGAAGTTTAAGTGTAGTTTTGGGGCCGATCTCTATTCATAGATTTGACAGGTCTTCCTCGTGGGCCCGAAGCACAACAGCAGGCGCGGTAGGTAAGTACGCGCGTGATGCTTGCACCCGCAGGAAGCCGGAGAGCCGAATTTCTGGCCCATAGCATTTGGGATCAGATTGTGCTGTTCAAGAGCTTAACACATTCACACAAAATTCTTTTGCACAATTTTAATGGAAGCCATAACCTATTTATTTTAAACAGTTTACTACCTCCATTACAATAGTGGGCAAAGGAGCTTTAAGCAACCACGTTAACAGAAAGAACTTGCATTAATATAGCGCCATTCACCACCTCAGGACGTCCCAAAGCACTTTACAACCAATGAAGTACTTTTGAAGTGCAGTCACTGTTGTAATGTAGGAACCATGGTAGTTAATTTGCACCCAGCAAGGTCCCACAAACATAAAATAGACAGTGATCAGACATTGGCCCAGAATTTGCGGTCAGCGGCAAAGCGACAGCGCTTACCACTGACCTCGAATAAATCTGTCCACAAAGATCCAGCGATCTCTATGGCATGAATTTCAGCTGTCCCAACATTAGTTTGAATCTGGCGCCAAATCAAGCGATTCTCCAGCATCCAGCAACAGTGATGTCATAGAATCATAGAAAGTTACAGCACGGAAGGAGGCTATTTCGGCCCATCGTGTCCGCGCCGGCCAACAAAGAGCTATCCAGCCTAATCCCACTTCCCAGCTCTTGGTCCGTAGCCCTGCAGGTTACAGCATCCCAAGTGCACATCCAAGTACTTTTTAAATGTGGTTAGGGTTCCTGCCTCTACCACCCTTTCAGGCAGTGAGTTTCAGACCCCCATAACCCTCTGGGTGAAGAAATTTCCCCTCAAATCCCCTCTAAACCTTCCACCAATTACTTTAAATCTGTGTCCCCTGGTTTTTGACCCCTCTGCTAAGGGAAATAGGTCCTTTCTATCCACTTTATCTAGGCCCCTCATAATTTTATGCACCTCAATAAGGTCTCCCCTCAGCCTCCTCTGTTCCAAGGAAAACAAACCCAGCCTATCCAGTCTTTCCTCATAGCTAAGATTCTCTACTCCCGGCAACATCCTTATAAATCTCCTCTGCACCCTCTCTAGTGCAATCACATCTTTCCTGTAATGTGGTGACCAGAACTGCACGCAGTACTCTAGCTGAGGCCTAACTAGTGTTTTATACAGTTGAAGCATAACCCCCCTGCTCTTGTATTCTATGCCACGGACTTCACCTGACGAAGGGGCAGCAGCTCCAAAAGCTTGTGATTTCAAATAAAACTGTTGGACTATAACCTGGTGTTGTGCGACTTCTCACGGCTAATAAAGGCAAGTATCCTTATGCCTTCTTAACCACCTTATCTACCTGGCCTGCTACCTTCAGGGATCTGTGGACATGCACTCCAAGGTCCCTTTGTTCCTCTACACTACTCAGTGTCCTACCATTTAATGTGTATTCCCTTTCCTTGTTAGCCCTCTCCAAATGCATTACCTCACACTTCTCCAGATTGAATCCCATTTGCCACTGTTCTGCCCACCTGACCAATTTATTGATATCTTCCTGCAGTCTACAGCTTCCTTCTTCAGTATCAACTACACAGTCGATTTTAGTATCATCTGCAAACTTCTTAATCATACCCCCTATATTCAAGTCTAGATCGTTGATATATACCACAAAAAGCAAAGGACCAAGTACTGAGCCCTGCGGAACCCCACTGGAAACAGCCTTCCAGTCACAAAAACACCCATCAACCATTACCCTCTGCTTCCTGCCTCCGAGCCAGTTTTGAATCCAACTTGACACTTTGCCCTGGAGCATATGGGCTTTTAACTTCGTGACCAGTCTGCCATGTGGAACCTTATCAAAAGCCTTGCTAAAGTCCATATACACTGTATCAGATGCACTACCCTCATCTAGCCTCCTTGTTACCTCCTCAAAAAATTCAATCAAGTTTGTCAGACACGACCTTCCCTTAACAAATCCGTGCTGACTATCCTTGATTAATCCGTGTCTTTCTATATGAAGATTTATCCTGTCCTTCAGAATTCTTTCCAATACTTTTCCCACCACCGAGGTTAGGCTGACTGGCCTGTAATTAATCGGTCTATCCTTTTCTCCCTTTTTAAACAAGGGTACCACATTAGCAGTCCTCCAGTCCTCCGGCACCACACCAGAAGCCAGAGAGGATTGGAAAATGAAGGTCAAAACCTCTGCTATTTCCTCTTTTGCTTCGCTTAACAGCCTGGGATACATTTCATCCGGGCCTGGGGATTTATCCACTTTTAAGGCATCTAAACCCTTTAATACTTCCTCTCTCACTATGTTTATTTAATCTACTATTTCACACTCCTCCTCCCTGATAGCATCAAGCAGGCTAAGCAGCCAATCGCATTGAAGAATTCTCACAGTCAGCAATCCAGGAAGTAAAATGCACAGATTATAAATTACTTTTATAAATTTTACAGGGAGCAAAATAAAGATTGGGACATACACATAAGATTAAGGTAGAAGCTGAAATATCATAAACAAACTTTTAAAAATTATTTTATAAACCAAATAATTCTTATCCTATTAATGGAAATATTTGACATTCCACAAATATAAAATTAGTTTTCCATGGCCAGAACCAAAACATCAGGGAATTTTAAACGTGAGAATGTAGAAGATGCCCATGACCAACCATTCCCTTTCTCCTGGTTACTCCTAAAGGGGTCCAATAAGGTAGTGTTAGCACAGCAATCACTCTTTTTAGGTGAAGTCCTCAGAGAATTTCCGGAATAAATGTTGATACAAGTGTTGGTGAATGCTTGACAAAGTGTCCCAGAAAGTCTCCCAATGTGTTTCAAAAGTCCTCTTCAAACCACCAGCAACAAGTGAACAGTAAAAGACAGTTTCCAAGACTGTCAATGACCTCATCTCCTCTGGAGATCTTCCTTCCACGGCCGCCTACTCCATAGACCCCAACCCCGCACATCCCACTTTTACCACCTTCCCAAGATTCACAAACAGGACTGCCCTGGTAGACCCATCATTTCAGCCTGTTCTTGCCCCACGGAACTGATTTCATCCAATCACGACTCTATTTTTTCTCTCCTTGACCAGTCTCTTCCCACCTACATCCAGGACTCTTCCGACGCCCTCCAGGACAGCCTGAGGGCGCTCTGTTTCTTCCTTGAACAGAGGCCCAACCAATCCCCATCCACCACCACCCTCCTCCGCCTGGCTGAACTTGTTCTCATATTGAACAACTTCTCCTTTGACTCCACTCACTTCCTTCAAATTAAAGGTGCTGCTCTGAGAACCCGCATGGGTCCTAGCTATGCCTGCCTTTTCGTGGGATATGTGGAACATTCTTTGTTCCAGTCCTACTCAGGTCCCTTCCCTCACCTCTTTTTCCGGTACATTGATGACTGTTTCCTGCTCTCGCCCTAAACTAGAAAATTTCATTCACTTTGCTTCCAATTTCCACCCTTCCCTCACCTTCACATGGTCCATCTCCAACTCGTCTCTTCCCTTCCTCGACTTCTCTGTCACCATTTCTGGGGATAGGCTATCGACAAACATCCACTATAAGCCCATTAACTCCCACAGCTACCTGGACTACACACATCCGCCCACCCCACTTCCTGTAAGGACTCTATTCCATTCTCCCAGTTTCTCCATCTCCGTCGCATCTGTTCCAATGATGCCACCTTCCATACTAGTGCTTCCAACATGTTTTCCTTTTTCCTCAACCAAGGATTCCCCTCTACTGTGGTTGACATGGCCCTCGACCATGTCTGTTCCATTTCCCGCACTACTGCTCTCACCCCTTCCCCGCCATCCCAGAACCGTGATAGGGTTCCCCTTGTCCTTACCTTTCACCCCACCAGCCTTCACTTTCAACGGATCATTCTCTGCCATTTCCGCCACCTCCAGGGTAATCGCACCATGAAACACATCTTCCCCTCACCTCCCCTTTCAGCATTCCGAAGGGACCGCGCCCTCCGCGACACCCTGGTCCACTCCTCAATCACCCCCAACACCCCCTCCCTTTCCCACAGCACCTTCCCCTGCAAGCGCAGGAGATATAACACCTGCCCTTTTACTTCCTCCCTTCCCACCGTCCAGGGCCCCAAACACTCCTTCCAGGTGAAACAGCGATTTACTTGTACTTCTTGCAATTTAGTATACTGTATTCGCTGCTCACGATGCAGTCTGCTCTACTTTGGAGAGACCAACGCAGATTGGGTGACCGCTTTATGGAACACTTCCGTTCAGTACATAAGCGTGACCCCGAACTTCCGGTCGCCTGTCATTTTAATTCTCCGCTCCTCTCCCAATCTGACCTCTCTGTCCTGGGCTTCTTACACTGTTCCAACAAAGCTCGAGGAACAGCACCTCATCTTTCGTAACACTCCTCATAATATAGACGATAACAAAGCACGCCATACTATGCTCACCCTGCAAGCACTGAAAGAAGTGCAGAATTGGCCATAAGACTTCATCAGCTTGTTGCTACTGCATTGTCTTGAATCTAGCAAATGCACTGTGTTCTTTTCTTCCCTTCCATCAAGGTGGTTTGCTAAACCTCACCCAAGGGCATTTAGGTGCCTATGGAAAGGAAGACTTCATTCGTGCAGCATGGGATATTGCACAACAGTGTGCCGCACTAATATAAAGGGAAAAACTGCAAATGCTGGAAATGTGAAATAAAAAGAGAAAAAGCTGGAAATACACAGCAGGTCTATCAGCATCAGGAAAAAGCTAGATCAAGCGATGTAACATATGGTAAATGTAAATGCTTGGGAGCACCATGTGACATTGGACCTGTGGTTCCCAAACTTTCCATCACTGGGGTTTTCCTCACCTCCAGTCTGGGTCTGTTGTCGACTAATTGATAGAGATTCATTGCTATGATTAGTCAACAACTCCATTATCATTGTATCATGCGATTACCAGGGTGCTAGAAGGTCAACTAGATGGGCTTTGGTCTTTTTCGTCAAGTAATTCCTATGTTCCTATGTCAATTTGGATGCCGACTCTCATCTGAATTGGAATCTGTAGAAATATTTTTGTCATAAAATCTCCTGTTTAGTCCACCAGGTGGCAGCCAAATATACATATAAATGTGTCAAGCATTGCGGAGGGAACAGTATGACACAGACGTGCACAACAGCAGAGTTGCAGTAAATTATGGTATATCATCAGCTGCCCAATGAAGCAGCACATCGCTGCATGACAATGCTGTATCATGGAGTGATACATGGGAAACTCCATACACATAGTAAACTCCATTCTCAGGCAGGCTGTTGGGAGGTACTGTGCAGAGGAGAGTGAGAGTGACTTTCTTAGAAGAGGAATGGAAATTCAGGGAGAGAGGCAAGCTGTGCCTCCTGTTGGCTGGTTCAAGAATGGCATTGGCCTGGGAATAAGTGGATTAATTGTGTTCTCAGTCAAAGAATGCTGAAGAAGAATCTGAAAAAAGTGAAGAAAACAAATTAGGTAATCAAGAGCTCGAGAGGAAAGACCCCTAAAATATATAGTATTTGGGATCAAATTGTGCTGTTCAAGAGCTTAACACATTCGCATAAAATTCTTTTGCACTATTTTAATGGAAGCCATAACATATTTATTTTAAACAGGTTACTACCTCCATTAAAATAGTGGGCAAAGGAGCTTAAAGCAACCACGTTAACAGAAAGAACTTGCATTAATATAGTGCCTTTCACCACCTCAGGACGTCCCAAAGCACTTTACAGCCAATGAAGTACTTTTTGAAGCGCAGTCACTGTTGTAATGTAGGAACCATGGTAGTTAATTTGCACTCAGCAAGGTCCCACAAACAGCAATAAGACAATGATCAGACATTGGCCCAGAATTTGCGTTCAGCGGCAAACCAATGGCGCTTACCACTGACCTCGAATAAAGTTGCCCACAAAAATTTAGCGATCTCTATGGCATGAATTTCAGCTGTCCTGACGTTAGTTTGAATCTGGCGCCAAATGAAGCGAATCTCCAGCGTCCAGCAACAGTGATGTCATCAAGCAGCCTAAGCAGCCAATCGCATTGAAAAGTTCTCACAGACAGCAAACCAGGAAGTAAAATGCACAGATTATAATTTACTTTTTATAAATTTTACAGGGAGCGAAATAAAAATTGGGACATACACATAAGATTAAGGTAGAAGCTGAAATATCATAAATAAACTTTTAAAAAATTATTTTAAAAACCATGTAATTCTTATCATATTAATGAAACATTTGACATTCCACAAATATAAAATTAGCTTTCCATGGCCAGAACCAAAAGATCGGGGAATTTTAAACATGAGAATGTAGAAGATGCCCATGACCAACCATTCCCTTTCACCTGGTTACTCCTATAAGGTGTCCAATAAGGTAGAGTATCACAGCACTCACACTTTTTAGGTGAAGTCCTCAGAGAATTTCCAGAATAAATGTTGATATGGGTATTGGTGAAGTCTTGACAAAGTGTCCCAGAAAGCCTCCCCTTCTGCTTCAAAAGTCCTCTTCAACCTCCAGCAGCAAGTGAACAGTAAAAGGTGATATATCTTGAAGTAGTGCTTGTAATCCTCTGCAATGACTAGTTTACTCCCAAGCAGCTGGTTGCTGTTAGGAGAGGGCATTAGTTCAAGTGCTAGCCAGCAAAATGATGTGCAGCCACCTTAATGAGGGCTAGAAGGCAATTTAAGTGGCAATCATCTGCTTAGCGCTCCTCTGGGCGGCCATTCCTAGCGCAACCTTCAACTCCTTTACCAAGATTGCGTCTTGCGCTAACCGTGGGCTAAACCAGTATTTCAGCTTAAGACCCCATCTTGGCTACCTTGGAGGCTCTTTAGTGCCTAAAGTATCCAGAGAAAATCGCCTTCCCCGCAATCCTCCAGTCCTCTGGCACCACTCCCATATCTAAGAAGAATTGGAAGATTGTGGCCAGAGCCTCCACAATTTCTACCCTTACTTTCCTTAGAAATCTACGTTGCATCCCATCTGGACTGGGTGACTTTTCTACTCTGAGAACATCCAACCTTATATATATCCTATCCAATTTCTCTACTGCCTCTTCCTTTACTGTTACATTGGCAGCATCCTCTTCTTTAGTGAAGACAAAGTATTCATTTAGTACCTCAGCCATGCCCTCTGCCTCCCCAAGAAGATCTCCTTTGTGGTTCTTAATCATCCCCACCCTTCCTTTGATTACCCTTTTTACTATTTATATGTTTATAAAATACTTTTGGGTTCCCTTTATGTTACCTGTTAATCTATTCTCATAAGCTGTACGGTCATTAAACAAATTAAGTCTCAATTCATCTCCTAGTTGAATATTATAAGGCCCTGCCCTGGAAGTAAACACTAATTGGCAGAAATTCATTAATCTTAGAGGTCACAAGAATATAGAATAGGTGATATTGGAATGTGACACTATGATATTGTAGAAGTCTCTTTCTGATGCCATGGTTCAGGGGCATTGTCAGTGGATGGAAGCGTGGCATTACATTGGACTCAGATGTGATACCTGGGTATTATACTTTGTTGTTGTCATAGGGTACAAAACAGGGAAAACATTTTATTACCAATCACCATCACTACTAAAAAGCAAAATACTTCAGATGCTGGAAATCTGACATAAAAACAGAAAATGTTGGAAACACCCAGCAGGTCAGGCAGCACCAGTGGAGAGAGGAAGGAGGGGTTAACGTTTCAGGTCAATGACCTAGCATCAGAACCGGAAGAGAACTGGCAGTGGAAGATCTGATGAAAGGTCATTGGCCATCACTTTTCACATTGATGACCAAACGGGGGCACAAGAAAGGAGTATCTAAAACAATCTGGTTAATATTAGAGTGCAATATAACTTCAGGCACTAAATCTGCTTTGGCCAATATGATGTAGTTAACTCCAAAACTGAAGTTCATCTCTGTTTTCACTAATAATCTATGAAGATGTAACAACAGTATTAATTTGCCTGTCAATTTGATAACTTGGTTTCATTCGTATAGACCTGAACTTTCAAACTGAGGCCACTTCACGGTATGCTCTTTGTGAATGCATTTCTGATTTTACTAGAAGTATCAGCCAGAGGAAATTTTCATGAACACACTGTCATTGAAAGAAAGAAAAACTTGCATTTATATAGCGCCTTTCACGACCTCAGGAAGTCCCAAAGTGCTTTGCAGCCAATGAAGTACTTTTGCAGTGTAGTCACTGTTGTAATGTAGGAAATGCGGCAGCCAATTAGTGCATAGCAAGGTCCCACAAACAGCGACCAGATAACTTGTTTTAGTGATGTTGATTGAGGGATAAATATTGGCCAGGACACCGGGGATAATTCCCCTGCTCTCAATAGTGTCATGGGATCTTTTACGTCCAAATATCGCCCTTTACCATTTATAACTGGACAGATGGCACCCACAGACCAAAAGATCCCAGAAGACCAGGAATAAAAAATATTACAAGTAATGTACAGATGTGGTAGTCTGAAGAACTGCCGGTAGGTGTTGTACATTATTCTCACTGCTGAGTAACATCTTTCTTTTTAACTTTAGGTTATGGTCATATCTCTCCTTTAACAGTAGGAAGAAAAATTGTCTGCATGTTCTATGCAACATTCGACATCCCCATTATGCTAATAGTCATCACAGATGTTAGAGACAAGCTGGCAGCTTTGCTTTCCAAAGTTTACAACAACGTAAGACAGCGGACAAGAAAGAATATTACTCCACCACCCTCAGCAACACCAACAAGATGGTCTTCATTCAAACAGAGCGTCACAAAATTGGAAACCAAAGTTACAATAAGGTCTGATCATTAGAAGTCGTGTGAGAGAGGCCCAGGGTTGATTCTCCCTAACAATTATTCTCCTCCTCCTTGTGCAGATATTCCTGAACTCCCATCAACACTTCCTCCATGCAACATAGCTGAAATCAAGATATCAATAATGAGGGGAGTACAAACACAAGTCGACATCCCACCATGTCCCATTGCTCCAATTTGATCGACCATCAAACACACTTTTAAGTTTTCTTGCCGAACTGGGTCTAAAGCCAGTATTTTAGTTCCTACCTAGTAAGTGATTTGTAAGTGTTGCAGTACAATGAATAATACTAGTTTATCAATATCAATTCGCTTTACAACATTCTTTGTGTAAATGGGATCAGCTTCCTCGTGTACGCTGATGAAATCCGGCTCTACCTCTCCACCACCTCTCTTGACCCCTCCACTGTCTCTGTGCTGTTCGACTGCTTCTCTGACATCCAATCTTGGATGAGCTGCAATTTAATCCAACTAAACCTTGACAGTACCGAAGCAACCGTCTTTGGCCCTTCATCACGCTGTACCCTCACCACTGACTCCACCCCCTCCCCGACCACTGTCTCAGGCTGTACAAGACTGTTCATGACCCTGGCGTCCTATTTGACCCCAAGTTGAGCTTCTGATCTTATATCCTATTTATCACAAAGACTGCCTATTCCACCTCTGTAACGTCACCCACCTCCACCCGTACCCATCGATTCTGCTGCTGAAACCCTCATCTATGCCTTTGTCACCTCCAGACTTGACCATTCCAATTACCTCTAGGCCAGCCTCCCATTGTCCACCCTTCAAAATCTTCAGCTCATCCACAACTCTGCTGCCTGTATCCTATCCCACACCAAGTCCCACTAACCTATTATCCCTGCCTTTGTTGCATTATCTGGCTCCCAGTCCCCCAATCCCTCAAATTTAAAATTTTCATCCTTATGCCCCCTCCCCATCTATGTCACTTTCTCTCACACTGTAACCTCCCTGAATTCTCTGTTGCTCTAACTCCGGGCTCCCCATCCTTTGGCCCACTATCAGTGACCATGCCTACAGCCACCTAGGCCCTATGCCTAAACCCTCTACCTCTCCACATCACTCTCCTCCTTAAGACACTCCTTAAAACCCACTTTTTAGACTAAGCTTTTGGTCACCCCTCCTAAACTCTCCTTTTTGGCTCTTGCTTATGATCACCTAGGGGGATGTGTTTCCACATTAAAGGTACCATATAAATGCAAGTTGTTGTTGTTGTTGTTAATGGTCCTTTAAAACTAATTTGCAGATCACATTTTCCAGATGGTTTTCCTATTCTAGCAAAGCTTTATATTTGTATTGATGCAAAAACAAGAAATGTTTGATCTGTAACAATAGAAGGATGATTATTGTGGCCATTCTAACCGAATGAATACAAGGAAAATATATTTATTATATATATAAATGCATATTTGACTGCATAAGCACTTTTATTTTCACAGATTAAATATTGAAGGACTTCAATTCCTAAAGTAACAACATTTATTGTAATTTTCCCCATTTCTCATCTTCCCCAATATCCTAACTTAGGAGGCTAGAACCCTTTGATATCAATCCTACTTCTTATTGACACGCCCACGGTGCCTTTGTACAATGAGAAATGTCACTTCCATTTCTCGTAAACTTGAAGTCAGCTGAGACTGTAAAACCTGCTCCCAGGGGAAGCCTGAGAATAAATAGGATTCAGTCTTAGGTCTTCAAGTTGAGATTCCAATGATTTTGCACTCTTTCTAACAATTAACATTTTAGTCACATTATCTCCCCTTCCAAGCTGCTTGCTACCAAGAATTTTCATCCTCCAAAGGTCAAGACAGTCTGACTGCTCTGGACACAGCTGTTGTGAATACCAACACATAATCCTGCTTCTTCCTTTGCCAGTAGTACAGTCAATAAAGTCCTCATTCACCAGGCATCAGTCACACCACTTCCAAGTCATTAGGAAACTGAAGAACCAAGATGATTCACACATAGACCAATAGCATTAGTTTTATCTTGAACTCCTGGCTGGATATACTGCTCAAGTTAAATAATTAGTACTGAAAAGTACCATCACAGCTGTCCTCCATAAATAGGGCATGCCAAAGACGTCCTCATAAAAAATAAATTAACCTCACCTAATTAAGCCAAATGTGTGTGCCAGTCAGTTCTGCAATTCAGGCCCAGCATTTATTTGTTGGAAGTCAAATCATTAACTGCCTGAGGTACCAGACTAACTTGTAACAGTATACGTTTCACAACCATCATCTAATGGTCCCTTATTAAAGCCAAACATTAAAAACTTCAAATCTTAAATACATACCTTAGATTATATGTCAAAACATTTTGCTGGTCTCTTGTCAATTGAATTCTGTTGAATGACATCATATTCTTAGTGGATAATGCCAGTTAGACACCATGCTATTTGTAGCATCTGTAAATCCGATATAAGTATGGCAAAAAAATGATTACACACATTAACAATTTTGATCTTTTGATGATAAGTTTTAGAATGTAAATGTTTGCCATTGATCACTCAGCTTAGGGATTCACTGTAAATCCCATATTCATTGTTATGTGACTTTTAATAGGACCGTGTCCATTGGTGATGGTCATGGCAGAGTAGTGACATATACCCAGTTTATATTATGCTTTCAGATGTTCCAAAATCTGTTGAAATGCAGCCCCAAATGCACAGAATAACTACTTTGAGCTGTGAAATACCAAAGCTCAGCGTGGTAGTATTCCTCTAATGTCACATAGAATAAATGTAAACTGGTCCATTTTCCAGATTGTGAACCTCACAATGCACAATACACATGACATTGAGGCATCCCAAAACCTTTTCAGAAATTAATTGTCATTAGTATAACTGTCCAGAATTTAGAAGATCCAATTGCACTGTATATGGACTTGAGGGCAGAAACCATGACTTTTCCCAATGAAAAAAATTTTGCATTTATATAGCGCCTTTCATAACCTCAGGATCTCTCAAAGTACTTTACAGCCAATTAAGTACTTCTGAAGTGTAGTCACTGTTTTAATGTAGGAAATTTGCGCACAGCATGCTCTCACAAATAGCAATGCGATAATGACCAGATAATCTCTTTTAGTGATGTTGGTTGAAGGATAAATAGTGGCCAGGACACCAGGAGAACGCCCCTGCTCTTCTTCAAAATATTGCCACGGGATATTTTACGTCCACCTGAGAGGGCAGGTTTAACGTCTCATCTGAAAGACGGCACCTCTGACAGTGCAGCACTCCCTCAGTACTACACTGAACTGTCAACCTAGATTTTGTGCTCAAGTATAACCAAGGTATTAAGTTAAAAGGTACACTCTTTGAATTCTATTATAGTTCAACTACTTCCAGCCTTGTCAAATATGGAAGAAAAGTCAGTTTGTTTCTTTTTCATGAAACTGACCAAACATTGATTAGAAAAATTAACACTGAAGCCACAAATTCTATTTAAAACTATCTTAATGTATGATGACTATTGTAGCATGTTTTATATTAATATTTGATATAAGTTGGTGGTGAAAGTTAACACTTCCCACAACTGACCATTCCTATACATATTAACGAATCTCCTGTGGCACTGCACACAGTACGGTGGGTGATGATGCGCTGTTTTGTAAGGAAAGCTGCGTTATACCATGTGATCCACAATGTATTAATCTGTTGCCATGATGCAAATGTGTCTCTTTAATGTAACAGACCGACCTGAACCAAACCGAGGGATCGCACAAAGTGCAGCAGGCTCAGCACTTGGGGCACTTCTCACACAGCACGTCGTCCTAAACTCAGCTCAGCACTGACATTTCTAAACCACTCCCTGAGCTCGGACTCAATAAAGGAGTGTTTTCATAGAATTATAGAAATTACAACACAGGAGGCGGCCATTCGGTCCCCGGTGCTGGCGCTCTCTCCTGTAACCCCATTCCCCTGGATCTTTTTATATTCCTCCTTTTCAAATATTTATCTGCTTCCCTTTGAAATTAAGTTTTAATCTCTACCTCAATAGCCACATGTGGTGAAGTATCCCACGGTCTAATAGCCCTCAGTTCAAGAGCCTTTCTCCTCCCTTTCCCCTTGTTATTTCCAGTGAGAATTCTTGGTTTCCATTCCCTCATTCCCCATTAGCCCACCAATGGAAACAATTTTTCACTATTTACCCACAATAAGGTTTCCAGGATTCACTCACCCCTTCACTGGCTGCTCCTCTCTCAGTGACGTTTCCACTCACCACGATGCTGGTGTTGCTCCCAGCTTTGCAGGAAATGCTGGGCCCCACGCTCACCCCATTCCCCAGTCTCCCTCTCTCTCTGAGGCCCCGTTCCCCAATCTCCATCTCTCCCACTGATCCCCATTTTCCAGATTCCTGAGCCCCCATTCCCCAGTCTCCCTCTCCCCCCAAGCCCCCATTTCCCAGTCTCCCTCTCTTTCCCCACTCTCAACCCCCCGATTTCAGAGAGTCCCCACGATTCCCAACACGCCCGAATCCTGACTCTCCAGTTCCTTTCCCAATGCCACTCCACAGAGGAACATAGGAACAGGAGTAGGTCATTTAGCCCCTCGATGAGATGAGATTATGGCTGATCTGCGACCTAACTCCATATACCCGCCTTTGCCCCATATCCCTTAATACCTTTGGTTAACAAAAATCTATCAATCTCCGATTTAAAATTAACAATTGATCTAGCATCAATTGCCGTTTGTGGAAGAGAGTTCCAAACTTCTACCACCCTTTGTGTGTAGAAGGGTTTCCTAACTTCACTCCTGAAATGTCTGGCTCTAATTTTTAGACTATGCCTCCTAGGTCCTAGACTCTTCAACCAGCGGAAATAGATTCTCTCTATCTACCCTATCTGTTCCTCTTAATATCTTGAAATGTCGATCAAATCACCCCTTAACCGTCTAAATTCTAGGGAATACAACCTTAATCCACACGGCTGCGGCTCTCCGCGGCAGTGGTCGGCTGACATCACCGAGCCGGAGGCTTCTCTAACAGCAGCCGGTGATGTCACTGAGCGGGGCGGGCGGGGGTGCACTGCAGCGGGAAATTTAAACTGCTGATCTTCCAGGCTGCTGGAGACAGCACTCCAGGGAGAAACCACCGATTCCAGGAAACTCCCAGTCATTCCACGAGGGTTGGGAACCCTATCCTCTGTCCTTTTCTATTTCTTTCTCTGTCTTTTTCATTTCTTCTTTCCTTTCGAATGTGAGGTGGTAGGTAATATGGTACGGTGTGGCGGTGAAACGAGCCACCAATGGTTGCAAGCTGTTTTTGAGGTGAAGGCAGTGGGGAAAATGTGGCTCTCAGCAGCTCCCTTCCCCCAATCACCTGCTTCCCCTTCACTCCCATTGCTCACCTACCTCCTCAACTTCCTGCTACCACCCATTGCATAGGCTTGTCTTGTATTCTCTTGCGTTTAGAAGGTTGATGGGATGATCTAATTGAGGTGTTTAAAATTTTAAGATTATTTGATAGGGTTGATACAGAAAACTATTTTCTCTGGTGGGGAATCCAGAACAAGGAGTGAAATCAGGAAATGCTCTTTCACACAAAGGGTAGTGGAGATCTGAAACTCTGTCCCTCAAAAGGCCTTGAATGATGGGTCTATTGAAACTTTCAAGTCAGCGGTGGAGCAGGGCGTCAGAAATTTTGGGCCCAGTATTTACCATGCTCACAGTAAATGGAGGAGATGTTGTATATAAATAGCACAACTACAATTAACAACAACAACTTGCATTTATCTAGCACCTTTAACATAGTAAGACGTCCCAAGGCGCTTCATGGGAGTGTTATAAAACAAATATTGACAAAATTATCTTGGATAAACTATGGCAGGGCTCTCAGGTACCACAGAGAGGCACAGGAAAACCCTAGTTAAACTCTGCTCTGCATAGGATCAACATACATCTCCGCCCCCAACTACCTAAGTCTGATCTCAGTGCATACAGTACACCCACTCGGCAGCAGTGCGCTACACTAAGTCTGGAAGGCTAGTGCTTTTTTTTCATATAAATTAAATGAGTAATAACTAGCTATGAAGCTGCCAGTATTTGTTATTTTGCAAAAAATAGTATTTTAATTGCAATATTTCCGTATTTGTTCAGGTTGGTTTGGTTTCATGGTGCCAAGAAGCTTTTTCTTCAAATAATTTTGACACTGTAAAGGTTTGCTGCACAGAAACCGACAGGATCATTTTGGTCATACTAGGCCCGCCAAGAACTACCAGTCCCAACAAAGCTTAATACTGTGCTGTGCACTCCACACAGCACGTCAGCTCGGGGCGTCATCTCTGCTGGGCTCACTGCCTATATATCTAGAGGTCGCTGGCTGCAGTTATTCTTAACTCGCCGCCAGGCTGCAAGGAATATGAATAGTACTCGAGACATTTAACAAATCGCCTGTCTGGATTCGCCCCGGCCCCTGACTGCCGTCACAAACTCATTTTAAATTAAGGTGCCAGAGCTGAACTGGTTATTCGAGAGCCGGACTTCTTTCGGCAGCTTCTGGGAGTGACTCGATCAAACCAAACCAAACCGGGCAGCGATTTTTTTTTTGTGTGGACAACTTCGAAGGAAACAGACAGTTTGTAATTTCCAAGTGGTCGCAGCCCAACATGCGGATTTCGTTCGCAGCCGCCCTCCTTGTTCTCGCCGCAGGTAAGTGACCTTTACTCCAACTTAACGCCGCTTTTCAAAGTAGAAAAGTCGCAGCGTTAAGCAGACAAGGCGAGGCTGTAAAATGTTTGCATTTCTATCATAACGTGGCAGTGGGGGAAAAGGAGGACTTCTTATCAGATGAGGAAGCGGCTGCTTATTCTGAGTAACAGATCACTGGAATAAGTGTGTTTAATGGCTCTTCCACTTTCTGGGGGACTTATCAGTTCGCGTTACACCAACAGGAGCTGCTGCATCTCTCTCTCTCTCTACCTGTTTATAATAAAGGTTTATTTTTGAACCCGTTTCCATTACTGTTGGTGTTTCATGGATCAAATTGTTTTCAGCAGTTGCTTGCAGTACTGCGGTGGGAGCGGCGATCGAAGGCTATGAGAGTGAAGTAACTCGAAGTCGCAGGAGAGGGGAGAAGGACATCCTGACCATCCTCGGAGGGGTTATTGAGGAGGAACCGACTGTCCCAACAGCCGAGCGTCCAACCAGTGACCGAGCCCCTGAAATACCACAAGGTAATGTGAACGGAAGATCGCCGCGACTTGCATTGATCGAAGTCATAAATATTGTCAGAAATTACGGTTTTTGTTCTCTTCTTCTGGTGGCAGAATTTCTCCACTACTTGAAAAAAAAGTTGAACAAAGCGCTTTTTTGTTTGTTTTGGGGGGGGGGGGGTGTATAATATCGAGGCCGCCTATTAAAAGCTCTGGGAAACTCGAGCTGTGTGTATCTTGAGGAATATCATGTAGACATTTAATGTTTTGTTTATTTTAAACTAGTGGCCTTTTATAAATCTGCGGAAAACTCGACTGCGACTGTAGAGGGGAAAGGCAAAGGAAAAAAGAAACGTGGCAAGAGAAAGGGTAAAAAAAATCCATGCTACAGAAAATACAAGGATTTCTGCATTCACGGAGAATGTCAGTACTTGAGACATATTAAAGAGGTAGCATGCAGGTATTTACTTGTTCATTATTTTTTCATGTGTTGAATCTGTAGTTGAAGTGTTGATTTCGTGTAATCACTGGGGATGGAGTGTCCAGGTAAATCTGGCCACGTAGATACCATCATAAGGTCTCCAGTGAGTGTGCAAAACAAATGACGACAGTAAATAGTTAACATTACCTATACCTGTGCCCGAGCATGTCTAGACAAAGCGGATATCTTCACAGTTCCCCTACCAAACTAGGAAACGGATAAGCATTGAAGTTTAACAACCTCAATTTACTTTTATTTGTACTGCTGCTGTTGATGCAAACAGAGACGTATATCTATTGGAAGTATATACTTGGAACTGTTCAAGCCAATATATACACACATTTTAAGTACAAGCTTCTGAAAATTAAATGGCTCATTTCTAACCAAAAAGAAAGGCTTCTAGGAATGAATGTTGCACCTTGTAAAATCAAACTCCATAACTGTGGAAAGAGAAACAAATTTGTTTTATTGCGAGCAGAATGAAATGCTGCTGCTCAAGCAATTCACTCCCTACTTAGAATTTAAGAGTAAATTTAACTGGATCAGCGGTGGTTCTTAGTTGAACTTTGTAGGAAAGTACAAGGATTTTTGTTCATACATTTTAATCACATTATTTAATGTATTAGGTACTTTAAAATGATCATATTAAAGGTTGATATTTAATGTAAAACATTGCAGCATTAATATATGTATAGACACTGTGTATAAGGCAAATATCCAGACAGATTTTTCGTTCATGATTTCCACCACATCTACACAGAATTCAAGAAGTTTTGATTACTTAATGCATATACTTAATAACATACCAGAGATAGATTAAGTCATTTTCTTTTTTTGAAGGAAGCAAATACATGTCACAGTTGCATATAATAGTGGCGGCATTGCCTTTAATTTGTTACGTATTTATTTTTGATATTTGATAAACAAATTAAAATGTACTACTTAATTTCTTTCTAGGTGCTTTTCAGGATATGAAGGGGTAAGATGTGGTACCTTCATTTTAGCTGTGGAACATCCAAAAGATCCAAATGACAACACGACGACTCTGGCTATTGTGGCAGTGGTGCTTTCCTCCCTTAGTCTCACTGTAATCCTTATCCTTTTGGTTCTTGGGTGAGTTATCTGTAAATAAATAGTTTTTTCTAGGTAAATCTTAGGATTTTAAAACTGGTTTTAATTCTAGTACATCTTAAAATGTCCATTAAAATCTATAACTAATGCTACTGTTTAAACAAATAAAATGAAAAGAAATCTTAGTAAAACAACCTATTAAATCATTTGAAAAATGTGTATTGAAATAGTTTTTGATAACATTATTTATACTTAACAGTGGTCCTTAAAATGGATTTTGCATCAAATATAAGCATGATAGAAGAAATGCCTTTGTGTGAAATAACCAGGCTATATTTTTAATATGCTACTGTCATTAGGTTATAAATCTTTACAGTCTGTTTTTTGACAGATATCACAGGCGAGTTGCCAGTTATAATGTAAAAAATGAAGAAAAGATTAAACTTGGAAATAACAACAGTCACTGACTTCAAAAGAAATGGTAAGATATTCATAAATTAGTCTGAGGTTTTGTGTTAATCATAGAAAATACAGTTAAAAGTAAATCCATACAAAGTGATGTGTGGTGCAAAATACTAGGCCTCAATATGTTGTGCCACAGAGTTTAAAAAAAAAATGTGGATTCATGCCTGTTACACTCTTTGCAATGAGTTCCTAAACTCGGTATGCTGCTGTGGGGAGATCCAAGCAGAGGCCAGGTGTTTCACTACAGGGCAAGGAAAATAAAGGAGAGGGAGAAAGCTGCTTGCTGGACCATTTTTGGTAAAGCTATGTAGATACTTTATAAAGCAGGCATCTCGTCCATAAAAAAAGTTAGTTTAAAAATGTCACATAGTCATGGGCATAGACAAACAATGTTATGTACAGCATAATGCACAGTTTTACTGTTCAAAGGTTAGAATCAGCAATGTGGAACTTGTGGCCCACAGGCTGAGCCTGACCCACTTTACCCAAAAAGCATCTGTCAACATGTGTTTCCCTTTGAAATACAGTTGTGCAAACGGGAAAGTCCTAACCAACAATTCCTGATATCCTGGCTGGATTCATGAGCTCCACTCCCCCCTTTTGAAACATACATTTATATATTGAACTTGTTTGCTGATGTGGGATAATATCAGCTTGTTTTGTATTTGCATTGCAGCGTCATTGAAATCTGGAAGCATTCTTTTTAATGATATGTTCAGTGTGTGTTGATGTCCTTGCTTTAATTCTCCAGTCCAATATCAAGCGTTTGGTGTCCTATTCAATTTCAAATTAGAGTAAGAATACAGAAATTGAATTTGTTTTTATAGGGATTTACCCAAGTACCTTTCTTATAAATCAGAAGTGATCTATAGATCATATAGATGGTTTAAAGAAAGCAAGAGATAATACTGCTTTAGTAGAAAGTAATAATTCTAAAACTGAGGGATGAGACTTGCTGCATTTTGATTGATTCCAGTTTTATGTAATGATCAATGGTTAAAATGCATATTCCACCGTGGTATTACTCACATTTCTTAGCTATATAGAAACTTAAAAGTTCCATAAAATTATTACAGCAGGGCGGTGGCTGATGCTAGTGTGGGTGGGGTGACACAATTATTTTTCGAGCTACACCCATAAATGCAGTACTATGGCAAAATGTGTGTATAAGCCAGCATATCAGTGGATCAGATTAAAATACAAGACCGCACTGTTTTAGAATGATCAATTCAATGTGTGCTTTTTAACTGCAGGTACAAAAATGGCTACAAAATCTACCTCATTGATGGAAGAAATCATGAAAGAAAAACGTGACATAAAAAGACAACAGACGAAAAGTCAAATTGTTCATGTATTGAATGAGTAAAGTGACTGCATCCATTGGGTGCATATCTATTCCCCAGCAGCTGGGGAGACTGTAAATTACATTGCATTTTCCTATTATACTGTTAATATTTAAAGCAACTTATTTATATTCTGGTTCTTAAATTGTCAGTATTTATTTTAGTATTATTTTATATTTTAACTTATTTTAGGTTATTTGCAGCTTATTATTTAAAGCATGTGATTTCTGCTGCTGCCTGTTTAAAATGTGTATATGTGTTCATTGGAAATATTTAAAAGAGTTTCTCAAGAAATATGCCCATTCTAAAACAAGTGAACAGTGAACTGCTCAATATGAATTGCTGGTGTAAAATAAATTTGTTCTTTTTGTATAAGTCTGACTATGGCTTTCTTTTACTTATAACACTTTAAGAAATCACCGACCAAAAAGACCTATGTAATACAAATACAGAGAGGGGAAACCACTGGTTTATATTATTTTGTTGTAATGTTAAATTATAATACTGGATATTGAAATAGTCTATGCACAGAAATTTTTTGTATTAGTTATTTTCAATAAAGTAAGAATGTAAATGTAACTCTCTATGCTTGCACATCGGAAGGAAGTGGGGCAAGCTTGCTCTCCCAATGGCTCAATTGGTAAATGCACCGTTTAATATGGTCATTAGTCATACAGGCCAGGAAAACTCAATCTCTGGTTCTGTGCTATATTAGCCACTCTAAGCTGGGGACGCTATTGTTGGCCTCAATAAATACAGGATAGGGAGAGGAAAAATGCAGTCAAAGTTCCTACTCTGTTTGCAATGCAGTAGCTGCTGCTGGAACAGTACAAGCATGATGCTGGGTGAGGATAGAATTGGGCATGACTGTCTTGGATCCCAGATTCAAATAGCCTTCCAACACTCACTGTCTAGACTTAGGCATGAAGAATGGTCACTTGGATGCGATACCAGACTACTAGTGGAGCCTGTAGGATCATCACCAGTATCAGTTGCCACCTTCAGGAGAGGAGGACATGGAGCTAAAATAGAATAGGAAATGGGGGGAGAGAAGAGAAATTTAACTATGTAAATTATGATTTGCAAATATGCAAAAAACGTTATGTTAACCTTCACATATTGAAAATGCAAGTGTCCATGTTTGCAGTTTGTTCATCCTATACTATAAATAAACATTCCCTTGTGCTTGGGTTCCTACTGAAGATAGCTATAATATTTGGACTTGCTTGGAAGAATATCTACCATGGTGTACTGCCGTCCAGGGATTCATGTATTCAAACCCTTCAGTAATACTAATTGGTGGGGGTTTAACATGTTACTGTGCACCCTGATAACATGGCCCTTGATGGTCAAGGACTTTGTGTGTAATAATAAGGTGCACACTATAGTGAATGTAACATAATATAAACTAACATAAAATGGAGCATGAGAATTTTCGAAGCTGATAGTTGGTAACTTTCCAACAGAGATGGTGTTTGAAGCGAAAGCAGGATTCAATCCCTAGTCCGTGCTGAAGTAGTTGATCTCTCCCTGGCTAGCTGTAGAAGCACTGCAATTGGTCTCCTGGGCTAGGAAGTAGAAAGAGCAGGCAGGGTTCCCACTCCTGATCACTTTCCAGTGATCCCTGCTGGAACATGCTTGCATGTGGACATCAGACGAGGACAGAATTAAGTTTAGCTGGAGGCCTCATGGTTCAATAATCTATTGACTCTCATCATCCAGGCCCGAGGTATCCAAACTGTGGCACATGGCCACATGCAACCCAAGACCTGGAAACTCGGTCCTTGAAGCCCAGGAAACTTGGTCCTAATTTCACATTTATTTCTGATTCTTTGGTTTATCCTGTTAGAAGTTTGTGAGCCTAAAGTTTTTGAAAGGGTTGTTCTGTTGCTTCGTTGGTGGATTAATTCTAAATCAGAATATCAAGATCTGTTGGTAGCAGCAATTTGAGATATAAGCAAATTAATAGAAATATGGATTTTTCTTTGGCCCTGAAGCTCCCTAATACACATCTTTGCAGCTCACCAAACCATCGGACACTTCTAGTCTAGGCTTCTGCAAGAAGAATGATCACTTAGGCAAAATGTTAGAAGGCTGAAGGTATGCATAGAACTGTATTTCAGTCTGAGTTAATGTTGCCAAGAGAAAGGGAAGAAAATTTGAGGAAAAAAAGTGTTTGAAAAAAACCCCTTATTGAGTGTGTATGTTGGGAAATGGAATATTGTGTTCTATGGCTGCTCTCTTCTGAGCAAAACTTGGGGGGGCTTTTCATATTTTGGAAACTTCAAGACATTCTACAATAACCTTGTCATGTCAAATGTGACATTTGTACTACAGCTACTCATTCCAGCACGGCTGCCAGCCAGACAATATCCTGTTCATACGGCCTAGCTGGAGCTCTGATTCTTAACCCCAGGAGTGACCTCCTCCATGAGCAATTAAAATGAAAATGTTTTGTGCGTATCGGCAACAGAGTCTGCATTGTCTAAACATTTAAATTAAGTGCACGTAGGTTTCAAGAGACCTTTCAAATCCAGTTTGACATTGCACTGGAGTTACACTCCGTGCAGTGACAAACCAAGTCAGCCCTAACTCTGAATTTACAGTACAACGTTAGTGCCACTTGGATGTGAAAACTGCTTAGCGGAGATGCTGAAGTTGTAATGTAACTGCACCCTTAGATATTCTTTCTCATCCAAGGCGCTTCACAGATAATAGAAATGGATACTGAGCTTAAGTCATGCAGTTAGGAATGGTAACAAAGGCATTGGCTAATGGATTAGGTTTTGAGATGTTGTTTAACGGCAGGCAGAGAGGAAGTGAGTAGGTGGAGTTTAGAAAGGTAACTCCACTGATAGTTCTGCCACTGATGGTGGAATAGAGCCCTTTCCCTTGCCTCCTTCACCCTCACTAAGATTGAGACTATCCGTTCAGCTGCCTCCCTTCCCCTAGCCCAACAAGCCAAACTTCCCCTAAGGTTCCTCCCCTGCCCTAGCCCTGAACTCGCATATTTCTCTAATTTCCCTTCTGTCTTCCCCCATACCCTCTCCAAGCTCATCTTGTTCATGAGACCAACCTCCTGCTCCCTCGAACCTATTCTCACCAAACTGCTGACCACCCAACTTCCCTTCTTGGCCCCCATGCTAACAAATATCGTTAATAGTTCCCTCTCCTCGGGTACTGTCCCCCTCCCCTTCAAATCTGCCATCATCAGCCCCCTCCTCAAAAAAACCAAACTTGACCCTTATTTCCCTGCACACTACCGCTCCATCTCCAACCTCCCTTTCCTTGCCAAAGTCCTGGAACATGTCGCCTTCCAAATCCGTGCCCATTTTCCCAGAGACTCCATGTTTGAATTGCTCCAATCAGGTTTCTGCCCTTGCCACAGCACTGAAATGGCCCTTAGCAAAGTCACAAATGACATCCTATGTGACTGTGATCATGGTAAACTATCCCTCCTCATCCTTCTCGACCTATCTGCAGCCTTCGACATGCTTGACCACACCATCCTCCTCCAACGCCACTCCTCAGTCATCTAGCTGGGTGGGACTGCCCTTGCCTGGTTCCATTCTTATCTATCCAGTCATAGCCAGAGAATCACCTGCAATGGCTTCTCCACCTGCAATGGCTTCTCTTCCCGCTCCCGCACCATTACCTCTGGAGTCCCCCAAGGATCTATCCTTGACCCCCTCCTATTTCTCAACTACATGCTGCCCCTCGATGACATCATTCGAAAATACAATGTCAGGCTCCACGTGTACGCTGATGACACTCAGCTCTACCTCACCACTACCTCTCTCAACCCCTCAACTGTCTCCGATTTGTCACACTCCTTGTCCGACATCCAGTCCTGGATGAGCAGAAAATTCCTCCAACTAAATATTGGGAAGACCGAAAACATTGTCTTTGGTCCCTGCCACCAACTCCGTTCCCTAGCCACCGACTCCATCCCTCCCCCAGTCACGGTCTGAGGCTGAACCAGACCGTTCACAATTTTGGCGTCATATTTGACCCTGAGATGAGCTTCTGACCACATATCCGCTCCATCAGGAAGACTGCTTACTTCCACCTCTGTAACATCGGCCATCTCCACACCTGCCTCAGCTCATCTGCTGCTGAAACCCTCATCCATGCCTTTGTTACCTCTAGAGTTGACTATTCCAATGCTCTCCTGGTTGGTATCCCATCTTCCACCCTCCATAAACTTGAACTCATCCAAAACTCTGCTACCCGTAACCTAACTCGCACCAAGACCCGTTAACTCATTACCCCTGTGCTCACTGACCTACATTGGCTCCCAGTCCAGCAATGCCTCGATTTTAAAATTATTACATCCTTGTTTTCAAATCCCTCCATGGCCTTGCCCCTCCCCATCTCTGTAGCCTCCTCCAGCACTACAACCCTCCAAGATCTCTGCGCTCCTCCAATTCTGGTCTCTTGTGCATCCCCGATTTTAATCGCTCCACCATTGGCGGCTGTGCCTTCAGCTGCCTGGGCCCTAGGCTCTGGAATTCCCTCCTTAAGCCTCTCCGCTTCTCTACCTCTCTCTCCTCCTTTAGGATGCTCCTTAAAACCTACCTCTTTGACTAAGCTTTTGGTCACCAGTCCTAATATCTCCTAACGTGGCTTGGTGTCAAATTTTGTTTGATAACACTCCTGCGAAACACCTTAGGATGTTTTACTATGTTAAAAGCGCTACATAAATGAAAGTTGTTTCAGTTGTTGTTGTGGGGGGGGGGGAAGGGGGGAGGATCACATGAGGCCAGATGTGAGAGAATAAATAGCATAAAAGTGGAGGAAATCACAGAGATAGTATAGGGGTAAGGATGTGGAAAGAGTTGGGATGTGGATGGGGAATTTGAAATTGATGTATTCTGGAATAGGGAGCCAGTGTAGGTCAGCAGGAATTGGAGTGAAAGATAAATAGGAACTAGTGCAGGACAGGACGCAGCCTGTGGAATTTTGGACGAGCTGGAATCTGTGGAGGGTGAAGCTTGAGAGGCTGGGGAATAGGTTATGGAGCTGACAAAAATGTCATAAAGTGTTCTAGGAGTAAGGCAGGCAATATTGGTGTTGTCTTGGTGGTGACTAGGATTGGGGTTTGAAGCGCAGTTCTGTGTTAAGTAGGACATTGAGGTTGCCGACTGTCTGGTGCAGCCTAAGCAAGGGACAAAGATGGGATCAGTAGCAAAGTTATGCTATTCTTGGTGAGGACCAAATATGCTGGCTTCAGTCTTCCCAGTGTTTAATTGGAGGAAATGTTGGCTCATTCATGTCTTCAGCTCTGACATACAATCTTGCAGCATGAAGTAATTCTGGTGTTGAAAGAAGTGGTAGAGATGTTAGAACTGGGGTGTCAATAACATACACATGGAAACCAACCCCATTTACTTAATCGGAGTGGCACATTCAATAATAACAACAACTTGTATTTATATAGAGCCTTTAACGTAATAAAACGTCCCAAGGCCCTTCACAGGAATATTATAAGACAGAAATGTGAGTGGCCCATTCTTTTTGGATAAGCCTAAACGGTAAGTGTGAACAGGCTATTCAACTGTAGGGACCTCACAATCCAGCCTGTTCCTGTACTCAAGCAGGACGCCCAGGGGCCACTAGACTGCTTACTCTTCTCCCCTCCCGAGCTCAGAAGGCATTTGCGGGGCCACGAACACTGCCTCAGTTGAAGCCACCCTACTCAGTCTAGACAAGTAACTGAACTTGGGAATCTTCCTGCTTCAAGCGTAGTTGTGTGTTGACGAGAAAAGAAATAAACACCACAATAAAGGCTTTGAAAAAAAAACCCCTATTGTCAATGTTGAGTCAAGTGGCAGTGTGCTGCTGCGGTCGTTTTCTTCCCATTCTGTCGCTGAAAGTGTTTGACTTGAGGAGGAAAGAAGGGCACTGGAGAAGGTGCGAGCTGCGCATGCTCACGCCCTCTGAACATGGCTGCCCCCGTGGACCTGGAGCTGAAGAAGGTACAGAGAGGCAGTGGAGGCTCAGAGCTTCACGCTTTTGTGCTCTTTTGATGATTAATCGCCGGCTTTAAGTTCCCAAGAGTAGAAAGCACGAGTCAGGGAGCGTTTTTTTAAAATATAATTGTTCCGTGTTCGGCGGGCATTAAAAGCTTGGGGGTGATGCAGGCCCGGCTACAAGTGAGCACCTCTTCACGTTGTCGAATTGAAATACTGTATGTGTTGTATAATAAATACACAGCAGTAATAGCATTTCTGACATTCCAGGAAGGAGATATTTCTGAGCGTTTACGTTTACAAGGTTTTGCCACGTTCTGGCAAAAAATATAGTTCAGTTCCGGTGGGATGGGGAAGAGGAGAACCTGTTGTTGAAAAATAAACATCGTTTTTATGGCAGAGCGTAGCTGTTGACAAAACGTTTATTTTTACATGTAAATATTATTTAAAAACAAAATGCTGGAAGTGCACAGCAAGTCTGAAAGAGAAATACAGATCATTTTGGGTGGCACCCTTCACATGTTCTTGCTAATGCTGATTGACCTCTTAATATTTACAGTTTTTCTTTCTTTCAGCATTCACAATATTTATTTTTATCTCCTGGATTAAGGGAAGATATTCATTATGGTATTTTTTCCCTCAATGTTTATCTCATGCTCTTAATGTTCATTAGGTTTTTAAAATCATAAGAGACTGTTAATTAAGGTTGAAGCCCATGGAATTGAAGGCAAATTATTGACCTGGGTAGGAAATTGGCTGAGTGGCAGGAGACAGAGAGTAGAGATAATGAGCAGGTACTCTAATTGGTAGGATGTGACTAGTGGTGTCCGGCAGGGATCTGTGTTCGGGCCTCAACTGTTCACAGTATTTATTGATGACTTAGTTGATGGTATAGAAAGTCACATATCCAAATTTGCCGATGACACAAAGATAGGCGGCAGTGCAGATGAAAGCATGAAATTACAAAGGGACATCGATAGATTAAGTGAATGGGCAAAATTGTGGCAAATGGATTTTAATGTAGGCAAATGTGAGGTCATCCACTTTGGATACAAAATGGATAGAACAGGGTACTTTCTAAATGGTGAAAAGCTAAAAACAGTGGAGGTCCAAAAAGACTTTTGTTGGGGTGAGGGTCCAGGTACATAGATCATTAAAATGTCATGAACAGGTAGAGAAAACAATCTAAAAGGCTAATGGAATGCTGGCTTTTATATCTAGAGGACCAGAATACAAGGGGGTAGAAGTTATGCTGCAGCTATACAAAACCCTAGTTAGACCACACCTGGAGTACTGTGAGCAGTTCTGGGCACCACACCTTAGGAACGATATATTGGCCTTGGAGGGAGTACAATGTAGGTTTGCCAGAATGATATCTGGACTCCAAGGGTTAAATTACGAGGAGAGATTACACAAATTAGGGTTGTATTCCCTAGAATTTAGAAGGCTAAGGGGTGATTTGATCGAAGTTTTCAAGATATTAACGGGAACAGATAGGGTAAATAGAGAGAAACTATTTCCGCTGGTTGGGGAGTCTAGGACTAGGGGACATAGTCTAAAAATTAGAGCCAGACCTTTCAGGAGTGAAATTAGGAAACACTTCTACACACAAAGTAGAAGTTTGGAACTCTCTTTCGCAAACGGCAATTGATGCTAGGTCAATTGTTAATTTTAAATCGGAGATTGATAGATTTTTGTTAACCAAAGGTGTTGAGGGATATGGGGCAAAGGTGGGTCTATGGAGTTAGGTCACAGATCGGCCATGATCTCATTGAATGGCGGAACAGGCCCGAGGGGCTAAATGACCTACTCCTGTTCCTAAGTAACTCACTTCTAAAGATGCAATTCAATGATCTTGGTCCTGGGAGGATCATGTAATAACAAATTACATGACTTTTAAAAAATATTTCTTCTCGGGATGTAGGTGGCGCTGGCAAGGCTGTGTTTATTGCCCATCCCTAGTTGCCCTGAGAAGGTGGTGGGCTTTCCCTTTGAACTATGGTGATGGCGCATCCACAATGGTGCTAGATAGGGAATTCCAGGATATTAACCCAGTGATGATGAAGGAACAGTGATATGCGTCGAAATTAGGATGGTGTGTGACTTGGAGGTGATGGGTCGAGAACCAGAGGAGACAGACTGAAAGTGATTGGCAGAAGAACCAAAGGCGACATGAGGAAAAACATTGTTACGCAGCGAGTGGTTAGGGTCTGGAGTGCACTGCCTGAGAGGGTGGTGGAGGCAAATTCAATTGTGGCTTTCAAAAGGGAATTTGCAGGGCTACGGGGAAAGGGCGGGCGAGTGGGACTAGCTGAAGTGCTCTTGCAGAGAGCCGGCAGGGGCTCGACAGGCCGAATGACAGCTTCCTGTGCTGTAACCATTCTATGATGTTCCCATTGCTGCATTTGCTCCTCTTGGTGGTAGAGGTTGCCGGGGAGGGGGTGCTGTCAAAGAAACCATGGCGAGTTACTGCAGTGCATGCTGTAGATTGTATGTACTGAAGCCACAGAGTGCCAGTGATGGAGGGGGTGGATATTAACTTCAATGGCAGGGGGGACCCATCAAGCGAACTGTAGCATTCAGTGAGTAATTTAAGATTCAGTTAGGTGATGCACAGGTAGAATAAACAATATGGCCCGGATTTTGCGGTCGGAATGATGGCGTACTCTCCTTTGAAATGGACCGCAAGTTCGGGATTTCCGTATGCGCTAAATCCCAAACTTAAGATCTGTCAAGTTCCAACTTGACAGATGATCTGCACTGATGGGGAAATCCTTATTGCTGGCGCAGAGTTGGGCTAATTGCCCGTTTGCATAGCGTAAGGGGATACCTTCTGACAAATCCAAGTAATTTTAAAAGCTATATGAGGCCGGAAATGGAAGCATTTTAGGATTTTGTCCATGAAAAGTTTGGAGGAAGTGGTTGCTACATTGAGGGTTTTACTTATTTTTTTGCATCTATAAATCTGTGTAGAAAGTGGAGGAAAGGAAAAAAAACCCTCATTACTAGAGCCTTCCGGGATTTAATGTGCATAAACATCTATGTTGTAAATTTTTTTCAAATTTGTTCATGGGATGTGGGCATTGCTGGCAAGGCCAGCATTTATTGCTCATCCCTAATTGCCCTTGAGAAGGTAGTGATTAGCCGCCTTCTTGAACCACTGCAGTCCTTGTGGTGAAGGTACTCCCACAGTGCTGTTAGGGAGGGAGTTCCAGGATTTTGACCCAGCGACGATGAAGGAACGGCGATATACTTCCAAGTTAGGATGGTGTGTAACTTGGAAGGGAACTTGGAGGTGGTGGTGTTGCTATGTGCCTGCTGCCCTTGTCCTTCTAGGTGGTAGAAGTCATGGGTTTGGGAGGTGCTGCCGAAGAAGTCTTGGCGAGTTGCTGCAGTGCATCTTGTAGATGGTACACACTGCAGCCACGGTGCACCTGTGGTGGAGGGAGTGAATGCTATCATTGAGGATGGGGATATTTATGGAGCCTCCTCCTCTCCCGTTAGTTGTTTGATTGTCCACCACCATTCACGACTGGATGTGGCAGGACTGCCGAGCTTTGATCTGATCCGTTGATTGTGGGATCGCTTAGCTCTGTCTATAGCATGCTGCTTCCGCTGTTTAGCATGCATGTAGTCCTGTGTTGCAGCCTCCCCAGGTTGGCACCTCATTTTTAGGTATGCCTGGTGCTGCTCCTCGCATGCTCTTCTATACTCCTTATTGAACCAGGGTTGGTCCCCTGGCTTGATGGTAATGGTAGAGTGAGGGATATGCCGGGTCCTGAGGCTACAGATTGTGGTGGAATACAATACCACATGATCCCAGGTACGCTTCCGCACACAGTGCGCCCCTGGGATCCGTGGGCCTGGGCCACTACGCTGCTCTCTACTGCGCAGCATTTGCTAGCAAGTTCTCGAGGGAGGGTCCCCATCAGGTAAGTTCGTATTCCATTCGGATGCCGGCGGCGTAATCCTCAGTTATGCCGCCGACCGCAAAATCATAGTAGATGTAAAATTTCTGGCCACTGACTGGAGTAGATTACAGCTGCAATAATGAAGTCACAGCAGTTGGTTATGACATATAAATCCCACCATGCATCAAGGATGCATATTAGCACAAACAACCACTGATTGAGCATAAAAGTTGAGTCCAGAAACAGGGGTCACAGTCTAAAGATAAGGGGTAAGCCATTTAGGACTGAGATGAGGAGGAATTTCTTCACCCAGAGAGTGGTGAACCTGTGGAATTCTCTACCACACAAGGCACTTGAGGCCAATTCATTAAATATATTCAAGAAGGAGTTAGATATATTTCTTAAGGCTCAAGGGATATGGGGAGAAAGCAGGGACAGGGTACTGAATTTGGATGATCAGCCATGATCTCATTAAATGGCGGAACAGGCTCGAGGGGCCGAATGGCCTACTCCTGCTCCTATCTTCTATGTTTCTATGAGTAAAGTAATCTCATCACTTAAAACTGCATATTTCATGAACAATAAGAAATAGCGGAGTTATTTCAAGCCTATACTTTTGCAGCTCAAGTGACCATTGTAAACTTAGATATTAAACTGTTTAAGCAAATACATCCTTTTAAATGAATGTGAATTGAAAATCCAAACTAAATTATATCTATAGCTGTTCTATTCACTTCTATTCTCTCCTAAGAAATAAATGCCTTTTTTATAACCCAAGTTAGTCAACTCTTGTATGTTTTATGGCTTCTTCTAAAAATCATAATTTATTTTCTTGTCAGCTTTTCCTCTTCCTCTTCTGGAGATGTTGATCCCTCCCATGAGTGGTGATCCACCTTTGGTAGCTTGTCCTAGTGGCCATTGTTTGTGTCACTAGGCTATTTTACTGCAGGGGCATTGTCTTTGGTCGGACATTGGTCAGCTGGTTGGATCCATTGACTTATATACTGTATTTCAGTTTGAATGCCAGATGAAAAGAGATTAGGCCCCTGCCTTCCTCTCTTGAACTCTAGGACTTTTGATAGATTAAATTGAGGGGGGGGTGGGGGGTTACCTTGAAGGGATAATTACAAGTCCTAGCCCTTTCGGACTACCCCAGATCAGGCGTATTCCCCAGACGTTTACCTTCAACTAAAGTTAGCGGTAGCCGGATCCTATAAGACGCTTAATTGGGTCTAAAGGTCAGACTACCTCTCCCTGAAGGAAAGAAACAGTCTAAAGATGTTACCGTCCTCCAGATAGTACTTTTAATAAGTTTAACTAGACTGTAACCTTCCGGATATTATGAGGGTCTGGAATACCCCCCCGAATTCTGCAACTCCTCACTGAAGAGTGTACAGAAATTTGAGTTCGCAAGATGATACAGAAATACTCTGAGACAATTCTAAAAATATATAGATTTATTAAAGAACCGACATTTAGTTAACATTTATGGCAATCGCAACTTTAACCGTTCAAAATACAAATAGCTTACATTTCTTATTCTCAGAGATCCTTATTCTCAAATCTTAACTTCATTACATTTGCACACTTCTACTTATTTCTTAATCCAGAATATCCACCAAAATCAAATACCTTGATTACCCGAGACTCAAAGTTAACAACTTACAGAGCATGTCTGTGAAGTTGAGAAACGCTTGTCTTCCCAGCGACTTCTGACTTTCTATCTGAAAAGCTCGTATTTTTATAATTTTTTTTGGTGGTTTATCCTTTGAAGTTTTCGTGCTGATGTAAGCTAATTGTGTCAAGTCATTCTTTGCTGATTTTGTTCTATTCTTTACTGTGGTATCAGCTGTTAGCTTTTAGACTTGTCTCCTGTTTAGGTGTTTCAAAAACCTATCATAACATGGTTATTATCGATTTATCTATTTGATGCCATTCTTAGGAAGTCTTTCTATTGAATTTCTAACTACTTTAACTGGTTATTATCAGACGTTGTGACTCCGTGGTATTCTAAGTTCAATACAAGAACAATGTAATTGCTTGATGCATCAATTGAAGTAATATTTTCGAAGTCTTCCTGTAGGTATATTTTACAACTTGTAAATACTTCATCTAGGGTGTTCCATACATTTCTTATCTACTTCAATTGGTTTTTATCAGACCTTGGGACTCCATATTTCAATCTTAACATTAAAACTATTTGTTCAGCAGGCGTTTCTTTTACTTGATGTCATTTCTTCAAAGCCTTCTGTAGGTATCATATTTACAATATGTAAATTGAAAACACTTCAACTCAGTGTTTACTTGTTTTCTTGCTATCTCAATTGGTTGCATATTTAATTGTGTTTCCTGTCTTATTTGATGTTATATTATGAAGGCTTATGGTTGTTTAATATTCTAAGTTTCTGTTTGCATCAGTGTTAGCTTTTAACACTTTAAACTGGGTGATTCCATTGTGTTGGTTCCAATATTCAGACATAGAGGAACCTTCAATGGTTTGCTTCAATAGCCATGATGCGGAGATGCCGGTGTTGGACTGGGGTGGACAAAAGTGAGAAGTCGCACAACACCAGGTTGTAGTCCAACAGCTTTATTTGAAATCACAAGCTTTCGGAGCGCTGCTCCTTCGTCAGGTGAAGGAGCAGCGCTCCGAAAGCTTGTGATTTCAAATAAAGCTGTTGGACTATAACCTGGTGTTGTGCGACTTCTCACTTTTGCTTCAATAGGGCATTGTTTTAGTTTTTTTAACTAATTCCCATTTCAAAGCTTGTGGTGTTTTACAACTTTGTTTAACAACTGATCTTTATCTCAGAAGCCTGTATTCTGTTTGCAGCCTGTGTCCGCTAAGGCTTATGTCTTTTAAACCCAGTATGTTATTTATTAATAATTTCAGAAATCTGTTCTTAGTATCGTGTATTTTTCTGAATCCTGGCTATTCCTTCACAACCTTCCATCAGAAAATAAGAATACACCCTCCGAGATGTGCTTAAAGTAATTTGGGTTGATTTCTAGAGATTTGTGAAAAGATCCTTGGCATCATGCCCAATTCCTTGTAGATTTCTGTGAAAAACTGAAAGCTCAGAGTAGTGCCATGTGATACTGAGAAGTTGTAAAGGTGTTTTTGACATGACTACTGCAGGTTTACAGAGCAATAATCAGAAGTTGATGACAAGAAAATGATATGTCTAAAACAAGATAATATCTTTATAAACTGTAATGCTAATACATAATGTTGATATTGACTTTAAAGATTACTTTTCTGTGTACTTTCCTCAGGCTTTTGCTGAATTGCAGACCAAGGTGCTTGATACGCAACAGAAGGTGAAACTTGCAGATTTGCAGATTGAACAATTAAACAGGACCAAGAAACATGCTCATTTAACAGATGGAGAGATATCTACAATGCCAGAAGAAGCACGCATGTATGAAGGTGTTGGTAGAATGTAAGTAATATTTTCTCAATCTCCTAAAATGGAATGAAAATTAGGAAACCCAGATCTCCTATCCTACCGTATCTTTTTAAAAGTCTGCTCCCTTTTTCAAATTTTTCTGCGCCTTGCATTATTTCTGAACCAAGAGGAGAGTTCCTAGTTTCAGCTGTGCTGCTGGGAAGAGGCTCGGTGTTTCATGACCGGAAGGGGGGAAATTAGAGGGCCGTTAATTCCCATTCTTGCACATCTCTTGGTTGGTGTATAGCAGGATTTACAGAGGCTTTACACCAGGTCTCCTTAACAGAAGATGTGCATAATATAAGGCAAATGGAAGAAAATATAATGTTCTGTAAGTCATTAAAATTTATTAAGTAAAATTTGGAAATAAAAAGCTGGTTCCAGTAAAAGTGACTATGAAGTTGTCGGATTGTCGTAAAAACCCAACTGGTTCATTAATGCCCTTTAGGGAAGGAAATCTGCTGTCCTTACTCTGTCTGGCCTATATGTGACTCTAGCCCAACACCCATGTGGTTGACTCTTAAACTGCCCTCTGAAGTGGCCTAGGAAGCCACTTAGGTGTATCAAATCACTAGAAAGAAAAAGTAAACTGGACGCACCACTTGGCTAAGACCTAGACATTAAATCAGGACACGACAAAGGCACAGCCAGCCCAGTTGACCCTGCAAAGTCCTCCTCGCTAATACAGGAAACTTTCGTTTATCCGGCACCCAAATATCCGGAATTCTCGCTTAACCGGCAAAAATCATCCTCCGAAAACTCCTCTCAAATAACCGGCAATGTTGCCGAGCCACAGTCGAGTCTCCGCGAACGCCGAGTGCTCCGAAAACTCCTCTCAAATAACCGGCAATGTTGCCGATCCCGAGTCCGAGTCCGAGTCCGCGAACGCCGATTTAGTCAGTAGGGGTACTTTTCAAAAGTGCCACTACTCGGCCACCTGGCGCTGTCGGAAGTCCGAAACACTGCAGAAGCAGGATTTGATTCTCCCGCGCTGCCTGGAGTCTCTTTGTTAAAGATAGCCTCGGTAGATATAACTCTCCGTTATCCGGTACTTTCGATAAACCGGCACCACGCCGGTCCCGTCGATGCCGGATAAACGAAAGTTTCCTGTATCTGTGGATTGGTGCCAAAGTTGGGAGAGTTGTCCCACACACTAGTCAAGCAACAGCCTGACATAGTCATACTCACCATACCTGGATATGTCCTGTCCCACCGGCAGCACAGACCCACCAGAGGTGTCGGCACAGTGGTAAACTGTTAGAGGAAGGTCACCTTGTGAGTCCTTAATGTTGACTCTAGACCTCATGAAATCTCATGGCTTCAGGTCAAACTTGGTCAAGAAAACCTCTTGCTGATTACCACTTACTGCTCTTCCTCAGCTGTTGAATCAGTACTTGGAGGAAGAACTGAGGATAGCAAGGACACAATGTACTCTGAGTGGGGGAACTTCAATGTCCATCACCAAGAGTGGCTTAGTAGTACCACTGTAGGCCGAGTCCTGAACAACATAACTGCCAGACTGGGCTTGTGGCAAGTGGTGAGAGAACCAACACAAGGGAATAACCTACGACCGCACCAATCTATCCGTCGCAGATGCATCCGTCCATGATGGTATTGGTAGGAGTGACCACCACACTGTCTTTGTAGAGACCAAGTCCTGTCTTCACACTGAGGACACTCTTCGTTGTGTGGTGTGGCACTATCACCGTGTTAAATTGGATAGATTAAGAACAGATCTAGCAGCTCAAAACTGGACATCCATGAGGTGCTGTTGTCCATTAGCAGCAGCAGAATTGTATACCATCACAATTTGTAGCCTCATGGCCTGGCATACCCCTCAGTCCTCCATCACCATCAAGCCAGATGACCAACCTGTTTCAATGAGGAGTGCAGAAGAGCATGCTTGGAACAGCACCAGGCATACCTGAAAATGAGGTCCCAACCAGTTCAAGCTACAGCACAGGACTACATGGATACTAAACAGTGAAAGCAGCATGCTATAGACAGAGCTAAGCGATCTCACAACCAACCGATCAGGTCAAAGCTCTGCAGCCCTGCTATATCCAATTGTGAATGGTGGTGGACAATTAAGCAACTAACGAGATGAGTAGGCTCCATGAATATCCCATCCTAAGGGGGGAATTTTTTGGGGGGGGTCAGTGGGCATGTTCGGTGGCGGGTTGGGTGGGGGAAAAAAAAATTTTTTGACAGCGGGTCGGGACCCCGCTGTCAACCCACTACCATGAGTCATTCCCAGATGTCGGGTCTGGCAGCGCTGAACAGACCCAACACGCAGCGGCGGGGAGGCAATTAAGGTCATTATGACCTTGTTGGCAGCCCATTAAGAAGTATTTTGAGCTCACCATTACATTTTACGAGGTCACCCATGGGGTCCACGCTGCTCGAGGATCGTGTCAGGTAAGCAGGTCGGGAGTTGTATGATCATGGAATCATCTCATTACTTGACAGCTGCAAATATGCTATAAAAGGTCCCATCTCACAGCTGTTCACTTTCCAAGCTCAAGCTGTTGCTTACTGCATTTAGAAGACAGATTGAGCTTTATGCAGGTTGCAAGTGTTTGGAGTAAACTGTCTATCTAGTGTCACCTCATTGGAACAACCTCTCTCACCATTGATAGATCGCTTCTGTCATCTCAAGTTCACCTGTCATCTATTACATTAGCATCTGTGCCCTTGAAACTATCTCACCTTGGTCCTCAGAATCCCACCATGATCAGCCCCAACACCAGCAGCACCAACAACAGCACCCGACCACATTGCTGCCCGGGACGCCAGTGATGGCCTCACCATAGCCAGATTTACTTCACATGACACTGTACACCCTGGCTGCCACATGATGCGCCAGGTTGGCACCACCCCACACCAACAACATAAAGCATCCCTACAATGCCCAGGTCATTCTTTTCATACTCATGACCATTTTGGGGGGGGTACCATTATGTGTCACCATTCACTGCAACTCACTAAGTCACTTCCAAAGATGCACACAGATCTGTCCAAGAATACAAAGTGTTGAAAATAAAGCTTTCAATGTTTGACACCACATTAACAGAAACTTTACATGAACATTGCATAAAACACCCAAGTGCCTACACTTGTGTGTTGTAGTTGGTAAGATTGGACTCGGTTGAGGGTGAGTGTGAGGGGTGGCTAGTGAGATGGGGAAGTGATAATGTAGATAGAGAGGGATGGGTGGAGGTGCAAGGTAAGTTGGTGTGAGTAAGGATGTGCAGGAGTAGGGTAGGGAAGGCTGAGTGATGGGGATGTGATGAGTGGCACAGCAGGATGAGGTTGAGTGTGGCTTTGCAGTTACGTTTCATGATCTAATGAGATCATTGAAAGGTTTGCGCCACTGCAGCCTGGTCCTCCTGACGACATCCCTGCTTGTGTCCTCCTGTGCAATGTGCAACCAGGCTGCGTTGGTCTCCTGGGGCGGTCTCTTCTGCCCATTGGAAGGGAAGAGAACCTCCCTGCGTGCTGTGACTCCCTCTATAATCATATGCAGTGCTTGTCAGTGTTTGCAGCACCTCAATGCTGTAGAGCACTGACCGCACAACTGTCAAACTAAATTTGCGCATGGTCCCTTTAAGGAAACCAGCTGATGGTACGTCATCAGACCCGCTTCCTTCAATTGGCTGGCAAACGTGCTGGGCGGGCTTAACGAGCCCAATCGGGGAAAATCATTTTGGACAGTGGGCTGGAGCCAGCAGTGAGTTCAAAACCCGCCACGGACCTGCCGAGGTTGGGGAAATCGCGGCCCTAATGATGGTGGAGCTCAGCACGTGAATTCAAAGACAAGACTGAAGCATTTGTAACCATCTTCAGCCAGAAGTGCCAAGTGGATGATCGTTACTCACAATAACTTGCTCACTGATACTCAGTTTTGGGTTCTGCCAGGACCACTGAGCGCCAGACCTCATTACAGCCGTGGCCCAATCATTGACATACGAGGTGGATTCCAGAGGTGAGGTTAGAGTGACTGCCCTTGATATCAAGGCAGCATTCAACTGAGTGTGGCACCAAGGAATCCTAGTAAAACTGAAGTCAGTGGGGATCATGGGGAAACTGTCCAGTGGAGATGAGGGTACTACCCAGTGTCGCACTAAGCCATAAGATTAAATGTTTCCAGTTCAATTCCTTGTCTTTGGTGAGTTAGATGATTCTAGCTGCAGTAGCACTTTGGGCATTACAATGGGCCTCCTGGACTAGTGGGGGGGGGGGATAAAAATACTGCCACGGTTCCGGTTCCTAATTGCTGAAAAGTGTGTGTGTATATGTAATTTGAAATTGAGAGTGGGCTTGGCTGTGATGCCTTATATTGTTGAACTGCCAGTACTTATGGTCTGAGCTTACAAATGAAAAATGGCCACTTGAGTGAGGTTCTACCCTGGTGGGGGTCAGGGCCTATAGGAGAAGGGGGGGGGTTGGGGGGTGTAGAAATAATATTTCATTGGCAGTAATATTACAAGCAGTTGAAATAATGTCATCTCAACCCTGAGATTTATTACTATTTTAGAATACACTGGAGTGTGGTGTTCTGGAATGTACAGAATTATATCAATTCCTTATCTCAAGTTTAGACTTTTTTTCTCTGCTAACATGTGTTATGGTTAAAAGGAACAGATCATTGGTTCCCAGTTGTGCACAATGTGTCATGGTTGTACCAGTTGATTAGGCTAGAAGTGGTATTGAGATTTATCTTAAGAGCTGACATAAAGGAAGCTATATCTTCTCTGTATTATCACGCAACATGTTGTGAAATGTAAGAATGAAAGGGGAATTAGTACGTGAACGGCTTGCAGATATTGAAGTAGAGATAGATGCTTGCCTGTGAAGCCATCTGGGGAAGCTGCACATGTCCACTCTTAAAAAATATATTTCAATAAAGCATCCTGTATGTGGAACTTAGTGGTGTAGTGTGTTAGACTGTTCTGTCAACCTAGAATCTGGGTTCATATTGAGACTGAGGGTATGAATGTTTCCTCTATCTCAATTCTGGGCACCACACTTTAGGAAGGATGTCAAGGCCTTGGAGAGGGTGCAGAAGAGATTTACTAGAATGGAACCAGGGATGAGGGACTTCAGTAAGGTGGAGAGACTGGAGAAGCTGGGATTGTTCTCCTTAGAGCAGAGAAAGTTAAGAGGAGATTTGATAGAGGTGTTCAAAATCATGAAGGGTTTTGATAGAGTAAATAAGGAGAAACTGTTTCCAGTGGCTGAAGGGTTGATAACCAGAGGACACAGATTTAAGGTAATTGGCAAAAGAACCAGAGGCGGTATGAAAAATTTACGCAGCGAGTTGTGATCTGGAACCCGCTGCCTGAAAGGGCGGTGGAAGCAGATTCAATAATAACTTTCAAAAGGGAATTGGATAAATACTTGAAGGGGAAAATTTTGCAGGGCTGTGGGGAAAGAGTGGGGCAATGGGACTAATTGGATAGCACGTTCAAAGAGCTGGCACAGGCATGATGGGCTGAATGGCCTCTTGTGCTGTATCATTCTATGATTCTAAGAACTGCTATGTGAAATGAGTTTTTGGGTAGTTTTAATACAATGTGGGTGTGGACCTGAAGTACAAAATTGTCCATAATTTGATACTAATTGGCAATGTTGCTCTGGGGATGGGAAAATGGGATATTAGGACAGGGTCAGGTTTTTTCTGAGCTTGGAGTTGATGCCCATTTTTGAGGAATAGTAGAGGATTCCTTTGCGTCTAGCTGTGCTGTATCTGGCCGGTGAGTGTTTGATGCTGACACTGGATTTACAAAATGTAAAGCGTTCCAATGCTTTGATGAGGACAAAAAAATTAGAATGCTTTGGGATTCTAGGTAAAATCATGTTGGTCGAAATGCTAAAATGTGATTACATACTCTTAATTGATACCTTTTGATTGGTATTATTTGAGTATATCCTGCTTGGTCTAGTGACTTTTTAGAGTGTTTATCAGTTTTAGGAAGTATGTTCCAGCTCCAGCCTTTGAATACAATAGAGGACTCCAAAGGAAAATGATCAAGGCAGCTGTCGTCTTTTTTTTTGGTTTTCCAACATGAACTAGGTACATTTTATTTTTATATGCCTTATAGATTATTTGCATACCTTTGAATACACAAACAATAGGAATTCCAAATATAGTCTATATTTAAGTAGACATGATCAGAGGCTTCCTCTTATTAGTCTTAGTTCCTGTCTAAAGAATGAGCACACTGGAAACTAAGGATGCAACATTGTGTGTCCATAAATAATGAACACTGAAACTGACGTGAATAAAGAAGTAAGTGTTCTGAGGAAAAGCTGCTTTATTTTGTGTTTTAAGCTGCCAGCTGTTCAAGTTTAATCCCATGTGACTGTGAGGATATATATTCTGCCAGTGTCTGTCTCCTGTCTTTAGGAAAATGAACTTGTCAAATGAAAATGTTTCATTAAATTTCATAAATGATTTAAAAAAAATGCTTTTTAATAATTTCTCTCAATGTATGAAGTACTAACTTATATATATTCTGTTTATAGTCCCATCATGTATTTTGAACATTAAATGGTAGTGCAAATAGCACAATTCAAAATTGTGCACAAAAATAAAGTAACATATCTTGCACTACAAAAATAGCACAACCGTTACAGCACCACTTGGATGCCTGTATATTTGATTCTCATAGTATTTTGACTTTTTGAATGATTTATACAACCTCTAGCCACTGCTTTTGTGGCTGATCTTTGTAATGGTTGCATGCATTATTGGTTTATAGTTGTTATCCCAATCTGGATTGAAGTACTCTCCTTTTTAGACTTGTTTTTAGAGAGGAACGTTTGGTTGGAAGTTCAATTAGTATTTATGGAGGAAAGAAACTGGGAGGGAGGAAGGGTGTGCTTATGTGTCCCCCCTCCTGATGGGTTGATCAATGCCCAGTTGATAGTTTCCCTGGAGATGCCCCACTCTCCAGATTAATTGGGGATGGGAAGTAGAAGTGTGGGGAGAAAAAAACTTAAACAAAGTAGGGAGTTAATGAAAGCTGCAGAACATGTAGAGGGATATAGGGTTGCAACAAATGTTACGAAACATAATATGAAGTTGATGTACTTGTCATCTCCTTGGCTGCACTCCAATTGGGAATATTCTATTCAGAGAGATGATTACATCATTGTAGCTATACTAAGAAAATGATGCTTCATTACATTAATCTGTACTGGCATACCATGGCTATATTCAAGGATTGGAGGGGTAGATAGCAGAAGGACAGACAGGACTTAAAAAACACCACCTAATAAATTACTTATTATGAAAAGTTAGGCATTTTTTCAGTTGATAAGGATACCATAAACAGTGAAATGCATATGCTCTGTAAATCAAACTGTGACGAAATGCATAATCAACTGTAAATTAAATGATGCAACAAAATAATACAGCTTCTCTTTTGCAGTGTTCTGTGGCTTCATTTTTAAAAATAGCTGTAAAATTTGGTTGAAACTTCTTTATCACCTACTGCAGTGATCTAATTGAACAAGCTATTTCTTTTGCTGGTGATATAGTTTTGTAGATTGTAAGAACAACAGGAGCACCTGGTGTTCCAGATATTGGTGAATCTGGAGAAGAGCTCACATGTCAGCATGAGTGGTGCATGCGAAGGTCGATTGAAGGTGCAAAAGTAAACTTTTTCATTCGTAATCATTAAAATAATTGGGGGGGGGGGTGGAAATCACAAAAAAACAGTTTGTAGATTCTTCAGATAGCCCAGTAGGTAAACAGTTGGTGTGATTGGTACTGAGTCATACAGACCAGAAAATTCCCAGGTTTGATAACTGGTTTGTGTTGATTGAGCTAGTCTCAGATAGGATGATGATGTGGTACCGCAGTCACCTTCAGTGTCCCTGGGAGAGGGACTTGCACTCCTAATCTAGGGACACTGAGGGTGACTTTGGTGCCCTGTCTGAGGCAACAATAATTCTGTCCTGAATGTGGACTTCTAATTGACCCAATGGCTTATGAACTAGCTAATCAAATCTTTGGAAGGTAACAGTGATGTTATTTTGTAGGTTTCAGCCTGCCAGGCATTAGAGAATGAGAGCTTGCAGACATCATTATTCTTAATGGTTGTGCAATCTAAAAAGTAAACTCTGAAGGACACAGAGTAGGTGTTCCGATTTTCAAATCAGTCGGGTGCAGAATATTTTTGCCCACAACTAATCTGTTTATAACTGAAAAAGATACTACAGATACTGGCAATCTAAAGAAAATAGAAAATGCTGGAAGCACTCAGCAGCCCAGGCAGCATCTGTGGAGAGAATCCGGTTAATGTTTCAGGTTGATGACCTTTCGTCAGAACACCTGAAACGTTAACCCTACCTTCCTCTCTCCACAGATGCTCCAGCATTTTCTGTTTATAAATCGTCAAAGCATTAATTAGATATGCAATGCCTCAATGAAGTGTGAACCATTATTCAATTAATGGTGTCATGCTCAGTATGTTCCCTTGTGCCTTTGAAGCTGACTTAATGGACAGTTCTGTGCTCTGAGGCTTCTTTCAGCTGTGATAAATACAGGAAGCTGTTGGCCAGTTCTTCAGTTTAACGCATATTTCCAGGTCACAGCGACAAGTCAGATCTCCATGAACGTGAAGGCATGCATTTATGTGAAAGCTCATTTAAAGGACTAAGTATCTCATAATTATTTATGTTGGCATAAAAAAAGTGTTTAATGTACCAATCAAAACCATTGCTAATTTTATCTGCTGATTTACCTGCTGTGTACATTTCTTTTTTGTAATAAACAATTTGTAATTGTAGCATGAAATATTTGGTCTACCTGTGTGGTGTTTTCCTGCCTCTTGCAGAGATGAGGAGTATTCAATGTGCATCCTGTATTGCTTCCAGTATATCCCAACATTAAAAGGGTAGATTGTTAGCTGTGAGGAAAGCTGCATCACACTCACTATACGTATAAGGTTAAGTTTCTGGTCATAAGCGCTCCAGGTCTTCCTCTGAAAGCTGCCTTTTGCACTGAGTAAAGAGTGTTGTGCAACAGCCCAAACTAACAATGAAGTTAGGCATTCTTGTTTGTGGGCAGTACAGGTATGATATATTAGTATGTAAAGAAATATAGTGACTTTTAGATTCTTGTTTATCTCCAATGTATGCTGTGGTATTTTCCAAGTACTCGTACTACTGATATTTCCTGAAATAAATATATAAATGGGAGTTGTGCAGCTTTAAGATACTTCAGAAGCATTATCGGACTAGTGCATGATTGAAAATAGTTTGTCTGGTCCCTTTAGATTCAAGCTGGAAATGGACAAATTAGAAAAAATGTTATCATTTATATGGCTATATTGACCCCACCTTATGTTTTTTGGCAGTGTTTTCCTTTCTACCATATTAGGCACAGTGTAGTTAACATGCCTGTAAACCATTTGTTGGTGCTACTGTGAGACCCCTGAAAGATTGTTCTGTATTTTAAGAACACAGCTATGCTCATCTTTCTTCTCCTGTTGGTTAGTAAGCAAATTTGGCATTTTGAGTAGTACTTTTGCAGCTAATCAGTGAATGATTTTTACATATATAACATCATAAAAAGGTTTATCATGCATAGCTCAAGGGATTTATATTTTGTTAAAAATGGGTGATATTTTATTCTCTCATTTTTAAATGGTATGAAATTCCGCCAATTTACCTCCTCCTCCTTCTGCCCCCCCCCCCCCCACCCCTCATTAGGCTGTGCTCAAGAGAGCAGGGAAATAACTTGCTCCCAGACTTCTAATGCTGTTTTTTGGCCTGGTTCTAGTAGACATGTAACACAGCATGATGAGAATGTGTTTTTTTCCTCTCCTTTCTCAGAAGGCTAGGTGCTTCTCTATAGTAGTAAAAGCGAGACTAGGGGCTCAACAGGCTGGTAAGACGTGCTCGTGCTCCAATATGCTGCTTTTCTTTCCCATTAATCTTTTGCATACACCATTTTCCAACCAGGAGTGTGAGCAGGTGACTGCCTCTTGAGTTCTCTGCCTTTGCTAACCTTCAGTGTGCTGCTTAGTATACCAGAGCATTCAGGATGATTTGCACATCAGGTTTTTTTCTCTCTCTCACTGTGGGGAATTGTCTGTGTGCTGCACAACACTTTCCTTTGTTGATGTACGGAGTTTGAGGACTTGCTGTTTGCAGCAATCTCTTAGAAACCAGCAATGTGGAATTGCAGCACTGTTCTGAAATTCAACTGATAATGCTACAGACTATGTATTCCCCCTCCCATTTTCCAACAGCTCTTAACTTAAAATGCTGTTTGGTCAATTTTTTTCTTTCCACAATTTGAAATTTGCACAATCTGTTGCCAGTGTGTAGGAAAACAGACTTTCTCCTATATATAATTTTACTGTAATGAGTTGAAACTTTCTGAATCAAAAAGTCTTGGGTACTATTTAAGGTGCTGGTTACCAATGAAATAGCAATCAAAGTTTGATTATATTTTCTGTTAGTAAGTAGTAGATCTACCATGGCATTGTTCATGTTGGATGGAGGCTTTATAAGAACAAGGATGTTATGACAAGTAGTATTATTAGGGAACACTGATTGACTTACCAGCACTGGGGGTGAGTCTGTGACTTGCGAACACGAGGAAGAGGGCCAGGGTCCAGTTGTACTGGAAAGGGGTCTTAAGATCTAGTTGTAATTTGTAAGGGAACAGTGCAGATGGAGGTTCTGGGATTATTGGGAGAGGAGTCCTGGGTTCAGGGAGCATTGGGGCAGCTCTGAGATAAGAGAGCATTGACAAAGCAATATATGGGCATGTGACCACTGAGATGGGGTTCCAGGATTGGGGTGAGGGAAGTCCGGGTTTGAGGGTCCTGGGGTCCAGCAGGATTGGGAAAGGGGTTTTGGAGTACTAGGGGACCAAAGTCTGACAGTATTTGGGGTTGCGAGATTCTGGCAGTATTGCAGGGGGGGGGGGGGGGGGTGGGGGGGCGGTGCGGGGAAGCAGGGCCTAGCAGCCTTGTTGGGAAGGGGATGCAGGAGAATGGGAACCAAACTACCATTGACTCAATGATAGGCAAGTAAAATCAATAGTGAATTGCAACAGATAGTGAGTGTGTTACCTATATGGGATGTGCATGTGACGTGCAAGACTTTCAATGTATTATATTGTATTCATGTCCTTTGAAAATATGCTATAAGTGGATAGAAGTGGACGGTAAACAAAAACAAATCCTATTCTTGTTCACACAGCAGCATTTCTGGCTATGTATATTTAGTACTGCAGCAAAACAAATTGCATCTAAGGTTGAAAAATAATTCCTGAAGTCAGTATGTTGCAGAGTGGTGATAAATAAAAATCACTCAAAAATAACAGTATACTTATTTCTGGAAATGTGCCAGTAGATTCTGAATCACTTGACTCATCTTGCATGGTGACCATATTTTGTTATAGTGATACTCGCTGAAATTCTTGTATTTGTAATACAATCCTCTTTTATGCAACCCCTCCTTTTTATTTAAAATAAACTTGCATGCTATGAATGAATGATTTATCATATATTAAGCATATATTTTAACACCTTCCTCTGATTTTTTGAAATAAAACTTTAAAAAGTTTAAACATTTTATTTTTCTTTTATAGTATTTTTGGAGGACATCCAACAGCTGCAGTGAAATGTTTGCGCTGTGTCCAAAACTAAATTAGGATTTCATATTTTCTTCAGAGTAGACTGCAAAACCAGCTTACATAAGGTCTGCATATTGGTCTTGTCATATGTGTCTGTGTGGCTTTATGATGTGTACTTTCTGGAGTGACGCTGAGCCATACAGTCCAGGAAGATTCCAGTTCAATCACTGAGCTACACTGAATTAGCAGATCTAGGCTGGCTGGTCTTAGTCTCCCTGAGTTAGGGAGGGGAAAAGTCAGGCAAAGTTTCCACTCTTGATCGCTATCTTGTGACTTATAGTAAAAAAAAAACTCACGTGTGTTTGGGATATTCATTAGGACAGGATCAAGCTTGACTATGATGTCCCACATAGTCGAATAGATTGTTATTCACTGTCTGCAGCTGAAGAATTGCACTTGAGCGGTACTAGAGGGCTATCAAACCATACAGTTGCCACTTTTTGAGATAACTAGGGGCAAAATTAGTACTTAAATATAAAGATTAAAACAGTTGTTGTCTGATCACCAAGAAATAAGATGGAATTCTGTAGTGTCCCATTATTTGTGTAATAAAACATAAAAAACATACAACTTCTTTGATAAAGTGTAACCATATAGTTAGTGGTATGTTATTTTTTGTCTTTTTTGAGAATATTGTGTAGCATTTTAATAAATTTAATTGAAATTCTCTGCAGTGTAACTAATGCCCTTTTTCCCTTGATTATTAGTGATTGTTGTAATTTTAAAAAATATGGGTGGTAGGAATATGATGGAAATCTTAAAGTTTGAATTTCACTTTAAATGTATACATGTCTGCTATATCGGCTATAGATTCTTCTATCCATGATGCTTTAAGTCTTGTATATAATAAAAAGAGTTTTCAAGAGCCCTTCATTTTGGATGAAGATGTGGGGGGGAAAAATCAAACTGTCAAAGGCTTTTGTTGGGGGAGGGATCTCTATGGCAGTATAGTTTTGCTGAGGCGTTCATTCTGTAGATACAATATCATAGCAGTGACTTGAGGTAATATGATTCGGTCCACAATGTTAAACAGTTTATCCAGTTGCGACCTTAATCCCAGACAGTACTTCCTACGTCCTGCAGGGTTTAATAAAACTCCACAAAAAAATAAAAGATCAGGTGCCTTGTTAAACAGTAGCAGACCTATACACAGTACATGCCACGTATTACCTCCCACTGGGTCTGTCCAAAACAATGTTGATCATTTTTGGTTCATTGTGCTAGTTAGCCCTACTGTTCCTTTTATGCTGCTACAAATTAAATCCTTTCATATATCATAGAAATATGATGCAATGTACCAATTAGAGGAGCATAAATATATATGCTTGAAAAAGTTGCATCTAACTTCTATGCTCTGATTTTGGAAATTTCCCAAGTTTGCGGTTCTTGTGGGGGGGCGGGTAAAGTTTTATGGTTAATTGATATTCAGCTCAGGCTTTTAAATCCATCCTTGCTGCAAATTAAAAAATCATGTTTTTTGAATTTTTTAAGGTTTATTCTTCAGCCAAAGGTAGTAATTCACAATCAGCTCCTCGAAAAACAGAAAATAGCAGAAGAGAAGATCAAAGAGCTTGAGGTGAGTGCTGCTCAACCATGCTTTCAGTATAGAACTTAAGTGAAGAATGCTGGAATAGTGCTTTCTTTTTAAAACAAGTGAATTGCATATCTTGTAATGGCTGCGTCTCCTGCCCCTGCAAGGCTAACTCTGTATGTCTCAAGGCTCCATCCTCAACTAAATGCTGCCCTTCTTGGTGGCATCACTGTTAGGCATAAGGTCAGCTTTCACATTTGCTACCAATCTTGATTTGTGGACCACCACGGTATTGTTCATATGTTTAGCTAACATCGTTGTGAATGAACAAGAACTTCCTTCAGCTCAACAACAATAAGACCTGCTAAAATTTCCACTCCTTAGATTTCCCCCCTTCCCGATTCCATCCCTCTTCCTGCTGCTCGCACAGACTGAGCCTAAAGATGGGCAACCTTGGTGTCCTGTTTGACCCTGAGTTTCAGTTCACATCTTGGCCATCAACAAGACAGCTTATTTCTAACTTTGCAATATTGTCCAACTCTGTCTTACATCATCTCCACTGTCTCAGAAATCCTTATCTATGTCTTTTTTGCCTTTAGACTTGATTAATCCAACAGCTTCCTCGCTGGCCTTCTGAGTTCTATTCTTCACAAATTGCAATTTTTCCAGAACTCCATTACCTGCAACCTATCCTATACTAATTCTTGCTTCCCTATCACCCCTGTCCTCAGCAAACTTCATTGGCTGTTTATCCGCCAATGCATTGATTTCAAAATCCTTGTCCGCATTAACAAGTTCTTTTTCCCCCACCACAGCAACCTTCTTCAGCTCTTATGTTACAGCATAAGCCTTCCACTCTTACAACTTTGCCCTCCTTTGCATCCCCCCTTCACTCTTTTGGCTGCTGAGCGTTCAGGTGTCACAATCAGGAATGCTTTCACTACAACTCATCTGGCCTTCAAAAGTCTCCTCAAAACTGGTCACCACTCCATTTCCCAGCACTGCTCGATGTCCGGTTATTTTGCCTCTGTGAAGCGCCTTGGGAAGTGTTTTTATGTTAAAGGGCGGTATTGTTACTTCATGGTTATTAACCTTGGTGTTTCCAGAACCAAAACAGCTAAATAACCAGTAGGCTTAAATATATGTAAGTACAATAAATTTGTAATTGCCAGCCAAAAACAATCTTCTGTTAAAGCTAATTACTGAAATCGGGTTATGCTACATATGATTTATTGAGTGACCTAATAGCACATGGTTTAAAATGGAGACACAGGAAGTACAGTTGATTCTAAAAACCCAAATATGCACAAAGGTTTCACAATATTCAATTAGTGACTAATAGCTAAGCTAAGGAATCACCAAATAGGGATAAAATATGGTTTTGGATAGATAATTGGCTTAAGATTAGGGAACAAGACAGTCATAAATGAGACATTTTCAGGCTGGGAAGAGGTTATAAGTGGGATGTGATTCCGGTGTGTGATTTGGGATCCTTGAGATAGATGTAAATATATTTTGAAGGTATCATAAGCGAAGTCTCCAGGTTTCCTGATACCAGAACAGGAACAATTAATGAGGAACCATGAATCCACGTTCAGAAGGATTTGGATCCTATAGCTAACTGAGGCAGCAGGTAGCAGATTCAGTTTCATGTGGATCAATATAATATGGTATGGGAGCAATGAATCGAGAGGGAGCATGGAAGAGTCGTACAGCATGCTGAACAGGAAAGATCGCCACGGGTTATTGTGGATTAATTTATGAAACTGTCACCCTACTGCTATAGTGAAAAGGGCAAATAAGTTACTGGGTTGCTTCATTAGAGGCACAGAGTACAAATCAAAAGAGGATTTATTAATGCTGTGTAAGTGGCATTGATCGGACGACATCTTTGAGTACTATGTGCATATCCAGTCATCTAATTTCTGCGGAAAAGAACAGACGTCGATGCAGCCTAATTTCAGTTTTTATGACGGATGTAATAAAGTTGGTCTAGGCAAGTTTTTCAGTACAGTGAAGTATTCAAATACGAGGGAGACATGAAAAATTAGGTATTAGATTTGTAGAATAAATTATCATAAAAGGTAATTGAAGGGAATGATATTTTTTTTTAAAGTTCACCGAGATATGTTTCTGGAGAAAGAACTGAATGAGGGGTATGGCGGGTAAGTGGGGTTGAGATCAGTTGAAAAAGTATGGGCTTACTGGACATAATGGCCTTTCTCGTTCCTAAAAGAACTCCCGCTCTTGTGACATGACTTGCAAAAAGTAGGAGTTTTTCAGTTCTTGCAGAGCAATTCAATCTTGATTATAATTGGGGGGAAACTCCATGATGACTTGAAGTTATAGTTTATCCTTATAATATTAGTCACAGTATTTGCTGGAGTAACCATATGAAGTTCTGATGTAATTAGCAGGCTACTGCCTCTATGTAGCTGAGGAAAGCTCTTGGTGTTAGCTTTGGTGAAGAGTTGCTGGCATGCCATTGACCTTTATTATTTAGAAAAGATGATGGCGATGACTGTCACGATGGCAAAATTGAACTCATTAAATGTTTTGTTGTATCAGTTGCTATGTGTTATAGGAAATATATTCTGGAAATAACTAATTATAAATGGTGCCATATCTCTTGAATATAATTTTGTATATGTGCTTGCATATAAAGAATATTTAACATACCATGGGAGAAAGGAAAGGATGTTACCAGTGGTTATTAAAGTTTCTTTTTCTGTGATGCCCCCAATGGCCTACTGAGGTGATGTAGATGTGGTGTGGTACTGAAATGACAGGGGAGAATGAAAGAACTTCCAGTTATATAAGAGCGTTGTCATGTCCTCAGGATGTTCCAAAGTTCTTCGCAACCAATGAATTACTTTTGAATTGCAGTCATTGTTGTGTAGGTAAATACGACAGCCAAATTGCGCACAGCAAGGTCCCAGAAACAACAAATTAAATGAATGATCAGTTAGTCTGCTTATAGTGTTGCTTAAGGAAGGAATGTTGTGCAGGACACTGGAGAACTCCATACCCTTCTTCAGATAATGCCATAAAATCTTTTATATCTACTGGAACCAGTAGAAGGAGTAAAATATCCCATGGCGCTATTCAAAGAATGGCAGGGGAGTTCTCCTGGAGTCTTGGTCAATAATTATCCCTCAACCAACATCATTCATGTTCATTTTCCTTATCTGAATTTGAGACTATGTCCTTGGTTTATGGTTATGAGAAACAATTTATCAGGATTCAGTTTACCTATGCCCCTTAGAATCTTGAAAACCTCTAATAAAGTCTCCTTTTTTAGCTCTTTTTTTCTTCAGTGTTAACATTTTGAGTTGTTCTGTCATTCCTCATAGCTCAGATACCTAATCCCTGGTGTCCATTTCATTACCCCTCTCTATATCCTCTCCAAAGTCAGAATTTCCCAGTCTAGTACAGTGATGAGAATTGCACATAGAACATCTAGGTACAGTGAAACTAGTGCCTTAGAATACAAGCCTTTGTGACCTGTGTTCTTTCCCTCTAGCTATATACCCTGAGATCTTGTTTCCCATCTATACTGCTGTTGGTTTCGACAAGCTGTCCATCAGTACCATTAGATTCCTCTCCTGTATTATGCCCTACAGTTTAATACTGTTCATCTTACCCAGTTCTTCATACCTACCCTATTCACATCATCTTGCATTTTCCCACATCAGCCACTTGTCAGCACAGTCCCCCAAACTATGTAGATTGCTCTGTATGTGATCTGCTTGATCCCTGTTAATTGCAGCCCCTATTTGTTTTGGATCATCAGCAAACAGACAGCTTTATAACTTCCAAGATCTACGACAGCTTCCAGACATCTATTTTCAAACACGGCTTGCAAGTTGAGTGAAGTGTTGCAACCTAGTTAAATCTGCTGTTTACTCTTGATTCTGTTCAATTTGACTACTAATAAGCTTGATTTGCAGTTGTAGCCTCAAATATACTGGTTGCTAGAGTGCTATTTGTCAATTGGAGAGATCATGAGCATACAGTGGTAATCTGTAGTATTTCCAGTATGCCTCATTGGAAAAAGGTGACCATACGATCTCCTACCTGAGATTATTTCACATTTTGGTGTATACGGAGTGTGGACTTGCCTGCAGAAATGGCCCTTAAGGGATGAAGTCTGTGGACCTCGCCCGATTCGTAACAATCGTAACATTGCCCCTGTGTTATTTTGCGAATTGCCTTCCACCATACTGATGGAGTGCCATGCACAACTCCTCTTTGCTTTCTCTATTCCTATTCATTTTTAAGTAGCAAAATAGCCATTAACAATAAAAGCTGCCCAATTTTCTGAAAATAATATTTCTGCATTACAGTTATCACTCAAGTTTTTATAACTAAATTCAAACGCATTCGTTTGTAAATAGTCTAACTATGCGTGTTCATATGGCTTAACATTTTGGTATAATAAAGGGAATACCATACATAATATTCCATTAAATATTTTTCACATTTTATTGTTTTCGCATCAAAGGAGCCACATAATGAACACAGCTGGAGTTGTTGTCTCTTCATTTACTTGAAGAGAATGTTCATAGTGTAAATACTTTAAACCCACATCACACAACAGTAGACTAAAATCTGTATTCCTTCCAGGCACACACGAACAAATCCACAAAGAAGTGTCGGAAACTATTAAAAACTTTTTTTTTAAACCACTTGACTTAATTGATTACCTAATTCTTTTTCTGATTAAGTTGTAATGTATGGCACAAACATTATACACATAGGTGGGGTATAATATGTCTTCTACTGCGATACTGATCAAAACTTGCATGCAAATGATCAGTTATCTATTCCAGCGAGGTTCATGACATATCCTTTGTGTTACAACAACTTAATTGCAATGTGAATTTTGTGAAAATCATCTTGTGAATCATTATTTACTTTGAAAAAGTTTATTATGTGGCTCCTTTTTGTATTCATTCAGAAAACAAATCTATTCCAAAACTTTCTCTGTGATGTTCAGTGGTGCGGTTTGTAATTTAAACATCCTTTCCGTAAATGTGATCTGCAGTTTGAATACACCACATCATATGGTCGAATGATGTCGTTTGCAGAAGCCAGCATCCTGTCAGGAAATTCTGTTGTAATGACAGTAAGGCTTTTCAGATTTGGGAACAGAACTGTACAGCTGAGTGTGTTTTCTTTTTGAAATGTCATCCCAAGGGTTATAGTACCCTGACACACTCATTATTTCCCAGAAAGATATTCAAAATTGTAGCTAGCTGTTTCACATGAGATTAAAATTAAATACAGATTTGAGTTCCCCTTCTACAGTTCAGAGGCTACCTGGGTGGCTTAAATTGTAAATAATACTGGATGTGGGTAGCTTCCTGGGTATGGGAAGCTGATCTAGAGTTGTGTAAAGATCTTAGCTGTGAACAAACTTAGTAACTGCTTCATATAAATTAATGGAACAGTTTTAATGGTATGGCTCAATACCAGATTGTTCCCATGCTCAACTTGCTAGCCTCCACCCTCCACAAATACAACTTATTCAGAATGCCATGACTTGTGTCTTTGCCTGCATCATCCCCGTCCTCATGAAACTCTTATTGGCTGCGAATTAACTTTTAAGATCTTTGTTCTTGCCGTAAGTCTTTCCTTGACCTCATTCCATCATACCTCAGCAATCTCTTCCAGTTATATGTCCCTCCACCCACTCCCTCTGCTCTGCCATCAGCATCCACTCCTCTAGCCACTATGCTTCCACATTCTGGAGCTCTTTTTCCTCAGTATTCTGCCTTGCCATCTTCCTATAAACCTTCAAAAGCTCCATAAAAACTCTGTGCTTTTGTCCTCCAACCCCCTTTTCCTTTCCCTTTCTGCCTGGTGGCTATTCATTGTGTACCGTCCTGAAAAACAGTCTGAGGAATGTCATGGAAATTATTGTATGTAATTTCAAGTTTCAGTCTTGGCTCAGTAGTAGTATTCTTGTTTTGAGTCAGCAGATTGTGGGCTCAAGCCCCACTCCATGACATGAGCACATAATCTAGACTGAGACTTTGGTGCAATACTGGGGGAGTACTGCATTATCGGAGGTGCTGTCTTTCTTATGAGATATTATACTGAAGCCTTGCCTGAATAAGTGGATGTAAAAGATCCCATGGCATTATCTGAAAAAGAGTAGGGGCATTATCCTTCAACTAATGCCACCAAAAACAGGATCTTACTGTGCACAAATTGGTTGCCACCTTTGCCTACACACTTTACAGACAAATTAATTTTTTTAAGTGTTTTTGGACATCCTGAGGATGTGAAAGGTGCGATATAAATGCAGAGTTTTAAAAAATTTCTAGTCGCAGAATTTTTGACAAACAGCTTGGCTCGGATTTTGGAGTCAGCGGTGAAGGAACGGCGCTCGCTGTTTACCTCGCTGACAGATGCCCACAAGGTTTCCTCCGGATTAGAGCAAGTCTCCACTTAAAAGCCAGTGTCTGATCCAGTGCGGTGCCCTCTACAGGGGATCTGTGGCGTCTGTGAGTAGGCCAAGTAACAGCGAGGCTCTTCAACCAATCAGATTGAAGAATCCTCACTGAAACACGCAGGGGGGGGTTTTAACCTGAATAAAATGGGTGGGTTGGGGGAAGTTAAAGTAATAAAAATCTAAATCCCAACCCCAACCCGCCCACTTCCGGATTTAACGGAGGGGGGGCGGGGTGGGGTGGGGGGTGGCGGGCAGCCAACCCGCTGCCAGGAGGCAGGTTGGCACTTTAGATATGATAATGAGGCCCTGAAGCCTCTGATTTAATCTGCTGTACAGGTGAACTGTGGCCGGCCAGGGATCCCGATGCTGCAGCGAGGTGAGGACAGCCTCGGGGAGCACTCTTTGTACTTCCTCCCAGCCCCCCAAGCTAACCTACCATCAGCCTGCCCCATACAAACACCACCCCCCACCCCCGAGTTGGGGATCGAACTCCCCACGGGGATCAGCTGCCTGATCCGCTCTTCCACCAATTTCAGTATGACCTTGCTGCTGGAAGATGCATGTTAATGATCTTCCTTCTGATCGCACCTCCCCTGGGGGGAAGTTCCTTGCCTATGTTTGGTCATTCAGAGTGACTGCTGCCAACATACCGGAAGCTGCTGCCAACATACCGGAAGCTGCTGCCAATGACTAGAAGTTGCGCAGAAGCGTTCTGCGCATAAATCTGGAAGCTGCACAGAAATCTGGTTTAAGTATTAATGTATACTAATGTTGTAGTTTTGCTATCGCTACTGTTTCTGCTTTGTTTTCCCAATGTCTGTGAGACCCGAAGGCCCGCTCTATCCCCGGCTTTGTTTCCCCAGAGTCCGTGTGTCCCGAAGGCCCGCTTTATCCCCGGCTTTGTTTCCCCAGAGTCCGTGTGTCCCAAAGGCCCGCTGTATTCCCGGCTTTGTTTCCCCAGAGTCCGTGTGTCCCGAAGGCCCGCTCTATTCCCGGCTTTGTTTTCCCAGAGTCTGTGTGTCCCGAAGGCCCGCTCTATTCCCGGCTTTGTTTCCCCAGAGTCCGTGTGTCCCGAAGGCCCGTTCTATTCCCGGCTTTGTTTTCCCAGAGTCCGTGTGTCCCGAAGGCCCGTTCTATCCCCGGCTTTGTTTCCCCAGAGTCCGTGTGTCCCGAAGGCCCGTTCTATTCCCGGCTTTGTTTTCCCAGAGTCCGTGTGTCCCGAAGCGAACAACCAAAAAAACACTGAGACTGCGCATGCGCAACTACTTCTACTTTGTTGGCAGCAGTCGCTGCCTTGATCTTTTTACCTGCTTCCCTGGCTGAGATTATTAGCTTGACGTGTGGAATTGCAGGTGCAAACCTGCATTCTATCAAAAAGCTGAAGGATGGGACAGAGTAGATAGAAACAAGTGATTGAAGGGGCTAGAATGAAAGAACATAGATTTAAGATTTAATGCGAGAGACAGAGAACAGGAGTAAGTTTTTTTTTTTACAGAGGGTTGTGAGGCTGTGCAATGCACTTAAGAGACCATGTCAGCATTTAAGAATCGATTAGTTAGGTGGTTGAAGGAAAAGGGAATAAAGGGATATGGGAACAGGGCAGGCAAGTGGGATTATAAGACTACTGCTCGTGCAGAGGATAAGCAGCAACACGGACTGGATGCTTGTTAAAACTGTATATTTGTGTGTCTAAGCATAATGCCCAGTAGCTTCTGCCTTTGGCAAACTGGGAGTGATAATTCTACGAATTGGCCATAATCCCATTTATTCCCCTGTTAATGTATTCAGTTGGATACATTGTCTGAAATGAGGGCGTTACCTGAAATGGATAAACATTTTAAGACTTTTTGAATGTAACATCCCTTAAAGATTGATTTGAAAAATGTGATAATGTGCTGAACATAGAAATTTATTGCAATAAGTGAAATTGCTGTTAGTTATTTCAGTTGTTAGAATATATTGACATGTTTGGAGTGACACATTGTTTATTGCACCAAATAGTGTAGTGCCCACAGTATTTGGGAAAAGAAAATACCGTGCAACATTTTTAACCTCTCTACATTCTGTAAACGCAATGCTGTAAAAGAGGTTTTAAAGTTTTTGTGAATTGACATATATCAAAATTTAATAGCTTTGCCCGCTGCTGATCACATTTTGATTGCACTGAAAGATACAATGTAATCAAGATTACAATCATCAATTATTTTCAAGTTTTAGAAGACTTTTCACCTTTTATTTTAGATTTGAGTCTGTAATTATTTTGGGTAAAATAACATGGTTTTCTAATATGTATCAAGTGACTAGTTTTATTCTTAATCTACTAAATCCCTTTTTTAATCTAATCCCATGATTGACCAATGGTAAGAATCTATGTTTTGCAACTTTATAAATACTGTTTATAAATTTGGGCCTCCTTAGTTTAATGTTTAGGCCACTGTCTAAAACTAATATTTGAAGAGAGTAGAAAGTGATTATTAGGGATCCTGATACAGTGGCTGGTTCAGTGCGCATGATCTTTTCTGTATGAAGCTATGCTGGGCACTTGATTTGGCAGACGTGTGCAGAATGAATTACTAAAAATAATCTCCTTTGCGGGGGCTTTGGACTGGTGGTGGTTACTGATGTAATGCATTGAATGTAGTTCTTTGCAAAAGGGCAGAGGGGAAATAACACATTTCTGGTAGGAGTGGCATTTCTTTAAACTGCTGACGCATTCAGCTGTTTGTATCTGTCTCTTCCAAAAGCCTGGACCCAGAATGTTTTCCCCCACTGATTCCTTTCTAAAGTGAACAAAGCTACCTCTGTAATTGGCTGGAGAATTTGAAAGTTTTATACAAAGCTAAAGTACTTGTGTGAAGTTCTTTTTTGTTTGAGTCCTTTACTGTGTGTGTGAAATATGGGGCACATTGTGCCTAATGCCCTGGAACAGTAGAGTCATTTTCTGATAGAATGTTATGCTTTTTAAGTTTTACAGACACCGGTATTGTGGTTGTGTTGGTAACTACCTATAATTGTTATTGGCTTCACTGCTCCCCCCCGCCCCCCCAAGCCACACACATCCCACCACCATACCAAAGATAAAATAGGAAACTTTTTCTCAGTGGTCTAAAGTTTCCTGCAGCAGAACAGATGAGATGTGGAATAGTGCAGAGTCATTAGGCCTGAATGCATTCCCGCTATCTAACATGTCCTTCTAACATGTCCTGCTAATCCTATCATGTGGGTAGATTTTCTTTCTTTCCAAAGGCTTCAGGGTACCAAATGGAATTTATCTTAAGCACCGAAGTGGGGACAAAATGTGAGCTGATTAGCATGCTCTGGGGTGCACACTTTCAGCTTTATGTTCATGAAGCTGGTCACTTTAATTTGGAGTTCCTCAAGATTTCTTGCTGCGCCCTTAGTTTTAAAGAGAGGGGAGTCCTTTGCATCTTTCTTTCTCTGGCCCAAATGTAATTCTTATATTTCCATGTCGTTCATTCGAGAAACACCCCTCATTGTTTTAACCCTATGTATTGAAATCTTACCAAATATGATGAGCTTAGATGTTCTTCTGGTGACCTGATTGACCTGTTCAGTCCATGTCACCTAGAAAAAGGTTGGGCCATGGTAATTATGGTCCAAGGCTTCATCCTTCCAGTGACTTTGATTGGTGTAAGAATCACGTTATAATTTGTATTATTGTCACATTATTACCAGTGACCAATCCCTACTCCTGCTTTGGAGCCAGCATCCTGTTTTCTATGGTCCTCCCTGCTTGCTCTCTCCTGGAAAGAGTAGCTGGAAGATTTGGGATGGCCAGCAATGCCAAAGCAGAGAGCCAGACTCCTACCCAAGGCCAGGCTTGCTGAATACTAGGTTTATGCATATTTTGTACTTGTTTGCAGAGAGGGTCCAAATGAACACTAAAGAACTTACGTTAGCTCGAGGAACAGCACCTCATCTTTCGATTAGGCACTTTACAACCATCTGGACTCAACATTGAGTTCAACAATTTCAAACTATAACCCCTGCCCCCATTTTTCATGCCGTATGATTTTGCCATTCCCATTTGCAACATTTTATCTTTCCTGCCTCTTACAAAAGCACAGTATATTCTTCAATTCCTTCCTCCCCTCCCCCCCCCCCCCCCCCCCCCCGGTCTCTGCGCCTGCTTAATATCTGTTACATCTCCAGCTTTTTCCAGTTCTGATGAAGGGTCCCAGACCTGAAACGTTAACTCTGTTTCTCTCTCCACGGCTGCTGCCTGCCCTGCTGAGTGTTTCCAGCGTTTTCTGTTGTTATTTCAGATTTCCAGCATCCGCAGTATTTTGCTATTTTATTAACTTAATATGCTGTGTTCAATGAACTTTAATTAAAGTTGTGCAGAGCACATTATTACTTTTATAGTGAAATAAGCTAGATATTTGACAATGCTCAGGTTATATTAAAAATGAATCTGATTATATTTCACTTTATTTTGGCTAACATCTGTTCAGTGTTCTTTTATGGAGTGTGGTGTGTATTTGGTGAACTTTAATTTCTGCACCCTTTCTACTACTTGTAATAGTAATTTGTGATTTTTGTTTTGTATTAAAATGTCACGTCAAGAAGACACCGTTCAGCAACACCTTTTTTTTGTTTTTAGATAGCACCACGGAAAATCAACAAGTTCTTTTTATGAGACATTACATATTTTTATATTCTTATTTAAACCTGACCGATTAAATATACTATTAAAACCAGCTGTAACTTTTCAACTCTGCTTTGTTTATTTTCAATCCAAACAATTTCGGATATCCTGAGGATGTGCTAATAAATACAAGTGCTTTTTTTTAGGGGGGATACAAGAAGGCCCATGTCCTACATTCTTCTCCCCCTTCTCTTCATTATTGCTGATGAAAGAACTTGCATTTATACGGTGCTTTTCACAACCTCAGGATGTCCCAAAAGCTTCACAGCCAATTAAGTACTTTTGAAGTGTGGTCACTGTTGTAATGTAGGGAAAGGTGTCAGCCAATTTGTGCACAGCAAGCTCCCACAAACGGCGATTAGAAAATTACAATATAATCTTATGGTGAGAATGTGGAACTCACTACCACATGAGATTAGCATAGATGCATTAAAGGGGAAACTAGATAAGTACATGACGGTGAAAGAAATAGGATATGTTGATAGGGTGAGACATAGTAAGATGGGAGGAGGCTATTGTGGAGCATAGACCTGTTGGCCTGAATGGCCTGTGCTGTAAAATTCTGTTTAATCTGTTTTTTAGTGATGTTGGTTGAGAGATAAATGTTGGCTAGAACACCCCTGCTCTTCATTTCTACGTCCACCTGAGAGGGCAGACGGGCCTCGGCTTAACATCTCATCTGAAAGATGGCACCTCCGACAGTGCAGCACTCGCTCTCAGTGCTACATTGAACTTTTCAGCCTGGGTTATGTGCCCCAAGTCTCTGGAATGAGACTTGAACCCACAACCTTCTGACTCAGGGAGGAGAGTTATACCACTGAGCCAGGGCTGACACACTAGTCCACAGGCCCCATAATAGATTCCCCTCTCCCCAATATTCCCACAGTCAGAGTCCCTCCTCAGTACTTGTGCATCCCAGAACATTTTTTGGAACACAGGTTTTTGTATGTATGTGAGAGAGTAAGGAGAGAAATACAGACTTTTATGTTTCAGCCCAAAACTGGCATAAATCAGTTATGCACAAATTTCCTCAGAAAAGAACTACACAATACCACTCTTGCGCTGTAGTTACGCTGAATAACGTGACTGGCACATCATAACAAGCTCTCTTTACATTCAATTAAAAAAATCTTTATACAAATACATGTTTTTTGTATTGGTGTATTTTAAAATAGCCCTATAGAGTAGCAGGGGCATTTACACACAAGCTCCAGTTTGAGCCCTTTAAGCTGCACGGCAGCACGGACACGCAGCACTCCAGGGAACCCGCGCAGCCGGCTTTTCAATGCAAAAACCACACTTGCGCGGGATTTTGAATGGGCCGTGCAGCTCCTTAAAGGGGCCATGTGGCACCAACAAAAATTACAGGGAACGTTGGGTGTCATGTCACTCCAAAGCAACTACTGGTCTCAAACTGGTACCTGTAATATAACAGCACCACAAATCAGTCTTTCGTTCGCTGTCAGCAGGCAATTAACCAGTGACCAAGTTTTGAAATGTAACCAGTTGGAATTGCAACAAGGTTATTGGAAAAAGCTGTAAAATTACCACATGAGCAATGCAGTGGCAGATGTTGATAGAATGCAGGTTTGCACTTGCAATTCCACAAATGTCAAGCTGATAATCTCAGCCAGGGCAACAGGTGAAAACAGTAAACAGAAGCAAGAACTTCTCCACTGGGGAGATGCTATCAGAAGGAAGATCAGTGACGTGCATCTTCCTTTAGCATGCATCTTCATGCTGAAATTAGTGGAAGAGTGGATCATGCTGTTTACCTGCTCTTTTATCTATAGGCAGTGCGCAGACGAGTGTGACGAGGTGGGAAAAATGGAGGGTGAAAACACAAGTTCTGACAAAGGGTCTCTAAGCAAATTGTTATCCTATCTTTTCTCTTGCCAGATATTTCAGAAAACAGCATTTTCTGCTTTTTTTTTAAGTCAGTGCTATAAAATTAGAAATACAAGATGTTAGTCAAAAATTCTGTGACCAGAAATTTTGTTAAAATAACTTGCATTTATATAACACCTTTCACATCCTTGGGACGTCACAAAGCAGACAATTAATTACTTTTCTCTAGGCAAAGGCAGCAACGGACTATTATATCTTATAATCCTTAAAATATATTTGTTTTAAATATTAGAAGAAAAAGACTTTTCAGGCCAGCTCTGCTGCTGGAAGGGCCTGCTTGTTCCTAAGGCCCTGACCATGTTCTAAATCCCGAGGTCAGGCTAATTTTCATGAAGGTGGACGCCGGCACCACTTCAGGGGGTCCCTGGGTGTCTGTCCTGTGGGGGACAGGACATTCTGAGTAACACCTTGTTGCTACATCCGGGGTGGGCTGTTCTGGCTGAAGAACATCCAAAAGGTTTTTTGAGGAAGTTTCAATTTGGAAGTTGCAGTTAGGAAATTGGCATTTTGGGCCCTATTTTTGGCAGGATGTTGGCACACAAAGATGCCTACATCATGCAGGCGTACTCTGCGTCAGCACCAAAGGAGATGGAACTGGCAGGTGATGTCATGCTGCCAGCCCTCCGCTTCTTCTGATGTCAGTACAGAAGGGGTGGCCTCAAGAAGTGCCCGTCCACATTGGTAACAAAATTTCTTTGTGTGAAAAAATGGCAGAGACTCAGTAGAACTAGGTCCCACTTCAAATTCCAGTACCCCTACCTGCCTGGTTTATGCTGCTGAAGCAGAGGAATTTTAAGGCCTCAGAGTCTGTAAGACTCATGATAATTTATGCTTTTAGCAAATTTATTTTATTACTTGCTGCATTGATGTCTTTAGTGCACCATGGTGTCACTAAACACTCTTCAGATAGCAAGCTCTCTCTGGTCCTTCCCCTGTAATAAATGCATTTTACGATGGGAAGTGTATCCGGCTATTAACACATTTTATGTGTACTGCTCCCCCCCCCCCCCCCCATAAACAAGTAAAATATGAACATGGGTGTCCACATAGTCGTCTCCTTTTGTGGGATCTTATTCGTATATTGAAAATTTATCCTGTTGATGCCATAACATGCAATTATTTTTATCTGAAAACGCACAGTTCAGTCAGTATCTGTGGAGGGAACACAAGTGAACGTTTTGGGTGTAACCGTTCATCAAAATAGTTCAGGTTGCATCTGAAATGTTAACTTGTCTGTTCTCTCCACAGGCTGTCACAGGCCTGCTGAGCATTTCCAGTATTTTCTGTTTTGTTTCAGATTTCCAGAATATGCAGTTTTTCCTAATAATTTAAACTGTTCTTATCATCATCAACTGCACGTAAAATGAGATAAGTGGCGGATGTGCAGTGTATCAATGTAACCTGTCTGAACAAGCTTTGCTTGAGGATTTTGCATGTTAGGCAAGAGGCCCAAGGTGTTCCTAAGCAACTTCATTCATGCGATTGGTATTACGCAAAGTTTTTAGAGTAAAGATTTGGAAGCCGATGAAGCCCGCTCGCTATGTTTCCATAGCAAAATCAGGAATTAACAAAAGCAGTGAGTATGTTTCTATAGATGGGCTTCAAATTAGTTTTAATTGACAACTTTTGACTTTATTGAGGTGGGAAGGAGAGTTTGAGTATTTCTCGACACTGCCTCTCTTGAATCACTAAAAATCTTAGATAAGTAAACATAAAAAAAGGAAATGCTAGAAATCTGAAATAAACACAGAAAATGCTGAAACACGTAAATCTCTGTAAATCACAACAGGAGAAAAAATAAAAATGGTTTACCTATCACTTCCACCATCATTTGTGAAGGCTGACATGAAAATATCTCCACCATTCTCATTCTCCAAAACCATATTTTTCTCCTTCATTCTTGGCCAGTCCCCCTCGCTAACTATTTTACTTTTTATATGCTTATAAAAACCCTTACTATATCCTTTTATATCATATTCTCCCACTTTTAGCCCTTCTGATTCTTTTCTCACCTCCCCATCACAATTCACCAACAACAACTTGCATTTATGTAGCACCTTTAGTGTAGGAAAATGCCCCAAGGCGCTTTACAGGAACGTAATTAGACCAGAATTGACACCGAGCCAAAGAAGGAGACATGACTAAAAGTTTGGTCAAAGACGTAGGTTTTAAGAAGCAGTTGTGGAGAAACAGGTTTATGGTGGGAATTTCAGAGCTTAGGGCCTAGGTGCTGAAGGAACAGTCACCATTAGTGGGGCAAAGGGAGTCAGATGCGTAAGAGGCCAGAGTTGGAGGAACGCAGCGTTGGAATAGTCGAGTCTAGAGGTAACAAAAGCATGGATGAGGGTTTCATCAGCAGATGAGCTGAGGCAGTGCGGAGATGGGCGATATTCTGTAAGTGGAAGTAGGATATGGGGTCGGACTCTCAGCTCAGGATCAAATAGGATGCAGTAATTGCCAACAGTCTGGTTCAGCCTGAGTCAGTGCCCAGGGCGGGGGATGGAATCGGTGATGAGGGAATGTGGAGGGGTCCGAAGACAATGGCTTTGGTCTATCCAATGGTTAATTGCAGAAAATTGCAGCTCATCCAGAACTAGATGTTGGACCAGCAGTCTGACAACACAGAGGCAGCGGAGGGATCAAGAGCAGTGTCGGTGAGGTGGAGCTGGGTGTCGTCAGCGTGTATGTGTTTCTTGTGATTTTCTTTAGTATTTGAATGTTTGACAGCCAGCTATAATCAGGAAAGACACATATTTGATTTCCTTTGTTTACATTAAACTTCAGAGGAGTTAGAAAGTATATCACATACATACTTGCTCCAATTCAGGGTGCTTTCTGAAGCTATCAGATACAGAAAAGCAGAAGGCTTCATGGAAGGAGCTCTAAGTAGGGTTATGTTCAGGACCAGTATTACTGTGAGATTTTGTGCAGGAGACACTATTGTTTTCTATGTTTTAAGGAGAAATAGCTAGATTTTGTATACTTAAATCTGTTTTATCTTTGCAGCTGTTTTCTTATGTAATAGATATCATTAAATCTGTTTGATTGTTTATAGCCTAAGCTGTAGATCTGATGGTGTTTATTCTATTGCCTTATAAGGTCAGCGCATGCGGAGTTAGGGGACAAGTGGCAGAATGGATAACTAGCTGTCTTCAAGACAGAAAGCAGAGAGTAGGGGTAAAGGGTAGCTATTCAGAGTGACAGAAGGTGGGTAGTGGTGTTCCACAGGGATCAGTGCTGGGACCACTGTTGTTCACAATTTATATTAACGATTTAGACTTTGGAATCAAAAACACAATTTCTAAATTTGCAGATGACACCAAATTGGGGGGGATAGTCAATACTGAGGAGGACTGCAACAAATTACAAAAAGACATTAATAAACTTGAAGAATGGGCATATAATTAGCAAATGAAATTCAACACAGATAAACGTGAGGTATTACATTTTGGTAAGAAAAATAGGGAGTTCACATATTACTTGGAAAATACGAACCTAAGTAGGGTAGAAGAGCAAAGGGATCTCGGAGTAAAAATATACAAATCACTAAAAGTAGCGACACAGGTTAACAAGGCCATAAAAAGAGCAAACCAAGCACTAGGGTTTATTTCTAGAGGGATTGAATTGAAAAGTAGTGAAGTTATGCTAAACTTGTATCGAACCTTAGTTAGACCACACTTGGAGTACTGCGTACGATTCTGGTCGCCATATTATAAGAAGGATATTGAGGCACTGGAGAGGGTACAAAAAAGATTTACAAGGATGATACCAGAAATACAAGGGTATACCTATCAGGAAAAGATGAACAGGCTTGGATCTCTTTTTTCTTGAAAAGAGAAGGCTGAGGGGTGACCTAATAGAGGTCTTTAAAATTATGAGAGGTTTTGATAGAGTAGGTACAGAGAGAGTGTTTCCACGTGGGGAAGAGCAAAACTAGAGGCCATCAATATAAGATAGTCACCAAGAAATCCAATAGAGAATTCAGAAGGAACTTCTTTACCCAGAGAGTGGTGAGAATGTGGAACTTGCTACCACAGGGAGTGGTTGAAGCAAATAGTATAGATGCATTTAAGGGGAGATTTAAGAGGCTAGATAAGCATATGAGGTAGAAGGGAATAGAGGGTTACGCTGTTAGAGTTAGATGAGGAAAGACGGGAGAAGGCTTGAGTGGAGCATAAACGCCGTCATGGACTGGTTGGGCCGAATGGCCTGTTTCTGTGCTGTATATCCTATGTAATCCTTCTGAAATCAGTGGCATCATGTATGAGCCTTTCATGTCCTTAGGATGTCCCAAAGCTTCACAGGGAATAAAGTGCAGTCACCATTGTTTTGTCGGCAAACACGATAACCAACGTAGGCATAGCAAAATTCCACAAACAACAAATGAGATAAAGGACCAGATAATCTGTGTGGTGGTGATGGTTGAGGTATTAATGCCAGCCAGGGCACTGCTAACTTTTAATATGTTGCTATAAATAATACTCAAGTCAGTGTTAATTACTCTCTCTGAAGAAACGCTTTTGATATCAGTGCTAAAGTTATCATTCCATAATTTGAGCCTATATCCCCATGTCCTACTATCATGGCATACCTTGAAGTACTGCTATACCATTTAATATTTGATATATCTCTATAAGGTTCTCTGTTACCTCTTTTCAAGGCTGAAGAACCCAAGTTCAGTCATTACTCATAATTTAATCCTTTGACACTTAGGATCAGCCTTATAGCACTTTTTTTTTATTACTTCTAAGGTTTGAATGTTTCCCTTGTGTCTCATTGGCCTAAACCAGACAAATTACTCAAGGTGTGGTTTGACCAGAGCATGGAGCAGTTTCAACATAACATTATCTAACTTGTATTGCACTGATTTTAGCAACATAATTCCCTCCCTAAACCTCTCCGCCTCTCTATCTCTCTCTCCTTTAAGACACTCCTTGAAGCCTACCTCTTTGACCAAGCCTTTGGTCACCTGTCCTAATATCTCCTTATGTGGCTCGGTGTCAAATTTTGTTTGATAACGCTCCTGTGAAGCGTCGTGGGACATTTTACTACATTAAAGGCGCTATATAAATGCAAATTGTTGTTGTTAAGTGATGATTCTACTAACAGGCCTAGATATCTTTCAACTTCTCCCTTGCTTAGATCAACATCATTCATAGAATATATATGTCATTTTTTTTATATTGATGTGCAGTAGGTTACTCTTATCCATTATAAAGTAGCCAGCTTACAGTATGCACTGTATTGTTTGAAGACACTGAGATACCATATCATTTTACAACAAAACTTTACTTAAAAGCTTCTAACTATTTGAATTTTTGCTGTCCATATGTCAGGATGTGCATAATCTTTTGATAACTTTACAAGAAATGAAACTGGCAAGAACAACCACCCTCAGAGAAAATCAAGAAAAACTCCGATTCCATCTTAGTGTTTAATATGAATGCACTAAATTATTTTCATATTTGGTAGTGATATTGCAGTTTATTGCTTACTTGTAAATAAAATCGGTGTCACCAGGATCAATTACAGAGTGCAGGCTTAAGAACAAAAGGGAAGCTGGAAAGTAAATCGTCACCTTCAAATCCAAATTAATTGTGTGTTTTTTGTAGAATTAGCCAGAGTTCCAAAACCATGAGTCAGGAAAATGCCTTTTAGCCTTCCCATTTGCCATTGATAATGCTGAATTGTTGAGTGTGGGTGGAATGGAATTTGATAACCCACACTGATGAATGCTGAGCTTATCTGAGAAACTATTGTTCATTATGAACAACCTTTGAAGGAAACTGCATTTTTTTTAATGTAACCAGCAATCCTTATTTTTTCATAATGTTTTGCACTTTGAGTCTAGATAATACATATTTTACTTACCCTTTCAGAACTTAATTAAAGCTTTACATCAAAGTGTGAAAAATCAAATTATGTATTTAGTTTGAAAATGCAGACAAATATGTATTTCATGTACATTGTTGCCGAGTAGAAAGCTGGTTAGTGTGGTTAACCCCTCCTCCCTGCCCGACTCATCTCTTCCACTGTTGCCTCACTCAGCAGCAATTCCTTCCCTCTTATAGAACCCTCCCTGGCTAGCTACATTTCCACCACCTGCCCTACCCAAACTGCTTGGCCTCTCCCTCTACCCCAATAATTTCTCCTTTTGAGCACTTGGCCCTCGTCTATCCCTCACACCTCTTTTAAAATCCTTGTTGGTTAGTCCTTCTCCAACCCCCCCCCCCCCCCCCCCCCCCCCCACCAAGACCTATATCGTCCCTTTTGTCTCCCTTCAGCTTCTGCAGTGAGCATCTCCTTGTTTCAGTAATGTTAGCTGCCACCTCAGTTACCCTAGCTGTACCTTCTTTGACTTTACCGTCCTCCTGTCTTTCCTTAATCTTGCCCTTCATATAAACTCCCCCACCCATTCCCTCAATCTCCCGCAGCCCCTCTCAATTTGAGGTTTGTAACCAATGTTCCCCCTAAGGTGCGTGGCCGTGCACCAATCGCGAGGTCCCACGCAGGCTGCTCACTAGCTGCTGCCGCTGGAAGAGATACTGCGCATGCGCGGCCGCGCAGCAAATTTAAAGGGACCGCGCAGGGGGAAAAAAATTAGAGTGGGGCATTATTTGGAACCACTTCCTTGTCTCTCTTACTAACTGCAAGGTTACCCATTCTTAGCAAATTGATCACTGGCTCTCACTTATGTCGCTTCCCTGGTACAATGCTCACTGTTGCTGGATGTTTGATACCATATTAATATTACGAAGTAAAGAACTATTAGAAGTGAATACTGTAATGCATAAGAAACTGTAGAATCTTAAACATGGCCTACACTTTTTTTCTGACCATAACCGTCTCTGGCTGCTCCAATGGCTCAGCTGATCATTTTATGGCAAGTTATGGTACTGAAACGTACAGACCAGGTTTGATCCTTGGTCTGTGCTGAGCCAGATGCATCTCAGCTGAGCACCAGTGGGTGCACTACATCTAGCTTCTGTATCCCTAGGCTCGGGAGGGTAAACTCAGTCACTGTTCTTGTCCTTGATCACTATTGTATTGCGCAATCTGTTGGAAATTATGTGGGCTTTTGACGAGGACAGGATCAAAATCTACAAAGATGTATCCAGTGGTTGAATAGTGATATTCACTGTAACACTGATGAAGAATAGCAATTTGTGTTCGGTACCAGACGGCTCCGTATCCATGGAACTGTATCATAACATGAACTAGTGCCCTCAAGAAAGCAGGTGTGACTAACTGGGGGCGGTTGGGGTAGACAAAGTGTCATGTCAGTGGTATTCATCTTTTTCAAATGATTTGAGAAACATTTTGACATGCTGCTAAAATATTTTAAATTCTAAACAACCTGCAGTAGCAGGAAAGGAATTGCTTCTTTGTAGTTTATTTAGAATTGAGGCTAACCTGGTTTTTTTTTGTCCTTTGGTTAAGTTCGAAAGATTTTGCCACACAAGTTCTGTGGTTTTGTATTTTTTTCCCTAGTGTTACACAGAGCTTAGGAATGTGTAGCTGCTGACAGTTTCCAACTTGGCTACAGTCCATAGTCCTTTGTTACATATTTTGTAGGTGTATAGAGGTGACACAGTAAATGACACAACATTCTTCAACATTTGTTCACCTTTCTCCAGTGACTCATACAAATACTGATGATAAATCTTGTTGCCGTATGTATGCCAAAACAGTTTGTATAACCCTAGGATAGATTTTTTTTCAATGTCAATAAATATTTTCTAGTAAAAGATTGTTTAATTTCAAAATGCAACAGACTTTTTTGAATGGAATACTCTGATAAAATTAGAGGCTATTCCAGTTAGATGATCCTTCCTCCCCCACACCAAATTAAGAGTGAATGAAATAAGTGCATTACTATAAACACAATAAAAATAGTTGATGCAGGGAACATTATCTTCGGGGAGCAGGTAGTGGTGATATTGAAGAGTTTCAAGAAAAGGTACCAACAGAGACTCAGAGCAAACCTCAGCGTGGCTTCTCAGGCAGCCTGACTTGCTCAATATGCAGTCAAGCACCAACTGTTTTGGAAAATGCAGAATTGATTTTATGGTTGAAGAGTCTTCACAACTGAATTCAAAAAAGAGCTAGGGAGGGAGAGCAGCAAAGGCCAAGATGGAAAGCGGTATTCGCTACTGCTTCTACACCCCAGGGGTGGCTCAATGTCACCAACTACCTCATCAATGATGTCATCATCAGTGGACAAAAAGCAACCGACATTTTGAAAATTAATTTTATAGTTTGATGGTTGGGTGAGTGAGTAAGATCGTCTAAGAAGTCTACTTCCTATACTCCTGCTCATGGAGTGATCTTGTTAAGACGAGTCAGACAATGCTCCTAATCATAAAGTTTTGGGCTAAAGAGCAAAAACTTAACCTTTCTCAAACAATAGAGAAAGTTCCCTTGAGTTTAAAAAAAAAATTACAGCAAAATTACTTTGCTAGCCCCAAAAGAACAGAGGTTTGCATTGCATCCAGCACCTAAGGGCTGGATTTTCTCAATGGAGGCGGGACTGCTGGATTTTCCCCTGATTGACCTTGTTAAGCCTGCCCAGCAGGTTTGACAGCTCTGTGAAGCTGTCAAACACTGACATTCTGTGTAGTTTGATGAGTCCTTGTGTTTAGGACTCATCAAACCTTTCAACTTTGCAGAATTCACCTGGCTGTTGGTTCGGAGGATCCAACAGCCAGTCTGTGAAATCTACAATGAAGATGTCGGGACTCCGGATCCACCGCAGCTGAAGGTTGTAGGCAGAAACAAAGGTAAGTGAACATTTTATAACACTTAGCACTCACCTTACATACTTACCACTCCACACTTGCACCCATCACTCACCTCTACATCTCACTTTCAGACCCCTCCGACACCCGCAGACCTCCTTCACGTCTCCTCCACCCCGGCGGGGTTCTCCGAGGTCGGGAAGCCTGCACTTGGAAAAGTAAAATGGGACTAATCCTTTTTTCTGCCTGTTAACTACCTGGGCAGGAGGGCTTCCCGCCTCCTGGCAAAAGGGCACGGGGGCGGATGGGGATGGGTTTGCCAGCCGCCCCCACATTCTGCAACTTTACCGGCAGTCCCGCCTCCTCGGGGCTGACAAAATCCAGCCCACAGGGCCTTCAACTTCTTTGTTCTGAAGGAAAATTTAATGGTAATTCAGACAGTGTATCTGGGTGACTGACTAGTTGTCATCTGGGGGACAGTTTACTACGTTAAAGGCGTTCTATAAATACAAATTGTTGTTATAAATTTCAAGGATGCATACTTTCATGTTGGAATATGAGAATTTTGTAGAAAGTACTTGAAATCAAAGCTCCAATTTGCTGATACCCCAGGTCTTGCTAGCAGCAGTTGGGAGAGTGGAAAATGAGATGCATCACCTGGAGAGACCAATTTGCTGTGTGCCACGTTTCCTGGTGCGGGATTTGACTGTAAATGTGAATCCATTCTACAAGTATACGTGGGCCTCATTAACATAGCATTAATGTTAAAATTAGATCCCATGCTTATTCTCGCGATTGTGGGCAAAGCTCCACCTGCAGTGTGCTGATGGTGTGTGGAGAATCCTGAGACCGGCCTACTTTAATAGGCTTCTTACAGGCACTTTTTGAGTTTTTTTAAATCTTTTAGTTATCTTTGCTGGGCAGTCTCCCTTTTTTTTGCATTTTTTCCCGCTAGTACTTTCATTCAATATTCTTGGTTGCTGCTGCCATACAAAATGGATCAAATGAGTATTCCTTTACGGGATCCAAATCTGTAGCAAGATTATCGTGAGGAAGAGAAGTTCACGAGTAGCCAACAAATGGGCAATGACGCCTGAGATGATTTGTCTGCACATCTCCCTAACCCAGGACCTGCATTTATTGATCCCTATACACTTTTTTTTTTAAGGAAGATACAGATTTGTTGGCTGTTAGAAGCCTGGTCGACATTGTGTATCTAGCCTTTCAAAAAGCCATTGGTAAGGCATTGCACAAAAGACTATTACATAAGGTTGAGTCTTGTGGGATTGGTGGGCAGATTAGGTTGGATAAGGAAGTGGTTGAATTCCTGTGGACAGAAAGTAATTATTAATGGTAGTGGTTCTGTGTGAGGGCAGGTCACTAGTGGAGTCTTGCAGGGGTATATGTTGGGATCGTTGTTCTTCACCAACTTTATCAACAGTCTGATTGAAGGCATTGGGAGTACTACTTGAAGGTTTGCAGATGACATGAAGATGTGCAGGTGTAAGGTGAAAAAAATAGATTGCAAGCAGATTTAAATGCAATTGGGAATATCTTTTAATTATAGATAGATGTAGCATGATGTTGAGCAGAGGAAAACCAGGGGGTTATAAGTGTCAGCCTTGGGTCAGTGATGGTAATCTCACCTGTGTCAGAGATTGTGGGTTCAAGCCCTACTCCAGAGATTTAAGCATTGAATCTAGGCTGACACTTCAGTGCAGTACTGAAGGAGTGCTGTAATGATGGAGGTACCGTCTTTAAGTATGCAAATTGACTGGAGAATTTCAACAGTGACACTTCAAAAGTAATTCATTCTCATTGGCTGTGAAGCACTTTGGGACGTCCTGAGGTTGTGAAAGGTGCTATATAAATGAAAGTTCTTCCTTTTATAGCGCACGAGTCATTGAAGGTCCATGATGGTGCTGCAAGGCTATTGTAAAAGCAAACAAGAGCGTTAGGATATCGTGCAAGGATAATTAAATATAAAACAAGAAATGAGCAAGAAATATGTGCTATTTTTGTAAGGGGCAACAGCAACTGGAAAAGTTTTTAAAAATAAATATTTGCGGAGCTGGAAGGAGCAGAGTGCTATACCTGGCACCACAAAAAAAACTTGGCTGCTGCCAGCCCGGCCTCGCGTCGACGTTGTGTCCCTCCCTCCCGAGGACCTACCTGCGGGACTCTACCGGCTTCCCAACCACTGACATTCGTGAGGCCGAAGAGCGGTGGGTTGGGCATCTGCAGCTCGCCTGCCGAATTCCAATGAGGCTGGAGCCTCAAAATCACGACTGCCTCTTCACTGGATGGACGACCAGCCAACGCCCTCTGCCAGTCGGCCGTTCAAACGTTAAAATCATCCCCACTGTGTGGAGAGTCACGAGTTCAGGCCGATGTTTCAACAAGCCATGGTGCTGCAATCCTGTGAGTGGTCCTTGAACTAGATATTGGTTGGGATTGTGGATTGCAACAAAAAATTGGAAAGTAATCTTGTCGTAATGTTTACTTGGAATCAAGTATCAAAAAGTAGCAATGAATAGATAGTTTCATTACTTCAATCTTTATTATTTTACAATGAAATAACATTGATGTTTTGGTAGTAACTTCTAGATATGTAGAAGTTGGTTAAAGATAAACCTGGAGAAGGTATGCCAGATATGAGTTTTGTTTTTAAAAAAGAAATCAAAAGTAGGGATTTATAGATATATTTTTCAACCTTTGAGTGGCTAGGTAGTGTATAACTCAGGCATTTTAATGATTACCTACTACGTGTACCAGAAACTCTCCTATGAATGGCTTGTTTGGCATATCAGGGCTCCTTCTGAGAGCTGTTATGTTTGTACTGTTGTCCTGGTTTCCATCTGAGTACTCCTAATGATATAACATTGGAAATTCCCCATTCTGTTTCTGTTTTGTTAATTATAACACATATTTCTATATTTAGAACTGTATCTCTTGCTCATCTTGCACATTCAGACCAGTGTTCCCTCAAGGAAATTGAGTTGGAGTAGCTCTGTAGATTGCTTACATGGTTCCACCCATATGATGTAACATTTGTAAAATCAAAATATTCGTATCTTTCACAGAGGGCTGTTGTGATAATCTGCATGCACAAACTGTTATGGTTAACTGAATCAGATTTTTGCATTCTTGAAGTTGCTTGCCTGTGCGAAATAATTGAAAAGAATGATGGTATTGAAGCAGCATATGGTGTAACTGCCACTTAAGTATAGTTGGAATATTTACCATCAGTAACCAGAACTCTTCATTTATTTAGCCCTCCACATACTGGTGAGAATCATGTGATTGATCTTTCTCTTAAACCCATAATGTAGCGACCCACAGGTCATAATGTGCCTTCTTCCAAAGTCAGTTACAATCTCTCCTGTTGTCCTCTGAATTAGAAGAAAAGGTTGTTTTCTAAATGCCCCTTGCAAAGTGTCTAGTTTGAACTTATGAAGCTTTAGTGTCATTTTTGATCCTATCCAGTCTTCTTCTGTTAGCAAGGTAAGGCGCTAACTCATGCTGGGGTCTGGTTCCACAGACACTGTCACTTTACAGTGTAAGCATTCGAGAGACTCCATATTGGTTGTGTGATTACTTTATTGATATGGAATAAGTAAAGTAAATTAAGTAATATGGTATTACCCACTCCTCTGGGTAGAGACGTAACCCCTGCCTCTTCCTGGTGTTCTTCCTTCGATTCTCTACAAATGAGTTCTATCTTTCTCCCTGTTTATATCCTGCCTCCCTTCCTTCCATGCCGTTCGTTCACCCAGTGGTCCAGGTTCAGCGACTCCATGATTACGTCTTATATTTTTCGCTTTACTTTGCGTGCAAACCCACTTAATTAAAATGCAAACTCACCTTTGGATTGTGTAATGATCATAATCTCACCTGTCTGCCCTTACTTCCTGGATCAAAAGCCCTCAAGCTATTTGGGATAAAATGGCCAACAGTCCAAACAATGTGATCAACTAACGGTCCTCTTATCAGTACCTCACACAATATGATCAAACAGGTTTCGGTTTACTGTTGCATTACTCGATACTCACTCCACCATCAGTATCATACAACATTAAACTAGATTAATTTTTGGATCACCCAAAATTTATTAACCCCATGTTTGCTCCAAGCTGCTTTCTAAAATATAATTCAATCCTCCACCCTGCTTCCTTACAACAGAAAGGTTATTCATGTGCAAGTTTGGACAGTCAGTATTGGCTGACCAATTGACCCCAGAACAATATTGCAGCTGAGCTGGATCCTGCCTACACATTTTCCAGCTGGATAATAATCAGGAGTGGGAGCCCTTGGTTGATTTCTCTAACCCCCTCCCCAGGCCTGATGTAATACTCCTGCTGTAATTAACACTCATTTGTGATTGTAACAACTCATCAGATTTAGAGGCAAGAAAGACAGTTAGAGAGACCAATTATTTATCAGAGTCCTATTGGGTCAGAAAATGTAAGGATGGAAAATTGGATAAGGAGGACATTTTACTTTCACATAGACATTGAGCTAAGTTCACTGATGTCACGCACTGAGCTCAAAGGGAGAATGGGTTGGAGAATCAACCTGGCAATGTTCTCGCCCCATCTCTGATTCACAACATTGAGTTGTGAGCACTGAATTTACCATTCAAGTTCTAAATATAAAAGTACCCAAGAGACAGTTAGGAGAGCTAAAAATGGAAGCAGCATAAATTCTGTCAGCCTGGTCATAGCATCTAATGTCAGGTATAACATGGCCAGATGAAAATTAAGATACCCTCCATTTTACCTTAATAAATTCTGAAGAGCGGCCCCTACGGCAGCATAATGTATTGCCCTTGCATATTGTTAATTAGAGGGCCTCCATTTGGAGCAAGCATTTTGTCGCACTTGCACTCCAGGGTCTCGCTCATATTGAATGTTATACCCAGAATGTTCCAGAGACTCTGCAATAAAAGCAGCCATTACTTTACCACACCAACTCGCATGTTTATCGGACATAACACCCCCTTCTTCCTATCCCACACCAGGAATCCTAATGATTTCTCTGAGGTTTCCTGTTTGAGGACAGGCTTGTACTATGGACGTCACACTACTGAATTGAGACTGTCCAAACTCATTACACATAGGACCCAAATAAGCATTTTTGGTGGGATTGTTTACAGAGCAATAAATATTTCCTGTATTGGTCAATGTTATGTGGTGTATTACATTGTACAATGTAAGCAGTTATTAATTGCCATACACGTATTCTGGTTGTATCATATAACATCTCTGTCACATATGATTAACTCTTCTGAAACTGAGAACTTATTAGCATGCCATGCATACGGGACAGAGTGACATCAGAATACTTGAAAAAGCAGGGTATGCTGAGACATTCCTCTGTTGTTTCATCAGGGGATTGGAGTGGTCTTTTAGTTGAACTGCTTTTTAAATATGTCGTGCAGCTATATTTTTATATGTTGGCCACCAGTACTTAGAAATTTAAGGGGCTAATGTTACACTGTGTGTTATGTTTGTGGGAATAAATGCTGGGGATCATCACTGCAATGGAAGCTTTACAAAGAACACTACTTAATAAATTTAAACTGATTTTCAGGTTGCAGATTGTCATGAAGGGCCAGTCTTCCTGTCTGTATGATACACAGGGCTGGATTTTCTGCACCGTTACGTCAGGCAGTGGGAGCGGGAAGTGTTGTGAGGAACCGTTCATCCTGCTTCCTGGTGTCTGTCACTTGTGGGATGAAGTGATAGCAAGCACTGACAACATTTAAACAATTGCTCTACAAGGTGTGATTTTTAGAAAATAAATGTTTTCAACCTCTGAGACGGCTGGCCATGCTGCGTTGCGGCAAGTGTTGGACCTGTTTTGCTCCTTCCTACCTGAGGTGAGCACCTCGGTGGTAGAGGATACCACTGGGAACCCGGTTAAAAAAAAACTTATGCGAGCATGATCCCGGAAGATCCGCTAGGGTCAACTCTCGTGAAAAAGTGTGGGCGTAAAGCTCACCAGGATTCCTGATGGGTCGAATCGGAAAACTAGAGCATAATGTTTCACACACCATTTTAAAGAAATCCAAGATAAAATTTTAGGTTTAAGTTCATCAAGAGTAATATAGTACATAAACAATATGTAGATTGTAATGCTATATTTATCTGAATGAGCTATGACCAATAGATATGCTGATTCACGAATAAAAATGTGAGAGAAACCAGTAACCCAGTTAACTAATTTAGGTGACCTTAGAAAAAAAAATGGTGCCATTTTTCAAATGATACGCCTGCTGCTTGGATGGCTCCGAGGTTAACTGCACTTCATTTTCTGGTACAGAGTCGTACAGATGAAGAATACCCCCCATGGTCAGTTCCGGGTCTTTGATGCAATAGCTAACCTCAGATAAGGCAGGCAAGCTACAGGGGTGCTACAGTTGGTTTTCTTTTGAGAATCGGGGGGAAAAAACAGTGCTTGTTTCTGCAGTAATGCTAGTTATTTATCCAGCTGCAATGGGTAAAGGAAACATTTTATTTTCCAAGAATCAATCAAGGAAACACAGCTGCACTGGGTGGAATTCTTACAAATTTCTTTCTAAATTCACTGAAAATGTGTACGCCTCTCCCACAGCACATCATAGCACCACCCGTGCAATTCCTGACTCACTGTTCAGAACTCTATTGGGGTTGGGGGGGGTTGTATCAAACAAAAATGGTACATTCAGCACATATTTTGTACCCTTCACACTACGTCAGACTTTTAGGTATAAAGAAACAAAGGCAGTTATTTGGCATACACAGAGAAAGATGCCCAGCAATTAAAAAATATCTTAATTAGCATAGGAGCCAGAAAGTCTGTAACCTCTGACTGACTTTATTAATTACACTTAAAAGAAAAAAAAGAGTTCCAGAGCCTTCTCACTACAGCCTGAATAATAATTAATCTCTGACCATACTTAACAGTGACTAGATTTTGTGGTCCTACATATCCACAATCCTGCTCCACCGCCATAGATGTGGCCAAGTGGGAAGAGTGCCCTGCTGTTGAGATACAAGTTTGACCCCACCGGAGTTTCCAGGATCAGAACATTTACATGGAACAATGCCGGTACATCTCTCAGTGGGGGTTGCAGGCCAACCGCTTTCATGAATAGCCCGTAGGTCTGGCTAAATCAGCAATCAAAATCTCAAAATAGCTCTCTTTTTATAAGAGGGCTGATTTCGCATGAAATTTATATTTTGGAGTGTTCAAGCCACAACCCTGACCTGGAACACAACATTTGGCCCCACTTCTGCTGCTGTAGTCAGCTGGATGCTGGAGATAGGGCACTTTCCAAGCTTTACATTTCACCACCTCCCTCGATTCCATTGTGCTATTTAACTCCTTGTCTGACATCAAGTCATGGATGAGCCAGAATTTTCTCCAGTTTGACACTGGCAAGGCAAAAGCCACCCTGTTCAGCTCCAGCTAGAAATTCTACATCTTTGCCCTTGATTCAGCAGTCGCTGTGTTGAAGATGCTGTGCAAGTGCATGATGATGATGCTAAGGATGATGAGATTGATTTAACTCTGGACATTTGTGCATGACGGTGGTTCTGGCAGGCAGTTAGGAGGAGTCACCTGCCTGCCTGATTGGGACTGAAGGATGATAAAAATAGACTGAAAGATGATGGGGGGGAAAGATTCAAATTCAAAATAATTGAAATTAGAATATTCTATCAATCTGGGAATTTGGTTCAGTAAATTGGACACACTAACTGCCGTACTTGGGTTTGAATTAAACCAGGTTTCTTAAGAAATGGGAATGCTTTTTAAAAAAAAATGTTGCAGCCTGTAGGATTTTTAAAACTAATTTCTGTACACCAGTAGGTTATGTATACTGTAGCAATGATTCTCATATTATAGTTACATCTTGTGGTTTGCTTTCAAAAGAACTAAACACCCAATACAGGGATCCAATGACTTCACAAAGAGCTATGCGGAGTCATTTCCTACACGAGTGTCCTGATTTGATTGACTACTCATACCACCACATTCTTGGAGTGGATTCTGTTGTGCTGATCAGCAATCTCATAATTTGTTTCAATGGAGACCAAAATAAAATTAATTGAAATCTCTTACTGTAATTTATATTAGAACAACAGTGATGAAATGTGGCCATTCCATCCGTGGTTAGCTTAAAACCACATTAACAAAGCGTTGTCGTTTTTTTCCTTCCCTGCCCCAAGTCTAATCAGGATTACTTCTTAGCACCAGTTGTTGTAGGATTTGCATAGCAAATTGTATAATCTGTAGTATTAACAGCAGAGGGCTCATGTTTTTTCCACACTGATAAGCGAGAGTAATGTGCTTCTGCATTGCATGAACTTAATGAAACATGATGCTTGAAAATGTATCAAAAAGCTGAGTTCTGTTGAAGATGAAGATTTCAAGTTATACAGCAGACATGAAGCACTGCATAATTATTCTGGGTTTTACATAGGCCTGTTCCAAACCCTTGATAAATAAGAATTTTATTATTGAAACACATATATCTATGCTTAATTATTCAAATTAGATAACGAGGGCCGCGATGATCAATATTATTATGAAAGCCCCCAGATTATTGTGATTATATATTCAGCTCATATTGTATTTATGTTAATTGCCCAGCTGAAATTGTCTGGTTTTAAAGAGGGTTTTGAAGACAGGGAGAGAGTTAGGAAAGTGATGCAGGTTTGGAAAATAATTCCAGAGACAGGTCATAGGATGTAAGTTTTTGAAGTAGCTTCCTTGGATCCCGGGGGTCTGCAGAGTTGTTTGATTTCTGTCCACTTCATCAGATTTCTATATTGTCAGTTTTTGCAATGTTGTACTCCTAGCAATATTAAAATGTCGAGTGCCAAACTCATTTGGCAGCTGTATCAAACTATGATGCTTTGTGTTGATTAAGAAGCTGGTTAAAAGCAGGTTGAATCAGCAATAAAGTGGGTGGTTCAAGTGGGTGAGGTAGAACATTCCGGTGGAACAACTTTATAATTGTGGAGGATGTAACAGTCTGATCTTAGTCTGACCTTCATTTCACTTCTCCCTGAGGCTAGACAGTGTGTCAGTAACCACAGGTCAGTGCTAAAGGAGTGTAGATGTAGCAGAATTCTTTCAGATTTTTTTTCAAACTGCAAATCATATGCCAGTTTTTAGGATATTTTTTGTAATTTTCTCCATTGGAATATGATTCAACCAGTGTAGCCTAATTGACTACATCTTTTACTGAAATTTGGGCCTCAAACCTCAGCATCCTCACAGGCATTTCTCAGAGATGACAAATGTTCACCAACTCACCGAATTCAGCCGTTCCCACTCATAGCTAGCCTAGAGTTCTAATGAAGAAATGGCTTGTTAGTTGTCTTAGTATGACTAAGGGCACTGGAACCACAGGAAGTCTTTGCTGTATGATGGAACTTGCAGAAAACTCTTGATTTAATGCAGGGCCTTTCCTACTTTAGTATTCTGCATCTTGGAAATGGTGGAATGTGTTGGGTACTGTTTGATAAAATGCGAGCTGGGGGGTGGGTGGGGAGGGAGTGGAAAAAGAAAAAAAAACGTAAAAAGCTGCAAGTCAAATGAAGTAACGGAGGCTTAGATGTTAAACACAAAAAACATTCATTTTATGATTATCAGGATTGGGGTTGTTAATGCTGGCAATGGAATGCTGTTAATTTTAGTGTCGGCATCAGGCATTCCCCGAAAGGTGTAGTATAATTAGATGCAGAGTAAAAAGCTACCTCTACTCTGCCCCCAACAATGTGCCTCAGCCCAGTTTCAGAAAGGCAACCTTTATTGCAGCAGTGTGATATTTTCTCATTTCCCACATCAGCCATCCTGTGGCCTTTAGGAGTGAGATTGCTAATTTTGTGCCAGTTGTAGACAGTTTAGTGCTGTGAACCCATGCTCACAGATTGAGATTACTTCAACTCATTTCATGTAGGATTCTTACTGCCAGTAGAGGAGATTTTGGTCTGGGCTGGGGTGGAATCCAGTGTGTATTAAATCAGTTTGTTAACATATTGATCAGAAGCAAAGGGACCTCTTAACAACTGCGCTTACTGGGATGGTTTAGATTTCGTTTTTCCGTGATCCCTATTTTCCATTTGTGTTAGAAATTCTAGAAAGAAACCTGCAGTGGTTGTGACTTGACATTATCCACAAGTTGTTGAAATGTTCCTTTTTTTTCTTGACAATACCTGCTTCCCAAAAGTGAATTTAAAATGTTGCCATCATTGAAAGCAATGGGTAGCTTCATAGCTATAGTGGTAATGTGTATTTCATACTCTACTGTTGCTCAGGCTTGCTTGTCTTTTTAGAAGAGTCGTTCCAATTCATGGCATTACTGCTAGATTGAATAAATAATATGTGGTTGTGGAGTACTCTGTAATGAAAAAAATGTAATTATGTTTTTTGATCCCGATAAAACTTAAAGGAATTCTTAAAAGCAAAGCCCATCTTGTTACTTTTTACAGCCCTATTTTACCTCATGACTAAGACGATAAAATATTTTTGTGATCAGTGGTTTCGTATAGAAAATAAAAACTTATGTGAACTCATAGCCAGTAGAATAGTATGAGAATTTGCCTTTTCTGCTACTCATTTGCAAGGGTTGTTGCAAAAATATGATGATGTAGGAAGTCTGTGGTCATTGATACATAAAATTCAGTGAAGACAATCAGGACTGCCATACTGTTGTGCCATCTAAGGGGATATTGGAAACGCTTTAAAAGCTGAGTATTGAAGATAAAGAGACGCCTCTAGGACTGAGAAGAAAACATTTTGTAATTCTCTTTTTCATAATTCAGAATTAGCTGCTGGGGTTTTTCTTCTTTATCTGCCAGTTTTTTCCCTTTCCTCCCTCCTCTCCATGACTGCTTGCTGGGATATGGTTCCCACAGATGCTACTCATGCATCATGCCGTGCTTTGGCGCTCAAGTATGAGCCTTCACAGTGTATGGCAGCTGGCTGTTTAATCATGGGCAGCATCTCAATTGAGGCTGATCAAATCCATCCCCAATAAGTTGGACAGTGATCAGGAGCAGAAACCCTGACCGATTTCCCTTTTTGTAGCCCAGGGGAGCAGAGGCCATCTACAACACTACAGTTCCCACTTTTGATCATCTCTTGATCATACACCAATGTGCTGAAAAATGTGTATGTGGACAATGGATGAGTTCAGAATTGATCCAGGTACACTGAGCTCAACTCTACTGAATTGTTGGCCCATACTGACTGCTGAGGCTCGTGTGAAAAATGGTCATTTGTGTGAGGTACTGGAGGGCACTCTCAGCCAATGGAAGCATTCATATCCTAACAGGAATCACTGCATTCAGGAGAGGCTGGGAGAAATTTGGGATGGAAAAAGGAAATGCACACAAACAGAAAATACACTGGGACCCATTGGATATAATGTTTACTGACTAAGTTTAAAAGCCTTGCTATGTCTTAAAATGTTTGTTGAACAGGCAGACCTGACCATATAATGCACAGGGATGATCTTAGATGATGACAAGTCTAATAGTAGAATTCACAATATTTGCTGTCAATTTATTTATGGGTTATACTGTAAACTTTGGTCACTTTTATTCACATACACAAAAGAGTTGAAAATTAGAGCAACTTGTGCTGTAAAGCAGAAACTATTCATTTATTCATTCTCTTTTGACTGATAAGTCATTTCCTGTTAATTGTAACTACCTCCTAGATTTGAAGGCTTTAATCATGTCATGACTAAGTTATTACTCAACCTGTTCCTACTTCCTCCACATAAGCCACGTAAGGAACAAAATATTTCTCTGAATGATTGAAATTGATTACACATTTTGCTAAGAAAAATGCTGTCGAAGCACCAGTATCAATACTGGATCAAAATATCGGAGGGCACTGTTAAACTTATTGGGTGTTGGGGTAATTGCAGAACAGAATCACTACAACTGATACAAAGCAGAGGGAAGACATAGCAAGACTTTTTAACTTAGTCACCATGTTCAAAACTATTCCTCTGCTGTTTTGTTGGCAATGTAATCGACTTAACTTTATTCTGCAAAGCTGCAGCTATAAACCTAACTTCATGTGCTGAGTTTGCTATTGGACTCTGGAATTCACTTGAATCCAGCATCCTTGTTGACCTCCCTCCATAAACTGCCCTTTTAGGAGGTGAAAATATGGCTGCTGCCCCTCTCTCACCCTGCCCCAACATGACTGCTCTAGCCATTCCAGTTCCCTCTGGTTACCTTGGCTGCAGGATCGTGTTGAAGAGTTGTGAATTTTACTTTTTAACACTTTTTTAAGTCATTCATCATGCGTAAGCATTCAGGGGTATTTAACATTTCGGAAGGATAGGCAGAAAGGAAAAGGAGGTGGGGTAGCTCTGTTAATAAAGGATGAGATCAGTACAGTAGTGAGAAATGATATTGGCTCAGAAGATCAAGATGTAGAATCAGTTTGGGTGGAGATAAGAAATAGTAAGGGAAAAAAGTCACTGGTGGGAGTAATCTATAGGCCCCCTAACAGTAGCTACACAGTAGGACAGAGTATAAATCAAGAAATAATGGGGGCTTGTCAGAAAGGTACTGCAATAATCATGGGTGATTTTAATCTTCATATAGATTGGACAAATCAAATTGTCAAAGGTAGCTTTGAGGATGAGTTCATAGTGTATTCGGGATGGTGTTTTTTAGAACAATACGTTGTGGAACCAACCAGGGAGCAAGCTATTTTAGATCTGGTAATGTGTAATGAGGCAGGATTAATTAATGATCTCATAGTAAAGCATCCTCTAGGGAAGAGTGATCATAACATGATAGAATTTCACATTCAGTTTGAGGGTGAGAAACTTGGGTCTGAAACTAGTGTCTTAAACTTAAATATAGACAATTACACACGTATGAAGATAGAGTTGGCTAAAGTGGAGTGGGAAAATAGGTTAAAGGGTAAGACGGTAGATAAGCAGTGGCAGACATTTAAGGAGATATTTCATAACTCTCAGCAAAGGTATATTCCAGTGAGAAGGAAAGACTCTACGAGAAGGATGAACCAACTGTGGCTAACTAAGGAAGTTAAGGATGGTATTAAATTGAAAGAAAAGGCATACAATGTTGCAAAGATTAGTTGTAGACCAGAGGATTGGGAAATTTTTAGAAACCAGCAAAGGATGACTAAAAAATAAAGAGGGAGAAGATAGATTATGAGAGTAAACTAGCAAGAAATATTAAAAAAGACAGTAAGAGCTTCGACAGATATATAAAAAGGAAGAGATTAGCTAAAGTAAACATTGGTCCCTTAGAGGATGAGACTGGGGAATTAATAATGGGAAACAGGGAAATGGCAGAGACTTTGAACAAATATTTTGTGTCTGTCTTCACGGTAGAAGACATTAAAAAGCATCCCAATAATAGTAGCTAATCAAGGGGCAAAAAGAAGGGAGGAACTTAAAACAATCACTATCACTAGAGAGAAAATACTTGGTCAACTAATGGGACTAAAGGCTGACAAGTCTCCTGGACCTGATGGCCTGCATCCTAGGGTCTTAAAAGAAGTGGCTGCAGAGATAGTGGATGCATTGGTTGTAATCTACCAAAAATCCCTGGATTCTGGAGAGGTCCCAGCGGATTGGAAAACTGCAAATGTAGCACCCCTATTCAAGAGGGAGACAGAAAACAGGAAACTATAGGCCAGTTAGCCTAACATCTATCATTGGGAAAATGCTGGAATCCATTATTAAGGAAGTAGTAGCAGGACATTTAGAAAATCATAATACAATCAAGCAGAGTCAACATGGTTTTATGAAAGGGAAATCGTGTTTGACAATTTACTAGAGTTCTTTGAGCAGGGTGGATCAAGGGGAACCAGTAGATGTAGTGTATTTGGATTTCCAGAAGGCATTCGATAAGGTGCTACATAAAAGGTTACTGCACGAGATAAGAGCTCACGGTGTTGGGGGCATGGATAGAGGATTGGCTCACTAACAGAAAACAGAGAGTCGGGTTAAATGGGTCTTTTTCAGGTTGGCAAACTAACTAGTGGGGTGCCACAGGGATCAGTGCTGGGGCCTCAACTATTTACAATCTATATTAATGACTTGGATGAAGGGACCGAGTGTACTGTTGCCAAACTTTCTGATGATACAAAGATAGGTGGGAAAGCAAGTTGTGAGGAGGACACAACAAGTCTGCAAAGGGATATAGATAGGTTAAGTGAGTGGGCAAAAATTTGGCAGATGGAGTATAATGTGGGAAAATGTGATGTTATCCACTTTGGTAGGAAGAATAAAAAAGCAAAATATTATTTAAATGGAGAGAGACTACAGAATGCTGCAGTACAGAGGGATCTAGGTGTCCTCGTACATGAAACAACAAAAAGCTAGCATACAGGTACAGCAAATAATTAGGAAGGCAAATGGAATATTGGCCTTTATTGCAAGGGGGGTGGAGTATAAAAGTAGGAAAGTCTTGCTACAACTGTACAGGGCGTTGGTGAGACCACATCTGGAGTATTGCGTACAGTTTTGGTCTCCTTATTTAAGGAAGGATATACTTGCAGTGGAGGCAGTTCAGAGAAGGTTCACTAGGTTGATTCCTGAGTTGAAGGGGTTGTCTTATGAGGAAAGGTTAAGCAGGTTGGGCCTATACTCATTGGAGTTTAGAAGAACGAGAGGTGATCTTATTGAAACATATAAGATTCTGAGGGGACTTGACAGGGTAGATGCTGAGAGGATGTTTCCCTCGTGGGGGAATCTAGAACTAGGGGGCATAGTTTCAGAATAAGGGGTCGCCCATTTAAAACAGAGATGAGGAGGAATTTCTTCTCTGAGGGTCGTGAATCTTTGGAATTCTCTACCCCAGAGAGCTGTGGAGGCTGAGTCATTGAATATATTCAAGGTGGAGATAGACAGATTTTTGAAAAACGGGAGTCAAGGGTTATGGGGAGCGGGCAGGAAAGTGGAGTTGAGGCCAAAATCAGATGATATTGAATGGTGGAGCAGGCTCGAGGGGCCGAATGGCCTACTCCTGCTCCTATTTCTTATGTTCTTATGCATGGCAGCCAGGGTATGTAAGTGGAAATCCCTATGCAAGCTGTGAGCTGGCTATGGATAGGAGAAAATCAGGCATGCCAGTTCAAGAGTGATCTGGTTAGTGGGCATTGACCTTCTCCGAGTTGGTTTGTGCCTCAGACCTGAAACTGAAGTGGAGTTTGGGCTGCTTGGAGTTCTGGGTACATTTGCTGAAATCCGATTATTTAGTATCCCCAAATATATTGCATTCAAGTCCAGTATCCTTTTCCAATATTAGATGCAGAAATGTGAACTTGCTGAAGTCTGAACTTGACTTGTGAGCCATTCATGAAGTACTAACTTGCTGGCGGAATAAAATTTGAGCCACTTTTTTTTTTACAATGCTGTTGATACATTGAAACTTATAAAATTCTAACAGGACTAGACAGACTAGATGCAGGAAGGATGTTCCTGATGGCGGGGGAGTCCAGAACCAGGGGTCACAGTCTAAGGATAAGGGGTAGGCCATTTAGGACTGAGATGAGGAGGAATTTCTTCACCCAGAGAGTGGTGAACCTGTGGAATTCTCTACCACACAAGGCACTTGAGGCCAATTCATTAAATATATTCAAGAAGGAGTTAGATATATTTCTTAAGGCTAAAGGGATCTCATTAAATGGCGGAACAAGCTCGAGGAGCCGAATGGCCTACTCCTATCTTCTATGTTTCTATGATACACATGGTGGTAAATACCTGCTGGGTAGACAGGATGACCGCACGTTTATTTCTCATTGAAACCACACGAGCACCTAGTTGTAAATTAGAGGTAGTCATCACCACTACAAAGAGATTTTATCAGGTGAGCATAGGTATGTTGTACAGACCTGTCATTAACGTTGACAAATTATTGGGTTGCAAAACTTGAATGCCACAGAATTTTTCTTACCAATATGTGTTTGAGTTTTAACTTGTCAATCTGGTGACTTACTATGATGCAGCTGCATCAGAACTGTATGCTCTGAGGCTTCTGCAGGAAATGAATTCCATATATGGTTGTAGGTTGGGCTGACACCTCAGCACCTGACTTTGTCACTAGTCAGTTAAGTTGCATCACTGAAGGATTGGGTGGGAACATTAAATGGGAGTTGGATGTGTGGAAAGAAGCTGAACACACATCATATTGGCAGTGACTAGATTGGCTGATTGCCCTTGGACAAAGGTCAGCTGCATTGTTCTTTGATCTTCATTAGAACCAAGAAAAGTGCAGTTGTAGAAATCTCATCTGCCTAATAAGTAGTCTTTATCATTTGAAAATATTAGAAGTCACAAAATTAAACAATTTAAAGAAAAACACATTTTTAATTTGAAATTGTAGTTTTTTCTTTTTTCACTGACTTTAATAGCATTTGGAACAAAATATAATTTGTTTCACTTAAACCAAGTGCAATTCTGACTTGGTGCTTCTGCTTGAGAAGCAGAGATATCAAGTTTTACTATTTTGGGCAGTTCTCACAATTTCACTAATAGACGTCTGAGATACATCTGGGAATATATATTGTAAATAATGGGTTTTTTTTGCTATCCAGCTTTGTGTTTTATACAGTAATTTACACAGTAAACAAAAACAATTGTGCTAAAATCTGATACAAAACATGTATGCAGTGATTTTATAAAATTTTAATTTGTACAGTAAGGATGAGTTTTGGGTTCATTTCCCAATCTAATTGAATTCAGTTATGTTGAGTCTGTAAAGTGCTCGTGTGGGTATGTACGTGAACTTGAAAAAGAAAAGATTATCAGTTATGAGCAATTTGCATCCACTTTATTTTCTGTAGTTAGATTTTGCACATTGCTCATTTATGCTACTTTCATGTTGCAGTAAAGCCAAAATCCTGGCGTTGAGAGCATTTCTTGCAAGTTAGTTGGGATCTCAAATAAAATATTGTCGGAGTGTGATAATGGTATTAGTTGAGCCTAAATAAATTGGGCACTGATTGTTGCTACTGATCAGAATAGCTACAACTACAGCTATCTCACTGGATGTACTTCTGAGTATTCAGAAATTTCCCTTTAACAGAGCAGTATGAATACTCCATTGATAGGAAACAAAAATGGAAAATGAATGATGTAAGATACCTGTAGTAATAAAAGTAATGTTAAGGAAACCAGGAACAAAGAAAAGGAGCTGATTTAGTGAATAATGTGAGTTTATCCTCTCCTCGCTACAAAATTACAGCCCCTTTAATGCACTTCATCTGTAATGTTATTTCACAGGTTCTGCTGTGCAGGCTCTGGCTGTACATAAATATTTCTTGGTAAGATTGATGGGCACATATTTTTGTAAAATTGCTGGTCATGCTGTTTCTTTTAGCATTGAAGTTCTTCCATAGAGTTCTGTGTGCTGGCAGACAGCAGAACACTCCCGGGTGCATTTGCACCCATTTTATTTCAAACATTTTTTCTGAAACTGAAGCAGTAATGTATTTAATATATTGTATATATTTCCTGAAATAAGTCTGCCCCCTACTGACAGACATGAGACGAGCGTGTACATCAGCTGATCTGGATCATTGTTAAAACTCTTTAAAATAATGAAAGGCTTACAGAACTGAACTTTCTTTGATAAGAAAAAAGAAAATTGAGCAGGAACATGATCAGGGTTTTTTGTAAATGCTGAAAGGATGGGTAATGTAGAAAAAAGCAGGTTTAAATGGATTAAATTGATTTAAATTTAAGTGCATAACTATGTAGTGTAAAATTAACATGCAACAACTATTATTTGAAATCAGAAGAATAATTTTTCCAGTTGTACACATGTAGAATAGACTGATACATAAGTAGTTAATGGTGCATTGTTAAATATCTTTTTATTTAAAAAAAAAGTTGCATGAATGTCTAGTTAAGAACAGGATTGAAGTCTGTAAGGATACGTGTAGATAAAGATCAAATACTCTGGTTGCACAGTGGTTCCAGTCCTGTTGGGATGATGTCATCTGTGGAGTGCAACTGGTCAGGGTTAAATAATGTAGATTGCAATGCCATATTGATGTCCTGCAGTTTTTGCTTGCATATCTTCAGCAGTTAGGGAGGAATTTCAAATTTGGAAATTTTATCTGTGGTTATATTTTCTTGAAGTTAAATAAGTTGGGTAGATCCCATGATAGCACAAGCTATACTTAGGCTATTGGAAGGAGCAACACCAAGAATGGCCTTTTGTCATGCCACACTTCATGTGTTTATGTAATAACTCTTGGACCTCCCATGGCAAGTCAGATGATGCTGTAAAAGAAAGACAGACTTGCATTTATATAGCGCCTTTCACGACCACCGGACGTCCCAAAGCGCTTTACAGTCAATGAAGTACTTTTTGAAGTGTAGTCACTGTTGTAATGTAGGAAACACGGCAGCCAATTTGCACACAGCAAGCTCCCACAAACAGCAAAACAAAACAAGCTCTGATTTATAATAACAGGAATGTTACAGCATGTAAGAAAATAACGTATTATATGTAAGGTAATTGGAAAAAAAGCCAGGGGCAGATAAGAATTTTTACTCGCTGAGTTATGATGATCTGGAATGCATTGCCTGAAAAGTAGTTGAAGCAGGTTCAGTAGTAACTTTCAAAAGGGAATTGGATATATACTTGAAAAGGAAAGATTTGCAGGGAGATGTGGAAAGAGCAGGGGAGTGGGACTAATTGGACAGCTCTTTCAAAGAGCCAACACAGATACGATGGGCCGAATGGCCTCCTACTGTGCTGTATGATTCTATGATGTTGTTGAATTCCTGTTATACTGGTCATGGAGAAACATTGAACAAATTTGTAATGCAGGAGAGTGCTGTTTATTGAAATCTTTGAATATTATTTTGCATCATTCATATTTTGGAATTATATTTTAAAATTTGCACCGGTCAGATTATTTTGATTATGTTTATATTCATGTTGATCATTTATTTTGCATTGAAATCCTCTCTTTCTAATCTCCGTGTGTGTCACAGTCTTTCCTCATTACTTTTCTGAAATCTGTCTACCTAATGTATATCTCACCAGTCTCTCTGCTGAATGTCTTTCTGATGAGTTAATGGAGTTGCAGAACCCTGACAGTGCTGTAATGAGAAAGAGCACATCAGCCTCCGTGGCAGAAAACTGAATTAAATAGCTGAGTGGGACCACGTCAGAGACAGCTTTGTGTATGCATGGGCACAGCAAGAGATATCATGATGCAGTGAGGTTATTATACATGGAAAGCTGAAAAATACAGGAAAAATAGATGTGCACAATGCAATTTATTGATATTAAGCTTTAAAATAAGTAGAGGCTGAATTACAAACATAAGAAAAATGAAGGACAGGAAAAGATTGGCTGGTGCACCGAGAATGTCTTGTCTACACACCATCATCCTCATCTGCTCTCCCCTCTGCCCACCAGCCATGCAATCTCCTTGGACAGGCAAAAAAAACAGGGGAATAAAAACCTACGGCCAATTTGGAAAAATCTCTGGGAAGTTCCTATCCGACCCCTGAAGGCGATCAAACAAATTCCAGGAGCTTACAGTGACTGGGGGACACATTCCTCTACCCAACTACTACTGTATGCAAAGTGGCCCCATCTCCAGAATGAAGCTGTTATTTAAGATGTAAAATTCTAGTCCATTTGGTTTCTGCCCATTAAACCCTAACCTCCCTCACACGCATGCTGACAGATAGAAGTATAGAAATGTACAATAGAGCAGCAATGTTGACTTACAATTATTATAGAATCCTATTGTAAATTGGTGTAGCTGCAAATACTAATGTAGTTCCATGTGGGATTGAATTATGAAGAGTTTTTGAATTGCTGACTAACATTCAACTGACACCACTGAAAAAAAAAACCTGATCATTCATGCTGTTCAACGTGGACCTTGCTGTGTGTAGTCTACAGAATAGTGATTGAGCTGAAATGCAACTTCCTTCTCTCTCTCTCAATCAAATTTGATCTTGGTACCTTAGGTCTTTCCTGTAAGTAATTGTTTACAAAAAGTAAGCAATTTAAACGTCAATCAATTTAGTCACTCATATTTCAGTTGAATGTATATGAAAATCTTTAATTATACAGAATATAATATTTTACAAGATTATTTTATATTTAAAAAAAATACATGTTGGCCTGATGATCTTGTGTACTGTGCAAAAAAAAAACCTGAGTACTTGTGATTATTTTTTATAATTGAATCGGGATTATACGTTCAAGTGTTCGACCTGGATTAAATTCTATGGGAGTGAATGGGAAGTTATTTCCTACCTTGAACTTTTGTGCTTGGTTTTACTCTGATCCAGTATGAATCTATCTGGAGTTAAAAGTCTAAAATTAATTACACCACTCTTTATGAATGCTTATTAAAAAATGTCAGAATAATGGTAGCTATTTTCTACAGCGCTATTGACACTGTCGTTAATTAAATTTATTATTCAAACAAAGTAAACTTTTGTGATGCTGGCTATATTGGAGAACCAGGCTACTGTTCCATGGGAATGGTAGCATGTGGTTCAATTACTCCTCCACTGAGTTTATGATATCAACTGCCCCATGAAGATGCTAAGCTTAGGAACTCCTTGCAGTAGCCCACTCATTGGGTGTTACTGAAGGCCTGGTTGAAGGCCACATGCACTTGGCCTTGGGTTGTGCAAAGCTTCTGGAAATGAGGGGAAAATAGAAGGCATTTATAGCCTTCCAAAAAGTGGAAGATGCGAGGTCATGGTTTATTAAGTCCAGCTTCTATAGCAACTATGCTCCTTCTGCAGTGCCAATGAAGATTTTTGGATCTGTGGAGTGTCATGACGGTCCTGAACTGTGTGTGGGTAGTTTCACTGTCTGATTAATAATAAATCTATTTCTGGAATATTGGATTTAGGAACTTTCCAGCAGTGGGAATTAAGTGACCAAAACAGGAATTGGGTGTGCAGCATAACATCACAATTGAGCTGATGGAGATTGATAAAAACAACATAGGTGTTTAGATAGCATGGGAAAAATTACATGAATTAACAAGATAAAACAGTAAGTGTACACTTACATAGAAAAATAAAACGTTACACAAGAGAATATTGATAGTATTGTATATTCTGGCTGTCATTTTTGGAAAATTTAAAGGAAAACTCAAAACATGTTTTGTGCTTTTCTGTTTTGGAGCTTATATATTAATCATGATTAGAAAGGTATGTACCACGGGTAAATTATTAAATCAGAATGTCTATTAACTAAACTTCAAGTTGTTTGTATGGATAGAATGAAGTTCTATGCTAACATTTTTTAAAAAGAAACTAACCTCTTGTGACAAAAGAGTTTGTTCCGTATCCTGTGGTTGCAGACTTGCTAACATTTGAGCTCGCTTTATTTACACTTCAGCAGTCTGTGAAGTACCTGTGTCGGTGTGATGTGTCAAATCACTACTGGTTTTGCCCTGTATCCTTAAGAGATTGTTTTCAATGGTTTAGTTTGTTACTGGTTATCATGTATAATTAAAAGGCAGATTTGGCAATTATTGTGGTCTCTTTAAAAACATTAATAGGAAAAATTAAATCAAGATAATTTAAAAACAAACTAACTGTGCACATATTCTTTTTCTTTTGACAGCAACGAAAGTCTTATTTGGAACGCAGTGTGAAAGATGCAGAAGACAACATCAGAGAAATGCTAATGGCCAGAAGAGGACAATAACGGTTTACGCTACTGGGAACTGTTTTTCAAAATTAAACAGAAGCCACTTTTATACTGGTGCTCGTTTAGGTTGGATTCTAGGAGACTGGTGTCCGCGAGCCAGCTCCCGGCATTAACACCAAGTCTATCACCCTTCTCCAGTGGTACAGTTGTAGACCCAGTTTTCTTCGTGGGTCTATGATCCTGCTGCCAGATTAAAGGAGTTGGATTTAGTAGTGTAAATGGCAGGAGCTGGCTCATAAACAGCAATCTGCTGGAATCGAACCGAAACAAACGTTAATATAAAAACAGCTGAAATGGTACACCTTACCTGTACAAATGCTCATTTTTCTTACAGGAGCACCTCGTTCCAGTGGTCTGTGTAGTACTGTGACTGCCTTGTATGATCTCCAAATCCAGCTACACTTTTATTACCATATTTCCTTTGTTCAATTGTTCAGTATCTTCATCAAAAAGGCAAAACCTTATTTCTGTTTATGTGGTAAATGTAAGCAGCCCCACTCCATTTTATAGTAGTTACTTTAACACTGAACTTTCGGTAGCCTGTGTTGTTTAGAAAGCAGTTCTGTGTATCTGGTATCCTAAAGTATATACAATAGGTAAACTGATCGTAAGACAGGTTTATAATACACCACTACTACTTCCCTAAATCTGGCATCTGTTTTCACATTGGGAATGTAAGATTATATGAATGTGTATTTGTGAATATATGAGATGTCTTGCTTTGAAACAGTCTTATTATTTGTTCTGCATGATGAGAAGAATCTGGTAAGATGAAAATAAAACATCATACTATAAAAAGGTGTTCATTCGCCAGTGTTATAAAGTCTTGGATTATATACTTTTTATTGTAATTTTAACACTTGCTGTCCTCTTCAAGTCACTGATAGTTTTGGCTATGTTATTATTGTGGACACTGAAGCCATCTTATAGCTGCCAACAAGAAGTACGCTTAGCAAAATTTGCCCCAATGTTTCCCAGTCATGTGAATTTACCCCGAGTAATCATAAGGTGCTTCCATTCATGACTGGACAGAACAGGCAAAACTTGAACTCTCTCGTCCTTTTGTGCATAAAGTGCAGTGGTGTCTTGGAGAACTACTGAGCTACCAAGTAGTTAAGTAAAGACACTAAAGTTATGAATCAGTTGTGGTGCACTTAGTTATGAGATTCAAATAGCTTTTGAATGGGACTGTTAGTGTATTTGAAACTGACTTCAAGAGTAGGTGTAAAATAAATTCCTTTAATTGTGACAATCCGATGCTGTGACAAAGTAACTCCTTTACAAGGCTCCTGAGTAAGAATGGTTTGATTCATGAGTCGTGGAATGATGTAACTAAGGTTACCATTACAGGATGCAAATAATCCTACATTTCATTGACATGAATATGTCTTGGACTGCTTAATAATTCCCGAGCATTGGTAATGTACAGGCTATCCCCATTTTGAACAGTTTACTATACTGTGGTTTGCTCCATTAATTTATTTCAGGTTTTAAAGAGGAGCTTAACCTTTTTTATTTTAGATTTAAATAGTTGACTCAAGAATAAATCCTCAACCAACTATCCTACCTATGTTGTGGACAAATCCACCGTCTAACATTGTGCCTGGAAAATGGCTCTGTAATAGTCAACAGTGATAGCTAACATTATACCTGGTGAATGGCACTGTGTACTCTTGACAGTGACATCAGGGCTACTAGTAGTGTACATAAGAACATAACATGTATCTTTGCATTTTATTAATTCGTGGGATGTGGGCGTCACTGGCAAGGCCGGCATTTATTGCCTGCCCCGAGTTGCCCTGAGAAGGTGATAGTGGGCTGCCTTTTGCTTGCTAGGCCACTTCAGAGGTCAGTTAAGAGTCAGCCAAAATGGTGTGGGACTGGAGTTACATATAGGCTAGACTGGGTAATAGTGAGCCAGTTGGGTTTTTTCAACAATCCAACAGCTTCATGGTCACTTTTGGCAGCTTTTTATTTCCAGAATTTAAATTCTCAAAATGCCATGGTTGGATTTGAACTCTCGTTCTTTGGATTATTAGCCCATTCCTCTGAATTACTAGTCCAGTAACATAATCACGACACCAGCATACACCACAAAATGCCATGTACTGCGAATGCACCTTTGATTGTTTTTCAAACAAAACATTTATTAAAAAAATGCAAAGACCTACTGAACCTATTCCTACGTCTTGCCAAATATTGTCATCTACAAGCTCAAGACCGAAGATAAATACAAATAAAACTGTAGATGAAACTGAAACTATATGTGAAAATGGATGCACTGTTCAGAGTGCATCTGCATCTGGGAAGGCATCCAATGAATTGATGGACATCATGCACTTGTATTAAAAGGTCAGCGCAACACTACATAATAAGGAAAGCCATACCTGAAGGTAGGTTATCTAATATTTGCCAAAATTTACTTGGTTTTTTAAGAAAAAGATATGCATCTGATCATTATGCTTTTTAAAATTAAAATGGATTTTACACTAAAACCATATTCCTCTGTGAGCCCAAACTGTAGGAAGTTTAAAAAAAAAGACCACATGCCGTCATGCCAGTGTTAACCATTACCCAAATACTGTATGTGTTTGTATTGAAGTATTTAAATGAATATTGAGTACTGATGGAGGAGACACAATGACATTGTCCCCAGGTGCGTTTCAGGCTGGACAATATAATCCTTAAGAGCCCTTTGAAAGCAAACAATTTCTTTTCACCGAAGCAAAGTTTCACCACATGTTACACAGTAAAGAATTTTTAAAAAGCTCTGGGTGTAACTGCCACTGTGGGTGTATTTGTACTTTGGAGCATCTCAGAAATATTCAGATGGTAAATGGAAGGTAAAAAATACTTCACTGAGTATTTTGTTTATACTTCATGACATAATGTATAATAACATTTTGGAGTATTTGAGAGATATGATGAAGCATTATACAAATTTAAGTCTTTTCTCTTACAGTCTTTAAAATGAGGTCTGCTGGAAGAGTGGTGAGCACTTTAATGTTTCCTGGTAGGCATGTCTCCAAGTTAATGTGGTCCCCAATTTTAAAAGATGTGAAGAATTAAATTTGCTGATCAGTCTCTCGGCTAAGATGTAATTATGACTCCTTCACTTAATCTAAAAGGAGAAGTCGCACAACATCAGGTTATAGTCCAACAGTTTTATTTGAAATTACGAGCTTTCGGAGCTCTGCTCCTTCTTCAGGTACAGGTACAGTGAGGGAATACAAATCGATTACACAGTAACTGTCTCTATATACTCTGTCTCTATATACTGTGTAATCGATTTTTATTCCCTCACTGTACCTGTACCTGAAGAAGGAGCAGAGCTCCGAAAGCTCGTAATTTCAAATAAAACTGTTGGACTATAACCTGGTGTTGTGCGACTTCTCATTTTTGTCCACCCCAGTCCAACACCGGCATCTCCGCATCATAATCTAAAAGGGGAGGGGGGAAACTTAACAACTGGCACTGGGCTACTGCATAGAACAAAAATATGGGGTAGTGCTTCAAATCCATAACGTGGATGCAAATGCAGTTTCTGACATGAAACTCCAGAAGTCTACCACGGTATTATTGTCTTTTGCGTCTTTTAAAACTTTTATTAAAGATTTTACTTTTAAGGTCTCCGCTTCTCCCAAAAATCGGGGCTTGGACTTGATAGAGCTGTGAGCTGAATTTAGATTGTGCAGCCTGAACATTGGCCATGTACGTAATTTCTACAGCTGTATCAGTACCATTCAATCAACAATATGGATTGAATATCTTTCTTTAGCATCTAGTAGTTCATGCTGAGTTGTTTTTCAAAATTATAAGCTAGATAACAAATATGAAAAAACTTTATTGAGTTTTTTTAAACAGAGAAGCTGTGTGAGAGAAATGACATTGTACTACTTACACACCTGTTTACCTTTTCTGTTCTATAAATTGAAGAAAATTTATCAAGTTGAGGTAGAGAGGGGTGAGGGTGCTAATAGTTCAGTTTTCAAAAAAAGACAGCAGTTGTATTCTTAAGCCAGCTATTTAGCTTCCCTGTGTTGTTAACAGTTAGATAAGAACATAAGAAATAGGAGCAGGAATAGGCCACTTGGCCCCTCAAGCCTGCTCCGCCATTCAATAAGATCATGGCTGATCTAGGGCTCAAAGCCACTTCCCAGTCCGCTCCCCATAACCCTTCACTCCCTTATCTTGCAAAAATGTGTCTATCTCCACTTTAAATGTATTTAATGACCCAGCCTCCACAGCTCTCTGGGGCAGAGAATTCCACAAATTTATGACCCTCTGAGAGAAGAAGTTCCTCCTCATCTCACCCTTTATTCTGAGACTGTGCCCCGAGTTCTAGATTTCCCCATGAGGGGAAACATCCTCTCTGCATCTACCCTGTTGAGCCCCCTCAGTATCTTATATGTTTTGATAAGATCACCTCTCATTCTTCTAAATTCCAATGAGTATAGGCCCAGCCTGCTCAACCTTTCCTCATAAGTCAAACCCTTCATCTCTGGAATTAACCTAGTGAATCGTCTCTGAACTGCCTCCAATGCAAGTATATCCTTCCTTAAATAAGGAGACCAAAACTGTACGCAGTACTCAAGGTGTGGTCTCACCAATACCTTGTACAGTTGTAGCAGGACTTCCCTGCTTTTATACTCCAACCCCCTTGAAATAAAGGCCAACATTCCATTTGCCTTTTTGATTACTTGCTGTACCTGCATGCTAACTTTTTGTGTTTCATGCACAAGGACCCCCAGGTCCCTCTGAACTGTAGCATTTTGTAATCTCTCTCCATTTAAATAATAGTTAGCTTTTTTATTTTTCCTGCCAAAGTGGATAACCTCGCACTTTCCCACATTATACTCTATCTGCCAAATGTTTGCCCACTCACCTCGCCTGTCTATATCCTTTTGCAGATTCTTTGAGTCCTCTGCACAACTTGCTTTCCCACCCATCTTTGTATCATCCGCAAACTTGGCTACATTACACTCAATCCCTTCATCCAAGTCATTAATGTAGATTGTAAATAGTTGGGGCCCCAGCACCGATCCTTGTGGCATCCCACTAGTTACTGTTTGCCAACTGGAAAATGACCCATTTATCCTGACTCTGCTTTCTGTTAGTTAGCCAATTCTCTATCCATGCTAATATATTACCCCCAACTTCGTGAGCTCTTATTTTATGCAGTAACCTTTTATGTAGCACCTTATCGAATGCCTTCTGGAAATCCAAATACACCACATCCACTGGTTCACCCTTGTCCACCCTGCTTGTTACATCCTCAAAGAACTCCAGCAAATTTGTTAAACATGATTTCCCTTTCCTAAAACCATGCTGACTCTGTTTGACTGCAGTATGTTTTTCTAAATGCCCTGCTACTGCTTCCTTAATGAAGGACGCCAGCATTTTCCCAACGACAGATGTTAGGCTAACTGGTCTGTAGTTTCCTGCTTTCTGTCTCCCTCCTTTCTTAAATAGGGGTGTTACATTAGCGGTTTTCCAATCCGCTGGGACCTCTCCAGAGTCCAGAGAATTTTGGTATATTGCAACCAATGCATCCACTATCTCTGCAGCCACTTTTAAGACCCTGGGATGCAGGGCATCTGGTTCAGGGGATTTGTCGTCTTTTAGTCCCATTATTTTACCGAGTACTATTTCCTTAGTGATCGTGATTGTCTTTAGTTCCCCACTCCCTGTGGCCCCTTGATTATCCATTATTGGGATGTTGTTAGTGTCTTCTACCGTGAAGACGGATGCAAAATATTTGTTCAGAGTCTCTGCCATTTCCCTGTTCCCCATTATTAATTCCCCAGTCCCATCCTCTAAGGGACCAATGTTTACTTTAGCTACCCTCTTCCTTTTTATATACCTGTAGAAGCTCTTACTATCTGTTTTAATGTTTCTTGCCAGCTTACTCTCACAATTCATCTCTCTCTTTATTTTTTTTAGTCATCCTTTGCTGGTTTTTAAAAATTTCCCAATCCTCTGGTCTCCCACCAATCTTGGCAACATTGTATGCCTTCATTTTCAATTTGATACCATCCTTTACTTCATTAGTTAGCCACGGATGGTGCTCCCTTCTCTTAAAATCTTTCTCTCTCACTGGAATATATTTTTGTTGATAGTTATGAAATATCTCCTTAAATGTCCGCCACTGCATTTCAACTTTCTTACCCTTTAATTTGTTTTTCCAGTCCACTTTAGCCAGTTCTGCCCTCATGCCATTATAATTGCCTTTGTTTAAGATCAGGACACTGGTTTTGGATACAACTTTCTCACCCTCCAACTGAACTTGAAATTCAACCATGCTATGATCACTCTTTCCTAGAAGATCCTTTACTGTGAGATCATTTATTAATTCTATCTCATTACATAGTACCAGATCCAAGATAGCCTGCTCCCTGGTTGGTTCCATTACATACTGTTCTAGGAAAACATCCCGGATGCACTCTATGAACTCCTCCTCCAGGCTACCATGGCCAATTTGATTTGTCCAAGATAGTTGCTAATGGCTTGTACTGAGAGATAGAGGTCGCAACTGTTAACACCTATGAGAGAGAGACACATAGAGAGAAGCAGACAGATCTTCTCTTTCCTCATTCTAATTTGATTTCTTGTTTTAAAAAAAGCACAAGTTGAATTTTGGAAAGCAAATAAGTCCATGAGGGAAGCGGATAGGAATGGTGGGTAGGTGGAAAACAGGTTGAAGATAAGGAAGCTTCTGGCCTCTTTTCACCTGCTCTTGGAGAAGGGGGAGGGGACGAGTGGCAGACAGTCGACAGAGGGTTAAGGATGAAGTGAGTGACAGTAGAGTGAGGGAGGAATAGTGGGGTTCTGCGGGTAGTTCAAGGATGAGGTGGGGTGGTGAAGGGTTTATAGGAAGGGTAGATGGTACTGGTGAGGTAAAGGGGTAGGGGACACCATGGAGTGAGGAGGTGGGGTGAGTGTATGTGATTGGGGGAGGGGATCAGAAGGGAGCTGTTGAAGGCCACTTTCCCAACAAACCCCCCAATCCAAATGCATCCATGGGATCTTTTTACGTTCACTAGAGAGGGCAGTCGGCCTCATACAAAAGACAATGCTCCAACGGTGCAGTACTCCCTCAGTACTGCACTGAAGTGTCAGCCTAGTTTATGTGCTGAAGTCTTGAGTGGGGCTTGACCCCATGACCATCTGACTCAAGGCAAAAGTGCTACCATTGAGCCAAAGTTTACGCCAGTTGAGGTGCCATCTTTTGTAATTCCCCTCAGGTGGGCATAAATAGATCCCATGGCACTGTTCAAAGAAGAGCAAGGAAGTCCTCCCAGGCTCCTGGCTAATATTTATCCCTCAACCAACATCATTAAAAAAACAAATGATCTCATCTTTTATCTCTGCTGTTTGTGGGACCTTGCGGTGCTCAGATTAGCTGCCACATTTCCCTACATTACAACCATGACTACACTTAAAAGTATTTCATTGGCTGTGAAGCGCTTTTGGACATCCTGAGGCTGTGAAAGGAGCTATAAAAATGCAAGTTAATTCTTTAATAGCCCACATTTAAATACTTTGTAGCCTTTAATATTTCACCAACCTTTACTTCAATAAGATGCTTTGATGCAAAGCTTTGATATGAATAAAAGTTTGTTTAAAAAATAACCTAATTTATCAGATCAAATGATTCTATATCCTGTTGTGCATTTCAAAATTAGTGCAGTATCAGTGAAAAATGAACCATGTGGACTGATTATTAAATGTCAGCTTTCTTGTTGGAAATTGTGACGCTGTGCATCAGAAACTGATGAATACAGCTTTAAAACTAATTGGTAGGTCAATTGCTGTATATTATGATGATAGAAAGGAAAATGTAATCTTAAACATTAATTTCTGAACAAACCAGAAAAATGTCTTGCACATTTATGACTACTTATTTGAGTAGTAGTTTTTTGCAAGTTACATATAAGTTCACACAGAACAAGGTAATTATCAGAGATTTATCTTAAGGTTTGAGCTTTCCAGCAAGATGGACTAAAATACAGATTCCATTGGGACCAAGGCAGGAGGAAGATTTGAAATAAAAACAGAAAATGCTGGAGATACTCAGCAGGCCAGGCAGCATCTGTGAAGAGAGAAACAGAGTTAACATTTCAGGTCGATGACCTTTCGTTAGAACTGGAGGAATATTTGTTTTATAAGAGGTTTGCTGTAGTATCCCTTTAAAAAGTTTGTGTTTGGTGCCCTCATATGGTGAAACAGGGTAAAACAAATTTGAAAAGATTTACAATAATTGACTTTTCTTAGTGAGGGAAGGATGCTATCTACAAAAATAACATGATCAGGAATGTGCTCACTACACAGACTTCTAGAATAGTCTGTAAATACATAGAATAATTCCAGAATGTAGATGTTTGTTTTCCTATTTTTTCAGCTGTTTTAATTAAATTATGAAAATGAGGCGAGGAAAGGGAGTTATAACAACAACTTGCATTTATATACTGCCTTTAACATAGAAAAATGTTGCAAGGTGCTTCACAAGAAAAGAACACCAAGCCAAAGAAGGAGATATTAGGAAGCTTGGTCAAAGAGGTGGGTTTTAAGGAGGGTCTTAAAGGAGGGAGGGAGGTGGAGGGGTGTAAGGAGGGACTTTCAGAGCATGGGGCCTAGGTGACTGAAAGCATAGCCGGCCAAGAGAGAGGGGGATGCACAAGAGGACAGAGTCAAAGGAACAAAGAGTTTAGGGGAGGACGGTTGTAAGGCTGGAGGTCACAGAGATAGGGAAAGGTGAGGCTATGAAGGGATTTAAATATGAGGATTTTAAATTTGAGGGTTTGGGGGGGACCAGGAGCCAATGTAGATCAACAATGATAAGGGTGATGGGTAAGTGGGACTTGGTGCGGGACAGGATACAGGCTGAAGTTTACAGAGGGTAGAGAATGGGAGGCTGGCCAAGAGAGCATTGGATGTCGAGTCTGAAGGTGACGAGCATAGATGAGGGTTTCAGCAGCAGCTCGTCTGAGGCAGGGCAAAGTGAGCGATGTTGCGAAGGTGGAAGTAGGCTTTCTTTGTGATGGAAAGGATATGAGGTGGAAACTCATCTCAAATTTGAATAGTACACTGAGATTGCAAACTGTCTAGTTCAGCCGGTGATGGTGGCAGGGGAGGGGATGAAATCGGTGGCAAGGGTACTACAGAGTTTGTGGTGGGGGCCCAAAGAGGATGGCTTCAGTCTTGCCAGTGTTTAGCTGCAGGAAATTGCGGCTCATCCAAGACTGGAAGTTGGACAAGCAGTCTGACAACACAGTGTTGGTGGAGGGGTTGAAAGATATAGTGGAGAGATAGAGCTCGGTGTTGTCAGCATACATGAGGAAGAGGAAGAGCCTTGGATAGATCCTTGTAAGATTCTGGAGGTAACAGCATGGTGGAGGGTAGAGACCCATTGCTAGAGAAACTCTGGCTATGGTAGATAATGAGTGGAACCAAGTGAGGGCAGTCCCACTGAGTGGACATTGGAGGATGATGTGTGGACAAAAGTGCAGAGAAGTTGATGCGGACAAGGAAGAAAAATAGACCATGGTCAGCGTCACAGAACATATAATTTGTGACTTTGGTTATAGCCATTTCAGTGCTGTGGCTGTGGCAGAAACCTGATTAGGGAGAGTCAAACATGGAGTAGCGGGAAAGATGGGCACAGATTTGGGAGGCAACAACACCTTCAAGTACTTTGGAGAGGAAAGGGAGATTGGTGATGGGAGTGGAGGTAGTTTGCAAGGACGGGGTCAAGAGTGGGTATTTTGAGGAGAGGGTGATCATGGCAGTTTTGAAAGGGAGGGGGGATAGTACTGGAGAAGAGGGAACCATTTACAACATAAGCATGGGGCCCGGAAGGGAAGTTGTGTGGTCAGCCGTTTAGTGGGAATGGGGACAAGGGAGGAGGAGGTGGATCTCATGGATGAGATGAGCTCGGAGAGGGCATGAGAGGAGATGGGCGAGAAACTAGAGAGGGATGTGGGTTTGGGCTCGGCCAGGGAGAGCCTGCAGTGGGAGGTTTAGTTTGGTGGGAAAGCGGAAATTGTAGGGTAACACAGGAGAATGCACCTCCCCTTTAATTAGTTTATATTTTATAAATTTGCTCTTTAGTTTATTAATTCTTGTATGTCACACGTTATGGAAAGTGTAGCCAAAAAGATCACAAGAATGGATTTTCTTGTTAGAAACTTTTGGGCTAGAACCACATGGCCATTTCTTCCCACACTCTCTAAGTATGCCCCTTGAATGAGTTCTCCCCAACATTCCTATTAATTAATAAAGCTAAAATGGTTATCCAGTTAGGAAACAATCAGTCATATATGGATAATAAACGCTGATGCTGTTTGGAGGTTGGGTGAGGGGTTATGCAGAGGACGCTTTATTCTGCATCTATTTAGCATCATATCTGACTGAAGAGTACTTGACGCTGACACTGGACGGTCAAAGTATTTTCCACTCCTTAGCAATAAAATCCCTCATATTGATAAACCCAATGCCTTTTCTCAAAGACCTGGGAGAGATAGCAACATCCAGTTTTGTCCTTAATAATGCAAAACTCTTATTGCAACCATTTCAATGAAACTGGTTAGCACGGTGATCTCCTGAACATTCCCCTTTTAAACCAGGAAGTAGAAATGGATTGCCCCTTAATTTAAATATAAAAGCAAATGTCTAAAGAAATAAAAGAAACTGCCTACATTACATCAGTGACTATACTTCAACAGTTTTTCATTGGAGTTTTGGGACATCTTGAGGATGTAAAGGGCACTATGTAAATGGAAGCTTTTTTTTTTCAAATGTTGGAAACCTGAATGAAAACTGCAATTTATGAAAATATACAGCAGGTCAGTAAAGAGAAAAGCAGATGATGACTTTTTGGGTGTGTTCCCTCCATTGACTGAAGGCAGCACTCCCCATTCATGATGTCGCTGAGGCCAGAAAATGGAGTTATAACCAACGTTCCGGCGCAAAGTAAAGCAAATAAAAGGTTGAATTGGGGTAAAACTAATATAGATAGTTTACATTCAATCTCTTAGTAATGTGTGTAAATGTTACACATTAAAAATTTGAGTTATGTACTTCTGGCACCATGCCAAATCTTAGATATCTGAGCTTAACAGAAACTGCTGGAGATCTCTCAAAGATCTGGTCAAATAAAAATAAGATTGGCATTTAGTGACAAAACAACTTAACCCATGTTAACATGACTTACAAAAACATTTTTACCTAATATGCACAAGTATAGCTGAACCTTAACAATGTTGTCAAAAGCTTGGTTTGATGAACGCAATTTTATTTTTCACTGTTCAAATACAGCATTAAATAATGTTATATCGAGGTTCACTGTATTTTTTTATGGTAACATGGCTTAACTTTATAATCTTGTTAAGAATCTACATGCAGTGTTCCAAAATAGCAGTTAGAATCAGTGTGGTTCTGATAATACTGAAGCTAATCTTTAGAAAAGTGAGAAGTCGCACAACACCAGGTTATAGTCCAACAGCTTTATTTGAAATCACAAGCTTTCGGAGCTCCGAAAGCTTGTGATTTCAAATAAAGCTGTTGGACTATAACCTGGTGTTGTGCGACTTCTCACTTTTGTCCACGCCAGTCCAACGGCATCTCCGCATCATGGCTACTAATCTTTAGAAAGGCAGTTCTGTCCTGAGGGGGACGTGAAAAAGTAGAACATGTACAAATCAAACTTTATGAATCATGCAACTTTTACAATATTAATATTAGTATTTTCTAGGTCTTTTTACCTCTGGTTCAGCATGTTAGCATGTATTAAAATCAGATGTGAGCTAGATAGTCTTAAGTTCTTACAGTAAAAAAGAGCTAAAGGACAAAACTGATTTTACTTTATAATATATCTTGTGTTTATGTTGCGACTGTCAAATCAAATCTCTCACTCCTTCCTCATTGGTTAGGTATTTTTTCTTTCTCATTTGTTAAGTCTCTGAGTTTATCTCCTTTCTAATTGGTTATTTCTTACTTTTGTTATTCACCAGCTATATTACCCAATCCTTTCTCCCCAGTTTAAATTTTCTCCCCATCACATTCCAGCAAAATATTGTCTGAGATACAGCTGCAATGACAATTTCCCACTAATCCCACTATAAAACTCCAAACATAAAATTTAACACAAAAAAAGCAAACTTATCCATAAACATTTTTTCCCCAATAACTGTCTCACCTCCTCTAATTTCCATAAGTAGCACAATGCACTTTATTGGGCCTCTGAGTGCTCCAAGTATGTCCAACCCATTCTTCAGGAATCCCACTTGTTGAATTGATTCTATTTCTAATGTAAAAGAGAACGAGAGACCCTATCCATTGAAGGGACAAGAGAAAGGTAGACCATATTATGGTGAGTGGAGAGAGAACCTGTTGGGTGAAGAGAGACTTTTGAAGTGTAATCTTTCAGGGTTGTTACAGGGTCATAATCAAGTTCTCATCTAATATGACTTCCCAGTAGAAAACTATTTCAGTGGACATTTATAAGCTGCAGGTCAGATGGTGTAAAGATTGAAAAGGCCAGGTGTGTTCTACAGCTTATATGCATAACTAATCTGGATGCAACCAAAACTTATTACCTTTGTCCCAGTGAATGTAATCTAATTGAATACAAAGTACAGCGCAGTGGTTAAACAGTACATTGGGTTGATAGTTTTAGTTTGTTGCTTAATGAAATAGACAGCTGGAGTTGTGAAATAAATCTGACCAGACTACAAATGTTTAACTAGAATTGGAAAAGAAAGTATGGGCGTTTTCTTGATTTTATAACGCCTTGATTTAAAAATTCTCATTGTTTTTAAATCCCTCCATGGCCTTGCCCCTCCCTATCTCTAACCTCCTCCAGCCCTACAACTCTCCAATTCTGGCCTCGTGCACTTCCCCAATTTTCCACAAGATCCTACAAATAGCAATGAAATAAAGCCAATTTAATTTGTTTTGGTTGAGGGATCAATGTTGGCCAGGACACCAGGCAAACTCACCTGCTATTCTTTGAATAGTGCCATGGGATCTATTGCACCTGCCTGAGTGGGCAGACAGTGCCATCCAAAAGTTGGCGCCTCCAACTGTACTGAACTGAACTTGGGTTATGTGCCTTAGTCCTGGAGTGGGGCTTTAACAGGCAGGTAAGAGTGCTACCACTGAGCTAAGGCTGGCATTGTAAATTGTAATGTTAAGACAAGTGAATGCTGGACTTTAACATGTGATTAAAGGTTGCCTCATGCGATTACTTATCTCATTCTACAGTACATACCAAATAAATTCCTCCTTGGCCTGAAGTATGTGTACCTTTTCAGATTTGTTTTGGGAACTTGATTCCAAAGGCTCATGCCAGGGTTGAAGGCCGTGGATCAAGCAAAGCTATTTTATTTGAGATTTATCTCCCAGTGGCCATCCAGAAAAGTTCAGCTTTATGGTCCTTCAAGGTAATGCATGAGTGATATAGATTGTCATCAGTAGTACCTGCAAGAGCCCCATGACAGACTCCTGCAACTTCAATTGGGTAACGTTTCAGTGAAAACATTCTTCCAAATTTCAGCATTTAGAGGTTTACCAAATTACAAATGTTTTAAGGAATAGATCAATAATCAAAAGATCCCAGTGAATATCAGGCAATAATTATGAACAAGGTCTCTCAGTTGAATACTGGTATCAAATAAAACAAAGTCTTTAACCACTATGTATATTAAAATTGTTATTCATGTAGCATGAAGTATAGCCAACAGTACTTATAATATATAGTTGATCATATTAAATGGGCGCTGATCAACAGTTACATCACCCATGACCCTCGATAGGAAAAGTATGCCTGGCTAAAATAGAGAAAAGGATTAAAACAATGATGAGCATTAGGGTCCAAGCTTAAAGGTTTAGTTACTAAGAGCATGCTGCAGAATGTTGTGTAAGATGTCCTTACTCTGATTAGTGAGAAAAAAATCTCCTCTGTTATATATTGATTCTAGGAGAAAGAGATGGGAGTTTTCTGTTGTGTGCCAAACACATACAGCATTAGGCACATACAGGTTTTGCATAACAAATAAGTTGTCAATCATGATAAGGGCCCAGCCTTAATGACTCTAGCAGCTTTTCCAGTTATTGGAATCTTGTTTATTCCACATAGTTCAGATGCAATTACCAAGCCAAAGAACATTTGTAACTGAAGCCTGCTTGCTGTCCTCTGCTGTGGGAGTGCCCAATAGGGTTCTGGCATTAGGTGACAGGTTTTGTGAGGTCATTTTGGTTATTCAAGCTGAACTGTTTTACTTTCAATATTTAGGGGCATTCATCCCTATGTGGTCTAAATGAGAGAATATTATAGCCAGTTCTCCTTACGGAAAGACTAATGATTTCAAAAACTAAAATGATACAATTGGTGATTTTTAGATGGCAGTAGAGAGGAGAAAATATTATAATAGCTTCTTGTGTAGTCACTGTTAATTACAACAGTGACTGCACTCCAAAAGTACTTCATTGGCTATAAAGCGCTTCGAGACATCCAGTGGTCGTGAAAGGCGCTATATAAATGCAAGTCTTTCTTTCAGGAAAAGTGCATTTTAGGAAACTTGTTCTCTGTATGTTTGTCCCACTGAGGCCTGGGTTATTCATAAATATAATTAACTACTAACGTATGAGTGATGAGCTTCAATGAGCCAAATGGCCTGATGTTCATATGGAAGTGGTTAGGAGACAAAATCAGGTCCATGCATTTACGGTGGCATCGTGGTTACTGGACTAGTAACCCAGAGGCCTGGAGGAATGATCCGCAGACTTGAGTTCAAATCCTACCAGAGCAGCTGGGGAATTTAAATTCAGTTAATTAAATAAATCTGGAATAAAAAGCTAGTATCAGTAATGCTGACCATGAAACTATTGGATTGTCGTAAAAACCCAACTGGTTCATTAATGCCCTTTAGGGAAGGAAATCTGCCGTTTTTACCTGGTCTGCCCTATATGTAACTCCAGACCCGCAGCAATGTGGTTGACTCTTAACTACCCTCTTGAAATGGCCTAGCAAGCCACTCAGTTGTAACAAACCACTATGAAAAATCAGAAGAAGAAAAACGGATGAACCACACGGCATCGACCGAGGCACTGGCTACGGACATAACAACGGCACACCCAGCCCAGTCGACCCTGCAAAATCCTCCTCACTAACGTCTGGGGACTTGTACCAAAAGTGGGAGAGCTAGTTAAGCAACAGCCTGGCATAAGTCATACTCACAAAATCAAACCTTTCAGCCAATGTCCCAGACTCCTCCATTACCATCCCTGGGTACGTCCTGTCCCACCGGCAGGTAGCGGCACAGTGGTATACAGTCGGGAGGGAGTGGCCCTAGAAGTACTCAACATTGACTCCGAACCCTATGAAGTCTCATGGCTTCAGGTCAAGCATGGGCAAGGAAACCTCCTGCTGAGTACCACCTACTGTCCTCCCTCAGCTGATGACTCAGTACTCCTCCATGTTGAACACCATGTGGAAGAAGCACTGAGGATAATAGGGGCACAGAATGTACTCTGGGTGGGGGTCTTCAATGTCCATCACCAAGAGTGGCTCGGTAGCACCACTACTGACCGAGCTGGTCGAGTCCTGAAGGACGGAGCTGCCAGACTGGGCCTGCAGCAGGTGGTGAGAGAACCAAGACGAGGGAAAAACCTACTTGACCTCATCCTCACCAATCTACCCGTCGCAGATACCTCTGTCCATGATAGTATTGGTAGGAGTGATCATCGCTCAGTTCTTGTGGAGACGAAGTCCTGTCTTCACACTGAGGACACCCTCCATCATGTTGTGTGGCACTACTACCATTCTAAATGGGATAGATTCAGAACAGATCTAGCAGCTCAATACTGGGCATCCATAAGGCGCTGTGGGCCATCAGCAACAGCAGAATTGTATTCCACCACAATGTGTAACCGCATGGCTTGGCATATCTACTCTACCATTACCATCAAGCCAGGGGACCAACCCTGGTCCAATGAGGACTGTGGAAGAGCATGCCGGGAGCAGCACCAGGCGTACCTAAAAATGAGGTGCCAACCTTGGGAAGCTGCAACACAGGACTACAGCGGAAACAGCATGCTATAGCCAGAGTTAAGCGATCCCACAACCAACGGATCAGATCAAAGCTCTGCAGTCCTGCCACATCCAGTCGTGAATGATGGTGGACAATTAAGCAACTAACAGGAGGAGGAGGCTCTATGAATATCCCCATCCTCAATGATGGTGGAGCCCAGCAGCGAGTGGAAAAGACAAAGCTGAAGCGTTTGCAACTATCTTCAGCCAGAAGGGCCTAGTGGCTGATCCATCGCGGCCTCCTCCTGAGGTCCCCACCATCACAGAAGTCAGTCTTCAGCCAATTCAATTCACTCCACGTGATATCAAGAAACGGCTGAGCACACTGGATACAGCAAAAGCTATCGGACCCGACAACATCCCGGCTGTAGTGCTGAAGACTTGTGCTCCAGAACTAGCCGCGCCCCTAGCCAAGCTGTTCCAGTACAACTACAACACTGGCATCTGCCTGACAATGTGCAAAACTGCCCAGGTATGTCCTGTCCACAAAAAGCAGGATAAATCCAATCTGGCCAATTAACGCCTCATCAGTCTACTCTCAATCATTAGCAAAGGGATGGAAGGTGTCGTCGACAGTGCTATCAAGCAGCACTTATTCACCAATAACCTGCTCACCGATGCTCAGTTTGGGTTTCACCAGGACCACTTGGCTCCAGACCTCATTACAACCTTGGTCCAAACATGGACAAAAGAGCTGAATTCCAGAGTTGAGGTGAGAGTGACTGCCCTTGACATCAAGGAGCCCTAGTAAAACTGAAGTCAATGGGAATCAGGGGGAAAATTCTCCACTGGCTGGAGTCATACCTAGCACAAAGGAAGATGGTTGTGGTTGTTGGAGGCCAATCATCTCAGCCCCAGGACATTGCTGCAGGAGTTCCTCAGGGCAGTATCCTAGGCCCAACCATCTTCAGCTGCTCATTAATGACCTTCCCTCCATCATAAAGTCAGAAGTGGGTATGTTCGCTGAGTGCACAGTGTTCAGTTCCATTCGCAACTTCTCAGATAATGAAGCAGTCCATGTCCACATGCAGCAAGACCTAGATGACATTCAGGCTTGGGCTGATAAGTGGCAAGTAACATTCGCGCCAGGCAATGAATATCTCCAACAAGCGAGCGTCTAACCACCGCCCCTTGACATTCAATGGCATTACCATCGCCGAATACCCCACCATAAACATCCTGGAGGTCACCATTGACCAGAAACTTAACTGGACCAGCCACATAAATGCTGTGGCTACAAGAGCAGGTAAGAGGCTAGGTATTCTGCGGTGAGTATCTCACCTCCTGACTCCCTAAAGCCTTTCCACCATCTACAAGACACAAGTATGGAGTGTGTTGGAATACTCTCCACTTGCCTGGATGAGTGCAGCTCCAACAACACTCAAGAAGCTCGACACCATCCAGGACAAAGCAGCCTAGTTGATTGGCACCCCATCCACCACCTTAAACATTCACTCCCTCCACCACCGGTGCACCGTGGCTGCAGTGTGTACCATCTACAAGATGCACTGCAGCAACTCACCAAGGCTTCTTCGGCAGCACCTCCCAAACCTGCGACCTCTACCACCTAGAAGGACAAGGGCAGCAGACGCATGGGAACACCATCACCTCAAAGTCACACACCATCCTGACTTGGAAATATATCACCGTTCCTTCATCATGACTGGGTCAAAATCCTGGAACTCTCCCCCCTAACAGCACTGTGGGAGTACCTTCACCACATCAACTGCAGCGGTTCAAGAAGGCGGCTCACCACCACCTTCGAGGGCAATTAGGGATGGGCAATAAATGCTGGCCTTGCCAGCGACGCCCACATCCCAAGAACGAATATATTAAAAAATTACTAATGGAGATAACATTTGGTCAACAGCGATGCAAATCTTCACATTTTCTATTGTGGTTTGATAGCGCAATGCGTTATGCTGTATATTGGATTGCAAACACCAAAATGGTCAGGAATCCAAACATTTCATTACATACTGTGACAAATCTGAAATAAAAACAAAATGTGGAACACTCAGCAGGTCAAACAGCATCTTTGGAAAGGAAGGTAAGATTATGTTTCAGGTTGATGACAAAATATTAACCCTACCTTCCTCTCGCAACAGATGCTGACTGACCTACTGAGTGTTCTACATTTTCTGTTTTCATTTTATAACTTCATAAAACCTCGCAGTAAGGCTGCCAACCCTCCCGCATTGTCTGGGAGTCACCCAGAATGGAAAATGAATCTGCTAGCAACCCAGGAGAAAAGTAGAGCTTCTTTCAGGTGGCTTACGCTGCATACTTCCTTCCCCGCTGAGCTTGCATGATCTAGCAAAAGTGGATGATCTCGTGAGAAGACCTATTTCATTCTGCACTTTCCCCCTTTTTAACGGAGGTGCATCCTACACATGCTGCTCTGTGCGATAGGATATATTCTATCTCTACTGGAGGATTTCAGTGCTGAGACATAACTGAGGCTTATTGCCTGAAGGGAGAGAGGAGGGGTCGTATCTCAGTATAGAATAGTATTTTTATTCCTGAACTTTTAGCAGCAATAATTTTCAGGCTCCTGTTCTTACCCAAGTTTCTTTCCTCTCTCAAACTCTAGATCATAAGGATTTGGGCCCGTATTTTCCGATCGGAGGCTTCCTGCGTGCGGAGGCCTCCGATCTGGAAAAAATCTACAAACTTACCTGAGGGCTCCCGAGGTCCGGACACTTGCGCTCCTGGGCCTCTCCAAACTCGAAATGCACAGGGCCCACGTATCCCAGAGGCGCATCCAGTTCGCAATCGTCCCTGGGATCACGTGGGCCATGGGGAGCCAATAGGAGAAGGGAATCTCCCTTCATACACTTGACAGATAGACCTGTCAAATATATGAAAGGAGACCACCCTAAAAACACAGTAAATAAAAAAAAATTTAAATCACATTTTTAAAATGAGTTGAAATTACAAAAAATTAAATATTTTAAACAAAAATTTAATTTTTTGAAAAAAATAATGAAAGTTTTTTACAGGGCTAAAAATAAACTTACGCCTGGTAAAAAGTAAAAAAAAAAGTAAGATTTCTAAGGGTTTTCTGCAGGCGGAGGTTCTCCAGAAAGCGGAACTATCCGCCCGCAGAGGCCCTTCTCCAGGGCAGGCGTCCGATCTGTCAAGAGCATTCTTGACAGATCAGAAATACCGGTTTTCAGCACATGCACTTCGCATGCCTGAAACCGGCATTTCCGATGTCCCTATGGGTGTGTACACACCCGTAGGCATCGGAATATACGGCCCAAGGTCTCTCACTCTCCTTGCTCCCCATCTCAAAATGTCACATGATCAAACATTGTGTGAACATATCATGTGATCAAACCTCCAGGGATATATCCAGAGTTGGCAACTCTACGTGGCAGTTTATTGCAGCCATTGTGTAAGAATTGTGCTTTCTCATAAATACTTTACTTATTATACAAATATTGCAAATAAACCTAGTTACTTTATTTTCAGCCTGAAACAAAGAATTGGATGTTAATATCTCAGTATTTTAGAGTGGCTTGGAGCTAAGCAAATGTGCAGTGGGCACTTTTTACAACCAGTATTTGGTAAATCCCAACGACAGGAGATCTCTTTAGCAGAAAAGATCTAAGAGGTCGCAGCTTCTGGATCATAGACAGCAGGAGGTCTATTTACAGGGGAACGAACCCTAAACTTTCAAAGGCAAAGGGCTAGAAATTCATTATAGCCCAGGAATGGGCGGTGTAATTAGAAAAGTTGGAGAATTAGCGCCAGGTGCTAATGCTTTAGACTGCACGAAAAATTCGTGCTCACTGCTCAAAGAAATGATTGGAGTCCTATTTCCAAGTCTTTAAGCCCAAGCTCATTTGCATTACACTCAAAAGGGTGGACCAATATCAGGTGCAGTCTAATCACAAGTCATGACTGCCACAGGCTTTTTTCAATTCTTAAAGGAGAGGTTCATTGATGCTGCAGTACCTCATTCTCAGCATTGCTGGCTGTGCAGCAGCAGGTCAAGGAAAAAGAGCCGGAGGACTAAAGCAGCTGTACATATGCCAGATCCATGCCCCAGGGAGAGAGCCTATGCTCTACCTGACAAGTGGCAGGAGGCCCTCGCCGCAAGTCTTCCGCACCATGTGGAGGGAGGTACATCTCGGGCAGCACTGTGGTCCCAAGCACCCCCACACAGTGCAGGAAGAAATTTAACAACCCCACACTTTCCTTTCTCTTGTAGGCCAAGGTGGCTCATAGCTGGAAGGAGCAGGAGCGCACAGGCGGGGGACAAGCCAACACCCAACCATTGTCTGCGCTGGAAAATAGAGTGCTGCAGATTATTGGGCACCAGGTGGGGAGTGCTGTGGCCACCGGTGACATTGACCCTATTGGGGACAACTACGGTATGTTCATCCCTGCGCCTTCTTTTCACATCTCCTTCCCCCTCACCCTACAAACGTTTCGCACCTTCCAGCTAATCATGCAGTATGCATGCATTTCTCCCTTCCTAACCCCCTCCCCTTACCTTAACCCGACTCTTGTGCTTTTATGCTTTCAAATAATGAGCAAGCACCTGAGCAGCCTGTCCCTGAGAGCACCGTAGAGAGCGAGGCAGGAGAAGAGGAGGAGGAAGAACACACCATGTCACTGCATGTCTCACCCGCAGGCACCAGCTCAGATACTAGCACTACGCGTTCTTTAGAGGCTAGTATAGTAGTGGGATCTGCACAGGGTGAGGCACCGGGGGACAAGTGGGCTGCAGTAAGGCCAGGGGGAAAGGGTAGCTCGGGGGCAGCTCCCCGGAGGGTGGGTTCGTGCGCAAGTTCTGCTGCATAGGACTCAGATGAGGATCTCGCTGGGGAGGCCTTTAGAAGAAGGGTGATAGGCATGCACATGGAGATGATAGGTACAATGGCAAGGGTGCCCGAGAGCCTCTCGGCAATGATAGAGTGTGGAGGAGTCTGCCTCCAACATTGCACAAGGCTCTGCGCACACCATGGAGCCCATCCTTTGCAGACTGCAAAGGATGGTAGACTCCCAGAGAGACCGTGGCGACCCAGACCTGATGCAGTGTGTGATGGGCGATCTGGCAGCTTTCATTGCAGCACAGGCGGAAGCGACGCAACGTCTTAGAGCTGTAATGCAGTCTATGTTTGGTGGCATCCAATCTCAGACTGCTCTCGTGCAGTCTCAGCTTGATACCACGCAAGCTCTGACTGCTGCCATCGTGACTGGGTCTACCACCGTCGACCGGGGCTTTCATGGTGTCGCAGCAGGCCAGCTAGCTGTGCTCCAACAGATTGCTGAGGCGCTGCCCCAGGGGAGTGGCAGTGGGTCAGTAGAGCAAGAACCTGCTGTCCTCTCAGGATGACGGCATTCCTGCTCCGCCATTGCCCTTGTCGCTGCCTGAAGTAACCAAATATATGTTTATGAAGTAACTATAGTATCAAGGAATGAATGCAGGCAAGGTGTAAGTGGCAAAATGGCTTACAGTTAAAGTCTGGTGAAACTAAACACAATATGCTTGCTTTGCAGAAGTAACATGAGCCTGTCACAAGGTCAGAACCTGTCTGCTTTGCAGAAGTAGCTTGAAACTCTTGCAAAAACAGGAACTGTTATCTTAAGAGAACATGTAATTCAACAAACCATCTGGCCAGAGACAAAGGGCAGTTGTTGCAGCAGTGGACTAAACCAAGGCCGCAGTCTCAGAAGGTCCTGGGAGCAACTGATAAAATGTAATTAATCGGGAATGTAGGGCGTAATTCCACATGTCCCGCGATTTGTAGGTGGCAGAAAGGATGAAATGTTATACTTTATTATTTGTCACTCAGCAATAAATCTGTATACGTGATAGCTTTGCACCCGCCCCTAGGGCGGGATATGATTTTTGTGTATAATTGTAACCGTTGCTTAGGTATCGGTGGAGTCAGATCTGAGAAGGAGTCTCAGAAGGTTCTCCCCAGGCCTGTGAATAAAGACCATTGTGAACTACCAATCGAAGTCTGTCATCTGTACTGAGGCTAAGCTTCTGGGATATATCACTGCCCATCATCCAGCCAGCCCAGACTGCTGCCACCTACGCTGAGGTGGTGCAGTCTACAGCAGACCACCACGAAATGAGACACCCACTCAGTTGAGTGCTGGGGGGACTCCTCCCAACTGGCCAAGGTAGTGGAACCGTTGCTTCAACAGGCTGATGGTCTGCTCGGTGATGTTCCTGGTGGCTGCATAGCTCTCATTATGAGTGCTGGGCAAGAGTGTTGGGGTTGTGGAGTCTCGAGCCAGGTGGAGAGTGGATAGCTTGCGTCTCCGAGCAGCCAGCCGTGAGCTTGACGTGCTGGCACAGGATGATGGCATCGTGGCTGCTGCCAGGATAGTGGGTATTGACACGGAGGATTAGCTGTCTGTGGTAGCCTTTGCGGTTACGGAAGATCTCAGGATTGTTATGCGATGCCCGCAAAGCCACGTAGGTGCAGTCAATGGGGCCCTGCACCAGGGGGAATCCCGCTATCCTGGCAAAGCCACATGCACACTCGTCCTGCTTCTCTCTGGTGATGGGGAAGGAAATGTAGTCCTTTCTCCGACTGGAGAGCTTCTGTGACCTCCCAGATGAAGCGATGGATGATGAACTGCGAGATGTTAGTTATGTCTCCTGCTGCAGACTGGAAGGATCTGCTGGCGAAGAAATTGAGGGCAACGGTGACCTTGACTACCACAGAGTGCCATGGTCACCCTGATCTGAGGCTGGAGGTCTGGTTGCAGGAGGTGGCAGTTCTGTGACCATCTCCTTGGTGAAGCGGAGCCTTCCAATACGCTGCTCCTCGCTTAATTGGAGGTAGAAGTGCTCTCTGAATACCCTTGGAGGGCAAGGCCTCCTGTTGAGAGCCCTGATGGTCCTCCTCCTCCCTCTGGCCACATGTTCCAGTCTTTCTCGCTGCCTCCGCTCCCCTCTGCCATAGAGTCTGGAGGGTGAGGTCGACTGCCAGTACAGCGCCCATAAATGTAACTACATTTTAGTTGCCACAACACTCCGGATACTAAGTAACGTTGAAACTACAGAATGAGACTGTTGCACTGTGAAATGTGACCAGAAAGCACTGAAACTCCACTAATCTACAGCTGCGACTCATTACTGATGATCCCTTTAAATAACGTCCCTGGAGCATTGCACACTCACTAACGTCACGCTCCACCTGGCGATAACCGTTAGCGGCGGCGCTGCGGGGGGGTGGGGTTTAGCGTGCAGTGCTGGATTCGCCTCGCCCCAGCTACTGGTGCTAACGGGAGGCGCTAAGGTACCGAACTTTTCCCCCAAAGTCTCTATTTTGTACTCTGGACTATATGCACCTTTGGCCTTCCAAGCTCAACAGTTATTCTTGATTTGCTTAACTAGCAAAGGACAATCACAGTACTGATGCATAAATTCACTTTATTCAACAATTAGTGATTGAAAAGCTTTGTCTTTAATGTGGAATATACAGTTCCAGTGGTATAGTAAACTAAACATGGCAATTTGTTACTTTACTTTCTCCATTTCTCACAATTCAAGTTCCACAAGAAATATTAGGACTAATTTTACATAATAGACAGAAACAGAAGTTAGTTGCACCTACTTTCAGAAGTATCAAATTGAATCCTTTGGAACTTTTAGCTCATTTAAAAAAGGTTATCTGCATAAATTAACATTTGCTCTTTATTTATTCATTCATCATAAGACATTGCGCCACACTGACAGAATTTGCCATCCAGTTATTTAATTACCAAGCTAGTGGCATTATGTGACCAACAAACAGAAATCTTTAACAGGCGCCTTTTGGAAAAAAAAAACAGCAAGTTGGTATTAGAGCTTCGATTTGAAGGTCCAGCAGTAGGGAGGTCTAGGATGTGGGGGATTTCCATGTAGTTGTGGGATTTTAGGTCAACATATCCCAAAGGCAACAGCAGCAGAGGGCAGTCCAACATGCTGTCAAGCATGTATCTCCAGTGTCATCCCTTCTGCGATCTTCTACAACATAAACTGCAACGAGAAATAGTTTAGCAGATGAAAAAAAGCCTACACTGACCCTTTCACCTGCTCATCCAACACTAAAAATAATACAGAAAAGTGAGGTGATGCATTTAGGTAAGAGGAATACTCCTTGGAAAATAAGTCTAAATGGGGTAGAGGCACAGAGAGATCTCGGGATACATATACACAAATAATTAAAAGTAGCACTGCAGGTTAACAAAGCCATAAAACATGTAAACGAAGCACTGGGGTTCATTTCTAGAGGATTAGAATTCAAAAGCAGAGAAGTTATGTTAAACCTATACAGCAACAACGTGCAGTTATATAGAACCTGGGTTAGACCACACAGTGCTGTGCACAGTTCTGGTCTCCATATTACAAGGATACCACCAGAATTGAAGGTTATAACCATCAGGAAAGACTGAACAGGCTGGGACTCTTTAGAAAAGAGAAGACTGAGGTGTGACCTGATAGAGGTCTTTATGTCTACCCTCTCAAACCCCTTCATAATTTGAGAGATGTTTCCACTTGTGGGGGGAATCTAAAACTAGGGGGCATAAATCCAAGATATTCGCTAATAAATCCAATAAGGAATTCAGGAGAAATCGCTTTACGCAGAGCGTGATGAGAATGTGGAACTCACTACATATGGAGTGGCTGAGGCAAATAGCATAGATCCATTTAAGGAAAGTTAGATAAGTACATGAGGGAGAAAGCAATCGAAGGATATGTTGATAGGGGGAGATGAAGCAAATAGAGTGGGAGGAAGGTCATGTGGAGCATAAACACCAGCATAGAATGGTTGGGCTGAATAGCCTGTTTCTGCACTGTAAGTTCTATGTAAAAGCCATTTTTAAACTGAATCATTTGCAGACTTCATTTAAAATATTGTATTTCACTTCTCAATTTTGTATCACTTAAATGTCGGAAAAAAAACCAAGGTGCTGCAGGTATAAACTATTTAGTAGGTAAATGTCCAGTTTTTAAGCCACCAATCACCCATAATCATTTGAATAATTTGATAAGAGGGGACCATTTCTGATAATTCTGGAGCAAGCCTCCCAAGGATACAACAGCAGAATCTGAATGCATAATTGATGAAAGACAACTACATCTCTGGCAACCAAACAACAGCAAACCAAAATGACTACATACAGTAGTTTGAAACTAATGGATTTACAGAAGGTATGAAAAAGACTTAAATCCATGTACACCATGGGATATGCAAGGCTTGTAGATTGTGACAAATTTATTAAGTGTCATATTTCCAGCCTTCTGGAGTTTTGTACTTGATTTATGTTGCAAAGTGAATTAACAGGTAGAGAATAAAACAATAATCAACTTTTCAGAGAATAGTGCTTAATGGATGCAATGAAGCTCAAAGGACTTGAGCACATAATCTAGGCTGACACCAGTACAGAAGTGTGGAAATGCTGAATTGTTGGAGGTGCTGTCCTTTGGATTAGATGTTCAATTGAGGCACCATGTGCCTATTCAGGTAGATCTAAAAGATCCCATGGTACTATGTGAAGAACAACAGATGAGTTCTGGTGTTCTGGCCAATGTTTATCCCTCAACCACCACCAAGACAGATTAACTGTATTTATCTCATTGTTGTTTGTGGGATCCTTCTCTGGATCAATTTGGTTACCACATTTGCTTACAAAACAGTGGCTATACTTCAAAAGTAATGAACTAGCTGTAAAATATTTGGGGATGCCCTAAGGATGTGAAAGGCACTATATAAATGCAAGTTCTTTCTTCTCTTTTCAGACTGGAGGGATATAAACAGTGGTGTCCCCCAGGCTCATTGCTGAACTATATACATGGTAAGTCAGTGAATATCATCTCTGTCTGTCTTTGTCATCATGTTACTGCATTGTTGTGGCTTCTCTGCTTTTATCTCTCTTTCCCCCCCCCACCACCTCTTTTTTTTTTACTCTCTGTCCTATTCTGCCTTTTTCTTCTTTCTTTTAGATGGGAGATGGTGGATAGGTGAAGTAGCCACCAATGGCTACAGACTGCATTTGGAGTTTGGGGGGGTTTGCAGGGACTATGTGGCTCTCTTGCATTCCATTATCACTCATACTTCTCCCTATCATCTCCCATCACGTCCACTGTTCCTTCACCTTCCCACGAATTGAATATATACAGCACAGAAGGAGGCCATTCGGCCCATTGTGTCTACTCTTAGAGAGCTATCCAATTAGTCCAACTCCCTTGCTCTTTCCCCATAGTCAAGCAATTTTTTCCTTTTCAAAGTATTTATCCAATTCCGTTTTGAAAGATATTATTGAATCTTCCACCATCCTTTCAGGCAGTATATTCCAGATCATAAGAATTCACTGCATATTTTTTTCCCTTTGTCGCCTCTGGTTCTTTTGCTAATGACCTTATATCTGTGTCCTCTGGTTACCGACCCTACTGCCACTGGAAACAATTTCTCTTTATTTACTTTATCAAAACCCTTCATGAATCTGAACATCTCTATCAAATCTCCCCTTAACCTTTTCTGCTCTAAGAGAACAACTCCAGTTTCTCTAGTCTCTCCACATAACTCATCCCTGGTACCATTCTAGTAAATCTCCTCTGCATCCTCTCTAAGGCCTTGACATCCTTCCTAAAGTATGGTGCCCAGAATTGGCCACAATACTCTGGCTGGGACCCATCAGGGTTTTATAAAAGGTTTAGCATAACTTCCTTGCTTTTGTACTCTATGCCTCTATTAATAAAGCCAAGGATCCCATATGCTTTTTAAACAGCCTTCTCAACTTGTCCTGCCACCTTCAAAGATTTGTGTACATACACACCCTGGTCTCTATTTCTGCACCCCCTTTAAAATTGTACCATTTAATTTATATAATTGGATAGCTCTTTCAAAGAGCCGGCACAGGCACGATGAGCCGAATGGCCTCCTGTGTTGTAAGATTCTATGATTCTTTGAACTCGTCACTCCCATCCTGACCCCTACCTCTCAACTACACGCTCAACCCTTGTATTCTCCCCTCGTCCCATTCGGCTGTTGTTCACCTTGCCTTTAATCCTGCCTCCCCACCACCATCACTGAATCTCGGAGGAAGTGAGAGGCCAGAGGACTTCTCAACCGGTTTCACTCCACTTTCTCATTATCTATTCCAGGCAAAGAGGCTTTGTTTAGTTTTAAAATTTACCTTAAAAAAAAAATCACATTAGAATGGGGAAATACAATATCTGCCTCTTTATTGCTCTCTCATGTATTACAATGGAACCAAATGAGAATTAGTTGGCTTCAAAGTTCAACTTTTTTTGAAAATTGAACATTAGCACAAGGAAATATACTCTGAAAAGCAGTTTCTGACGTTTATAGAGCATAAGCAAAAGCTACAAGTGCAAAATGCTCCACCTCCCCCCACCCCGCCCACACACCTGAATAAAACTTTTGAAATTTGTCTTAGACTTCAAATAATTTTGCAAAGTATGAGCAAAAACTACTAGAACCTAGACACAAGTATTCCATCAGTACAGCTGACTGAACAGTACTGATGTATTCTGGGGAATTAGTTACACTGCACATGCTCAAATTGCACAATTCAAATTCAGCTCACAGCATCAGAGCTCTGGGCAAAACCAATTAAGTCCAAGCTTTTGGGAGAGACTGAGGCTTTCAAGTAAAAACTTAAAGCATTAAAAGACAAAAAATAATTCAATGGATAAACTTAACTTTGTTCTGAAGTATGTAAATTATTAAAACATTTCTCTTGTATAAATCTTTTTGGACTTGGAAATTTCAGTCACTAAGAAACAATGGCAAATCTAAAATTTTTATATCTGAATTTTGGAAAACATGGAGCAATTTATTGGGGAGGGAAAAAAAAAAGTACAGCATCTCCCAGTGGTCAAATTGTAAACTCGTCCTGTAATTGCACAAAGAACAAACTTGCATTTATCTAGTGTCTTTCACGACCTAAGGACGCCACAAAGCACTTTACAGTCAAAGAAGTACTTTGACACAAAAAGGTTCTGTAGACAATAAGGGTAGATGCAAGACTTTTAAAGTATATTTAAGTCTGCGTGCATTTCCTGTCTACAAATCCTATTTAAGTCATGTTTTAGTCACTCGTGTCAACTCCCACGCCACACACAAATTCCTATGTCCACATTTCTAATGGCCCGGAATTTGCAGTCAGAGGCAAAGCGTCGGCGCTCGCCGCTGACCTCGAAGAAAGCTACCCACTCTGTGCCGTGAATTTCAGCTGTCCCAACTTTTGTTTGAATCTGACGCCAAATCAAGGGAATCTCCAGCATCCCTAGCAACAGTGATGTCATCAAGCTGGCTAAGCAGCCAATCACATTGAAGCATTCCCACAGACAGCAAACCAGTAAGTAAAATGCACAGATTCTAATTTACATTTTATAAATTTTACAGGGAGTGAAATAAAGATTGGGACATACACATATGTTTAAATGTAGAAGTGTTGAGCATCATTCACAACTCCTCAGATAATGACGCAGTCCATGCCCACATGCAACAAGACCTGGATGACATTCAGGCTTGGGCTGATAAGTGGCAGGTAACATTCACGCCACAGAAATGCCAGGCAATGACTATCTCCAACAAGCGAGAGTCTAACCACCGCCCCTTGACATTCAACGGCATTACCATCGCCGAATCCTCCACCATCACAAACACTGTGGCAACAAGAGCAGGTCAGAGGCTGGGTATTCTGCGGCGAGTGTCTCACCTCCTGACTCCCCAAAGCCTTTCCACCATCTACAAGGCACAAGTCAGGAGTGTGATGGAATACTCTCCACTTGCCTGGATGAGTGCAGCTCCAACAACACTCAAGATGCTCGACGCCATCCAGGACAAAGCAGCCCGCTTGATTGGCACCCCATCCACTACCTTAAACATTCACTCCCTCCACCACCGGCATACTGTGGCTGCAGTGTGTATCGTCTACAAGATGTACTGCAGCAACTCGCCAAGGCTTCTTTGGCAGCACCTCCCAAACCCGTGACCTCTTCCACCTAGAAGGACAAGGGCAGCAGGCGCATGGGAACACCACCACCTTCAACTCACACACCAGCCTGACTTAGAAGTATATCACCGATCCTTCATCGTCGCTGGGTCAAAATCCTGGAACTCCCTCCCTAACAGCACTGTGGGAGTACCTTCACCACACGGACTGCAGTGGTTCAAGAAGGCGGCTCACCACCACCTTCTCAAGGGCAATTAGGGATGGGCAATAAAAGCTGGCCTTGCCAGCGATGCCCACATCCCATAAACAAACTTAAAAAAGCTGAAATATTATAAACAAACTTTAAAAAATGTATGCATTAAAAACTTGTAATTCTTAATCATATTAATGGAAAATTTGACATTCCACAAATATAAAATTAGATTTTCAGGCCAGAACGGTTGTTCAGCAGTTAGTAGAGTTAAAAATCCAGTTGCACCTCTTTCAACAAGGCTTAAAGTTTTAGGGGGTTTTTAACAGCGATATTCCATCGTAAAAGGGGAAGTTTTCGTCCTTGTACAGTATATGAATTCAACTGCTTGATGGCTATGGGGAGTTCCACAGCACAGCCTGTGGCGGAGCAGGGAATGACTGACCACAACTTCAAGATTTCTGCGTTTATCTGCTAAATCCTGAAGTTGCAGTCAGTTTCAGAGGGATAATGATGGCGAACGCTGACAGTTTTGCCGTCATTACCACCGTAAATTCCGGGCCAATGGAAACTGCATATGTAGACTTGTCAGACTATAATTGCTTTCTCCCACCAGGGGTGACACTGCAGTGCTTTAGTTTCGCATCTCTCAGCTCCTCAGCCTGCACTAGAGAATCTTATATGCTTCAAACACTTTTTCTCTGCTTACCAAATTGCACTAGGATTGCTATTTAATAATTGACAATATAAAATCCAAGTATTATATAAAAATAAGGACAGAATATATGACATTTTTTTTTTTTTTAAAAGGGACCAACATACATCTGTATGCCCTGAGCCAATTATCCCCCACCCTCTAACCCCACTTCATCTAGATTTGGTTTTGACTTCACTTGTGCAATGCCATGGAAGAGTAAACAACAATGTACACACATGCATACACTAATCTAGACTTTGGCATAAGGACACTGTCAAAATTTGCAGATCACAAAAGTAGAGGGTATTGTTAACTAAGAGGAGGACTGCAAGTGGCTTCAGACAAAAAGAAAGGTTAGTAGATTGGGCAGATATGTATGTCATAATCTAATTTCTGGGCTAAAAAGACAAACCAGGGAGGCAAAGTTCAAAGTTTGTCCCTTGAACCTAAAAGATTAGATTAGTTTTGCAATTCTTTCCAATAATCCATTTCTACATGCGATATATTCTATACTTTGGTACAAGACAGCAGTGCCAGTTTAAACAGTGCGTCTTCCTTGATGGAATCAACAACAAGAAGTTACTTGACGCGACTTTCTTACAAATAACTTCTGAAGTGACACCTGCAATTCCATGGCACAATACATTACTCCATGAGATTTCATTTATGCTTGCCTAGAAAAAGGCAGAATTTATGTGGTGAACAAAGACAAAGAGCTGAATCCCGAGTGTAGTGCAACTTGACAAGGACTTTTGTCAAGTAAGTGTTCTTGATTCGTCCGTAAACTGACCAACTACATGGAAATCAAAAACCCACAAACGTATTCCCAGGACTGAAATCTAGCACTATAGCACCCGATCATGGAGAATATTCTTTGAAAGGTTGTGAACATTGTGGATGAACTGGAGCAATGACAGTAGTTTTAAATATGTAGTTAGGTCCCCCTTAAAATGCACAATTCTACTCGATTACTGACTTCTCATTCCATCCATATAATGGTTTTCTCTCCATTTCATTCTACCCTATCCTTCTACTTCTTTCAAGCCTCCCAATTTTCACAGACTTAATTTATTCTAAATAAGCACATTGCACAGTCTAAAATAATTCACATCTTCATCTCTGCCTCGGCTTCCAATAGTTATGAATGTGGACACCACATGGTCCCACCTAATGCTGCTTCAGAGAACTCCTCAGCCACTTCTTCAGATGCCTATACTTCAGATAAACTCAGTTACATTAAATCCATGCAGTTAATTGGATTGATGAACTGCAACGCAGAAAAAAATACTTGCTGGTTGACAGTTGCCAGAATCAGTTTTAAAAAAAACCTTCACATCATTCTTAATATAGGATCTGATCATTCAAATTGAAGGCTGGACAGTGCTAGAATGTATCCAAACAGGACAATAATTTGTATGACAGGGATGTTACCTATTCCAGGGGTTCTCAACCTTTTTGCTTCTGAGGCCCCCCTCCCATCTTATAAAAATTTCACAGACCCCTGTAACACAACATATTTTTTCTTTATAAAAATTAGCAATACAATTAAGCATATAAACTTTAGGGATTAGTGATAGATGTTAGGACTATGGTTAGGGGCTGGGGTTAGGTAGGTTGCGTTAGTGTTTCGGGTTAGGATTTTACGGTTATGGGTCAGGGTTAGGGAATCGGGATCACAATTAGGATGTTAGCCTTGGTATCACCAACCCTAAACCTATGAAAGGCACTCAGCTTCTACCTTAATCATATGTATGGGGAGCTGGCCCTGACCAGTCACCATTTCCCTTCCCTTGGGAAAGTAAGCTGCGAGGAGGACACAAAGAGCCTGCCAAGAGATATAGACAGGTTAAGTGTCTGCAATAATGTGACAGATGGAGTATAATGTGGGGAAATGTGAAGTTATTCATTTTGGTAGGAAGAATAGAAAAATATATTTTTTAAATGGTGAGAAACTATTAAATGTTGGCGTTCAGAGAGATTTAGGTGTCCTCGTAGAGGAAACACAAAGTTAGCATGCAGGTACAGCAAGCAGTTAGGAAGGTAAATGGCATGTTGGCTTTTATTGCAAGGGTATTGGAGTACAAGAGTAAGGAAGTCTTACTACAATTGTACAGGGCTTTGGAGAGACCACACCTGGAGTACTGTGCACAGTTTTGGTTTCCTTATCTGAGGAAGGACATACTTGTCTTAGAGGCGGTACAACGAAGGTTCCCTAGATTAATCCCTGGGATGAGAGGGTTGTCCTATGAGGAGAGATTGAGTAGATTGGGCCTATACTCTCTGGAGTTTCGAAGAATGAGAAGGGATCTCATTGAAACATATAATATTCTGAGGGGGATTGACAGGGTAGATACGGAGAGGTTGTTTCCCCTGGCTGGAGAGTCAAGAACTAGGGGGCATAGTCTCAGGATAAAGGGTCATCCATTTAAGACTGAGATAAGGAATTTCTTCACTCAGAGGGTTGTGAATCTTTGGAATTCTGTGCCCCAAAGGGCTGTGGATGCTGAGTTGTTGAGTATATTCAAGGCTGAGATAGATAGATTTTTGGACTCTAGGGCGAATCAAGGGATATGGGGATTGGGCAGGAAAGTGGAGTGGAGGTCAAAGATCAGCCATGATCTTGTTGAATGGCGGAGCAGGCTGGAGGGGCTGTATGGCCTACTCCTGCTCCTAATCCTTATGTTCTTATGTTCATTTACAGACGTCCCCAGACCAGTCACCATTTCTCCTTCATTTACAGACGCTCCCTGAGCTGTTACCATTTATCCATCATTTACAGACGCTCCCAGAAAGTTCCCAGCACTTGCTGTTGCTCCCAGAGTTTGGCACTTACACTGCTTCAGGCTGGGGCGAATCCGGGAACCGGTCCCTCCGTGGTTTATGAACCCGCTCTCTCCAGACCTCTTACCTGCTGCGTCTCCACCAGCCAGCCGCACCCGCGCATTCTCAGCTCACACTGCCTGGGTAATTGACGTGAGCTGCAGACCAATAGGAAGAGGGACTGGAGGACCTCCAACCAATCGAAGTGTGAGGGGCGGGGCATTGTGTAGAATCTGCTTACTTTTGGTGGACCCCTTGAAACCTTCTCGCAGACCCCCGGTTAAGAACCAGAGTCCTATTCTAGTTATTAATATAGAAACAGACCTTATCTGGGCTCAATACAACAGATATTAGCACAGGAACAACCAAATGTTGGTTAACTAATTTTGTGTCACAGATGTTGGAGAAGTAATTGGTTGGTGGCAATGGAGGTGAAGCCAGAACATTACATAAATGGAGAGAGAGAGAGAGAGAGAGAGAGAGAGAGAGAGAGAGAGAGAGAGAGAGAGAGAGAGAGAGGAGAGAGAGAGAGAGAAAGAGAGAGAGGGAGAGAGAGAGAGAGAGGAGAGAGAGAGAGAGAGAGAGAGAGAGAGAGAGAGAGAATAAAAGTTTTGTTGAATATGATGTAGAGGAAGTGAGAATTGAATGATCAGTGGATCTGTGCATTTAATTTTTTGTGTATGGTAATGAGAAAAATAAGTTTAAATGGTTTAAAAACAGAAAATGGCAAGACAGACAACAAATTGTAAATAGATAGCTGTATGATGGATGGGCAGTGATTGACTGTGGCTCAGACTGAAAAGAGACACACTTAGGCAAGTGGAAGCAATCGTTGGAAAGCACAAATGGAACATTTTATTAGTAAGGCATTGTTGGTCGAGGAAGAAAGCAAATTTGACAGCAAGATGGTATTACCAAATAAGGAGCTTCCTTAGACAGAGAGGGTATATATTCAATAAACAATATTTTGAAGGATGGAAGTAGCTGTTTATAAGTGGCAGCAAGGCCTGATGTCTGACCAGGAGTGAGATTATCAGCACACATACCCCCAAGAGAATCACAATAAAAGAATTTATGAAGAAGCACCAAACCCTGATCCTTTCCCCAGTGAATTGTTAATCCTGTATACAAACTGGGAATGTTACAATGGTGTTATTATAGTGTTATTGACATTTTGCCATGAAGTGATCACATGATGTTGAACTCAGGAATACCAATACAAATTGTTTAGCTGCTAAGAATTATAAAAGCTTCAAAGTTTATTTCCATCAGTTGCACAACACCTTTTGTTTTGCTAAATTACAGTTTAAAAAAAGATACAATCAATATATGTGTGAAAAATGATAATTGGAATAAAGAATCTTATGGCTATTTATGGTCAAGGATAGGCATGTTCATTAGTACGGTGGGCTTCAAATTATGTACATTATAAAATAATTCTCCAGAGCTTCAGGACTTTCCTCCAAAGCTAGGTGCGTCCACCCTGTCTCTACTACCAGAGCTACTGATCTGCACCTTCTTTCCAAGATGCTGATGTTTAAGCCACAGGTAAATGAAATATATCCCCAAGAAAAGTACCAATTGAGGAAATATGAAACCAAGTTAGAATAATAGTGCAGTGGCAGAGAAATAAAATATTTATACTTCAACTGTTCAAACACTACAGCTAATGACTGTGCAAGGGAATGAGATATATACTTGAAAATAAAACATTTGCAGTGCTATGAAGAGTGGAACTAATTAGATAGATCTTTCAAAGAGCGAGCACACACATGATGGGCCAAATGGCAGCCTCCTGTGCCATGATTCCAAGTCCTGAAAAATTAATTTCAGACAAATAGCAACATTTCTAATAGTAATGAAAGCAAACAGAATGTGTAGTCAAAGAAACATTAAACAGAAATTTTAGAAGGGTTCAAAAACTTGAAATTGTATTATGTAGATTATTCACTACCCAAATGCTATTGCATTTAACAATTAAACTATTTTCTATGTCCTTATTAATATCACAGGTTTTCAAACTGGGTCCATGATGTCAGATTTCTGTTTTATGAGCATATTGTCTCAGGAATTCTGTATTCTATATTTTCCTGTACGTGTTAACTTACTAGTGTGTTATTCCTATCGCTGCAGCTGACATAGCCTTTTGGAAGATCAGACAGGAGCTCTCCACAAGTGCCAATATTGGCAATGGCGCCCAAACACAAATATTTAAAAATCATCTATAGGAATGCAAATAACGCAGTAAACAGCCTTTTAGTGAAATATTTCAATAGCTCAGATATTTATTTTTAATGAAACAGAGCAGCTTGGTCCCACATGATCTTGAGACAGAATAGGGGGAGCAGAAGAGTCCACGGTACAGTTTTGCTGTTTGGTGGCATAGTGCCAAATTTATCCATACAAGTTTCAAATAACATTCCTGCTTAAAAATGTATTTTAAATATATATCATGCAAGTAATGCAAACCAAGTTGTTTTTCCAGTTCATTTCACCATATTTAAAAGAAAGAGCACATTTTTTAAAGTTATGTAACAATAGGTGCAGTGGGATCAACAACAGCAATTGATAGATTCACGAGCAGAAAATGTTGTTTTAATGAAAGACTGGGCTGACAACCAGATTGTAAATTAGCCTCATGCACAACCTAGCATAGGGTGCAACTGAAGTTAGGACATGTCATGCTATGGGATTATGGCATAGAGAGTACAAGAAAAATCTAGTGTAGTTAGGACAATTAAACTATTGCCTATGCCCTTATTAATATCACAGGTTTTCAAACTAGGTCCATGAGGTCAGAAGGAGAGAGTCATCGTGGTGAACTAGGGCAATGAGCTCATAAATGTCCTGCCCTCGATTTTTCTTCACAAAGGAGAAAAAAGAGATCCCGTTTTCAGCTTCTTCAATACAAATAAATAACTAAGGGCTGGCAGAAGAGTCTGCCTCATCAGGTTTAAAAATTTGGTGAAACAATTAGAGAGACAAGCTTAGCCAAGTTGATGCTTTATGATCAATATTAGATTTCTACATAGTTGACTGCCCCTCATTTAATGAGTTTCAACCACTCCCCACCACTATTTCTTTGCTCTATCCGTGTGTAGTGCTAGTTGATCTTTTTTCCTACTGTTGCTCACTTGATAGCCCCATCAAAATCAAGATCAAGACATCCCAGGGAAAATTCCACATTCACGTATGCATTCCACGGCCCATCAATATGAAGAATAACTTGGCCTTTGTATACTGAAATGTCTCAAAGTTCTGAATAAAAAAGGTTTCATAATTGAGAATGAATATTAAAATAAATGGTTTTTTTTATTCGTTTATGGGATGTGAGCATTACTGGCAAGGCCAGCATTTATTGCCCATCCCTAATAGCCCTTGAGAAGGTGGTGGTGAGCCGCCTTCTTGAACCGCTGCAGTCCATGTGGTGAAGGTACACCCACAGTGCTGTTAGGGCGGGAGTTCCAGGATTTTGACCCAGCAACGCTGAAGGATCGACGATATACTTCTATGTCAGGATAGTGTGTGACTTGGAGGGGAACTTGGAGGTGGTGGTGTTCCCATGCGCCTGCTGCCCTTGTCCTTCTCGGTGGAAGATGTCGCGGGTTTGGGAGGTGCTGCCAATGATGCTTTGGCAAGTTGCTGCAGTGCATCTTGTAGATGGTACACACTGCAGCCACGGTACACTGGTGGTGGAGGGAGTGAATGTTTAAGGAGGTGGATGGGATTCCAATCAAGTGGGCAGCTGTGTCCTGGATGGTGTCGAGCTTCTTGAGTGTTGTTGGAGCTGCACTCATCCAAGCAAGTGGAGAGTGGTCCATCACACTCCTGACTTGTGCCTTGTAGATGGTGGAAAGGCTTTGGGGAGTCAGGAGGTAAGACACTCGCCACAGAATACAGAGCCTCTGACCTGCTCTTGTTGCCACAGTATTTATGTGGCTGGTCCAGTTAAGTTTCTGGTCAATGGTGAACCCCAGGATGTTGATGGTGGGGGATTCAGCGATGCTAATGCTGTTGAATGTCAAGGGGCGGTGGTTAGACTCTCGCTTGTTGGAGATAGTCATTGCCTGGCACTTGTGTGGCATGAATGTTACCTGCCACTTATCATCCCAAGCCTGAACGTCGTCCAGGTCTTGTTGCATGCGGGCTTGGACTGCTTCATTATCTGAGGAGTTGTGAATGGCACTGAACACTGCAGTCATCAGCGAACATCCCCATTTCTGACCTTCTGTCACTGACGAAGCAGCTGAAGATGGTTGGGCCCAGGACACTACCCTGAGGAACTCCTGCAGCGATGTCCTGGGCTGTGATGATTGACCTTCCACCACCACAACCATCTTCCTTTGTGCTAGGTATGACTCCAGCCAGTGGAGAGTTTTCCCCTCGATTCCCATTGACTTCAGTTTTACTAGGGCACCTTGATGCCACACTTGGTCAAATGCTGCCTTGATGTCAAGGGCAGTCACTCTCACCTCACCTCTGGAATTCAGCTCCTTTGTCCATGTTTGGACCAAGGCTGTAATGAGGTCAGGAGCGGAGTGGTCTTGGCGGAACCCAAACTGGGCATCAGTGAGCAGGTTATTGGTGAGTCAGTGCCGCTTGATAGCACTGTAGATGACACCTTCTATCACTTTGCTGATGATTGAGAGTAGACTGATGGGGCTGTAATTGGCCGGATTGGATTTGTCCTGCTTTTTGTGGACAGGACATACCTGGGCAGTTTTCCATTGTCAGATGGATGCCAGTGTTGTAGCTGTACTGGAACAGCTTGGCTAGAGGCGCGGCTAGTTCTGTAGCACAAGTCTTCAGCACGATAGCCGGGGCCCACAGCCTTTGCTGTATCCAGTGCGCTCAGCCGTTTCTTGATATCACGTGGAGTGAATCGAATTCGCTGAAGACTGGTTTCTGTGATGGTGGGGACCTCAGGAAGAGGCTGATATGGATCATCCACGTGGCACTTCTGGCTGAAGATGGTTGCAAACGCTTCAGCCTTGTCTTTTGCACTCACGTGCTGGGTTCTACCATCATTGGGGATGGGGATATTCATGGAGCCTCCTCCTCCCGTTAGTTGTTTAATGGTCCACCACCATTCGCGACTGGCTGTGGCGGCACTGCAGAGCTTTTATCTGATCCGTTGATTGTGGGATCGCGTGTCTATAGCATGCTGCTTCCGCTTTTTAGCATGCATATAGTCCTGTGTTGCAGCTTCCCCAGGTTGGCACCTCATTTTTAGGTATGTCTCGTGCTGCTCCTGGCATGCTCTTCTACACTCCTTATTGAACCGAGGTTGGTCCCCTGGCTTGATGGTAATGGTAGAGTGAGGGATATGCCAGGCCATGAGGTGGAATACAATTCTGCTGTTGCTGATGGCCCACAGCGCCTCATGGATGCCCAGTTTTGAGCTGCTAGATCGGTTCTGAATCTATCCCATTTAGCACACAACACGATGGAGGGTGTCCTCAGTGTGAAGACGTGACTTCGTCTCCACAATGACGGTTCGGTGGTCACTGCTACCAATACGGTCTGTACAGATGCATCTGCGACAGGTAGATTGGTGAGGACAAGGTCAAGTAGGTTTTTCCCCTCGTGTTGGTTCTCTCACCACCTGTCGCAGACCCTTCAGGACTCGGCCAGCTCGGTCAGTAGTGGTGCTACCGAGCCATTCTTGGTAATGGACATTGAAGTCCCCCACACAGTATATTCTGTGCCCTTGCTACTCTCAGTGCTTCTTCCAAGTGGTGTTCAACAGTACCGATTCATCAGCTGACAGAGGGCGGTAGGTGGTAATCAGCAAGAGGTCCGGAGTCAATGTTGAGGACTGTACCGCCACCCCTAGTATGGTGATGGAGGAGTTTGGGACATTGGTATGACTATGTCAGGCTGTTGCTGGTCTAGTCTGTGGGACAACTCTCCCAATTTTGGCACAAGTCCCCAGATGGTTTTATTCTTATTATTGTGTTTCGTAGCGGTTGTTACAACTGAGTGGCTTGCTAGGCAAGAGTCAACATATAAGGACAGTAGATTTCCTTCCCTAAAGGACATTAATGAAACAGATGGGTTTTTACGACAATCCGATAGTTACCATTACTGGTACTAGCTTTTTATGCGAGATTTATTTAATTAACTGAATTTAAATTCACCAGCTGCCGTGGTGGGATTTGAACTCACGTCTCTGGATCATTAATCCAGGCCTCTGGATTACTAGCCCAGTGACATTACCACTATGCTACCGTTCCCATATTGCACAACGGGTTTTAAATAGAGTTGAGGTACAGATCAGCCATCATCTGATTGTATGGTGGAAAAAGGCTTGAGGGGCTGAATGACCTTCTCCCATTCCTATGTTTCATTGATAGATTGCAAAATGGTCCATATAGCACTTTTTGATTACTGTATGCAATGACACACTAACACTAAACACTGCATTTTTAAATTTACTCAAAATTCAGCTAATTTTATTTTCTTACAACTTAAACAGGCTAGATGTCACCATATTAGAAAGATGATTTTAGTTTTCAACTGAAATTCTGAACAGGTCCAGCAGTCAAACTATTTCACCCAGTAAAATTAGATCTTTGGAGTCATGTTTCTCTTCAGCTTGAAATTAAAGCTGACCACTCTGACAGCTATGCATCCTCATCGAGAAAATTTCGTATGAAAGAGTGCAAATAATCATTTATTCACAGCATCAAGCTACAGTAGCACATTAGCCTCACTTCTATAATCAGACTGGAAATCAAGTCATCAATGGGAAAATGCCTGGATTTCAGATTCAGTTAGGAACATAGGAACAGGAGTAGACCATTCACTCCCTCGAGCCTGTTCCACTATTCAATTAGATCATATCTGATCTGTACCTCAACTCCATTTACCCACCTTTCCCTATCCCTCGGCACCCTTACCCAACAACCTTTTTTTTTTGTTAAATCGATCTGTCTTGAAAATTTAAATTGACCCAGCAGCCACAGCTTTTTGGGGAGCAAATTTCAGATTTTTACTACCCCTTGAGTGGGAAATGTTCTTCCTGTTCCTGAATTCACTCCTAAATGGCCTAGCTCTAATTTTAAGATTATGTCCCTTGTTGGATTTCCCCCAACAGAGGAAATAGTTTTTCTGTATTTACCCTATCAAATCCCTTTATCATTTTAAACAACTCGATTAGATCGCCTCTCAACCTTCTAAGCTCAAGGGAATACAAGCCAAGTTTATGCAACCTGTCCTCAGAATTTAACCCTTTAAGCCCTGGTATAATTCTGGGGAATCTGCACTGTACCCCTTCCAATGCCAATATATCCTTCCTGTGGTTCGGCACCCAAACTGAATGCAGTATTCCAGGTGGAGTCTGGCCAAGGCTCTGTACAACTGAGCATCACTTCCTCACTTTTGAATTCCAACCTCCTTGACATAGAGGCCATCATTCAATTACCCTTTTTGATTACTTTTTGCACCAGCTTTGTGATTTGTATACAGGGACACCCAGCTCCTGGTCTTTCACCATTAAGAAAATATTCCATTTTATCTTTCTCAGATCCAAAGTGGATGACCTCACACTTCCCCACATTGAACTCCATTTGCCGTAGTTTTGCCCACTCACTTAGTCAGTATGTCCCTTTTAACTTCCTGCTCCTATCCACACAACGTACTGCGCCTCCTAACTTAACTGCAAACTTAGATATACAACCCTCTATTTCATCATCCAAATCATTAATGTATATGGTGAAAAGCTGATGTCCCAGTACAGATTTCTGGGGAACATCACTTGACACATCCTGCCAATCAGAACAAACCCTTTATTGCCGGATTGACACCAAGCAAACATATAAACAAGACAAAAATTAGCTATGCAGCTAGCTCATTTAAAGTGCCAAAGTCCTATGTCAATCTGTGACCATTCACAACTATCAAAATACATTTTCAGATTCATTGATTATTCCTCTTTGTCTTATATCTCGACTTGCCATTATTTTACATCGATACATGTAAAAGATAACAAAATCTGACAAAGCTGCCAGCTATGCAGATTACCTGCAAGACATCTGATTTCTTTTATTCACACCACCACATTTAATTCAATAATTGTGAAAGTGTACTTCAAGTAATTACCGTATTTTCAAAAAAAACATTCAAAACAAGTGCATGTAGGGAAGATAGAACCTGAATTCATCACTGCAATCTACAATTCAGATTGGCAAAAAAAACCTAAAAATTAATCAGTAGCTGAAGCATAAATGCACCATAATTAATTAAGAGTTTGTGTCAACCTAATTTCCATTAAAAAAATACTTCCCACGAGTTTGCCAATTTCAAACAATCTTCCAGAAAAAAATTCTCCCAGATACAATACCACATGGTTCAAACCACATACTACTGTAGTATGAGAGTTGTTAATCAAGGCTGACACTGTAGTGCAATACTTAGGGAGTGCTGCATTTTGAAAGGTACCATTGTCTGAATGAGATTTTAAATCAAGGTCCCATTTGCCAGTGCATAGAAATTTAAAAATACCATGGTACTATTTAAAGAGCAGGGAATTCTCCAGGTGTTTCCTCTTCAACCAATACCACCAAAAAAGAGTGTAGATTGGGTCTATACTCTCTGGAGTTTAGAAGAATGAGAGGTGATCTTATTGAAACATAAAAGATTCTGAAGGGGATTGATAGGGTAGATGCCGAGAGGTTGTTTCCCCTGGCTGGAGCGTCTAGAACTAGGGGGCATAGTCTCAGGATAAGGGGTCGGCCATTTAAGACTGAGATGAGGAAGAATTTCTTGACTCAGATGGTTGCGAATCTTTGGAATTCTCTACCCCAAAGGGCTGTCGATGCTGAGTCGTTGAGTATATTCAAGGCTGAGATCGATAGATTTTTGGACTCTAGGGGAATCAAAGGACGTGGGGATCGGGCGAGAAAGTGGAGTTGAGGTTGAAGATCAGCCATGATTTTATTGAATGGCGGAGCAGGCTCGAGGGGTCGTATGGTCTACTCCTGCTCTTAATTCTTATGATCTTATCTTATGTTCACTGATTAGCAGTTCATACCTGCAATTTGCAGGTTGTTACTGGCATATGATACATTTGTCTACATCAGCTACGTTAAAAGTGATTCATTGTCTTAAAGCAGAAATTTTGAAAAAGGCATTATGAAGAAAACATTCATCCTTACTGCCTGGGCAGAACAGAGGAGAAACACGAACAAGGAGAATTGAACACTGGACTTTTCTTCCACTAATTTAATTGGTGGGCTGTGGTAAGGGCATATAATCCACTACATTCAATTTCCCACCCCATGCTCCGCTCAGGTGGTAAAGATGTAAGTGGTGCCAAAATTTGCAGATGATACCAAAATAGGAGATATAGTTAATTCTTAAGACCAAATGAAGCCACAAGGGATATTAATTAGATGGGGAAATAGGCTAAAAAGTGGCAGTAATTTTGATGTGATGCATTTTGATAAAAAATAATTATACTCTGAATGAAAGTAGGCTCAGTGGTGTGGAACAGCAGAAGGTTCGCTGGAATTAAAGGCAGCACCTCAGGTTATAAGGCTGTAAAAAAAAAAGCTATGGAATTCTTTGCTTTATCTCAAGAGGTTCAGAATATAAAAGCCAAGAGGTAATGATGAGCCTAAAAAAAAAAACTTACAACCTCGGTTAGAGTACTGTGTGCAGTATTGGGCTTCACACTATAGGAAAGATTTTGAGGTTTGAGGATACAGATTTACTCAGATGCTGCCTGGCATGAGGAATTACAAATATGAAGAAAAATGTGAAAAATTGAGACTTGCAATGTTAGAACAACAGATTAGAGGGTGATATGATTGAAAATTGAAAAGATAGGACAGGGTAGATAAAAGCAGACTTTCCAGTAGTTGAGGTGTCCAGAAGGGGCCACAGATACAAAGTTAAATGTAAGTGCTTTAGAACAGAGAGCAAGAAAAATGTCTTTACACTTAGAGCTGTGAGGCTGTGGCATTCATTTCCAGAATTGGTGGTTGAGGCGGAAACTATGCTAACATTTAAAATTAGATTGGATAGGTAGATGAAGGAGAGAGAGAGATGAAGGGATATACAAATAGGATGTGTAAATGTAATTAGAACTATTTTCTTACATGGAGGGTAAACACCGACACAGGCTGGTTGGGCCGAATTACATGTTTCTGTGTTGTAACTATGTATTTCCATGAATATCATATCTACTTTTGTGACAATACAAATAGGCTCATGTCACTCAGAATATCATTACCCACTAGAAAACGTCTATTGGCTGAACATCCTTTACTGCTGAAAGGATAGGATAATCCTTTCCGCAACTACAACATGTGTGACAGTAATAGAAATATTTGTTACAAGTAAATAGTTTATATTTTCAAAGAACTTTGATCAAATTTTGCAGATAACATGCACGATTATAGAGACCAATGAGCAGAATAGTAGATTGAAGATTCTCCCCACAATCCAAAACAGGCACATTTCAAAACACCATCAACTCGTGTTGAAGTACTACCTAATGGCGATGAGGTGCTTCACCAGGAGAAAGAAATGCATGTCAATCCATAATGCTCTCCTGAATTTACAAGAATTTATATATAACCAGTCCCACAACCAAATGGCCGTCTCTCAACTGTCCTCTGAAGTGGCCTGGTAAGCCACTAAGGTGCATCAACTCAGAGCAACTAGGGATTAGCAATAAATTCTGGCTTTGCCAGCGACACCCACACCTGAAAATTATTTTTGTTTAAATCCTGAATGGAGTATGTAAATGACCTGCCATTTGCCACACGCTGCTATCTTCCAGTTCTCTGGAAAAACGTGATGATACCATCCTCCTCCTGGAAGGAGCAATTATGATGGTGGCTCAGACAAAATTCCATTCTTCTATCTTAGGCAAAGTTTGATCATGGATGATCTCGTTTTGAATTATTCCTTCCGTGTTCTCTCCTCTATCTCTAATTAACCATCTTACTCCTCCCCCTCTAAGGTCCTTGAACTTGTTATACCAAAGTACACAAGCTTTATCATCACTTCTTGTTCAAGTCCTTCTAAATCAGTTTCCTACCAGGCCACACCACTGAGACAACCATAATTAAAGCCACCAATGACATCCTGCATGTGCAGCTGCATCTTGCCGAGTCTCCTCGTCCTCCGTTACTTCTCTGCCACCTTTAAATCTGCTGAGTAATTTATTCTTCACCAATGTCCTCATGTGCACCCAGGTGGCACTGCCCTCTCATGATTCCACTGATAGTTGTCAGTGCAGTTATTACATTTCAATTTTTCCCTCCATTGCCCACCTAGTAACCTCTTTTGTGACCCAGGGCTCCATCTTTAGTCTATTTAATCATCTACATGCTATCCCATGGTGACATTCACCAATGCAAATGAGTTTGTCAGAGTAGCATAATGGTAATAGTGGCATAGCCTGAGAACGGTAGCATAGTGGTAATGTTACTGGGCTAGTAATCCAGAGAAGCGAGTTCAAATCCCACCATGGCAGCTGGGAAATTTAAATTCAGTTAATTAAATAAATCTGGAATAAAGAGCTATATAACCATGAAACTATTGCATTTTTTAAAATTCGTTTTTATGAGATGTGGGCGTCGCTGACAAAGCCAGCATTTATTGCCCATCCCGAATTGCCCTTGAGAAGGTGGTGGTGAGCTGCCTTCTTGAACCGCTGCAGTCCGTGTGGCGAAGGTACTCCCACAGTGCTTTTAGGTAGGGAGTTCCAGGATTTTGACCCAGCGACAATGAAGGATCGACGATATACTTCTAAGTCAGGATGATGTGTGACTTGGAGGGGAACTTGGAGGTGGTGGTGTTCCCATGCGTCTGCTGCCCTTGTCCTTCTAGGTGGAAGAGGTCGCGGGTTTGGGAGGTGCTGCCAAAGAAGCCTTGGCGAGTTGCTGCAGTGCATCTTGTAGATGGTACACACTGCAGCCATGGTACGCCGATGGTGGAGGGAGTGGGTGTTTAAGGTGGTAGAGGGGATGCCAATCAAGCGGGCTGCTTTGTCCTGGATGGTGTCGAGCTTCTTGAGTGTTGTTAGAGCTGCACTCATCCAGGCAAGTGGAGAGTATTCCATCACACTCCTTACTTGTGCCTTGTAGATGGTAGAAAGGCTTTGGGGAGTCGGGAGGCGAGAGATTCGCCGCAGAATACCTAGCCTCTGACCTGCTCTTGTTGCCACAGTATTTATGTGGCTGGTCCAGTTAAGTTTCTGGTCAATGGTGACCCCCAGGATGTTGATGGTGGGGGATTCGGCGATTGTAATGCCATTGAATGTCAAGGGGTGGTTCCTAGACTCTCGCTTGTTGGAGATAGTCATTGCCTGGCACTTGTGTGGCACGAATGTTACCTGCCACTTATCAGCCGAAGCTTGAACGACGTCCAGGTCTTGTTGCATGCGGGCATGGACTGCTTCATTATGAGGAGTTGTGACTGGCACTGAACACTGTGCAGTCATCAGCGAACATCCCCATTTCTGCCTTATGTTGGAGGGAAGGTCATTGATGAAGCAGCTGAAGATGGTTGGGCCTAGGACAGGGCCTGAGGAACTCCTGCAGCGATGTCCTGGGGCTGTGATGATTGACCTTCAATCACCACAACCATCTTCCTTTGTGCTAGGTATGACTCCAGCCAGTGGAGAGTTTTCCCCGATTCCCATTGACTTCAGTTTTACTAGGGCTCCTTCATGCCACACTCGGTCAAATGCTGCCTTGATGTCAAGCGCAGTCACTCTCACCTCACCTCTGGAATTCAGCTCCTATGGACCAAGACTGTAATGAGGTCGGCAGCAAAGTGGTCTTGGCGGAACCCAAACTGAGCATCAGTGAGCAGGTTATTGGTGAGTAAGTGCCGCTTGATAGCACTGTCGATGATACCTTCCATTACTTTGCTGATGATAGAGTAGACTGATGGAGTGGTAATTGGCCAGATTGCATTTGTCCTGTTTTTTGTGGACAGGACATACCTGGGCAGTTTTCCCACATTGTCGGATAGATGTCAATGTTGCAGATGTACTGGAAGAGCTTGGCTAAAGGCACGGCTAGTTCTGGAGCACAAGTCTTCAGCACGATAGCCGGGATGTTGTCGAGGCCCATAGCCTTTGCGCTCAGCCGTTACTTGATATCACGTGGAGTGAATCGAATTGGCTGAAGACTGGCTTCTGTGATGGTGGGGACCGCAGGAGGAGGCCGATATGGATCATCCACTCGGCACTTTTGGCTGAAGATGGTTGCAAACGCTTCAGCCTTGTCTTTTGCACTCACGTGCTGGGCTGCACCATCATTGAGGATGGGGATATTCATGGAGCCTCCTCCTCCCGTTAGTTGTTTAATGGTCCACCACCATTCATGACTGGATGTGGCAGGACTGCAGAGCTTTGATCTGATCCGTTGATTGTGGGATCGCTTGGCCCTGTCTTTCGCATGGTGCTTCCACTTTTTAGCATGCATGTAGTCCTTGGGTTCCCCAGGTTGGTGCCTCATTTTTAGGTACGCCTGGTGCTGCTCCCGGCATGCTCTTCTACACTCCTTATTGAACCAGGGTTGGTCCCCTGGCTTAGTAGTAATGGTAGAGTGAGGGATAGAGTGCGGTGGTCACTGCTACCAATACTGTCATGGACAGATGCATCTGCGACAGGTAGATTGGTGAGGACGAGGTCAAGTAGGTTTTTCCCTCGTGTTGGTTCTCTCACCACCTGTCGCAGACCCAGGCTGGCAGCTATGTCCTTCAGGACTCGGCCAGTAGTGGTGCTACCGAGCCACTCTTGGTCATTGAAGTCCCCCACCCAGAGTACATTCTGCACCCTTGCCACTCTCAGTGCTTCTTCCAAGTGGCGTTCAATATGGCAGAGTACTGATTCATCAACTGAGGGAGGGCGGTAGGTGGTAATCAGCAGGAGGTTTCCTTGCCCATGCTTGACCTGAAGCCATGAGACTTCATGGGGTCCGGAGTCAATGTTGAGGACTCCCAGGGCCACTCCTTCCAGACTGTATACCACTGTGCAGCCACCCCTGGTGGGTCTGTCCTGCTGGTGGGGCAGGACATATCCAGGGATAGTGATGGAGGAGTTTGGGACATTGGCTGAAAGTCATACTCACAGAATCATACCTATGTCAGGCTGTTGCTTGACTAGTCTGTGGGACAGCTCTCCCAATTTTGGCACAAGTCCCCAGATGTTGATGAGGAGGACTTTGCAGGGTTGACTGGGCTGGGTGTGCCATTGCCGTTGCCGGGGTCGATGCCGGGTGGTCCGTCCGGTTTCTTTATTATGTTTCGTAGCCGTTTGTTACAACTAAGTGGCTTGCTAGGCTATTTCAGAGGGCAATTAAGAGTCAACCATATTGCTGTGGTTCTGGAATCACATATAGGCCAGACCAGGTAAGGACGGCAGATTTCCTTCCCTAAAAGGACATTAGCGAACCAGATGGGTTTTTACGACAATCTGATAGTTTCATGGTTACCATTACTGAGACTAGTAATTATTCCAGATTTATTTAATTAACTGAATTTAAATTCCCCAGCTGCCATGGTGGGATTTGAACTCACATCTCTGGATCAATAGTCTAGGCCTCTGGATTACTAGCCCAGTGACATTACCACTACGCTACCGTTCGTAAAACCCATCTGGTTCACTAATGTCCTTCAGGGAAGGAAATCTGCTGTCCTTACCTTACTTTTATGAGTCTCCAGGCAATGTGGTTGACTCTTAACTGCCCTCTGAAATGGCCTAGCCACTCAGTTGTAACAAAACACAATAAAACAACTGGACGGACGGACCACTCGGCATCGACCTCGTCACCGGCTACGGCAATAGCACACCCAGCCCAGTCGACCCTGCAATGTCCTCCTCACCAACATCTGGCATGTGACAAAATTGGGAGAGCTGTCCCACAGACTAGTCAAGCAACAGCCTGATACAGGCACACTCACAGAATCATACCTTTCAGCCAATGTCCCAAACTCCTCCATCACCATCCCTGGGTATGTCCTGTCCCATCACCAGGGGTGGCGGCACAGTTGGGCTGGAGTGGCCCTGGGAGTCCTCAACATTGACTCCGGACCCCATGAAGCCCTCATGGCTTCAGGTCAAGCATGGGCAAGGAAACCTCCTGCTGATTACCACCTACCGCCCTCAGCTGATGAATCAGTACTCCATGTTGAACAGCACTTGGATGAAGCACTGAGAGTAGCAAGGGCACAGAATGTACTCTGGGTGGGGGACTTCAATGTCCATCACCAAGAGTGGCTCGGTAGCACCACGACTGACCGAACTGGCTGAGTTCTGAAGGGCCTGCGAAAGGTTGAGAGAGAACCAACACAAGGGAAAAACCTGCTTGACCTCGTCCTCACCAATCTACCTGTCGCAGATGACAGTATTGGTAGCAGTGACCACCGCACAGTCATTGTGGAGACAAAGTCCAGTCTTGTTGTGTGGCACTACCAGCATGCTAAATGGGATAGATTCAGAACAGATCAAAACTGGACATCCATGAGGCGCTGTGGGCCATCAGCAGCAGCAGAATTGTATCCCACCACAGTCCACCATGGCCCGGCATATTCCTCACTCTACCATTACCATCAAGTCAGGGGACCAACCCTGGTTTAATAAGGAGTGTAGAAGAGCATGCCAGGAGCAGCACGAGGCATACCTAAAAATAAGGTGCCAACCTGGGGAAGCTGCAACACAGGACTACATGAAGCAGTCCATGTCCGCATGCAACAAGACCTGGACGACGTTCAGGCTTGGGCTGATAAGTGGCAGGTAACATTCGCACCACACAAGTGCCAGGCAATGACTATCTCCAACAAGCGAGAGTCTAACCACCGCCCCATGACATTCAATGGCATTACCATCACCAAATCCCCCACCATCAACATCCTGGGGGTCACCATTGACCAGAAACTTAACTGGACCAACTACATAAATACTGTGGCAACAAGAGCAGGTCAGAGGCTAGGTATTCTGCGGCAAGTGTCTCACCTCCTGACTCCCCAAAGCCTTTCCACTGTCTACAAGTCAGGAGTGTGATGCAATACTCTCCACTTGCCTGGATGAGTGCAGCTCCAACAACACTCAAGAAGCTCGACACCATCCAGGACAAAGCAGCCCACTTGATTGGCACCCCATCCACCCCCTTAAATATTCACTCCCTCCACCACCGGCGTACCATGACTGCAGTGTGTACCATCTAAAAGATGCACTGCAGCAACTCGCCAAGGCTTTTTCGACAGCAGCTCTCAAACCCGTGACTTCTACCACCTAGAAGGACAAGGGCAGCAGGCGCATGGGAATATCACCACCTCCAAGTTCCCCTCCAAGTCACACACCACCCTGACTTGGAAATACATCGCCGCTGGGTCAAAATCCTGGAACTCCCTACCTAACAGCATTGTGGGAGTACCTTCACCACACGGACTGCAGCGATTCAAGGCAGCGGCTCACCACCACCTTCGCAAGGGCAATTAGGGATGGGCAATAAATGCTGGCCTTGTCAGCGACGCCCACATCCCATGAACGAATAAAAAAAAGTACATAGGCAGAACCCAACTCTACCTCTGCTACAACAACTTGCATTTATATATCACCTTTAACATCCCAAGGTGCTTCACAGGAACGTTATCAAACAAAATGGAGTACAGAGATCACGCGAGATGGCAAGGTCGAGGGGGGGGGGTGGCCGTGAATATGGGTAGGGGAGTTCATATGGAGGGACAGATTAAGGGAGGATAGGAGGGCAGTGAACTCAGAGCAGAGAAAGCATGATGAGTTGTGAACAAGGTTGAAATCACCAAAGATGAGAAGTTGCTCGGTGTCAAGGCTAAGGGAGGAAAGCACTGAAGAGATCTCGGAGAAACTTGGGTGGGCGGTAGAGAATGAGGATTTTAAATGAGGCGAGTGGGTTGGAACAAGGCGAGATGCTCAAAGGAAGAGAAGGTGCAAGAGTAGGGTGACAGACCAAGGTGCGATTTGGTGATAACAGCCACACCACTACTGCGGTGGTTTGGGCGGGGCAAGTGATGGAAGGTATAGCCAGGAGGGGAGGCTTCATTAAGGGGGAAACGTGCCATCACCAATCAGCCAAGGCCAAGATGTTGATGCAATCATCCCCAATAAGCTCACGGATGGCAAGGGCCTTGTTCACAAGTGAACGGACATTCTGGAGGGAAATGCAGAGAGGGACCATGATAGCCGATCAACTGGCAGAGTCCACAGGGTCAACATTGGGAGGGGTGAGTGGAAGGGGAAGGAGATTGGCAACATTAGCCCCCAGCGGGCGCACTGGGTGGGAAGGACGGCGAGAGTGTCGGATGGGGCAGTTGGCGTTGCTGCTCGTAAGGAGGCAGCGATGAGTGCCTTGATGGGTACTTCAGAGGATGCCAAGAGAGGCACAAAGGGAAGCTGTAGGCTTACCTAAGAGGGGGTCAAGCCTGGGACGCTGGCAGGAGAGTAGGAAGATCGAGGAGTGCAGAAGTGTTGGGGTAGGGGTTTGGAAGGGCAGAGTATCAGAGAGGGGAGAAATGACAGGAGGCATGATGACAGGAGAGAGGGACCTAGGAGAGGCAAAGAGGAGAGGGAAAAAAAAAAGAGGGAAAATAGAAATGATGGGCTCAAGTCCAGAGCAGTAGCCAAAATGCGCATGCAAATGAACACAGGAAATCTCAAGTTACATAGCAAGATTATGATAGATATGTCCTGGTAATAAACGGGGAAGAGAGAGGAGACAATAGGAGGGAGTCAAGAGTTAAAGTCAGAGGTCCTGTGGTGGGATAAAGTTGACGTAGATAGAGTGGAGTCAGCTTGGAGCATCGATGTACTAATGTCCACGTTCAGAGACAGGTGTGGAGAGCGGGTGAGTCCAGTAGTTTTTGAAGGGCAGAGTATTGGAGGACACACTGCTGGACGTATTTCTCTGAGAGAATGAAAAGTCAGGAGGTGTGCAAAATCGATCATGGGGCAGAAAAAGTGGTGAAGTTGGATCACCATAAGATCCAGATGCGGTAGAGAAATGGACTAAGATCCAGGAGATTGAATTTCTGGCCAGGAACCACACTGTAGCTGAAGCTGAAAAACCAGTTGGACCAGTAGGACAGTCATAAGCTCAGCAGGTAACGGCAATGGTGGGGGTTCAGCTGTAGGCTAGACAAAGTTACTTTAAAATTAAGCAAATGAATAGCAGATCAGAGACACAGCAGCTAAGTCTCACAGTGGGGAAGCGTAGTCTTGGCGTCCAAAGAAGTCCAGGAATTTGGAAGCCAAATTTGAGCAAAGATCTGGTGCTCACTAATGAAAAAAGGGCAGGCAAGGCCAGGGGATGGACAGTGGGTCCAGTTAACATTAAAACAACAAGTATTTATATAGCGCCTTTAACGTAGTAAAACGTCCCAAGGCGCTGCACAGGAGTATTAAGACAAACTTGTAGTTAGGGCTAAAATGCACCCACTATTGGAGCCAGGGAAATTTAAACAGTGGAAGAGGGGAGATTGGGGAGAAAACGGCAAAGGATGGCAACGAATAGTCAAGGATAGAGTTGCTCAGCAAAGGAACTCCCTAGGGAGCTGCCAGCGCAGGAGCCATCTTGAATTAGTACAGCAAGAGCCTTGGAGAGTCTTGCTGTACTAATCAACGTAAAACCCTGGACAAGTCAAAATTTCCTGCAGTTCAATGGTGGCAAAGCTGAAGCCACACTTAGGTGCTTCTGGCTCCAATGCCATCAACCTCTATGGCTGAATTTAGTGGTGTACAATGCATTTAACCATTTAGCACACATTTATCACAAAAATAAAAATGTTTTTTTCCCTCCCGCTAGGAAATACTCATCATTTTCTGAGCACAGGAGGTTGAGGGGTGATTTGATAGAGGTGTACAAGATTATGACAGGGTTTGGATAGGCTAGATGGGGAAAGGCTGTTCCCACTAGTTGATGACTAGGGGACACAGATTTAAGGTTTTGGGCAAGAGATACAGGGGGGATGTGAGGAAAAACTTTTTTACGCAGCGAGTGGTGATGACCTGGAATTCACTGCCGACGAAGTGGTGGAAGCGGAGACACTCAATATTTTCAAGGGGAGACTGGATAGGCACTTGAGGGAAATAAACTTGCAGGGCTACAGGGACAGAGCGGGGGAATGGGACTGACTGAATTGCTCTACAGAGAGCCGGCGCGGACTCGATGGGCTGAATGGCCTCCTTCTGTGCCGTTATGACTATGACTATGACTCTGCCACCAGCGGGAAAACGTTCCTCTCTGTCTACCCTATTAATTCCTTTCAAAATCCTAAAAACCTCATTCAAATCACCCCTTAACCTTCTATATTCCAGGGAATACAAGCCTAGTTTATGTAATCTCTCCTCATAATCTAACCCTTTTATATGAAAAGTTACACAAAATCATCTTATAATGAGGTGATTTTTATTGTGTGTTTAATATGGATTTTCTAACTCCCCTGATGGCTCAGTGGGTAAATGCACAGAGACTAAGATCCCAGGTTGTATTTCCAGTCTGTGATGAGTTAACTGATCTCAACTGGTGTGGCAGGAAAGGTACTACAACATTTGGCTCCTGGTCACCATGCAGGGATCAGTGTTGGAAAGTGGCGCGACGTTTGGTCCCTGGTCTATACAGGGTTAGCTGATCTCTGTTGGCGAGGCAGTAGAGGCGCTACAACTGGCCACAGCAGCAGCAGGATGTGGAGAGTCTAATCTAGGCTGACACTTCAGTGGAGCACTGACTGAGTGCTGCACTGTCAGAGGTGCCGCCTTTCGCTTGAGACATTAAACCAAGGCAAAGTCTGCCACTCAGGTGGATGTAAAAGATCTCATGGCACAATTTGAAGAAGAGCAGGGGAGTTCTCTTTGGTATCCTGGAAAAGATGTAACCCTCAACCAACATCACTGAAACAGATTAATTGGTCATTACCTCACTGCTGTTTAGGAGAGCTTGCTGTGCACAATTTGGCTGCCACATTTGCTACATTATAATGGTAACTACACTTTAAAAAGTACTTCAAAGCACTTTGGGATGTCCTGAGATCATGAAAGGCGCTATATAAATGCAAGTTTTTTCGTTAAAGGAGGAGAAAATAATCAGCCAGGATTCCTAGTCTTGATCACTATCCAATGACTCATGCTAGAAAGTGCAAGTGCATGGACTCGGGGGGAGCAAGAGTCAGAGACCGCTGTGATGACCACTGTGGTTAAATATCCTCATTGTCAAAGCTTAGGCATGAAGAATGGCTACTTGGGTGATAACCGATGTTTTACTACGTTAAAGACACTATATAAATACAAGTTGTTGTTATATTGGAGGAATGCTGGCCACCATGAGATTGCACTACATACATAGGATGGATAATATCACCAACCTGTAATATCTTAGCAAGATAGTTGGCTAACCAAAAGAGCATTGTTCAAGTAGTTTACAACCATCAGATTCTTCAGATTACAGCCTCAAAATCAATTGTTGGTTACAGTACACACTATATACGGTTTCAACTATAGGTAGAGGTTTGCTACAACAGTGCATGAATTGTTCAATTCTTGCAATAATTTCAATGGCTTGTGAAGTAATTATTTCTCAATAATTATTTCTCAATAAGCCTACGTTGATTTCATAATTAAGCCACCTGTAAAGTTTAAGTCAATGTAAATTAAGAGTTCTGGGAGAGGAATTATTTGAATAAATGTTTTCTCTTTTTGTCAAAGACAAGATAAAATGCATCTTTTGGTCCATGTTTCCTTCAAATTATTTTTTTTGTAGCTATTCTGTAATATTGCACACCTAGCTGTGTACATATATTTGGACTACACTCATCCAGGCAAGTGGAGAGTATTCTATCACACTCCTGACTTGTGCCTTGTAGATGATGGAAAGGCTTTGGGGAGTCAGGAGGGGAGACACTCGCCGCAGAATACCTAGCCTCTGACCTGCTCTCGTTTCCACAGTATTTATGTGGCTGATCCAGTTAAGTTTCTGGTCAATGGTGACCCCCAGAATATTGATGGTGAGGGATTCGGCGATGGTAATGCCGTTGAATGTCAAGGGGCAGTGGTTAGACTCTCGCTTGTTGGAGATAGTCATTGCCTGGCACTTGTGTGGTGCGAATGTTACCTGCCACTTATCAGGCCAAGCCTGAATGTCGTCCAGGTCTTGTTGCATGTGGGCATGGACTGCTTCATTATCTGTGGAGTTGTGAATGGCACTGAACACTGCAGTCATCAGTGAACATCCCCATTGTTGACCTTATGATGGAGGGAAGGTCATTGATGAAGCAGCTGAAGATGGTTGGGTCTAGGACACTGCCCTGAGAAACTCCTGCAACGATGTCCTCAATAAATTACATGCATCCCAGAAATTATACCCAATAATCAGCTCGGATTATCACCCAATAACTTACATTATGAGCAACGTCAAAGTATGGAACCGAACTGGAAGTTAACTATAACGCAAACTTATTTCAACACCTAGCTAGATTCAGCGACCCACTACATTGGACTAAAACCTGAAAGGATGTTTGTACTGATGCCTTACAAAGTTAGAGTTTCTGAATTCAAGCCAATGTAAAAAAACATCAAAACTGGTTCCTCTGATCAATTTAGAAAAGTAAGAAAGTGACTGAAAGACTTCATTTTCCACATAACTAGTTAAGTACACAATTTTACCTAGTTTTATCACAAATCCTGTGAGACTAACTGTAACTTGAGTCTCAACACAACGGCAACAATAACACAAAGACATTGCATCTCACTTTCTTTTAAACTTTCAAAAACCTTAGAGTACAAGAGCAGTATGTTGTTCCAAGCCAGTCAGTTCACTGACTGTATCTTGTACTTTTCCGTTAATTCAGAAATTGCACAGGTCCGTATCTTCCACCTTAGTGATATTATAAGTTGGTAGGCTTTGATCCACATTTAAAGTCTTTAGGCTGAACGAGTGTCAAGGAGTCCAGCATTTAACTGCATTGCTGTCAAACCAGACACTTAGTTTACTCCAACTAAATATTGGGAAGACTGAAACCATTGTCTTCAGTCCCCGCCACAAACTCCATTCGCTAGCCACCAACTCCATCCTCTCCCTGGTCACTTTGAGGCTGAATCAGACCTTTTGCAAACTTGCCATTCTATCTGACACCGAGATGAGCTACCGACCACATCAACAAGATCGCCTATTTCCATCTCCGTAACATCGACCATCTCCACCCCTGCCTCAGCTCATCTGCAGCTGAAACCCCCATCCATGCCTTTGTTACCTCTAGATTTAACTATTCCAATGCTCTTCTGGCTGGCCTCCCATCTGCCACCCTACATAAACTTGAGCTCATTCAAAACTCTGCTGCCCGTATCTTAACTCGCTCCAAGTCTCATTCACCCATCATCCCTGTGCTCGCTGATCTACATTGGCTCCTGGTCTGGCAACGCCTCGATTTTAAAATTCGCATCCTTGTTTTCAAATCCCTTCATGGCCTCGTCCCTCCCCACCTCTAACCCTGAAAGATCTCTGCGCTCCTCCAATTCTGGCCTCTTGCACATCCGATTTTATTCACTCCACCATTGGCGGCTGTGCCTTCAGCTGTCTAGGCCCTCAGCTCTGGAAATCCTCCCTAAACCTCTCTAACCTCCTTTAAGACGTCCCTTAAAAGCTACCTCTTTGACCAAGTCCCTGTCCTAATATCTCATGTGGCTCGGTGTCAAATTTTGTTTGACAACGCTCCTGTGAAGCGCCGTGGGACGTTTTATTGGGAGAAGGGGAAGTGCAATGAGACCTGGGTGTCCTTGTGCACCAGTCGCTGAAAGTAAGCATGCAGGTGCAGCAGGCGGTGAAGAAGGCAAATGGTATGTTGGCCTTCATAGCAAAAGGGTTTGAGTATAGGAACAGGGATGTCCTGCTGCAGTTGTACAGGGCCTTGGTGAGACCACACCTTGAGTATTGTGTGCAGTTTTGGTCGCCTTATCTGAGGAAGGATGTTCTTGCCATGGAAGGAGTTCAGCGAAGATTCACAAGGCTGATACCTGGGATGGCAGGAATGACATATGAGGAGAGATTGGGTCGATTGGGCTTATACTCGCTGGAGTATAGAAGAATGAGAGGGGATCTCATCGAAACATATAAAATTCTGACAGGTCTGGACAAACTAGATGCAGGAAGAATGTTCCCGATGGTCGGAGAGTCCAGAACCAGGGGTCATAATCTAAGGATAAGGGGCAAGCCATTTAGGACAGAAATGAGGAAGAATTTCTTCACCCAGAGAGTGGTGAACCTGTGGAATTCTCTACCACAGAAGGTAGTTGAGGCCAAGTCATTAAATATAGTCAAGAATGAGTTAGATATATTTCTTAAAGCTAAAGGTATCAAGGGATATGGGGAGAAGGCAGGTACAGGGTACTGAGTTTGGATGATCAGCCATGATCTCATCGAATGGCGGAGCAGGCTCGAGGGGCCGAATGGCCTACTCCTGCTCCTATCTTCTATGTTTCTATATGTAAAGCGCTATATAAATGCAAGTTTTTGTTGTTGTACTTTGATTTGGAGAATTGCAGGACAACCTTGATTTTTTTTTTACATGGTTAAAATTCAAAAGTGGAAACTTATGATAGCATGATGTATATCCTAAGTTGATGAGAATCATAAAAAGTATACAATGGAACAAACTTCTTCTTTCACATCAGAACACTACTGCTGATTCAAATCAAGAAAATTAACCATTTTTATATTTGAAGTAAATTAAACCAGCAATTCAAACTAGACATTTAAAAGCAATTATTCAGAATATAATAGGACCCAAATTTAGTTAAATGTTTTGCCACATGTTTTGTTGAGGTTGCTGCCAGATGCCAGATTTCTGGGTAGATTCATGATAATCAAATGTATATGCTTAAAATAAAAAAGGAATCTTAACACAGTATTTAAGTTTTCATCTACAAACACAATTTAGAGACTTTCACATGTCTATAAAACTTTAGCTCAACTGGAATTATTAGGTTAGAACTAGGGAATTTAATTTTGAGTAACCCATTAACACCTTAGATTTATTGATTGAATAAAAAAAAACATTTTTCCAGTTAATCAATCATACCTGTGTTTTTTGGAGCATCTGTGTAAACCATTCCTGGTTGAGGAGGTACATTCTGCCAGCCATACTGTGGATAACCTTGATATGCAGGCTGTCCTGGAGCAGGTGGATAACCAGGGTAAGCAACATTGGGACCTGGACCATACTGTTGTGGATAAGCTGGATATGGACCAGCTGGGCCTGGCCCAGGATAAGGTGGCGGATTCTCGTTCATGTAGGATGCTAAACTGAAGTACTTCTGTGACTTGAAACCAAACAAAAAATTATTTCACCAAATTTGAGTTTGTACAAAATATTATGAATTTTAAAATGAGCAGTTATAGTTTATAAAGAAAGTATTGAAATTTGAAACTGTTTCAGCAATGTAAATTTCCAAGTTTTTACACCTGAAATGTTAGTACCTCTGTTGTCTCCACAGATTCTGCCTGACCAGCAGCGTATTTCCAGCATTTTATGATTTTGTTTCAAATTTCCAGCATCTGCAGCATTTTGCCTTCAGAAAATACATTGTTCAATTTGAAATTTCTGCCTAATTTCCTCAGTATTTTCCAGTTAGCCCTGAACTAGACCAGTCATCGGGTATGCAGGGGCAGATTACTGCACTGTCTTACAGGGCCCATGCCCAGGGGCCCCAGACAAATATGGGAGCGCCTGGCAAAACTTGCCATAATGCAGAAAAAATGCATACAACTGCTGGATCAGTTTAATTTAAGCATAGTATATGGTGATATGATTTGCATTATTAATACAGCATGTAGACATCCTATGAACCTATTTCACGTCACACTGATGGGGGGGGGGGGGAGGAAGAAGAGGGAAAAAAGCAGGGCTGGAAGAATTCTTAATCGGTTTTGCAAGTATACAACTGGTTATAGTTCTGTAAAATAACTGCATTACAGATATCTAGAACTGCAATTGTTACGTTGGTTCAAAGCCAAAAAAGGCCAATTTCCACAAGGACACAAACGTAAACCAGGAAAGCAGAGAGGGGGGGAGGGATTGGAAATAGAAAGCACTGAAAAGTAAATTTAAAATAGATCAATAACAATTGATTTATTCAAAAGGCGATAAATATACTGAATAATCAGCCCAGCAGTGCAGTAGAAGCAAACATTAGGAACGTTATAATGAAAGGGCAAAGGGACAAGATCTAACTTCAATGGCAGAATGACCTTTTCTCGTCTCATACTCGAATGTACAGTTGCTCCCGAAGTAATTCGATCCATTTTTTTTTAAGAAGCGATTTTTAAAAATAAATAAGTTAGTCGTATATTGTGCCTTCTTCCCACGACCCGGGGCACAAATCAACTCCGCACTAGTTTCAAATGGATTACTTCAAAACATCCTTCTGCTAACCGTTCTCCCACCATTACGAATACAATACCCACCTTTCATCGATGCGTCCCATTAACAGAGAACTGAGAAAAATCAGAAGCCAAACGGATTTACGCCATCGCGATTTTTAAACTCAAGCGTGAACAAACTGAACGGATAATCGATAGAATAAAGTCAATAGGCTAGCCGGGTGGCGTGGGGAAAAAAAGCGAATTACTAACCAGCAATTAAGAATTTAAAAAAAACAAGGGCCAAGAGGATTTTATGTTTAACAAAAAAGAAAGCCTGCTTTGAGCACCTGGTGTTGTGCGACTTCTCAATTTTGAGCATCTAAAGCAGTATATAAAACGAATAAATAGAAACTGTTCGACTTTCCGAAATAAAACTGGAAAGATCTGATTCAGAAATAATTAGGATTTTTTGGGGGGAGGGGGGAGGGGGGAGGGGGGAAGATGAAGGCAGTGAGGTTGCTGGCACCGCCAGCCTGAGCTTACCTGTGTGCTTTGTCTCCGCTCCACCTGTCCTATCCGCCCCGCAACACTCCGCTCGCTCTCTGCTAGCCCGCTGACGTCATGCAGCCAGCCTCACCCCCCTTCCAACCCACGGGATCACGTGACGAAAACCGGCCGGCCGCGCGCACGCGCTTCAGCCCGCGCCAACTGGGCGGGAGTTCCTGGGGGGGTTTCCGTTAATTTTCTCTGTTTTTTTTTACTCGCCGCTGACGCAGCTGCTATTAAAAAGGGCCAGGCCGCCAGCATCCTTCAAATACCCGTGTGAAGAGAGTTATTGGTTATTGTGGTGATGTGGATATGAGACACTTAAAAACACTCTGGTTAAAAAGAATAACCCAAGGCGAGCTGACCATTGGAGTCGGCTCTCTCGCCTGCTACCCCCTTGTTTTCGGTCGTGTTGCACATTTTGAGCCTGGCGGCTTCTGGGAGGAGGACGGTCCCCTTTGGAGTTAAAAATGCGGAAGGAAGGTGTTGTAAACCCCCCTACAGAATAAATAATTAATTTCATTGAGGTTTATTTTTTGAATATCCTGAATGGAGATCTATTCGAAGAGACAAGGACGAGCGAGGTGCAATTTACTGTGCCAGTTCTATTCGGAGCTGGCGCCTGTGTGCTTTCAAAAGCTGCATTGCAGGAGAACCTATTTAAATCTGGGTTAACTGTGCCTCCTCCTTGGTGATGATGACTCAGAGCTCTGATTGCGGGAGAGCAGGAGCAAAGTCTGTCACGTACTAATTAGAGATCTGATTGTTATCTCACCTGTAATATTTTTCTGTAGGATTTAATAACGCAATACAATGACATTTTGGTTCTTGGCAGACTCAACCTCATAATGTTAACCAGGGTTGTTGCTTAAATTCTTGAGTAAATTCTCAAAGTAATGGGTACCTAATACAAAAAGTAACTCACACTCAATCTGATTCCTAGTTTGTATGTTCTTGAAGATCATTAACATTCAGGAGTAATCTGAAAATTTGAATCAGTCGCATAAAAAGTATTTATTACTTCTTGTATTAAATCTCAATGTAACTGTTCATGAGCACTGGAGTGAAATAATATAAAGTATAGCCCACTTATATGCTAATGCTTGTTTTTATTTTGTCAGACTGTTACGAAACCAGGGGGGAGAAATTCAGTATCGCCCCATTTGGGGCGCAATTATCGGCCGGGTGCAAAGGTTAGCGCCTGGCGCTAATTATCGCCTCCGACTGTAAACTTGACTTTTATCGCCCCGGAGGTGATTGGAGTGCTAAATCAGGCGCTTCATACCTGTCTTAAGGCGCAAAGGCCGAGGAGCGAGGCACTAACTCAGAGCGCTGGCGAAGCCCATGTGATGTCAGTCAGTCAGCAATGGAACACAGACACAATGGCGCTGGCCAGTTCTTAAAGGGGAGGGTTGATCTTGCTTTCCATCCACATCCTGCCCATTGCAGCCTTGAATCTCAGCCTGGAGAGACCTATACATCAAATCTGCTGGAAAGAACAATGGAGAGAACCAGGGAAAGAGCTCAGAGTGCAACCCCCACAGTCTCTTCTAAATTGAAATGAACCTGCAAAGTGCTGCTCAGTACCCAAAACTCCTTCACACAGCGTTGAATCTCTCCAGAAGTCTCTCTCTCTCGCTCTCAGAATGCGTGGTTCAAAATGTCACCAACAATAAAAGGCAGGAAGCGGTTGCCTTTAAATAGCGCTCCCCCAGTCCCTTCCTGACTGCAAAACGCTCCCCTCAACCTGTCGTTGCTAGCGGCAGGCGGTAAGGCAGGGGGCGCTACTCAATATCCGCACCGGGGCGTTGCGCACTCGACTGACGTCACGATCTGCCGGCGCAGGCGATCGTGGCAGTAGTGTTCAGCGCCGCCGCAAAATGTCTAGTTAATTTCGCGAGTGGCGCAAACATCGCCGCGCCCGGGAGCTAGTTGCTTTGCGCCCCATTAGCGCCCTCTTAAGGCGCTAACAGGAGGCGCAACCAACTGAATTTTTCCCCCCAGGTCCGCTGCAGATACCGTTCGGGTTCAGTGTGTCAGTTACTCCCCGTAAGTGGTCCTAGCACCTTTTATGGGAAATTAACTCAGACTCTCCTATATCTACGGGAACCTGGAATGTAACTGTCCAGGCTTCCCTTGATTGTGATATCCCTAGAAATGTGTGACATGCCCCTTGCAACTCTGCCCACATCTGTGCTGCTTGGAATTGACCCGGCAAGCTATCCACCTGAAATGGCCTCGGCTCAGGGTATTAAAAGAAATAGATAAGGAAATTGCAGATCCATTAGTCATAATTTTTAAAAGCTCTCTAGATTTGGAAATTACACCCTTGAATTGGCAAATTGCAAATGTTACTCCATTATTTAAGAAGGGAGGGATAGAGAAATCAGCTAACTACAGACCTGTCAGTTTAAAATTAATTATGAGGAAGTTACTGCAATCTATCCTCAGAAACAGAGTGACTGAGCACTTGGATAAGTATCAGTTGATCAAAGAGTTGGCATGGATTTGTGAAGAGCTCTTCTTCATCTCAAAACAAAAACTAGGGACTCGATTTTAAGGAGGAGGGTGGGGGCTCCGAGGTGGTCGGGAAATCCGGAAGGCCTCGGTTTCCCGCCCGCAGCCAGCCAGATTGAGAGGCTGGCTGGCTGCGGGTTGGTAGGCCTGCGGCACCAGGCAGCACAGAGGAGGGAGGGAGGGTTCGCAGGTGGTGGGGGGGCCAGGAAGCGGCCACAGAAGCACGGGGGGTGGGATCTCACCAAGATCGTGGGCCGGGAGGAGCTGGGGGCAATGGATGTCCAGAAAACCGGGGTCCGGGAGCAGCACGGGAAAGGCCGGAAGAGCGGGGCGGGGGGGGGGTGGGGAGAGGCCTCATGGAAGCATCTGAGGCCTGTGGAGGGGTGCGATTGGTGGCCTGGGGTGGGGGGGGGGGGAGGGGGGGAAAGAGTCTCTGATCGCGGGGAGTGGGTTCAAGGAACCCTGGATCCAGGAAGTAGGTATAAAGGCACTTACCTCCTGGATCCAGCAGTCCCCGCCTTGCTGTAACTGCCGGGTTTTACAAATTGTGTAAAATCCGTCCACATGCAGTTAAAAACAAAATGGAGGTTAAAAAAGAGGCTTCCAGCCTCATTATAATATTTAAATTGACATCCCGCCTCATGGGAGCGGTTTGGTCATGCCCCCCACATCCGTTAAAACCGGAAGTGGACGGGTTGGAGACGGGTTCAGGTCGGGAATCCCATTTTTAACAATTTAACTACCCCCAAGCCCCCAACCCACCCGTTTTCTTAGGTTAAGATTCCCCCCAAATTGTCAAACATTTTTCACGAAGAAAGCAACAGTAAAGCATCTAGTTGCATTATATATGTAAGCCGTCAATACAGTTGATTGGTTATTCTATACATATGTACTATTTCCTCTTCCAAATGTGTGTAAATATACGGGTTGAGCGTCCTGAATCCGGCAACCTCAGGACCGAGGCCGAGCCGGTTTTCGTGTTTTTCCGGACTTCGGAACGTGTTTCTGATGTCCGAAGTCCGGAAATGTCGCAACCTGGGCTCGGGCGTTTCCGGACTTCGGACATCAGAAACACGTTCCGAGTCCGGAAATGCCTGGGACGCTCCGCGTAGCGCTGACGCGTTTCTCCGCCCCTCCCCTTCTGTTAAAGGGGAGGGACGCTGCGAGCTCTGCAGAGCATCCGATGGCCCACACTAGGCCACCAGGGCGGCATGGTGCCGTGGCCACAGCCTGGCGGAAACACTTAGTGGAGCTGTGCAGATTAAGGAGGATAAAACACAACACTAAAGTTTTATTGCATCACTCGCATTTTTCATAGGATTTTTCAAAAAAAGACAACTAAAGTTAATGGCTTTTTGAAGTACAGGTTGAGCATCCAAAATCCAGACTTCCGGATTCCGGAACATTTTACGGATTCCGGACGACCCTGCCACCAATCGTTCCGGATTCCGGAACTCTGGATTTTGGATGCTCAACCTGTATAAATATAATAATAGATCTCCAGTAGTCTTGTTCACAGATAGTCAGAATCAGGAGGATGGTTCCTGATATTTAATACTGACTGTTAGCAGCCTAAAGGCAACACTTTAATACAGCCAATTTAATACAGCCTATCACTTTAATACAGCAAATTTCCTGAAGCAATGTATCACATGGTAGACATGAGTAAAATATTACACATATTACTGATACTGAAATATACAGGCTTCCCAGATGTAATATTTGTAGTACTATTTACCTATCACTTTGGTCAACTTGCCTAAGATGCAAGTAACTTTGTTCTCTCTCTGAAATCCTATTTACATTATACAATATATAATTTTTTCCAAAACACCTTAGGTCAAATTTCTTTTAACTAACAGCTCAACTTGAACAAAGCATGGATTTTTTAAAAAGATTTTGATGGTTAACTAGTTTTTTCATAAATTGCTCTGTTTGCCGTAATTGATGGTTTATACTGATTTTTTTGCATTAACTTATAATAAGCAATTTTTCCAGCCTACCAGAATTTCACTTAGCCCACATTTTGATCAGCTGTGAGATTCATCTGTTCCATTGGTGTCCAAATGGAGCTGTGTGCTGGTAAAGTTTTTGGATTTTTTTTACAGCTCTGTTTGGGTGCTGGGAGAACAACTGAGTCACAAAGCTGACAAAAGTGCCAAGTTAGTGACCTGCTGGTAGGCTGGGGAGATTGTTAAATTGGGAGCTGCACAGTCAGTTGTGACTTTTACTGTACTTTAGGTCATCTGTTCTGTCAGTGATAAAGTTATCTTAAATAGCAGGTTGGAAAGCAGGTGTTAGGAAAAGTAACAGAATTTGAAAAGGCAGAATGTACTTCTTTCGGAAGAAAAGCAAGTTTAGAAACCAGTAAGACAAAATGTGCTTCATTGAATGAAGGAGTATTTCAATTACAAAGCTCCATGAGAAAGCCAACCTAAAGGGCAGATCTGAAATTATAGAAACAGTGGCTACAAGTGAATTGGAAGGAAAGTTCAGATTTTGAAAAAGTTCAAGAAAATTAAAGAAGTTGCTGATCCTGAGACTGGCTGCATTGATGACTGATGTTTGCAAAGACTGAATGTGTGCACTGTAAATTATTAAAGGTTGCTGGATAATCTGGTCTCTACTAAACACGCCCTTTTCAAATTACAGGAACAACTATCAATGTCTCAAGAGGAGTTGCATAAGAAGTTCCAGGAAACCATTACTTATTCAAATATGAAAAAGTATTGGCAAGGAAGAATGAAGAATTAAACAAACATCAAATGCATCAAATAAATGGTCAAAAATCTCAGTGCTCACATTCCTCTTCAGAAATTTCTGATCCTGGTTCTGTTTTACCTTTCCACTCACAGCCTGCTCTGTTGATATCTTTCAGTAACAGGATTGGGAATGGTTGGGATGCATCATTTCACTGAATTGCTGGTACACTAAATTATATGAGGGTTAAGTATTATGCACAAGTGAGGACTAAACCGTAGCAAATTCTACTTTAACCATTAACTCAATGGTGCCCTGTATTATGTATCTTGGTTCTTCACCTTCATTTCTCAATTAAAAAAATAAAACAATGTAAAATATACATAGATTCAAAAAAATCTATATTTGATACATTATTGCTTTCATAAAGTGTCAGCTGTGGCTCAGTTGGTAGTACCCATGCCTCTGAGTCAGAAGGTTGTGGGTTCAAGTCCGAGACTTGAGCACAAAGATCTAGGCTGACACTCCAGTGCACTACTGAGGGGATGCTGCACTATCGGAGGTGCTGTCTTTCAGATGAGACGTTAAACTGAGGCCCCTTCTGCTCTCTCAGGTGGACATAAAATATCCCATGACACTATTTCGAAGAAGAGCAGGGGAGTTATCCCTGGTGTCCTGGCCAATATTTATCCCTCAATCAACATCACTAAAACAGGTTATATGGTCATTATCACATTGCTGTTTGTGGGAGCTTGCTGAGTGCAAATTGGCTGCTGCGTTTCCTACATTACAACAGTGACTACACTTCAAAAAGTACTTCATTGGCTGTAAAGCGCTTTGGGACGTCCGGAGGTCATGAAAGGCGCTACATAAATGCAAGTCTTTCTTTTTATAAAATACTCTAATACTAGATGTAGAAGCTCACTAGTTAATCCTAATCCATAACAGCTCACATGCTCCGATAGTGCGTAAGTCTGTTTGAGATGCATTTTTATTTCTGTACAGAACTCCTAGTATTCACAGCAGTCAACAGCAGCAATTGATATTTGGATAGCGCCTTTAATGCAAAAGATGTCTCAAGACATTTCACAGATGGGCATAGAGAAAACAGATACTAAGACATGAAAGGAGAGATATAGGAGGGGTGACTAAAAGCTTGGTCAAAGAGATACAAGGAGGTTTTTAAAGGAAGCAAAAGAGTTGGAGAGGTTTAGGGAGGGAATTCCAGAGGGTAGGATCCAGTCACCTGAGGGATGTGCCATCAAAGATAGGGCAAAGGGAGTGAGAGATGTCAGAGGAATGGAATGTCCATGTGTGAGGGATTATAGGGTTAGAGGAGCTTGCGGAGGTAGGGTGAGGTGAGAAAATGGAAGGATTTAAAGATGAGGATAAGGATTTTAAATTTAAGCCATTGGGGAGGGAAGCCAATGCAGGTCAGTGAGGGCAAGGGTGATGGGTAGATGGAATTAAGTGTGGGACAGAATATATCCAGCAGAATTTTAGGCAAGTTGGAGTTTATGGAGGGTGAATGAAAGGAGACCAGCAAAGAAAGCATTGGAGTAGTTGTGTCTGGAGGCATGTCTAAGGAGTTCAGAGGTGGAGAGGCAGAAGTGGGCAATATACAGAGGTGAAAGTAATATGGGCCTAAAAATTCGGTTGATTTGCGCCTCCTGTTAGCGCCTTAAGAGGGTGCTAACGGGGCGCAAAGCAACTAGCACCCAGGCACGGCGCCGCCTATGCCTCACGCGAAATTCAGCGGGAGGTTAGCGGTGGCGGTAACCGTTGGCGCCCCGCAGCGCTGCGCCACCAGCGATGACATCATCGCCATGCGCAGCACCCCGCTCGCGCCCCGGCCGCGATCTTCGGTAGCGCCCCCTGACTTACCACCAGATGCTATGTCCGACGGGGTCATGGGGGCCTACCTGCGGCTGGGGTGGCGCTAATTAAAGGCGAGGTGCCGGGTGGTCATTTTTGTTGCTGGCCGCCTGCTAGTACCTGCCCCCGTTGCCGTCCCCGGCCTCCTGACCAGCCCCCCTGCGGAGTGCCAATTGCATTCAGTGATCCCGGCACTTCTCTTGAGTGCCGGGCTCTTTTGCCGGCACTCTGATCCCCGGTGGCCCAGCTGGGGCCTGGGTCGCGCTGTGTAAGGCCCCTCCCCTTTAAGAAGGGGAGGAAGGCCTGCAGTACCGCAGCACGCAGCGCCACGATATTCCCTCGCAGCACCCCAAGAGGGAGGCGCTTCCATCTTGGGGCGCTACCGATGAATTTCAGCTGTGGGGGTGCTAATTTTTTCGGGTAGTAGCGCCCCGGCGAAGTTAGCGCCCCAAAGGGGGCGCGACTCAATTATTCCCCCATGGTATTTAGGATGGAGAGGATGGGATGAAAGGTCTGAAGCTCAGCTCAGGGTTGAACGAGATTTCAAGGTTGTGAACAGTATGGTTCAAACTGTGGCCAGGGAAAGAGATAGAATTAGTGACGAGAATTGTGGAGTGAGCTGAAGGCAGTGACTTTGGACTTTGGTCTTTCCAGTGTTGAGCTGGAGGAAATTATGACTCATCCAGACTGGATGTTGGACAATAAAAACAGAAAATGCTGGAAAAACTCAGTCGGTCAGGCAGCATCTGTGGAGAGAGAAACAGAGTTAATGTTTCAGGTCGATGACCGTTTATCAGAACTGGAAAATGTTACAGATGCAACAGGTTTTAAGCAAGCACAGAGGCAGGGAAAGGGAGGATGGGAAGAAAAAACAAAAGGGAAGGTCTATGATAGGGTGAAGTCAGGAGAGATTGAATGACAAAAGGGCTGATGGTGCGAGGCAAAAGGGGGTGGTAATGGGACAAGTAAAGAAACAAAAGATGGGTCTTGAAGAGGTGTAAATGGGAATAGCAGAATCATCAACAGTTGCCGTCCGAAAAAATGGGGGCAGAGGTTCTGATAAAAAGATTGCAGCAAATATTGTTTATATGGATTTTCAGAAGGTACTCGATAAAGTATCTCACAACAGGCTTATTAGAAAAATTCAGATATAAGGTATGAAGAAATATTGTAGCATAGGTAGATAATTGGTTGATGGACACGAAAGAAAGAGTTAGGGTAAATGTGTGGGCCTAAAAATTGGAAAAGGCCCGAAAACGAGTGATGTCAAGGGCCAGCGCTATTTGCCATGCAAAATTCGTGCTGCCTGCTCATTATAATGATTGGAGCGCTGATCTCAACAGTAAGCAGGCTGCTGATTGGCTTCACGCTCAACAGGTGGGCCAATATCGGGTGCAGTCTAATGGCCAGTAATGTTTGGCCTAGGCTCTCTCCACTGCTTATAGGGGAGGTGCTTTGTTGCAGCAGCACGTCATTGTCAGTCTAAATAAAGCCATGGCACAACAACCCAGAGAGAGAGCAAGAAGGTTTTCGGATGCTGCACTTGAGGCCTTGGTAGTGGCAGTTGAAAGAAGGTGGGATGTACTGTTCCCCAGGGTGGCAGAAAGCCATCCAAGGCTACCAGTAGAAGGCTCTAGCAGGAGATAGCTACCTACGTCACGGCCGCCAGTGTCGTGCGAAGGACATGGATCCAGTGCCGAAAGAAGTTTAATGACTTCACAGGGCAGGTCAAGGTGAGTGAAGGCTTTTGGGTGCACGGCCCCTTTAAGGGGCTGCGTGGCCCATTCACAGTTTCACGTGTGCGTGAAATTTAACATTAGAAAAGCCAGTCCCGGGCTGCCTGTCAACCAGCCAGTCCAGACTACTACCACCCATGCCGAGATGGTGCAGTCTACAGCCGGGCCTTCTAGATCCACAGCTGGTCGAGGTCATCCTGAAGTCTCCCACACGGAAACTCAGCAGCCTTCCACCAGACATGCTGCAGCCACTGGGGGGAACACTTCGTAGGAGCACCAGAGTAGGAAAAGGCACACGAACGACAGGCATTAAGGGATTACACAAGGGTGATTAGTTCACATTGTAATGTTGATTGAATAGTGATAAATTTATTAATTTTGTTTAGAATGTTTGTTTTGTGGTTGCTCTCATTTCAGCTTTATGCCCAGGAGGACGCTATGATGTTCCGTGACAAAGGGATGGTATGATGGGGATGTGGTGAGCAATGAGAATCTGGGGTTTCATTCATTGGAACTGGACTCTGATGAGGCCTTCACGGACAGCTCGTCTGGAATGGGCATCTGCTGCCTTCCTCCTCACTTCCTCCTCATCCTCTTCTTCCTCCTCCTCTCCCTCCTCCTTCTCCCGAGGTGGTCCCACAATCCCTGGTGGCAAGGGCTGCGCCCTCATGATGGCCAAGTTGTGAAGCATGCAGCAGACCACAACAAAATGGGACACCCGCTCCAGCAAGTACTGGAGGGCTTCTGAGTGGTCAAGGCAGCGGAACCATTGTTTCAGCAGCCCAATGGTCTGCTCGATGATGTTCCTGGTGACAGCATGGCTGTCATTATATGAGTGTTGGGCAGGAGTGGTGGGATTGCGGAGGGGAGTCATTAGCCAGATTTAGAGCGGATGACCCTGGTCTCTGAGCAGCCAGCCTTGGGTTTGACATGGTGGCTGGAAGATTGTGGCACATCGGACTGACGCAGGATGAAGGTATCATGACTGCTGCCAGGATAGCGGGCATTGGCCATCATGATGCGCTGGGCATGGTAGTACAACAACTGCACATTAGGTGAGTGGTAGCCTTTGCGGTTACAGAACATCTCAGGATTGGTATGTGGTGCCCGCAAAGCCACATGGGTGCAGTCGATGGCGCCCTGCACCATGGGGAAGCCCACTATCCTGGCAAAGCCACATGCACGCTCCTCCTGCTTCTCTCTGTTCAGAGAGAAGATAACGTAATCCCTTCTCCTGGTGCAGAGAGCCTCTTTGACCTCCCTGATGCAGTGATGGACGGCATACTGGGAGATGTTAACTATGTCTCCTGCTGCAGACTGGAAGGATCCGCTGGCGAAGAAATTGAGGGCCATGGTGACCTTGAGGGCTACTGGAGGGGCCATGTTCGCCATGCTCTGAGGCTGCAGGACTGGTTGCAGGAGGTGGCAGAGTTCTGTGACCACTTCTTGGTGAAGTGGAGCCTCTTAATACACTGCTCCTCGTTTAAGTGGAGGTAAGAGAAATGCTCTCGGAAGACCCTAGGTAGGTAAGGTCTCCTGTTGACAGCCCTTCTGGCCCTCCTCCTCCTCTCTCTGCACGCATCTTCACTGCTTCGCTGCCTCCGAACCCTCTCCCAGAGATACTCGAGCGCGAGGAGGACTACAAGTACAGCCCCATGACTGTGAGCAAGTGTTGTGAGCAGAAGCCTTTAAATGAGAATGTAGGCATTCTCCACATACAGCAACACTCCCTGTCACTTCAGGAACTTGAAACAAGCTTAGAAAGCTGTAAGAGTTGCAGAAAGTTACACAGAGCCAGTCAAACTGAAAACCATGTCAGCTGCAAGTTGTTGCTGATGATCCCTTTAAATATCGCAGCTGGAGGCTCCTTCCTGCTAGTGAACACTTGGTCAGCTGGTCATGATTAACACAGGCCGGTAAGTGGAGCGACAAACACAAAAGTGGCAGATTGGGCGTCAGGTGAGCATTGCACACTCACTGACGTCACGATCTGCCTAATCTAAATATCTGCAGCAAGCGCAGGCATCGGCAGCTGCTGACCTCCCAAAATGGCAGCCGCCGCAGGACCCGCCAGAAGCGGGCAGAAGTGAGGCAGCTGCCATTTTCCTTTAAAACAGGCTTTAATGGCCAGCGTTAAACCACCAAATTTCTAGGCTTTGGTGTTTGGATTGGAGGAGAGTTGGAAGTGGTGTACCCCAAGGGTCAGTGCTGGGTCTACTTTTGTTCTTGGTATATATAGATGATTTGGACTTGGGTATAGAGAACAGAATCTTGAAGTTTACTGATAACAGAAAACTAGAAGGTTTAGCAAACAGTGAGGAAGACATGGACAAATAGAGATGCAATTTAATGTGGTTAAGTATGTGATAATAGGGGTTCTGACAAAAGGTCATCAACCTGAAACGTTAACTCTGTTTCTCTCTCCACAGATGCTGCCTGACCTGCTGAGTATTTCCAGCATTTTATATGTGAGAATACATTTTGGGAGTAAAAACATTGAGAGTATAGATTCACTGAAAAGACACTGAAGGTTGTGGATGAAAGTAGATGAAGCCATAAAATGACTAACAGCAGTTTAGGTTTTATAATTGGGGCATAGAGTAAAGAAGTCATGATAACTTTGTACAAAACATAGGCTAAGTCACAGTTTTGGGTGCTCCATTATAGAAAAGACATTATAGCCACAGAAAGAAAATGTAGGTTTATCAGAATTATGCCAGGGATGGGAAACGATAGTTATAATGAGACACTTGAGATATGTTGTAGCAGAGAAGGCTAAGAGGAGATTTAGTAGAGGTTTTTTAAATGGTGAAGGGTTTTGATTGAGTTAATAGGGAAAAACTATTTTTTCTGGTTGGGGAGTCAGTAACAAAGGGTCATCAATTTAAAATTGTCACTAAGAGAGTGCTTAGGATACATTTCTTTACGCAAATGATTGTTACAGTTGAAATGCTTTGCCACAGGGAATGGTTGAGGCAGACACCATTGTACCTTTCCAGGAACAATTGAGTAAGTATTTGTAGCAGAGGAAGACACAGGGCTCTGGGGAGAGAGCAGGGCAGTGAGATTAGTTTTGGATTGCTCTAGCATAGAGCCAACACAAACATAATGGACCAAACAGCCTTCTTCTGTGCTGTAAACCTCTATGGTTCTCAATTACAAAACAATATAGCTCTGCATTGAAAAATACCAGTAAAGTTGTATGTAAAAAAAACCTTGGGAAAATAATTTTATAAATGCAAATAGATAACAGTATTTGTGTTATTGACATATTAGGGGTGAATTAGTTCATGTTTTTTGTATTGATGACAAGCTAAACAAATAATGAACTTATAGTTTTTTATGTTTCAAAGAACATATACAGCCAGTTGATTTATGACAAATAGTTTGTCGTTGTTATACAGGCATTTTTTGATACTGAATCTGAAGTCATGTATTAAACTGCCAGTGTAAGGGCATACTGGGACAAATAGAATGGTTTCCAAGAGGTGGTCATGCATCATTTTCACTTCACTGCTGTAAACATAAATACATTGAAATGAAGATGTTTTGCTGTTCTATTTTTTAAATATAAATTAATGTCTTCAAGCCAATAATCAAAATTTAACAATTAACAGTCAAGGTATAAGCATAGTTTCTGAAAACTCTTGAAGGATAAAGATTACATACTGGTTTACATATTGGTGTAGTTCTTTTAATTGAAGAGTTGATGGTAAATTATGTCTTCACATTCATTAGAAAAGTAGAAGGCTGGTAAACAGTGCACCATGCATGCCTTCAAACATGCATGTGCAGAGCTCTGTTCTCCTTCACTGAAAGCCATTGGATGGGCATTATAACTATGACTCCTCACTCTTATTAATGCTTAAATACGTAGTGTTGCACTGTCAGCAATTTCTTTTTCAAAAATGAAATTGGGGGAATGTTATACACAGGTTTTCATGGTATATATTTATTTATAATAAGACTTTCTTGGGGAAATGTGACAAAGGAATGTTTTTTGTAGCCAAAATACTGCTGACTTGTTTTTAGCTGGTCAGAACTGTTTGTCACTAAATAAGGCTGTGGTTATATTATATTACTGGTCTAAGACTGGCAGCTGCAGAAGTTGAAGCACAGCCCGCAAGACCTGTATTGTAATGCCTAGTTGTGAATCACACTCTGCCTGGTCTTTAAATAATGACACTAGTGTTGTGCTTACATGTGTGCACAGAGCCATGTACCTGACCAGTAAAATTTTAATGTTTTGACAGCAATGGACAGGAGCGTCTGCTTTTTCAAAACATTTTCTGAATAATATTTTTAAGGTGCCCAGGAGATCTAGTGGGCTGCTTGAGCACTTTTCAAGCCTACACCGGAGTTATACTCTACATGGTGTCATGCCCATGTGGTATGAGATGGTGTCCTCAAGGGAGATCGTACACAGCTGCATTCCAGAGGCAGAGTAGGACTTGACACCAGAGTTATCCTGTCACTTTTACAGTGATACTGTCATTTTAACATCTGCTTTGTACCAAACTAAAAATGGCTTAATCCTCAGGAATTCTGCCCTCCCTGTGCTATTCTGGTGGATCTGCGCAGCATCCCTTCCAAGGCCAATATATCCTTCCTGAGGGGTGGTGCCGAAAACTGAATGCAGTGCTCCAGGTGGGGCCTGACCAAGGCTCCATGCAACTGAAGCATAACTTGCTCCCCTTTGTAATCCAGCCCCCTTGAGATAAAGGACAGCATTCCATTAGCCTTTTTGATTGCTTTTTGTACCTGTCTGCTAGCTTTAAATGGTTTGTGTACTTGGACTCCCAAATCTCTTTGCTCCTCTACACTTCCTGGTTTCTCATCATTTAGAAAATACTCCGATTTATCTTTCTTAGGTCCAAAGTGGATAACCACACATTTAATCTGTATGCTCCTTTGCAACTTCCTCCTCCTATCTGCAGTATTTACCATCCCTCTTACTTTAGTGTCATCTGCAAACTTGGATATACAACTCTCTATTCATTCATTCAAGTCATTAATAAATATGGTGAAAAGTTGAGCCCCTGCAACAGATCCCTGGGGAACAGCATATGCCACATCCTGTCAATCTGAGTACATACCCTTTATCCTCACTCTCTGTCTCCAATCTCCCAACCAATTTCCCATCAAAGTCAAAAGGCTACCTCCAATTCTGCACGCTCCCATTTCTGCCAACAATACTAGATGTAATAGATGTAAAGCACATGGCCATCAGGGTTTCACATGTCAACGCTAATGCATATCTGAACAGGATGGGATGCCATGCCATCATTATTCAGCTTGCTTTTGACCTTTCCTTAAACCTGTACACCAATGCCTATTATCCATGGAGCAGCCATGCCGCTTTTGTTATGGATCAGCCCACAGTGCTTACATTATTTGAAGGTCCCCAGCGAATGAATGGATGAATGTTGGGAGGTGCTTCGCAGCCATGGCTGATGACCATTATTCGAATCCCCACTCCCCCTCCCCAGACAGCAGCTGAATTCAACTATGATGCGGCATATGCCACCACCCAAATTACTGTTAAACACACCAGAGGGATGCTAAAGCAATCATTCTGTTGCTTGGATTGCTAGGTGGGGTGTTACTCTATTGTTCAGGCAAACATTCCAAGATCACTGTCTGCTGCATCCTGCAGAATTTTTACCCCCAACACATGCTGCCACTGGCCAACTTTGTTTTTGCTATGAAAACGCACATATTGTGCCCCCAAGAACATGCCAGACATTGGCCGGAATTTTGCCAGCGCTCAGGGGGCAGGTTTGGAGGCGGGACATCCAGCAAAATCACAAAGATTAACAGAGGGTCGGAAACCCGCTGTCAACCCGCTTCCAATCAATCTTCCCAGGTGTCGGGTCCCCGATTTGCACAATGACCCGACACCTAGCGGCGGGAAGCGGATTATAGGCACTTAACTGCTTGTTAACAGGTTGTTAACAGGCAGTTAAGAGGCTTTTTGCAATTTTGACAGGTCTACTGCGGGCTTCCTGACGTCCGGACACCACGCCAGGTAAGTGTGGCATGCTGTGGGTCTACTATAATGTTTCTGCATTGATGACAGCTGCAGAAGTGGTGTGACGGATATAACGGTACACTGGTGAGTTTCAGAGGTAAGAAAATGTTGGGAAAATCATTTTTAATGCATTTACACATTTCTGTAGGTGACAAGTTTTGGATTGTGTGTGTAGTCCCACCTCATTGGGAGAACCTCTCTCACCAGTGACAGATCGCTTCTGTAACCTCACCTGCAGCTGCCATCTGTTCTAGCCTAAGGAGGGAGTCACTGGAGAGCCTGGGTGCAAGGGCTCACCTTTATACAGTGATTGTCAGTGTTTGCAGCATCTCAATGCTGTCAAACACTGAAAAATCAGCTGTCAAAAAAAATTGCGCGTGGCCCCTTTAAGAAAACCGGCAGATGATGCGTCATCAACTGACGTCATCTGACACCGGCTTCTTTGTAATTGGCCGGCAAGCCCGCAGGGCGGGCTTAACAAGGCCAATTGACGCAAAATCGCGTCTGTGCATCTGATGTCGTTGGGGGCGGGACTGGAACCCGGAAGGCAGCTGTCCCACCCCCAAGCCACATCGATAGGAAAAATCGCGGCCATTGTCTCTACTAAAGTTGAACTGCTATCTTTCAGCTTCCTCCTAGTATTTCTTATTTTTCCATGACCCTTCCCAATAAACTCTGTCTGCACAAGTGAGTAATAAGTTCAATTTTTATTTAGTAATATTTGCTTGAATTAAATGCTCAAATTCTGACCAAGATGTTTAGTAGAGGCTTTATGAGAGTAGTGCTCTTACCTTGACAACTAGGGTAAGATCATCAGGCACATCCTTGGTGCCAAGCTTCTGGCATTTATGCTCTTGGCTACCTCCCACTGCCGGCGAGACATGTGTCTGGAGGGCTTCCTAACCCCTGGTTGGGCGGGGGGGGGGGGGGGGGGCGGTGGGGGGGAAGTGGATGTTCTTCCTCCTCTCCACTACCTAGAACTTTGTACCTTCGTCCTCTTTGTTCCTTCACTTGACGTCTCTGTAAGAACTGTTTGCTTTCTTCAGCAGCCAGGATGCACCTCCCCTTTAAGACATGCAGGCTGCATTTAAGTGGTGCCATGGACTCCCAATATTCGGCCCACCTGATAGAACATAAGAACATAAGAACATAAGAAATAGGAGCAGGAGTAGGCCAATCGGCCCCTCGAGCCTGCTCCGCCATTCAATAAGATCATGGCTGATCTGATCCTAACCGCCAATCTACTATCACAGAACCATCTCCTGAATCTAACAGAATTGCACACACGAAATAGGAGCAGAATCAGGCTACACAGTCCCTGGGCCCGCTCCACTACCCACAGGGCCATGACCGATCCGAACCTAGACTCATGTCCAAATTCCTGCCCGCTCCCCGTAACCCTTAATGCCCTTTACTTCTAGGAAACTGTCTATTTCTGTTTTAAATTTAATTAATGTTGTAGCTTCTACAGCTTTTTGTGGCAGCATATTCCATGGACCTACCACCCTCTGAGTGAAGTAGTTCCTCCTCATCTCAGTTTTGAAAGAGCAGCCCCTTATTCTAAGACTATGTCCCCTAGTTCTCGTCTCACCCGTCATCGGGAACATCCTCCCCGCATCCACCCGATCCAACCCCTTCACAATCTTATATGTTTCAATAAGATCGCCTCTCATTCTTCTGAACTCCAATGAGTAGAGTCCCAATCTACCCAACCTCTCCTCATATGACCACCCCCTCATCCCCGGGATTAACCGAGTGAACCTTTTTTGCACTGCTTCGAGAGCAAGGATGTCTTTCCTTAAGTAAGGACACCAAAACTGTATGCAGTATTCCAGGTGCGGTCTCACCAATACCTTGTACAACTGAAGCAATACCTCCCTATTTTTATATTCTATCCCCCTAGCAATGAAAGCCAACATTCCATTTGCCTTCTTAATCACTTGCTGCACCTGCATACTAACCTTTTGAGTTTCGTGCACAAGGACCCCCAGATCCCTTTGCACTTCAGTACTCTCCAGTTTCTTGCCATTAAGATAATAAATTGCTCTAGGATTTTTCCTGCCAAAGTGCATCACCTCACACTTTCCAGTGTTGTATTCCATCTGCCAAATCTCTGCCCACTTACTTAGCCTGTCTATGTCCCCTTGCAGGTTTTTTATGTCCTCCTCACTCACTACTTTCCCTCCCATCTTTGTATCATCTGCAAATTTTGATATGTTACACTTGGTCCCTTCCTCCAAATCGTTAATATAGATTGTGAAGAGTTGGGGACCCAGCACTGACCCCTGTGGAACACCACTAGTTACTGATTGCCAGTCTGAGAATGAACCATTTATCCCAACTCTTTGCTTTCTGTTAGATAGCCAATCCTCTATCCATGCCAGAATATTACCCCCAATCCCGTGATTTTTTACCTTAAGCAATAATCTTTTGTGTGGCACCTTGTCAAATGCCTTTTGGAAGTCTAAATACACTACGTCCACTGGTTCCCCTTTATCCACTCTATATGTTACTTCCTCAAAGAACTCCAGCAAATTTGTCAAACATGACTTCCCCTTCGTAAAACCATGCTGACTTTGTCCTATTAAATTATGATTATCCAAATGTCCTGTTACTGTTTCCTTAATAATGGACTCCAAAATTTTACCTACCACAGATGTTAGGCTAACCGGTCTATAGTTACCAGCCTTCTGTCTACTGCCCTTTTTAAATAAGGGTGTTACATTAGCAGTTTTCCAGTCTGCCGGGACCTTAGCGGAATCCAGGGAGTTTTGAAAAATTATTACCAATGCATCTACAATCCCTACCGCCACTTCCTTCAAGACTCTAGGATGTAAGCCATCAGGTCCAGGTGATTTATCCGCCTTGAGTCCCATTATTTTACCGAGTACCACTTCCTTAGTGATTTTGATCGTGTTTAGCTCCTCTCCCCCTATAGCCCCCTGTTTGTCCAGTGTTGGGATATTCTTAGTGTCCTCTACTGTAAAGACTGATACAAAATATTCATTCAGTGTTTTTGCCATCTCCATATTTCCCACCATTAATTTCCCGGTCTCATCCTCTAAGGGACCAACATTTACTTTAGCCACCCTTTTTCTTTTTATATAACTATAAAAACTCTTACTATCTGTTTTTATATTTTTTGCTAATTTACTTTCATAATCTATCTTCCCTTTCTTAATCAATCTTTTTGTTATTTTTTGCTGCCTTTTAAAGTTTTCCCAATCCTCTGTCCTCCCACTAGATTTCGCTACCTTATATGCCCTTGTTTTTAGTCGAATACTATCCTTAATTTCTTTACTTAGCCACGGATGACTGTCCTTTCTTTTACACCCTTTTCTTTTCAGTGGAATATATTTTTTTTGGAAGTTGTAAAATAACTCCTTGAATGTACACCACTGATCATGTGTCGTCTTACCCTTTAATCTATTTTCCCAATCCACTCTACTCAATTCCGCTCGCATACCTTCATAGTCTCCTTTATTCAAGCTTAGCACGCTTGTTTGAGATCCAACCTTCTCACCCTCTAATTGAATATGGAATTCAACCATGTTATGGTCACTCATTCCAAGGGGATCCTTTACTAGGACATTTTTAATTAATCCTGTCTCGTTACACAGGACCAGATCTAAGGTTGCTTGCCCCCTGGTCGGTTCAGTTACATACTGCTCAAGAAACCCATCCCTAATACACTCAATGAACTCATCCTCAAGGCAGCCCTGCCCCATTTGATTTGTCCAATTAATATGATAGTTAAAATCCCCCATAATTATAGATGTTCCCTTATTACATGCCTCAACTATTTCCTGATTGATACTCCGTCCAATAGAGTTGCAACTGTTCGGAGGCCTATAGACTACGCCCACTAATGTTTTTTTTCCCCTTATTATTCCTTATCTCCACCCAAACTGTTTCATTATCATGATTTTTTGACCCAATATCATTACTCTGTATTACAGTGATTCCTTCCTTTATTAACATAGCCACCCCACCTCCCCTTCCTTCCTGCCTGTCCTTCCTGATCGTTAAATAACCTGGTATGTTTAATTCCCAGGCATTGTCACCCTGCAGCCATGTTTCTGTAATGGCCACAATATCATAACCATATGTAGTTATTTGTGCCATTAACTCGTCTATTTTGTTACGAATGCTACGTGCATTCAGATAGAGAACTTTCAAATATGCTTTGTGGCACTTAGTTCCTGCTTTTTCACTTTTTACCAGTTTACCTTTTACTCCACACACTCTGTCCCTTCCTGCCACGCTCTGATTTGTGATTCCCCTACTGCTACCTATGTCTATGACCCTCTCTGTTGTCATTTTTATTTTTTGCTCTCTTGAAACCTCCCCCCCACTAATTAGTTTAAAGCCCTCTCCACAGCCCTAGTTATTCGATTCGCCAGGACACTAGTCCCAGCACTGGCCAAGTGAAGTCCGTCCCAACGGAACAGCTCTCTCCTGCCCCAGTACTGGTGCCAGTGTCCCAAGAAGCAAAACCCATTTTTCCCACACCAGTCTTTGAGCCACGCATTCAACTCCCTGATTTTATTTACCCTTGCCAAATTTGCTCGTGGCTCAGGTAGTAATCCAGAGATTATTACCCTCGAGGTTCTGCTTTTTAATTTGGCCCCTAGCTGCTCAAACTCCCTCAGCAGAACCTCTTTCCTTGTCCTATCTATGTCATTGGTACCAACATGGACCACGACAACTGGATCCTCCCCCTCCCACTCCAAGTTTCTCTCCAGCCCAGAGGAGATGTCCTTAACCCTGGCACCGGGCAGGCAACACAGCCTTCGGGACTCTCGCTCTTGGCTGCAAAGAACCCTATCTATCCCCCTAATGATACTATCCCCTACCACTACAACATTTCTTTTTACTCCCCCCACTTGAATGGCCCCCCTTACCACGGTGCTGTGGCCAGGTTGCTCATCCTCCCTGCAGTCCCCGCTCCTATCCACACAGGGAGTAAGAGCCTCGAACCTGTTGGACAAGAGCAAGGGCTGCGGCTCCTCCAACACTACCTCCTGGATCCCTGTACCTGCCTCACTCGTAGTCACACCTTCCTGTCCCTGACCACGGGCTACTTCTGAATTAGTTACTCTAATTGGCGTGACTACCTCCTGAAACAAGGAGTCCAGGTAACTCTCCCCCTCCCTGATGTGTCGCAGTGTTTGAAGCTCGGACTCCAGCTCATCAACACGGAGCCGGAGTTCCTCGAGCAGCCAACACTTACTGCAAATGTGTTCACCGTGAACATCAATGGTGTCCACCAGCTCCCACATATTGCAGCAGTAACACATCACCTGCTCTCCCATTCTATGTAATTAATTAAAAATGTATTATTTACCCTTCAGTTAATTTATGCCAGCAGTCTCTGCTACACCACAGATACCCGAGAAACAATAAAATTGAAGTTTTGTATAAAAAAAGAGAAATACTCACCAACCAATCACTTACCTGCTTTCTGGTGACGTCACACTTCGATTATTTTTTACCTCTCTCCTGCTCTCGGCTTGGTGAAAGCCTACCTGGTCGCTGCCGCCTTTTACCGCCGCCGCCGCCGCTGTTGCTCCACCCAGGTCCGCCGCCTCTGTGGGCCTACCTGGTCGCTGCCGCCTTTTACCGCCGCCGCCTCGCCGCTGTTGCTCCACCCAGGTCCGCCGCCAACAGGTAGTGCTGGTTGCACGTGGGGAGTATTGTAAATGGCAGGCAGCACGAATAGTATGTACTGCCTGCATCCTTTTAAAGTAGCATGCACAATGCGCACCCTGCCCCCACCCCGTGCACACAAATACAGGCACCATCTAATTTCTAGGCCAGTATACTGAGCCAAAATTGCCCCTTCCATTAGGATTGAGAAAATGAGTCATTGTAATCAAGATAATATTAATTGGAGAATACTTGCAGGGTGCTGGCATCACATATAAAAACATGCTTTTGCGTATACCCAACAACAACAACTTGTATTTATATAGCGCCTTTAACGTAGTAAAATGTCCCAAGGTGCTTCACAGGAGTATTATAAGACAAAAAATTTGACACCAAGCCACATAAGAAGAAATTGGGGCAGGTGACCAAAAGCTTGGTCAAAGAGGTAGGTTTTAAGGCACGTCTTAAAGGAGGAAAGAGAGGTAGCAAGGTGGAGAGGTTTAGGGAGGGAATTCCAGAGCTTAGGGCCTGGGCAACAGAAGGCACGGCCACCAATGGTTGAGTGATTATAATCAGGGATGCTCAAAAGGGCAGAATTAGAGGAGCGCAGATATCTCGGGGGGTTTGTGGGGCTGAAGGAGATTACAGAGATAGGGAGGGGTGAGGCCATGGAGGGATTTGAAAACAAGGATGAGAATTTTGAAATCGAGGCGCTGCTTAACCGGGAGCCAATGTAGGTCAGCGAGCACTGACCCTCTATAAATTCACACTTAAAAACGGCTAGGGTCATCTCCTTAAGTTGTGACAACTGCTTCAACATGATTTGTTCACTGCCTGTCCTGTTCCTCTCTCTCTGATTGTGTGTTGTCTTGGCCACCCTGTGCGCAGTCCACATCCCTCCCTGTGCCAGGGCATTACAAAGTAGCTTACATGCTGTACGTGCTGGTAATATTCATCCTCAGCCAAACTTTCAGCTGTTATGCAGAAGGCTTTTGTATGCTCCTACAGTTTTTGTCCAATGAAAGAGAATTGAGAAAAAAGTCAAAGGCTATCGCCAGGCTTTGCATGTTATTTTACTGAGGGAGTGACAGTTAAACATTGAAATGGTTCCACGCCTTCTATGGCACAATAGTAATCATGTATACAAAAGGTGGGTACACTTACCTTGGCATTTTGCCAGATGTCACTTATCTTCTTGCTCATTGTCTTTTGGATCCAATCAACCTGGCTGGCTGCATCAACTCAATTTGAATCCTCCACCTGTGCAATTTGTATCTGTGATTTAACATGAGGGTTAAATAGGTGGTCTTCAACTCCAAGAAGAACTCCTTACTTTTGCTGCACCTCCTGCAGCAGCATCTCCAACAACTCATCTGAAAAGGACAGAATTTTCCTCACTGCCTTCAATGTACAATATTTTCAAATCAAACTATATGCTCACCTCCTCAGAGTAATGATACTCCTTCAGGTTATTGGACAAAAGCAGCCCACGACTCTTTAATGGTAAGCAGAAACCCTTTAAGCGTTGCTGCCTTGCCCAAATTGTCACCTCACAGCCAATCATGTTACAGGCTGGGAAAATATATGCAGGGAGCATATGGAAATTAAGGGGATGGCTGGCCTCGCAAATGTGCGGGCTCAGCTCTGATTTTGCTGGTCTTGTAAAATTAAGGCTCTAGACTGAAAAGTTATAGAAAGGAATTCAGTGAAACAGAAAAAAAAGTTAATTTTCTTTTCCAAAAAACATTGACTGTTTATTAATAAAGTAACAATTAGCAGACTTAATAACATATAATGGGAAGAATTAATCTGGTAGCAATGTGTAGTAACATTGTAATTGCTTCCACAAAGAACGTGTTTACGATGTTGTGATAAATAGTGACCACAGCAATTTTTTTTCTATAGTTTGTACACTCCAAAAACTAGCATCACATTGATAGTAGTCAAATAGTTAGACACCATATTGAGTGATATTGAACACCTAGAAGGTACATGCTAATCAGGGACAATCAACACTGATTCGTAAAGAGCAGGTAATGCTCGACTAGTTTAATCAAATTCTTAAGAAAATTACCATGCACATAGACAAAGGGAATACAGGGATGTGCAGTATTCACACTTTCAAAAAGCAATTAATAAAGTGCCATATAAGAAACATTTTGAAGAGATTAAAGCCCATGAATTAAGGCAAATTGACAGCGTAAATAGACAGCTAAAGAACAGAAAGCTGAAATTTGGAGTAAGTGGATGCTTCTTGATTGACAAGATGTACCTAGTGACTGCCACATGGGTCTGTGTTGGAGTCTATCTTGTTCTCATATACATGAGTTAGTTGGACATGGGTATAGAGGGAATAATACAAAAAAAATAACAATGATATAAAATTAGGAGGCATGCAAGGAAGAATAAGAGATTGCAGAAGGATATAAACAGGTTAAAGGAGTAAACAGACAACTGGCAAATGCAGGGGAAAAATGTGAAGTAGTACATTTTGGGAAAAAGAACAGAGAATGAAACTAGAACCTTAAATCGTAAAATTCTCAACTAAGTGGAGGAAGCAGCGATTTGGCATTTAGGCACACCAATCTTTAAAAGCAGGATTGCAAGTAGAAACAGACATAAAAAGGGCAAATGGGATTCTGGGTTTTATATGTAGGTGCTTTGATTACAAAAGCAAGGAGATGATAATAATACATTGATATATATAAATGGGTGAGTCTTCAGTTGGAATATTAGGCACAAATTTTGGGCACCCTATTGTGAAAAGGTGCAATGTATTTTCATTAAGATGATCCCAGGGATGAGAGGGTATAATTATGATGAAAGACTTGAATAACTAAGGCAGTATTTACTAAAGCAAGGGGGCACTAATAGAAAGGTTTGAAATTATGAAAGGATTGGAGAGAGTAAATAGTGAAAGATGGTTTCTATTGGTCAGTGAATTGTGAAAAACAGGCATAAATTTAGTATTGGAAATGCAAAGGAGGTGGTTAGTAGAATTTATTTTCATAAAAGTCTAATAGAATTTGGAATACATTACCATAAGTGTGCATTGTCACAAGGAGCCAAGCCAATCACAACATTTAGATCAAAGATTGAAAGAGGGAAATATTAAAGGGTACAGGGAAAGAAAGAGGGAATAGGATTAGAGTCAATAGTTCTGATGTGGAGCTAGCACCTACACAATGAGCCAAATGGCCTCCTTCTATTCTGAAACTTATGAGGCAGAAATTCGGATCCCTACGGGTGTGTACGCACTGTGTACTCACCCGTAGGGCCAACGGAAATGCCGGTTTTAGGCATGCACTGCGCATGCGCTGGAAACCGGCATTTCCGATCTGTCTAGAAAGCTCTTGACAGATCCTCCGCCTGCCCGGGAGCAGGGCCTCTGCGGGTGGAGAGTTCCGTTTTTTGGAGACCCTCCACCAGCAGAAAACACTTACAATTCTTGCACCTGGTAAAAGCAAGCGTAAGGCCTGCTTTTACCAGGATAAGAGTTGAAAAAAGTAAAAAAAAATTTCCACTGATTTATCATTTAAAAATACTTAAAGAAAGGTAAGTTTATTTTTAGCCCCGTTAAAAACTTTAATTATTTTTTTCAAAAAAGTAAAATTTTTGTTTAAAATACTTAATTTATTGTAATTTAAAGTCATTTTAAAAATGTGATTTTTTTTTAAAATTTATTTAAAGTTTTACTATGTTTTGGGGGTGATCTCTATTCATATATTTGACAGGTTTTCCTGTCAAATATATGAAGGGAGATTCCCTTCTCTGATTGGCTCCCCATGGCCCACGTGATCCCAGGGACGCTGCGAATCGCCTGTGCCTCTGGGATACGTGGGCCCTGCGCACCGGCAGTTTGGAGAGGCCCAGCAACGGAACTCTGCGCCTCCTGGGAGCCCTCCGGTCTAGGCGCAGATTTTTCCAGATCACAGCCCACCGCCCGCGGGAGGCCTGCAAACGGAATTTCTGGGCCAATGTTTCTGAAATAGTATTGTCACCTGCAAAACCAGATGACACTCTTTGCATACCATTGTAATGAATGTTTTTGTCAGCTGGAGGTACAGAATGTAATGGCCCTTAAATTACGGTGTCTTCGACAGCGTACAAGCGTAATCCTTCTGAAAGGCCCCGCAACTTCTGGGTTTCTGCATATGCTTGCGCATGCGCGAAAACCTGGGACTTGCGGTCTGTCAAGGTATGCCTCGACAGATCATACAAACCGAAAGTAAAATCAGTTTTGGTGGCGGAGAGTTGGTATTTGCCCATCAACTGCCCAGCAATTGCCCATGAAACTCTTATGGCTGGTAAAAGCAGAATAGGGCCTGCTTTCATCAGCGTAAGGGTTATTATAAATCTTAAATTAAACATTTAAAAATAAAAAATGATGCACACTTAAAATTTGTTTATTGCAAATATTGGCCTGGATTAAAATGTTTAAAATTATTTTTCAAAAAATTTAATTTATATTGTATTTAGTGTAATGATGGGAGCTATGAATAATATTGAAATTCAGAACATTTATATTTATTACAATTGTCTAAATTGTTTAATTATTTGGGGATTCCATTGCATGTCATTAGGGAATTCCATTCCTAAATGACTGCAATGGAATCCTCCTTTCTCATTGGAGATCTGGGCCCACCTAGAGTCATAGAGTCACGATCCCAGAGATGCTTCCAAACCGCCTGCATCCCTGGGATCCCTGATGTTATCGGTTAGAGGGTTGAACCATTTTGATGGTCATGTTTCATTTAAATTTAATTGGTGAGTTTCCCGTAATGGAATGGTAGAGAGGCGAGAATTGCCTCCAGAATATTTGACAAGCAGCCAGATGTCATTGTGAAATGTAGTGACAACAAAAATAAGGATAATTTCCAGCAAAGGTCAGTAATTTTAACCATGTGATTATCATATGAATAGACTATTCAGAAATTCCAGTTTCCTTAGTAATACAGGGCACAGTCATATTTGTTCTGCATTTTGCAATGTGTACAAAACAAAGTTAATTGTGACTTCTAAAAGGCATACAATTCCCACAGTGTTACTCTTACTATTACATCGAAGCCTCCGCAGCTTGGACGACAGCAGGTAGGTGCGGAAATGTTTCGCGGATTGGAGGTGTACTCCGGAGGTACGCCTCCGACTGCAATTTCAGGGCCATTATTTAACTGGTCACACAGATGTTCCCCTCCCCCTCGCCTTTGAGCTTCTTGCTTTCCTTTACAAATACTGAGAAGCATAATGGTAAAATACATAGAAAAACAACTTGGATTTATCTAGTGTCTTTCACGTCCTCAGGATGTCCCAAAGCACTTCACAGCCAATTAATTAATTAGAAGTGGTCACTGTTATGTCGGCAAACACAGCAGCCATGAACAGTACTCAGATAAAATGGCCAGTTGAGGAATCATTGATGGCTTGGGAGGACTATCCTGCTCTTCTTCAAGCAGTGCCATGGGATCTTTTATATCCTGCTGAGCAGGAAGACAGGAGCTTAGTTTAACATCTCATCTGAAAGATGGCACCTCTGACAATGCAGTACTCCATCAATACCGCACTGAAGTGTCAGCCTAGATCAATGTCCTAATCCTTGGAGTGGGGGTTGAACCCATGACCTGCTGACTCAGCAGTGAGAATGCTGCTACTGAGTCAATGAACACAAGTAGTTGCTTCTGTCTTTGCTATTTACAAACCTTGTACACAATCACAACCGCAAGTCTCTTCCCTTTTATTAGGTGGAAGTCGAGGGTATTTTTTTGCCTTCTTCTGTATATTATCAAAGAGAACTTAACGGCGCCAATTTTACACTAGGAATTTTCTTGGGGGCCGTCCTGATCAGTTGTTGTAACTTAGACAGAGGATTGTCAGACGCCACGTTTACGCATGTATCCGAGGTTTCTGCTGAAGTTACGGTAGCTGATCGGGAGATGCACCCCCCCCACCCCCAAGGAGATATTGGGCGATAGGTGGAGTGATCTCAATGCCCATCCTCTCCCCCCCACCCCTGATGTTATCGGTTAGAGGGTTGAACCATTTTGATGGTCGTGTTTCATTTAAATTTAATTGGTGAGTTTCCCGTAATGGAATGGTAGAGAGGTGAGAATTGCCTCCAGAATATTTGACAAGCAGCCAGATGTCATTGTGAAATGTAGTGACAACAAAAATAAGGATAATTTCCAGCAAAGGTCAGTAATTTTAACCATGTGATTATCATATGAATAGACTATTCAGAAATTCCAGTTTCCTTAGTAATATAGAGCACAGTCATATTTGTTCTGCATTTTACAATGTGTACAAAACAAAGTTAATTGTGACTTCTAAAAGGCATACAATTCGCACAGTGTTACTCTTACTATTATATCGAGAGATATTTGCACTTAAAGTTGCCAAAATAACAACTTTAAAACATTTTGGGGAAAAACAGGCCAGGTCAACAGTAATAGTTCTATAACTGGTCTTAGCACCTGGGCTAGAGAGGAGATAAAAATCAGACAGAACTGCTGCTCCTGATTGCAATCCAGTACCCAGTGATTACTGCTGAAAATGTGTGTACATGATCAGTATCAGGCTCTGCCGTGACACCTCCCCTTGGTTTAATAGCTGCTGATATTCACTGTCTAAGCTGAAGCATGAAGAATGGCTACTTGGGCGAGGTACCGTAGGACTGCTGCTGCCCAAGGAGACGTACCCCAGCAAGAGTCGCTGTATTCAGGAGAAGAGGGAAGAAAAGGTGGAAAAAGAGATTTGGGGGAGGAAATTTGGTCACGCCCCCTTTGGGGCGCTAACTTTGCCAGGGCGCTACTTTTAGCGCTCTGAAAAAGTTTGCACTCCTGCGCCGTAAATTGAGTGGTAGCGCCCCAAGCAGGAGGCGGGGCGCTACTGGAAGCGATCCCCCTCCTTCCTGGGGTGCTACCATTCAATATCGCGGCGCTACATGTGTCAGCATGTAGCGCCGCGGTATTACAGGCCTCCCTCCCCTGATTAAAGGGGAGGGGCCTAGCGCATCACACACTGGGGCCCTGCTGGACCACCGGGGAGCGGGGTGCCGGGAAAACAGCCCAGCACTCAAGAGGAGTGCTGGGCTGAGCGATCACGGCGGCACCCAGCTTGAAGAAGCGGAAGGGGACAGGTGCTGGCAGGCGGCCCCCCCAAAAAATGGCCGCCTGGCACCTACCCTTTAATTTGCGCCGCCACGGCCGCAAAAACACCACCCTGACCCCGTCAGACATATCGTCCGGGGGCGCTAGTGGGAGGCGTAAAGCAACCCAATTTTTCCCCCTTGGTGTTTTAGGCATTTTAAAGTTTGAAATGTCGGGCAGGAATTATGCATTATTTTCACTTTCAAAATGAATCAACAGCACTTCTTTGCAATGAACAACACATGTTGCAATATCGAAAAAGAAGGTGCCCTGACATGACACTTAAACTTGACCGAACTATCCAAACTGATCTTATCCAAGTCAGTTATTTGGAAAAAAATTGGAGTGATGTCTTTTTATTTCTCTTCCCACCCCTGCCATCCTCTAATTAGTTTCTAATGCACCGCGTTTTTTATTTTGGTCTAATGGTATATGCATAAAGAAAAGTGCACATATATAAAATATTCATGAATATTATTCTGTATGTTAGGATTTAGATTTCGTTGCTCGTGGATTAAGGGCATTAAAAAGGAATATCTGAGAATAGCTTGTGTAATGGATTGCAAGCTAAACAATATCTACCACATATATTAAAAAGTAATTAGATCAAATAAAGCTGTTGTCTATATATTTTAAATAAAAATAGAAACTGCTGGCAGCATAGAAACAGGAAAGAAAGACTTGCATTTATATAGCGCCTTTCATGACCACCGGGCGTCCCAAAGCACTTTACAGCCAATGAAGTACTTTTTGAAGTGTAGTCACTTTTGTAATGTAGGAAACGCAGCAGCCAATCTGCACACAGCAAGCTCCCACAAACAGCAATGTGATAATGACCAGATAATCTGTTTTAGTAATGTTGATTGAGGGATAAATATTGGCTAGGACACCAGAGATAACTCCCCTATACTTTTTTGAAATAGGGCCATAAGATGTTTTACATCCACCTTAGAGAGCAGACGGGGCTTCGGTTTAACGTCTCATCTGAAATACAGCACCTCCGACAGTGCAGGATTCCCTCAGTACTGCACTGGAGTGCCAGCCTAGATTTTTGTGCTCAAGTCTCTGGAGTGGGACCATTCAAGTCTCAGGAGTCGACCATTCAGCCCCTCGAATATCTTCCATCATTCTATTAGATCATGTCTGATCTGCATCTCAACTTCATAAACAGCAAGGGGGGAAAAATTCAGTTGGTTTGCGCCTCCCGTTAGCGCCTTAAGAGGGCGCTAATGGGGTGAAAGCAACTAGCGCCCGTGCGCGGTGATGTTTGCGATGCTCACGAAATTAACTAGACATTTTGCGGCGGCGCTAAACACTACCGCCACGATCTCATGCGCCGGCAGATCGTGATGTCAGTTGAGTGCGCAATGCCCCGGTAGCACCCCGGACCAGATACTGAATTCGCCCCCTGCCTTACCCTCTGCCGCTAGCAACGACAGGTTGAGGGGAGCGTTTTGCAGTCAGGAAGGGACTGAGGGAGCGCTATTTAAAGGCGACTGCTTCCTGCCTTTTTTTGTTGGTGACATTTTTGCACCACGCATTCTGAGAGAGAGAGAGAGAGAGAGACTTCTGGAGAGATTCAACGCTGTGTGAAGGAGTTTTGGGTACTGAGCAGCACTTTGCAGGTTCATTTGGATTTCCCCTTCCTTGTATCGATTTAGAAGAGACTTTGGGGGCTGCACTCTGAGCTCTTTCCCTGGTTCTCGCCATTGTTCTTTCCAGCAGATTTGATGTACAGGTCTCTCCAGGCCGAGATTCAAGGCTGCAATGAGCAGGATGTGGATGGAAAGCAAGATCAACTCTTCCCTTTAAGAACTGGCTGGCGTCATTGTGTCTGTGTTCCATTGTTGACTGACATCACATGAGCTTCGCCAGTGCTCTGAGGTAGCGCCTCGCTCCTCGGCCTTTGCGCCTTAAGACAGTTGTGAAGCACCTGATTTAGCGCTCCAATCACCTCCAGGGGCGATAAAAGTCAAGTTTGCAGTCGGAGGCAATAATTAGCGCCAGGTGCTAATCTTTGCACCCGGCCGATAATTGCGCCCCAAATGGGGCGATACTGAATTTCTCCCCCCAAGTCTGTCAGCATCCGTAAAAAGAGAGATCAGTGTTGGTCTAGACCCCAAACATTAACTTGTCTTTTCTCTTTTCAGATGCTGACTGACCTGCTGTTTATTTCTGGTTTTCAATTTAGCTTTCCAACATTACAGTATTTTTTTAAATTTTGCTTATGCATATGTTATTAAGTAACCAGTATGTGTGTGAGCTTTACTTCTGAACTTTCTTTCTGCAGCATGTACAGATGAATATCACAGTTAAGAGATTAAGTTAAGAAGGCCAACATTTAATGAAAATATGGCCTTGATATGAATTCCCAGATCCTTACTATGAAAATTGGAAGAATATAATCATAAGGTTTAATTTCTTTTCACTTTTTATTTAGCTTGGCAGTTGAGAATGAAAGTTTGCTTACAATAGGTCAGTGTTTAAATAAAAGGCTATATTGATATGGTTGGAGATAATTTCCATAGTGTTCTATTGTATAATACTTCTGATTACACACTTCCAATTACCATCTCCATAGTAGCAATAAAACTCTGTTTAAAGTACAACCGTGCGTGGATTTGGGCGTTCCATGTCAATATGTACCATTATACTTCTCAGTGCAGTTACATTACATTTTCCTATTTGTTTTATTTTTTTTAAATATTTTAGTATAAAGGACTCAATTATTTAGTTGTACATGCTCTATTGAATGCTTATTTCTTAGAGAAATGACCAGCAGGCAGATTATATTCTTTTTCTTTCTGGTGACAAAACAATTTGCAATGTTTTATTCCACACTGAAAGAAGTCAGCAAGTGAAAGGTACCTATATGTTATGACCATTTCTTTCATTGACTTTGCTGGAAGTGATATTCATCTGTATATGCCGCAGAAAGAAAATTCAGAATTGACGTAATTTATTTTGAAAATAAAAAGTGGCAAAGCATTTTTGTTCACCGTTGCAGAAAATGCACACTCAGACTGCAGAATGTAAGGTTGACCAGCTGTCATTATTGTGGGACTGTTGTTCTTAGAATTATTAGACATTCTTTGTTATCCTCCACACACCATGAGTAAATCAGGCAAGCCGATGGGGTGGGGGAAGAATCTTGATAATTATGTTTGTCCTCTAAAAAGATTTTAGCCTGGATTTTCCTATATGCAGTAGTGCTTGGATACTATTACTGCCCAAAATATAGTTAGAATTTGGATGGTGCCAAATTCTCGAAGAAATAAAGTACTATGAACCTGTTGTTCACATTGTGAAATGGGCCTTAATGTGATGATGTGGCTGGAAACCAATTTAACTTTTGAAAAGCAACCAGGCATTATTTTCAATCACAAAATTAACTATTAGATGTAAATAGTATTACAATGTTTTCAATAGAGCTTAAAGAACTTACAGTCTTACATAGTATTTACAGCACAGAAACAGGCCATTCGGCCCAACAGGTCCATGCCGGTGTTTATGCTCCACATGAGCTTTCTCCCACCCTTCTTCATCTAACCCCATCGACGTATCCCTCTATTCCTTTCTCCCTCATGTGTTTATCTAGCTTCCTCTTAAATGCATCTATGCTATTGGTTTCAACTACTCCTTGTGGTAGCGAGTTCCACATTCTAACCACTCTCTGGGTAAAGAAGTTTCTCCAGAATTCCCTATTGGATTTATTAGTGACTATCTTATATTTATGGCCCCTAGTTCTGATCTGCCCCGCAAGTGGAAACATCTTCTCTATGTCTACCCTATCAAACCCTTCCATAATCTTGAAGACCTCTATCAGGTCACCCCTCAGTCTTCACTTTTCCAGAGAAAAGAGCCCTAGCCTTTTCAATCTTTCCTGATATTTAACCTTTCAGTTCTGGTATCATTCTAGTAAATCTTTTTTCCACCTTCTCCAGTGCCTCTATATCCTTTTTATAATATGGAGAAAGTGTGGTTCAACCAAGGTTCAATACAAGTTTAACATAACTTCAGTGCTTTTCAATTCTATCCCTCTAGAAATGAACCCCAGTGCTTCATTTGCCTTTTTTATGGCCTTATTAAACTGCACCGCTACTTTTAGTGATTTGTGTATCTGTACCCCTAAATGCCTCTGCTCTTCTACCCTATTTAGACACTCATTTTCCAAGGAGTATGTGGCCTCCTTATTTTTCCTACCAAAATGTATCACTTCTAGCTTATCTATATTGAAGTTAATTTGCCAATTACACACCCATTCTGCAAATTTATTAATGTCTTCCTGTATTTTGTCGTAGTTCTCCTCTATATTAATTATACCTTCCAATTTGGTGTCGTCCGGAAATTTTGAAATTGTACTTCCGATTCCCGTATCCAAATTGTTTATGTAAATTGTGAACAACAGTGGGCCCAGCATCAATCCTTGTGGAACACTACTTCCCACCTTTTACCTGTCTGAGTAACTACCTTTAACCCCTACTCTCATTTTCTGTTTTATAGCCAGCTTGCTATCCATTCTGCTACTTGTCCCCTGACTCCATACGTTCTGACCTTAATAATGAGTCTACTATGTGGTACCTTCTCGAAAGCCTTTTGGAAATCTAAATATATTACATCTATTGTGTTATCCTTATCTACCCTTTCTGTTATTTCTTCAAAGAATTCAATAAGGTGGTCAAGCATGACCTTCCCTTTTGAAAACTGTGCTAACTATTCTTTATTATATTTTCAGTTTCTAGATGTTTTTCTATTACATCTTTGAGTAAAGATTCCATTATCTTTCCTATCACCGATGTTAAGCTAATTGGTCTATAGTTCCCTGGATTTGTTCTGAAGGGATAATTACAAGTCCTAGCCCTTTTGGACTACCCCAGATCAGACGTATTCCCCAGACGTTTACCTTCAACTAAAGTTAGTGGTAGCCGGATCCCATAAGACGCTTAATTGTGTCTAAAGGTCAGACTACCTCTCCCTAAAGGAAAGAAACGGTCTGAAGATGTTACCATCCTCTGGATAGTACTTTTAATAAGTTTAACTAGACTGTAACCTTCCGGATATTATGAGGGTCCGGAATACCCCCCAGAATTCTGCATCTCCTTTGTGACGAGTGTACAGAAATTGAGTTCACAAGATGATACAGAAATACTCTTTGAGATTATTTTAATATATAGATTTATTAAAGAACCGACATTTAGTAAACAGCCGCTATGGCAATCGCAACTTTAATCATTCAAAATACAAATAGCTTACATTTCTTATCAGAGATCTTTATTCTCAAATCTTAACTTCGTTACATTTCCACACTTCTACTTATTTCTTAATCCAGAATATCCACCAAAATCAAATACCCGAGACTCAAAATTGAAAACTTACAGAGAGTGTCTGTGAAGTTGAGAAGCGCTTGTCTTCCCAGTGACTTCTGACTTTCTATCTGAAGAGCTCGTATTTTTATATCTTTTCTTGGTGGCTTATCCTTTGAAGTATTCATGCTGATGTAAGCTAATTGTGTTTATTGATATCTCTGTTGAATGCTTTCTGTCTTTACTGTCAATTTAGCCATTGCATGCATAATTATGATGTGGAGATGCCGGTGTTGAACTGGGGTGGACAAATGTGAGAAGTCGCACAACACCAGGTTATAGTCCAACAGCTTTATTTGAAATCACAAGCTTTCGGAGCGCTGCTCCTTCATCAGGTGAAGTGAAGAGATGCATATAGGCACAGCATATATAGTCAGAGAACACTGCCAGATGATTACAGTTAATCTTTCCAACTGCCCTTTATCACACCTCGGCAGAGAGATAATCACGGCAATCAAAGGTGTGGATGGTGTCCAAACAGGTCAGTCAGGAAAACATTACATCAAAGACAATGTGGCAGATGCTGGGGTCTGTATGGAAAACAAAAAACTTTTTTTGCTGGAAATCACAGCAGGTCCTGTAGAATTCGCAATATTATCGCGATTTTATAAATAAGGAGGAGACACATAGTTTCGTACAAACAGCTTTATTTCAGCAGAATGCTGTCAGGTTTTCAAAGTGGACACAAGCAGCCTGTAAAATGGCCGCCACGCCTCGTGGCAGAACATTCTAGACTTTTCGATAAGCAGACAAGATGGCGTTCCAATAAACATTTGTGCGAGATCAGACAAGACTCAGCACATTTGAGATAAATCACAAGACATAATGGGTTTGCATTTTACACATAAATACTGGAATCGGTCTCCCAGGTGCGAATAAGGGCTATTGTACCAAGCGATCAAGAACCCATCCAAAGACATTAATATGCAAAATCCCCACGACTCTACGATGAGAGAGCCGTTTGCGGGTAGTTACAGAAACATTTGGAAGCCCCAAAAGCCCTCCAGGGAGAATACTGACCGGTTACACAATGGGAGAAGTATTAACGGATACTCAGGCAGTTACAAGTATCACCGAAACCCATTAAAACGGAGATCACCCTATACAAGAAGTTTGAGCGTCAAAACCCTGACAAAAGAAAAGACATTAAGATTGGGCGGGAAAAGAGGAATTACAGCACTATAACTGTAAGGTACAACCGTCCATCTGCCTCTTGACTCTTGCTCTTGACTCTTGCATCTGCCTCTTGACTCTTGCTCTTGACTCTTGCATCTGCCTCTTGACTCTTGCTCTTGACTCTTGGATCCTGACTCCTTGCTGCTCGACTTGCTAGAAGACTATTGAACTTTCTGATCCGCCAGGATCAACCTCGTGGCTTGCCGCGAAGATCTGTGTGGAACTGGGCTGTGAAGCCTTGAACCGGGCACACCATCCCGAGAAGTCGGTAAACGGTGTTGGAACCAAAGGCCCGAGATGAGATGAGATGAGATGAGATGAGATGAGATGAGAAGAGAAGAAGACGACCATACGTATCGCCACGGTCAGTAAGCCCCGACCGCGTCTGTAGGTCGAATAAACATTTTCCTTGCCCAGGAAGACTATTTTTTGAGTTTTACAGAACTGGCATCGGAAGACCATTCTTCGAATTTTATCGCATCGGTCTGAGGGCACAGGAAGACTCTTCTTTGAGTAGTGTCGGAACTCCGAGGACAACACAGATCTTCATGACAGCAGACGGTCCAGCCTGCTAGCCGGAGCAGAAACGAGTAAACAAGTGGGGTACAAAGACCCCTGATCAACACGTGGGTGGTCAGGTGCTGCGGTAAAAACATCCGAGCAGAGTTTCGGAATTCTCCGAGTTATCACGAGTGGTGAGCATGAGTCTCGATCCTACAAATCTAGTTTAGGTCAGGTATTGATAGGGGAGGGTTTAAGTTTTAAGGATAATTGTAATGTGTGTCCCCATTTACGATGTGTCGTGCGCTCCTCGTTTCCCTAAAATTAGTTACATAACTGCGTGTAAGATTGTACTGTCATTAATCTGTGCTTATGACATGTATTTCGTAATCTTGAATAATATGCAATAAAGATTTTCCATTTCGCACTATTCAACCGGGTCTACCTGAGTTTTCTCTGCATTATTGCTCTCGCATCTAAGTCCAGTGTCAGAACCGTAAGGGCGAGTGGGTCGAACCACTCACAGGTGTCTAGTGCTACCAGACTGGCTGGAGACCAGAACAGGCAACAAGGCCTAACCTCGCACTAGCACCCAGGCTAAGCACAGAGCCTCAAGCGTGTCACACACACACGACGCAAAACCCTTACAGTCCGGCCACATCTGTGTAGAGAGAACAAGCCAACGACGACTCGAGTCTGGATGACTCTACGTCAGGTGGGGTTACATGTAGCGTGACATGAACCCAAGATCCCGGTTGAGGCCGTCCTCATGGGAGCGGAACTTGGCTATCAGTTTCTGCTCGATGATTTTGCGTTGTCGTGTGTCTCGAAGGCCGCCTTGGAGAACGCTTACCCGAAGATCGGAGGCTGAATGTCCTTGACTGCTGAAGTGTTCCCCGACTGGGAGGGAACACTCCTGCCTGGCGATTGTTGCACGGTGTCCATTCATACGTTGTCGCAGTGTCTGCATGGTCTCGCCGATGTGTTTACTTGTTTTCTAGCTATCTGAATTGGTTGCATATTTAATTGTGTTTCCTGTCTTATTTGATGTTATATTATGAAGGATTATGGTTGTTTAATATTCTAAGTTTCTGTTTGCATCAGTGTTAGCTTTTAACCCTTTAAACTGGGTGATTCCATTGTTTTGGTTCCAATGTCCAGATGCTCTGGAAGCAAACCTTTGCTTTATCAATAGGGCTTGTTTCTTGGTCGATAACCCATTCCCATTTCAAAGCCTGTGGTGTTTTACAACTTGTGAATAACTGATCTTTATCTCAGAAGCCTGTATTCTTGCCTGCAGCCTTGTCTGCTAAGGCTTATGTCTTTTAAACCCAGTATGTCATTTATTAATAATTTCAGAAATCTGTTCTTAGTATCGTGTATTTTTCTAAATCCTGGCTATTCCTTCACAGTTCTATTTCCCTTTTTAAATATAGGAATCACATTAGCTGTCTGCCAGTCCTCTGACACTATTCCCTTTGCTAATGAATTTTTATATATGTGTGCCTCTGCTATCACTTCCCTAACTTCTTTTAATATCCATCCAGGAGCTTTATCCTCTCTAAGTTTGATTAGCTTATCAATTATCTCATCCTTTCTATCTTAAATGTCTTTATATCTTTTTGATCTCTTCTTCTAATGTCATGTCCACCATGTTAGTCTCCCTGGTAAACACCAATGCAAAGTAATTATTTAATATTTCTGCCATTTCGCTGTCATTCCTGTGAGTTTCTCATGTGTATCCCTCAGTGGCCCTATCCCTATCCTGATTTTTCTTTTGTTATGTATGTGTCTATAGAATATTTTACTATTTCTTTTTATATTCCTTGATAATTTAATTTCATAGTTTCTCATTGCCTTTCTAAATGTTTTTTGACTTCTTTCCTAACCTTTCTGTACTCCCTTTTATCACCCTCTCCTTTGTTGTCTATATAATTAGTGTATGCCTTTTTCTTTAGTTTCATTTTTGCCCTTATTTCTTTATTCATACATGGTGTGTCATTACTGGCTAGTTTTTTCTTGCTTTTTAGTGGGATATTTTTCTCCTGGACTCTATTGATCACCATTTTAAATGTTTCCCACTGCTGTTCTATTTCTTTATCAGTACATTTTTCCAGTTTATTTTCCCTAGATCCATTCTCATCCCCTTAAAATCAGTTTTTTTCTAATTTATTACTTTGGTCTTTGTCTTACGTATGTCCTTCTCAATCTTTATCTTAAACTTTATTATGTTGTGATCGCTATTGCCCAGATGTTCCCCTATGCTTACTTCGCTTATCTGTTCTGGTTCATTTCCCATTACTAGATCCAGCAGTGTTCCCTCTCTTGTTGGGATTTTTACACACTGTAAAAACTCTATTCCCTCTTTGCTACCTCTTGTCAGTTTATTTGGGGATAGTTAAAATCTCCCATGATTATTATTCTATGTCCTTTACTCATTTCACACATTTACTTACACATTTCTTCTTCCATCTCCTTTCCACCATTATGTGGTCTGTAGTGTACCCCTATTAGCACAATCGATCCCTTCTTAACTTCTTTTGCATATGGATTCTGTTTTTAACCTTCTGTTAGTTATATCCCTTTTTTCTACTGCCATTATGTTATCTCTGATTAGTACAGCTACCCCACCCCCTTCTTCCTTACCTATCCTTTCTGATTATGTTATAACCTGCAATACTTAGTTGCCAGTGCAGTTCTTTATGTAGCCATATTTCAGTTATTCCTACTACATCCGGTGCCTCACTACGGATAATTGCCTCCAGTTCTCCCATTTTATTTTGGACGCTGTGTACATTGCTGTACAGGCAGATTAATTCTTCTTTAATTGTTGTCCCTTTTACTTTATTTTTAACAGTCCCTTTATACTTCCGTTTTATAACTGTATTTGTTCCCTGGTCGTTTACTGAAAACATTGTCAAGCAGCCTCTGCTCTATGCAAATAGCTATTATCTATAATTCATTTTATATATATTAGATGTGCCATCAAACATTATAAATAATAAGGAGCATGCATTTGAGGCCTAACTGAAGGAAACTTACAGAGATAGGTTATGTTAGTACATTTTTGCATGTATAAGAAAATCTGTAATTTTCTGTACTCATAATATTAAAATTAAAATCCACAGTTCCTTGAATGCATTTGTTACAATTCAGGCTCTCTCCCAACTTTGGGAAACGGGTGGGCATGCACCTGTTCATGTGGGTGCTGGCAGCTCATTATACTGAGTAAGGGTTGCAGCCAGCGCTACCCACACTGCTTTTGGCTGTGCGCTTATTTGGGTGGGGGTGTGGTGGTGGTGGTGGTGGGAAATCGTGTGTCTCTGACACAATTTAAAGGCAGTCTGGCTGCGGGATAAAAACGGCTGCAAGAGCTGTGGAGTTCCAAAAAACTCTCTGCCACCGGTGGTGGGTTGAAGATAGGCGGTGGTGTACAGAAGACAGGAGTCAGAGGAATGGAGTATTTGGGAATGGATGTATGGCTAGAGAAATTGCATCAATATATAGGGTAAGACCATGGAGGGAATTGTAGATGAGGACAAGGATTTAAAATGTGATTTGTTGGGGGACCAAGAGCCAGTGTAGGCCAACAAAAATCGGGATGATTGGTGAGCGGGACTTAATGTGGGACAGGATATACATGGCAGTTTAGAACAATTTGAGATAATGGATGATGGGTGCCCAGCAAGGACAGCATTGGAATAATTGAGTTTGGAAGTGACAAAGGTATGGATGAGGGTTTCAGTGGCAGCGGAGCTGAGATAGGGACTGGGGGGTTGGGGGGCGGGGTGAGGCACTGGGGTTAGGTACAAGGCAATAAGCAGAAGCAGGAGCTTTTATCTTTTTATCTCTAAGATCAATCCATCCATGCAGTTGCCTCTGCTACTTCCTCCTCCTGCTTATTGACACAGGCCCGAATTTTGCGGTCAGTGGCGAAGGAACGGCGCTTGCCATTTATTATGCTTACAGCTGCCCACAGACTTTTCACAGGCTTTTGAATGGCAACTTACGGTTCCTAGATATCATTTTCAGCATGGCCAGGGGGCCTGCAGCATGTGTGAGGAGGTCAAGCAACAACATGTCTCTTCAACCAATCAGACTGAAGAATCCTCACTGAGACATGCAGGGCTGGATTTTGAAACTGGGGACGTGATGGAGGCGGGACTCCCACTTTTTGGGTTGTAGACCCACCTCCATCGACTTGTGGCCAACCCACTGTATTTTCACTTGATTGACCTTGTTGAGCCCGCCAGCGAGCTCAGCAGGCCAATTAAGGGCCACCCGGCAACAGGTGACGTCACAGATTGACATTTCATCTGTCAAGAGCTTTTGACAGATGAAATATCAGCGTTTGACAGCTCTGTGAAGCTGTCAAACACTGACAATCTGTCTTCTAACTTGAGTCCTTCCTCTCAGGCTGAGTTAGAAATCATTCCAGCACAGAAAACAGAGGCTGCAGTTTTTGACAGCACCACGGCCATTGTGCTTTCTGTGCCGGTGAGATTTCTGACTCCCGAGACCTGAAGGGCTGACACCTGCAGGAGGAAGTTAAGGTAGGTAAAATGTTTTCCCACACTTTAAACTTACCTTACACACTTACCTCTGCACACATGCACTCATCACTCACCTGCCCACCGGACATATCGACCCCTCCAACACCTGCAGACCCACGGTCTGCCTCGCTAACTTGGCGTGGTTGGGACCTGTCGGGAAGCCCACATTTCACGAATCAAAAAGGCAAAAAATTTAGAGCTGTGTTGGCTTATTTAGTGTATATTTGTAATGAGTCACATTGGCACATTCTGTATCAAAGTTGTACTGTTAACTAATTCAGAGTTGCTAATAACCCAGTTTCCACACCATTGTTTAAAACACATGGGCCTGGAAATTCCTGCGTATTTTCACCCAGAGACATGCGTGATTGGATCGGCCTAAAAAATTGCGGAATTTTGGGCGTAAGTGAGTTATGTGCATAAACACAATATGCTTAGATCTCCTCGATCTTTTATGATTGACTTGATTTCGTCGCTCGAACGCATCTCTGCCCATTAAGTTACAGAGCTTTATATGTGGGTTTCCTGTAATTGCACTTGCTCAGAGGCTCTTTTCAAATTACTACCAGATTTTCAGGCGCAGTCATGTTTCTTGTGTTTATTGCAATTGTTTCACTCGTTTTATAAATTTATCCTCACTGAGACCTGCTCTGTATCTTCTGTTTCTTCAAATGCATTTTTATGGCCTAAGTATAAGTCATATTAAAAATTGAAAAGCTTCCCCGATTACAGGTTCCTAAACATACTGGTGGCTAAATTGAGCCATTTTTTAGGCGCTACGCGGCCAAATAAGACTCAAAAATGGGGTCCGAGATGCATGTAAACACTTCCAATGGGAAGTATGCAGGACACCATCTTGGTAAAGGGGTTTGCACGTGCACCTAACGACTGCTGGCAGCATGCAAGGCAGCGAGAGGTGATGCGAATCAGTGTGCAATGCTGATTTGATGCCACCACTGCCATTTACCAACTGCACACTCCAGCTAACACCCTGTCTTAACCTCGCACAGATGAACACGGCATTAAATGGAAAGAAGGACCCCTCCCACCAGCGCTATTTAAAGGGATCATGAAATACTTACAGGTTACTTGCCGGATTATTTCTTCTAGCTGCTGGTGCAATTGTACACGTTTTTGGAGGTTTCCTATACTTGGCTAAAATTTCAGTACTCTACAGGGAGTGGTGTGGCTGGTACTTTTTTTGTCATATAAAATATTGTGCTGAAAGAAGTTGCTTCCAGGTTTTCTCTGGGAATTGAACATGACTGGGAGAATGAAAAGAGGCCACGCAGAGCAGGACAAGCTGCTAGAAGAGGCATGAGGAGGAGGAGGAGGGGGGGAAGGGCACTCAGCAGGAGACCATATCTGCTGAGGGTCTTCAGTGAGCAATTCTCTTACCTCAACTTCAACGAGGACCAATGCATGAGACATCTTCAGTTCACAAAAGAGGTTGTGAGTGAAATCTGCCAAGTACTACAGCCACAACTGCAGCCTCAAAGCAGGGCAACGGCAGCATTGCCTGTGTTTGTCAAGGTGACTGTGGCTCTTAACTTTTATGTGTCTGACTCCTTCTAGGCTGCTGCTGGAGATATAAGCAACATCTCACAGTTTGCTATTCACTGCTGCATAAGGGAGGTCACTGAGGCCTTCTATACACAGAGAGACAGCTTCATCTCATTCCATCTTGCCAGAGACAAGCTGGAGGAGTGAGTACGAGGTTTTCCATGGATTGCAGGCTTCCCCACGGTGCAGAGTGCCTTTGACTGCACGCACATTGCCGTGCGATTTTAATGAACTGAAAGATATTCCACTCCCTCAATATGCAACTGGTGTCCGCCCACAGGCAGCGCATTATGCAGGTGAATGCCCGTTATCCTGGCAACAGTCACGATTCTTTCATTCTGCGGCAGTCCTCTGTTCCACCTGTATTTGACCCACCACGGCAAGTCAAAGGCTGGCTACTGGGCGACAAGGGTTATCCCCTCATGACATGGCTCATGACTCCGGTCAGGCTACCCATGCACACGTGCACAGCAGGCCTACAATGAGAGCCATGCTGCCACAAGGAACATTATAGAGCACACCATCGGTGTCCTCAAGCAATGCTTCTGCTGCCTGGAGGAACCCTGCAGTACTTAGCTGAGCAGGTATCAAGATTTGTGGTAGTATGCTGCATGCTACACAACTTGGCCATTATGAGGGAACAGCCCTTGCCACCACCTATCAGGTAAGAAGCTGAGGAGCAGGACCATGAGGAAGAGGAGGAGGAGGAAGTGCAACAGGAAGTGGAAGAACAGGAAGAGGAAGGAATACTACAACATAGGCAGCCCCTTTCTGCCTGGGCTCTACGTGATCAGATTATTTATGAGCGATACCAATAACTCAACTACACCTCCCATTCACCAGCAGTCCCACATTCCTTACCTTTCCTCTATCTCTGACCATCACATGGTCCACAAAAATAAAAAGCACCATACAAAGCACATTAAAATCCAATTTTGTCAACTCACTCATTAAATAATGCATACAAAATGAAACTAATCACCCTTGAGCATTCCCTGAGTGCCTCTTCCGTGTGCTTTTGCCTATTCTAGTGATCCTATGAGGTGCTTTCCCAGTGGCTGGTGGTGGAAGGCTGCTGACCTTCAATTGAGAAGACTGCAGATGGCCTTGGGGGGTGACCAAGAGCAGCTCTAGGCCCCGAGGGCCCAGCTTCAGACTGCACCATCACTGCCTGGGCTGCAGCAGTCTGGGGTGGCTGGCTGACAGGCAACAGCAAGAGCACTGGTGGAGTGGCAGGGGTGGGAGCAGGAATGTTGTCATCCTGAGAAAGGACAGCAGGTTTATGCTCCATGGAGCCACTGCCACTCTCCCAGGCGGTGCATCAGCAATCCTAATAATATGTTGGACTGCTGTGACACTCTGGAGCATCTTTGAGCATTGGTATCAGACACGATGGCAGCAGCCTGGGCTTGCCAGGCAACAGTCTGAGATTCCACTGCAGAACTCAGACCTTTGATGGAAGCTGTTTGTGCTGCAATGGAAGCTGTGACATTGGCCATCAGACGCTGCATCATAGTGGGTTCCACAGGTGTGCTGGTGTAGGTGACCACCAGTTCCATGTTGGAAAGGATGGGCTCTAAGCTCTGCACAAAGCCCTTTGCCAAGTTGGTGCTGGACTCCTCCATGCTCCGTGACATTGTGCGCAGGCTTTCTGGCAGGCTTTCCAGTGCACCATTCATTTGGTTATGTATACCCATCAGCCTTCTTCTGTAGCCTGGCCCATTGAAGTCCTCATCTGAGTCCTCTGTAGCAGAACTAGTGTGTGACCTTGCCCTCCGGCGAGCTGGCACCTGCGCTATCCTTTTCCCCCGCCCTGGCTCCTGCACACTTATGCCTGGTGTCTCTCCATGTGCAGATCCCTCCTCTATTCTCGCCTCTAAAATACGCTCAGTGTCAGTATCTGAGCTGGTGATTGCAAGTGTAAGATTGAGTGATGGTGTCTCTTCATCTTCACTGTCCTCCTCCTCTTCCTCCTCTGACTGGGAAGGTTCCAGCTCTTGGGTATCTGAAATTAAAAAGGGTCAAGGGTTGGGTGGTGATGAGGGGAGAGGAGAAAGTAACAAGTGCATGCTTACACCATCTGCAGATTGTGAGTCAGAAGAGATTGTGGGATGAGGGAGATGTGGGAAGAGAGGAAGATTAGGTATGCAGATACCCAGATCATCTATCCCTCCAATGCCACCAGTGGTCACAGCCTCAGCAATGCCCCTTCCCATAATGATCAGCACTGTCTCCTCCATGGGGGTTGAAACGTGCAGGCCTCCACCAGTTATTTCCTGCTGCCTCCTGTTATGCGCCAGTTTTTCCTGCAAGAAAGAGGGAAGTGTGTCATTGAATGTCCTGCAATATGTTTGGATGATGTGGCTGTCATGGTTGAATAGCTGCCGGTGTGTGTGAGCTGTGAGTTGTAGGTGTGAGGCTTGCAACAGTACTAAGTGTGTGAGACTGAGGTAAACCATATGAATTGAAGGAAAACAGAAAATGCTGGAAATACTCAGCAGGTCAGGCAGCATCTGTGGAGAGAGAAACAGAGTTAACATTTCAGGTCGATGACCTTTCGTCAGAACTGGAAAAAGTTAGAGATGTAACAGATTTTAAGCAAGTGCAGGGGCAGGGAAAGGGGGGAGGGGAGGAAAGAGCAAAAGGGAAGGTCTGTGAAAGGGTGGAAGGCAGGAGAGATTAAATGACAAAAGGGATGATTTAAAGGCGGACAGAAGCTCGGGGTCACCCTTACGGACTGAACAGAGGTGTTCCGCAAAGCGGTCACCCAATCTGCGTTTGGTCTCCCCAATGTAGAGGAGACCGCATCGTGAGCAGCGAATACAGTATACTAAATTGCAAGAAGTACAAGTAAATCACTGTTTCACCTGGAAGGAGTGTTTGGGGCCCTGGACGGTGGGAAGGGAGGAGGTAAAAGGGCAGGTGTTGCATCTCCTGCGCTTGCACGGGAAGGTGCCGTGGGAAAGGGAGGAGGTGTTGGGGGTGATTGAGAATTGGACCAGGGTGTTGTGGAGGGAGCAGTCCCTTCAGAATGCTGAAACCTCCGTTCAGTCCGTAAGCATGACTCCGAACTTCCGTTTGCCTATAACCTTAATTCTCCGCTCCACTCCCACTCTGACCTCTCTGTCCTCGGCCTCTTACACTGTTCCAACAAAGCTCAACGTAAGCTCAAGGAACACCTCATCTTTCGATTAGGCACTTTACAGCCTTCTGGACTCAACATCGAGTTCAACAATTTCAAACCATAACCTCTGCCCCTATATTTTCAGATGGCAGCTGTTGATGATTCTGCTATTCCCAGTTACACCTCTTCTAGACTCATCTGGACTCCCACCACTTCTTGCAGCCACAATGCACCTCCCCTTTAAGAGGTGCAGGCTGTCTTTAGCCACCAGTGTTATTGGGCCCCCTGCTGATGCGTGCAGCCAATGAACAGCATGGGGAGCATTGGCTGCACGCAGCAATCATATAAAACAGCAGGCAGCACCAATTTAACTTACTGCTTGTAATGCAATGAACAGGCGTACTGTGATCCCCACGCCTATTTTCGGGGCTTATGCAATTTAACCCCTACTGTGCCTAACGTGCACGAACGGTAGTTAGATGAGTTTAAATTTTAATTTTCAGACTTAAAGAAGGAATATATGGTGTGAGTTTGACGCTTTCCTTGGGCTACGATTGTTTATGCTGCTTTCTACTGATTTACGCCCACTTATGGCCATTTTTACATTCGGGCTTATTCTAATGAGATTGACAGGAAATTTGAGTGGAACAGAACATCGCAGAATGGGCTTATCTTTGGGTCTAACTTCCGGGTTGCGTCCATGGTGGAAATTCCAGGCCATCGAAACATTCTAAGTAACAGGTCGATGTCTAATTAGTAATTTTCAGCCAGAAATTGTAAGCCACAAGAAGATGTATTGTTGCTATAGTTGTTGAATTGAATCATAATTCAACCAAAGAAAGTCAATGCTTCAGGGTCTGTAACCAATGGATACATTTTACTGATTGGTCTGATATACACTGTCTTTAGTCCAAAGAGTTACCGTATAATTTCTGTGAGAAACTAAAATGCATTTGGTCGAGTTTTACAACCACAAACTGCATTCTGCTAATGCCAGGAAATATGACTGCTGCACTTACATCCTGTCATATTGGCACTTTTAGACCACAGCAGTACAAACTGCACATCAATTAATTCACTAATGTAGAGCTTGAGAGGATCTCCTCTCGCTGTATCAACTTCCCAATGACCTTGTCGCCTGATTTAAAACTAAACACAGCTTCTTTGATATTGTTGCTTTTCTCAGTGTTCTGGGTGTTAATCACTTCCCTCACTCATCACTCTTTTTCTCTCTCCCTTATTATAGTTTGGGGTGACTCCATCGACTGTAGCAGGGGTAAAACATCTAGCGAGTCTGGGAGCGGCCCCAATCCCAAAAATATGCTCCACAGCTACCTACACGTAGAACAGAAAGTCTATTGCTAAGAACTTCAGTTGGCCTATTGTGGTGTGAAATGCCCTTTATAGATTTGATGGAGGCATTCCCTCTACATTTACACCCTCTTGGACAACACTCACATTAAACATACTTGACAACATAATAAAAAATAGCAGCCAGCAAAGGCTCCTTTTTGTTTCCAGGGCCTAGGAGTTTCTTTTTAAATCCGCTTCGCCGGTGAGCTACTTGGGGACATGCAGCAGGCATCCACAGCTCGCCGGTTTCATTTAAATGAAGCCTGAGGCCCGATGTCGAGTGGGCCTCGGGCCTACTTGTTCAGGCACAGGGATCGTTCCCTGCGCCCAGTTCACACCAGCAAGCCAGCCCCACTGAATTTCACCCCCATATTTCTGTTGCAAATTCCTAGATTAATTTTATGCAGTTGCCTTTATTTGTTTGTTTCATTTTGCTTATTTTTCTGAAGATGGGTAGCTAATACTGAAAGCATAGAAAACAAGCTGTCAACAGCAGTGGATGAAATTGTCAGTATTCGGCAGGCTCTGACTTAATGCTTTCAATTGGTCTCTTAAGGATACTGTCAGATGGCTCGATCCCCATAAGACTTGGGGAACTCGAGGCACCTGATTTTGTTTTTGCTTTTAGTACCATAAGGAAAACCTTCAGAAACTCAGACTGGAAAATGTTGATGTTTCCAGGCCATTTTTCAGTGTCACCTTTTTGGTTTCAGTTCCACTGTGGTGGATATTAACTGCTACCTGTTCCACAGTAAAGATTCATCTTGAATAACTGGTAATGCTGCACTGGAGATATCTATTTTTATAGTGAGACATCCTGAAAATGCCTCAAAATTCAGATAAATGTAAGCACTCTTCTAAATTATTATCAATAGTTGTTTGTTGTAGTTTAAGCCCATTACTATTTTGAGGATTACTGTATTTTTGCAGATGAGGCCATTGTCATTTTCTGTCACCTAGATTTAAGTGTGTGTGTTTTAGAAGTAGTGAATTGAAGGGCGCATTCTCCTGGTAGAGCTCAAGCTCAGCAAACACGCTGCATCATCCTCTTATAGTTATATAATTCCTCCAGAGAGATCCTGTTTGTGCATTTCAGAATTTTCATTCAAGCTTCTGAAAACCAGCCAATCACAGCACAGTGTTTGACACCTATTTTCCTGAGAAGGATCGGCAATCAATTGAGTCCAATTAGGGGATAGAAAATAGGGAGCATGGTAAGGTCATGGCAGTTCCTGTGCAGTCAAACAAATGACTTAGATCCAGCATAGAATGATTGGTGTAACTGTCCCCTTCCCCCAAGTGATTATATTTAAAAATATTTAATAACATTTGGGATAAACTGAACAGAGTGTGTACCTGGTCGGAATCATACTGGGCTCCTCTCCAAATAACATTGGGAAAATATTCAAAGGAATAAAGCAGTGAAAATGACTGAGAAGATGCACATGGGTAGTTGTAGCAGTATACAGTAATTTAATATTAAATAGATAGTGAGTAAAAATAGGACGGGATTGTTACTATATATAATCATATATAGAAAGAGGCAGCCAAACAGAAAAATAGAGATATAGAAAAAGAAGTAGATCGAAAAAACATAGGTAGACAGCTAGAAATTCAGACAGATGCATAGATAAAAAGGCAGGTATAAAAATGACAGAAAGAATATAACCCTTTTTTATTAACCTTGTGAAGGGACCGCAGGGCATTGACGTCACAAATCTTCATCTAAGATCACTGAACTTAACTGTTGACGCTGGGGAGTTAAAATCTCTCAGGCCTTACGCTGCCGAAGTCAGGACATTTTGCCGTCTGCCTCAGCCTCCGCCCGGCCCAAGTTAAAATCGGGGCTGTAGAATCTACAGCACAGAAACAGGTCATTCAGCTCACCTGGTCTACTCCGGTGTTTATACTCCACCTGAACCACCTCCCACTAATAAACTTCTTCCCAGCCTGCCCCCATATCCATCTATTCCCTTCTCCCTCATGTATGCATCGGCCCTGCCATTAAATGTGTCAGGGCTCTCTGCTTCAACCACTTCATGTAGCAGCGAGTTCCACATTCTCGCCACTGTCTGTAAAGAAATTCCTCCTAAATTGTTTATTTGATCTGTCAGTTGCTATCTCATATTTATGCTCCCTTGTTCTGGACTCACACACAAATGGAAACAGTTTCTCCACGTCCACTCTATCAAATCCCTTCATAACTTTATGCCAGTGTCCCATGATCATTGTTTTGCAATTGCTACCATGTGAGAATAAGATGCTGTTAGTGTCTGTTGTGAAGGCAACAAATAAAAGATGAGTCTGTGATTGGAATGAGGAGGTGGTACAGTGTCCCCTTGTGGAGAAGGATGTGGTGCCTGGGAGGGAAGTGTTCAGAGTGCTGGAGGAAGGGGGGTGGTGGTGGGGAAGGGAAGTGCTATTGCCAGGTGTAATGCAGAGAAATGTCAGAGGTGTGAAGACCTATACACACCATTGCTGCTCTGATCAGACCATTGATCCTTTTCCTGCATTGAAGCCAGGGTGCTGGGGGTGATGCTCCTAGCATTGATTTCCTCTGCCGCCTCTCTCTCTCGAGGCCTTTTGAATGTTCTACTTTGGCATTTTTTCCCACATCTAATGAAAAGAGGACGCCTCTCCGTGCCTTCACCACTTCAACTAGGACCTCCACAGATGTATCAAAAAACATGGGGACTTGCTTAAAACTCATCTTCCAGACTGAGATATTTCCAGCCAATGCACAGACCAATGTCAGTGATGAGAATGCATCCTCCCTTTAAAAGGTGCATTCATGCTTTAAATAGCCCTCTGCAGGCTCCCTGGAAATCCTATCCTGCAAGTGGGCGATAGGCCCATCACAGACGTCATCGGCCGGGCAGCCTGTCAATCATAGGTTACTGAGGCCCATGAGTTAAACTCCACCAGGCAAATGAATGATTACAAACAGAAAATGCTGGAAATACTCAGCAGGTCAGGTAGCATCTGTGGAAAGAGAAACAGAGTTAAGGTTTCAGGTCGATGACCCTTCGACAGAACTGAAAAAAGCTGGAGATGGAACAGGTTTTTTAAGCAAGTGTAGGGGCCGGGAAAGGGGGGAGGGGAGGAAAGAACAAAAGGGAAGGTCTGTGATAGGATGGAAGGCAGGAGAGATTAAGAGACAAAAGGGATGATGGTGCAAGGCAAAAGGAGATGGAAATGGGACAAGTTAAGAAACAAAAGATGGCTCTAGATGAATTAATGAATGATTACGTCGGGCGGGTACACCGCCTGCCTTACTCCTCCCATCGATGTTTTGGACTGAACTGACTGATGCCAGTTCTAAAACCTCCAACAGATGGCGTGCGTGTAACAGTTCATGCTTGGCTATTTTTGGTTTTCACTCGTGCATATTACCCACTGATTCTGCAAGGAAAATACTATTAATGACCAAAGGACAATGTTAATTGTAAGGTGGAATAATACTCATAATATTGTTCAGTTCAAAATTATCCATCTACCATCTAGTCCTTTTCACAGGTACACTTTTTAAAATGATGGAAAAACATATGAACCAATATATAAACAGGGAATCTCCCGGGAAGTTCCTTATTTACAGCGATGTAGTAAGCATCTCACTATTTAATCCATTGCTCTTTGCCTAGTTCCCCGTAGAATTCCCTACTGTAAAGGTTCAATTGTCTAATTAACTCTTTCAATGCTAAATATTTAAAAAACATATTTTTTATAACATCTACCAAAAAATTCTTAAATTTCTAAGCCAAATACAGTGGAATTTGTAAAACAGTGCCATTCAATACTATGTCTGCACTGAACTCAACATCTTAAATTTTTTGGCGAGGGAGAGGACAGACTGGTGCTGCTGTCTGCTGTACTTATTATACTAGCATATAAAAATTGAAAGTAAAATATAATAAATATAAAAAGGGAAATAAAAGGAAAATGCCAGATTGCCAAATTAAAGGGAAAGTATTCTTGATAAAAAAATAGACGTCAGTAGTGCACTGTTTGACCGAAGGACCTCCACTCCATCATCGGCTGCATTCCAGAGCAAAGAAATGCTGCAAAATCTGGAATTATATAAAGTTCCAGCAGTAATAGTAGATCTGACTTTCCAATGTACATATATTACACTCCTGTAAGTAAAGATTTTTGATGGAAAATATAAATGTTTGTTTTGGCAAAGGTGCAAATTTCCCTTAACTTGGATGTTCAGAAGCAAATTTCAATTTTTATTTTTTTTAAAGTTGAATTAAGTAGCTTCTGCCATTGCTGAAGGGTGAATAGCAAGAAGGTTGGAAAAGCTTTTGAGAAACCAGAAACAGTATTATTTATTGCAGTGCCATCTTCAGGTAGTGGTCATGATGCGGAGATGCCGGCGTTGGACTGGGGTGGACAAAAATGAGAAGTCGCACAACACCAGGTTATAGTCCAACAGATTTATTTAAAATTACAAGCTTTCGGAGCTGTCACCCCTTCCTCAGGTAGAGTTACTGTGGAACTCTACCTGAGGAAGGGGCGACAGCTCCGAAAGCTTGTAATTTTAAATAAATCTGTTGGACTATAACCTGGTGTTGTGCGACCTCATCTTCAGGTAGGATGGTGATATTTACTCTTGTTGTTATGGGTTTCCAGTGATGTTAACAGAACCAGATTGTGGACGATGGCAACATCCTAAAAGAGGTCAGTAGCTGGCTTGTGGATATCGGCGGTGGCCTCTGAATGGGTAGCTATAACCTCCAATGCTCAATATAGTTAGGAATTAGGAGAGCAAAGTGGTGGCCTGCTATATGGTAGTAACAAGTTAATAAACAATGGTAATAACCACTGTGGACAATGGGATTGTCATAAGAGCATAAGAAATAGGAGCAGGAGTAGGCCATTCGGACCCTCGAGCCTGCCCCGCCATTCAATAAGATCATGGCTGATCTGATCTTGGCCTCAGTGCCACTTTCCTGCCCGTTCCCCATAACCCTTGACTCCCCTGTAGCTCAAATATATGTCTATCTCTGCCTTGAATATATTCAATGGGCCGAAAATTGATCCCGGGACGCGAGAGTACGCACTGCATACTCTCGCGTATTCCCACTCCAATTGCCGGTTTTCTGCATGCCCTGCGCATGCGCTGAAAACCGGCAATTGCTCTTCCGAAAAGGGGGCGGGGCCTGGCTGCATCGCGTGCGCGCTACAGGCTGCGCGCACGCTGTGCACTTCATGCTTTGGACGCGCAGGTAAGTAGGGAAGATTTTGGAAATGTAAAAAGGAGGAGTAAGACCCGCTTTTAAGAAGGTAAGTAGTGAATTAAGTATTTTTTTGAATTTTTTTTTACAGGTATATCTTTTTTATAGACTTTAAAGACAGGTAAGTTTATTTTTATAACTTTTTAAAAGATTTTAAATTTTTTCAAAAATTTAATTTTTTATTTAAAATGGTTAATTTAATTAACTATACTTATTTTATTAATGTGATGGGTTTTTTTTAAAATTTAATTGAGGTTTAGCTGTTATTTTGGGGGGGTGTAAGATTCATAAGTCTCACAGCCATGCTGTGAGACTTATGAATGGAAGATGGTGTGCTGCCATTGGCTCTAACTGAGTCACGTGATCCCACAGCTCGCACGAATTAACTACGCCGCTGGGATACGCAAGCCCAGCACAGCTGATGTCTGGAACATCAATTTCGTGCGAGCTGGATCAGAAAAAGCATAAGCGAGGTGAGACATCGCGGGGAAGGCTTACCCCCGCGGGAACAGAGCGAGATCAATTTCTGGGCCATTGACTCCGCCTCCACAGCTCTCTGGGATAGAGAATTCCAAGATTCACGACCGTCTGAGAGAAGAAATTCCTCCTCATCTCCGTTTTAAATGGGCGACCCCTTATCCTGAAACAGTGCCCCCTAGTTCTAGATTCCCCCACCAGGGGAAACATCCTCCCTGCATCTACCCTGTCAAGCCCCCTCAGAATCTTATATGTTACAATAAGATCACCTCTCATTCTTCTAAATTCCAATGAGTATAGGCCCAACCTGCTCAACCTTTTTCATAAGACAACAGGAATTAACCTGTGAACCTTCTCTGAACTGCCTCCAATGCAAGAATATCCCTCCTTAAATAAGGAGACCAAAACTGTACACAGTACTCTAGGTGTGGTCTCACCAACGCCCAGTTGTAGCAAGACTTTCCTACTTTTATACTCCATTCTTTTGCAATAAAGGCCAACGTTCCATTTGCCTTCCTAATTACTTGCTGTATCTGCATGCTAACTTTTTGTGTTTCATGTACGAGGACCCCCAGATCCCTCTGTACCGCAGCATTATGTAGTCTCTCTCCATTTAAATAATAATTTGCTTTTTTATTTTTCCTACCAAAGTGGATAACCTCACATTTTCCCACATTATACTCCATCTGCCAGATTTTTGCCCACTCACTTAACCTATCCATATCCCTTTGCAGACTCTTTGTGTCCTCCTCACAACTTGCTTTCCCACCTATCTTTGTATTATCAGCAAATTTGGCTACAGTACACTCGGTCCCTTCATCCAAGTCATTAATATAGATTGTAAGTAGTTGAGGCCCCAGCAATGATCCCTGTGGCACCCCACTAGTTACAGTTTGCCAACTGGAAAATGACCCATTTATCCCGACTCTCTGTTTTCTGTTAGTTAGCCAATCCTCTATCCATGCTAATATATTACCCCCAACCCCGTGAGCTCTTATCTTATGCAGTAACCTTTTATGTGGCACCTTATCGAATGTATCTGGAAATCCAAATACACTACATCTACTGGTTCCCCTTTATCCACCCTGCTCGTTACATCCTCAAAGAACTCTAGTAAATTTGTCAAATACGATTTCCCTTTCATAAAACCATGTTGACTCTGCTTGATTGTATTAAGATTTTCTAAATGTCCTGCTATTACTTCCTTAATAATGGATTCCAGCATTTTCCCAATGACAGATTTTAGGCTAACTGGCCTATAGTTTCCTGCTTTCTGCCTCCCTCCTTTCTTGAATAGGGGCGTTACATTTGCGGTTTTCCAATCCGCTGGGACCTCTCCAGAATCCAGGGAATTTTGGTAGATTACAACCAACGCATCCACTATCTCTGCAGCCACTTCTTTTAAGACCCTAGGATGTAGGCCATCAGGTCCAGGGGACTTGTCAGCTTTTAGTCCCATTAGTTTGCCTAGTACTTTTTCTCTCGAGTCAAAGAGTGGGATGGCAACCTTGTAAAGGACATTGACCCCCTGTGCAATTTTATAATGTCCTCAGGGAGCAATAGCCTAAAGCCAAAATTAGTTTTGGCCAAGGAGCAAATAATTCTCAAACCTGAAGTTCTAGGTGCATATTTCAATACTTACTTTTTTGTCCCTGCAAATAAGCTTCCTGTCTGTCAATTTCTTTTCCCCATTCTATCCCATAATTATAAAATTCCCACTGAAAACACTTTTTTTCTTCTTACAGATTTATATCCATAATAGAAGTGATTTATACATGTAAGCCCAAGTTTGTCCTGCTACATGTACTTCTGGTTTGAGATTGCTTTATATTCCTTGGACTTGGATGTGAGGGGCACAGTGCAAGGTTCATTCCTCCTCTGAAATGTGTGTTTTGAGCTCTCAATGGATGATGGAAAGATTCTGTTTGGTGGACAAATGGAGGAAATTGGGACACTCTGGAAGCACATGAAGCCCTTAAGGTCATTCCCACCACTTCCTGCAGAAATAAGTCACTATACTTAAAAGCAATTAATCGGAATAGCCTTGGCCTGCTACTTCCTTACACCTGTGAAGAAGGCAGCTTAAGGGGCTAAGCACAGTCTGGTGCCACAGTCCTGAGGGAAGGCAGAATACTCAGTGCCACCTCTGGCTCTCCCACTAGGCATGTGATTAGGATATTGATTGTCACTGATCAGCGGGAACACAGACTTTATGGAATTACAGGTACTAATATCCTTTAATCTTCAGGAGAAAGTATCCTGAATATCCTACAAACCAAATGGTGTCCTGGAGATTTTGGAAGCATAATGCTAGTGAGTGTGAGTGAGTGGGTGAATGACTGTGAGGTTGAATTTCTGCTGGCTTTCCCTGCTGTTGACGGTCCTGTCACTGGCTTACTTTCTCCCTTTGCTTCTTCATCCCTGTTTCCAGATCCTGTAAAGAGAAAAAGACAGAGGAATATAATGGACTTCCTGCTATCCACTGTTTCCTTACTGATCTGCACTTGTAAGAATATCTTCAGAGTATAAATGTCAGAAAAGGGAGATTTTTTTTAGGATCTTTGAACATTAAAACTTGTTTATCACATATCAACTATGGGAGCTCCCACAGCTCCTTCACCTATCGCACTCATCTGGGATTCCAATATCTCAATTGCCTCCTCCTGCTGCTGGGTTAAGGGATGAATATCTGGTGTTCCTCCTCCTCTAGATTGTTGTTCCTGTGCATTATGGTCAGTTTTCTCCTGCATGAATTGTTGCTTTCAGTCACAGACTGGTTTATTTGACAACTATTTATTTGGGCAACATGGTGGCATAGTGGTTAGCACTGTTGCCTCACAGCGCCAGGAACCCGGGTTCGAATCCGGCCTCGGGTGACTGTCTGTGCGGAGTTTGCACCTTCTCCCCGTGTCTGCGTGGGTTTCCTCCGGGTGCTCCGGTTTCCTCCCACAGTCCAAAGATGTGTGGGTTAGGTTGATTTGGCTATGATAAATTGACCCTTAGTGTTAGGGGGGATTAAATACATGGGGTTACGGGGATAGGGTGGGATATGTGTCGGTGCAGGCTCGATGGGCCGAAATGGCCTCTATCTGCACTGTGGGGATTCTGTGATTCTGTGAACTAAACTATTGGAGGATTCATAATACTTCTCTTATGTAACTCACATAGAGAAAATTATTTTTCAAAGGGCACACATGCAGAAGGAGTCTGTACAGTTCATTTAGTTTAGATGCTTATACACTTAAGTTTGTTACTACACTTTTAGGGGATGCCACTGCAGCACCAGAAGAGCTGGCTAGATATCTTAAAGTGGCAGAAGTCATAGAGTCATAGAGTTATACACCACAGAAAGAGGCCCTTCGGCCCATCGTGTTCACGCCAGCCATCAAGCCCTGTCTATTCTAATCCCATTTTCCAGCACTTGGTCCGTAGCCTTGTATGCTATGGCGTTTCAAGTGCTCATCTAAATGCTTCTTGAATGTTGTGAGGGTTCCTGCCTCTACCACCCTTTCAGGCAGTGAGTGCCCTGAAGGTTGTAATCCATGCCCCACAGAAGGCCTAGGTTGAGACCAGGGCTTTCAGCAGTAAGTATTGCAAGGCCTGCTCCCTCCACGGGGAGACCATAGGATTGTTACTTCTGTTTCCTGGGGTCTACCGGCACCTTCCTCATGGTGGCCCAGGGAAGTGGTGGTAACACAAGTGGATGGGAGGAGAATCTGCCAGGGACCTGGGTATACATATCAGGAAAGGATGAACAGGCTGGGTCTCTTACCTCTTGGGAAAAAAAAGGCTGAGGGGTGACCTAATAGAGGTCTTTAAAATTATGAAAATTTTTGATAGAGTGGATACAGAGAGAATGTTTCCACTTGTGGGGAAGATCATAACTAGAGGCCATCAATATAAGATAGTCACCAAGAAATCCAATAGGGAATTCAGAAGAAAATTATTTTCCCAAAGAGTGGTGAGAATGTGGAACTCACTACCACAGGGAGTGGTTGAAGCGAATAGTGTGGATGCATTTAAGGGGAGGCTAGACAAGCATATGAGGGAGAAGGGAATAGAGGGTTATGCTGATAGATTTAGGTGAGGAAAGACGGGAGGAGGCTCGTGTGGAGCATAAACGCTGGCATGGACTGGTTGGGCCGAATGGCCTGTTTCTGTGCCGTATATCCTATGTAATCCTATATAATCCTACCCCCTGCCACCATTTACATGCGGTGGGCAGGGAAGGAGAGGCCAGTGTTGGTCCCAGTGGGGAGGGAAATACAGGTCACGCAATGAGGCTGTGGTAGGCCTCACCTCAGATGGGATTACGAAGGAAAATCTTGGCCAATATGTCAAATCACTGAGAAGCAGCAGAGACAAAAGGAAAAGGAATTCTAAATTATACCGCTAGTTAGTACAAGTCAGAAACTGTCTGACTTAGTTGCACCTTGAGTACTCACTAAGACATAAGGGAAATGTTCAAGGCATGAGCAGCCATGAGGTTGATCCCTGTGTCAAAGGAATGAATAAAGAGGAAAGACAGGAGAAACTGAGGTTCTTTCCCCTTTAAAGCAGGCAACTGAAAGGGGGCTTTGTAGAAGTATACAAGATTTTAAACAACATAGATAAGGTAAATATACCAAGTTACTAGAGCAAAGGGCATATGCTAAGACTGACGAAAGGAATATTTTGACAGATATCATGAAGATCTTCTTCATAGAATCATAGAAAAGTACAGCACAGAAGGAGGCCATTCGGCCCATCGAGTCTGTGTCGGCTCTTTCAAAGAGCAATCCAGTTAGTCCCACTCCCCTGCTCTTTCCCCATATCCCTGCAATTTTTTTCTCCTTCAAGTATTTATCAAATTCCCTTTTTGAAGGCTACCAGTGAATCTGTATCCACCACTCTATCAGGCAGTGCATTCCAAATCCTAAACACTCGTTGCGTAAAAAGGATTTTCCTCATGTCTCCTCTGGTTCTTTTGCTAATCACCTTCAATGTGTTCCCTCTGGTTATTGACCTTTCAGCCACTGGAAAATGTTCCTCTTTATTTACTCTATCTAAATCCTTCATGATTATAAACACCTCTTTGCCAGAACCTGAATGCCATGGAGTCCCCCAAATCCTACCCTTTCTGATAATCTAAAGGCGAACAGCCAAGCTTACCTCATCTTCCTTCCTACTTGGGGTGCCCTGCACTATGACCTCAGTTTCTCAGTAAAAAAAATAATGGAATGATGTTTCATTTACTCTGCAAAAGAAATACAAATTTTGAACAGGATAGGCATTCACAGAAGGAATACCCAATGGTCTTTCAGGTGGGGTAGTGAAGGAAAGAGTTTAGATTCATTCAAGATACAGTTAGACAATGTGATGGGAGACTGTAAGTTTTTATTTTGGATGGATGAGCTAAGATGGATAGAATGGCCTCTGTCTCTTGTATCTATTATTGATCTTGATCCTGAACACAGCAAGTGTTTGAGATTCTATATGAAAAGGAGAGGTTCAGGCCAAGATTCTTCATCATACTTACTGCTTGGAACCCAGTAATTCTAAGGACTTGTTGGAGAATTGTAGGACAGTGGGTACAGTGCCTTCTAGCCTGCTCAAGCGCCAGCATTTCTAGAAGGAGGTATAAGAGCAAAGTTTTCAGGTAAGGATGGACAATAAAACCATAAGCTGCCTATGGGGCTCGTCACTGAACATTCTTCTGGACACTTGTTATGGGAAAGCTAGTAAGCTTTTTGTTACTTTCAGCTGGATCCTGGTGCGTTGCATCAAGTTCAGATATTGATTACAAGGATGTGGGTTCAGTCACTGCTATTCACAGCTCAAATGCAAAAATTTATGCTCCAACTGAAGTAATTTAAATTCCTGTCAATCTGGTTACCTTTCCGCAGCTGAAATAAATAGTGATAAAATACGGTCAGAGAAAAGGAAAGCAAGTGGCTGTGAGTAGTAAGAGATAAAAACTTGAAAAAGAAATAAAAGTCACCAGATTTCAGGAAAGCATTTGACACTCCCACATAACAGACTGGTTCACAAGGGAATTGCCCGTGGGATAGATGGTGAAATATTAGATTAATTTAACATACAGCTGAAAGGTAGACAACAGCGTGGTGATAGAGGGGCAGTATCAGAGTGGAAACAGATTGTCAGTGAAATCCCGCAGGGGTTGGCGTTAGGACCTTGGTTGTTTATAACTTTTATAAATTCATTTAGATCATTAAAACCATTGGTTCAATGTTCAGTGTTCTCCTGTGGTGAACAAAGCAAATAAAATGCTGGGATGTATCGCTAAGGGTATGACTCAAGTTCACGAAGACAACGTTGAAGTCGTATCTGGTTTTAGTGAGTTAAAGGAGAAAGATAGAAAGAAAGAACTTGTATTTATATAGCACACTTCATGACATTGGGACGTCTCAAAGTGCTTTACAGCCAGTTAAGCAGTTTTGAAGAGTAGTCACTGTTGTAATGTAGGAAACGAGGCAGCCAATTTGTGCGCAGCAAGGCCCCACACTAACAATTAGATGATGATCAGATAATCTATTTTTTTTAGTGATGTTGGTTGAGGGATAACCACATCTACATGCAGCCTAACCAGTGGTTGTTAAAGGGACTGCTGTCGGTCACCACCAAAGAGTGAAGTTTAAAAAGTGACTGAGCTGACTGTGGAGCTGTGAGCTGCAGGAATCCTTCTCCCCCCGCCCCCCCCCGCACTCCACAGCAGCTCCACAGACCTCTGGTGGTTAAAAATAATCTTGCAACAGCTGTGATATGCTGTCGCTTTAACAACCAGATAACACTTACAACAATCCAAACTTGAAATTGCTTACTGAGAGAGGGTTAAAGGGTAACCTTTTACTGACATTTTCAAACAACTTAGCAAACAAATGCTATATGAATGCTGGGAACCATTTATAGCTCGCTGGGAAAGTATTTAAATGCTATTTTTAGCTTTTCTGAGTAGGAAAAACCTAAAGTGACAAGTGAAATATGAACAACCCACTTGTGCTATTAACAATGAACTTTGTTTCATTTTTAGATTGAAGGATGGAAGGATTTTGATCCAGTTTCTGAATGTGTCATCGAAATCCATTCTTTGTGGAACAGGGAATAAGAAATCCCAGTTTATATTCAACTTAGTACAATTGCACTTGCCTGGATGAGTGCAGCTCCAACAACACTCAAGAAGCTCAGCACCATCCAAGACAAAACAGCCCGCTTGATTGGCACCCCATCCACCACCTTAAACATTCACTCCCTCCACCATCGGTGTACCGTGGCTGCAGTGTGCACCATCTACAAGATGCACTGCGGCAACTCGCCAAGGCTACTTCGGCAGCACCTCCTAAACCCGCAACCTCTTCCACTTAGAAGGACAAGGGAAGCAGGCGCATGGGAACACCACCACCTCCAAGTTCCCCTCCAAGTCACACACCATCCTGACTTAGAAGTATATCGCCGTTCCTTCATCGTCACTGGGTCAAAATCCTGGAACTCCCTACCTAACAGCACTGTGGGAGTACCTTCGCCACACGGACTGCAGCAGTTCAAAAAGGCGGCTCACCACCACCTTCTCAAGGGCAACTAGGGATGACCAATAAATGCTGGCCTTGCCAGCGACGCCCAGATTCCATGAATGAATAAACAAAACCGTAGGTTTGTGCAATATCTCGATTTAGCTTCTAACCACGTTTTGTTGTTACTTTAGCCCAAGTTTAACCTGACCGCCTGTCGAGAATGGGGCGGTTTCGGGTCAAACATCTAATTCACACCCCAACCAATTGTACAAAAATGTGGGCATAATTTTTTATCAAAACAATCTGATAGATTGTATTGTCCTTTCGATTAGCTACCACTATTTTGCTTCTTCTATCGTGCCTGATAGTAGTGCTCAGTAACTGGTAAATTTGGTGTAGCCGAAAACAACTTCCTCAGCTGAGGTGAGAGGTGAAAGGTGAAAGGTGAAATGACTGTGCGCAGTGGCTGCACCAAGTGATGACAACAATGAGCAAAGAGTTTGTAGAGAGTTGGGGGGAATAATTCTCTAAAACATTGAGAAACTGGCCACATACTGTGATTCTACAGAGTATTGGCTAAATTACTTAAATTTATTCATTTTTGAAAAAAATCTTGGAAATGGAAAAGATGCTGGTAACCTGGCAGGACAGCCTGATAACTGGTGACGTTAGGGTTTTCTATTCTATTGAAGGGCATGATAACTGCAGCAGTGAAATACAGCACAGAAATTTCTCAGAGCTGTCTGAGGTCGGGCACAGTTATTGGAACCAAAAAACCCTGCGTGGCAGAGAACAGAGACACATGGAAAATAATTGAAATTTAACAGAGATAGTGTTAATGGTGGTAAGAATAGTGGATCATGACCTGAAAGAAAAAGCAACAGTTTATCAGACAATAGTGATGGGAGAGTAAGTGCACAGAATGAAGGAAGAAAATGAAAACTGATTAGTAAAAGAATAGCAAAAGTATAATTTACTTGGAGTGTTAAGTTCATAGGGCTCGATTTTGCCAGGCCCGAGGAGGCAGGATTGGAGGCGTGTGAGGTGTTAAAATCGCAAAAAATGGCAGGCTGCTCCGATCCCGCCTCCAGCCCGCCTCCGAGCAATTTTCCCAGAATTGGGGTTTCAGACCCCGTTTCCATCCCGCCTCCAAGAGGCGGGATAGGCCCTTAAGGCCCTTAACAACCAGTTAATTGCCTCTATCATACCATTTTGAGAGGCCTTTCTGATTTTAACACATTTCCCCCATCCTGCATGTCTCCTCTGGAACACGCCAGTGAATCCTGGCGGCCTCACAAGTGGATTGCTTGCTAACAGCTGCAGCTCCACCATTAAAAAGGATTTTTCACCAATGATCATTTGCAGGTGGCAGAACTTTGTTGTCTCAGGTCTAGGGGAACTTTTAGCAGGCATACTCATTGTTGTGGAAGTTTGGAGCCTGACACCCATCTCCAGTGTGACCTCCTGGGAAACCCCTCTCCCCACCTTGACTGAGTGCTTCCTCAACTGAGGCATATACCAGAAGCATGGGAACCATTTATTTCCTTTCCTCCTGGACATCAGATTCAGATTGAAGTGTGCAGATGATAAGTCAATCTGTTAGAGCATCAGAATCATTATCAGTCACTCATGCAATGTTAATGAGAGAGATACCAAACTATTCTGTCACCAGCTTGCTGTGATGTGCCTGCCTGTCCGTCCCCCACTTGCGAATCTTCCTCGACACCGGCGATTTCCAGGGCCGCCTCCTCCGAGGTGGTGAGCTGGGCTACTGAGGGTGGCCCTCCTCCTGTCCTCGCTCTTTCCCTCTTATTGTGAGCTCTCTTTTCCTGCAATGAGGGACACAAGTGAGTTTGAGTGAAAATGAAGGAGTGAGTGTAGAGAATGCATAGTATAGATGCTTAGAAGGATACAAAGGGCCCTCCCTGTGTGTTGTAAGTTGTTGTCATTGCATCGCAGTGATAGGGAGTGTGAGGGCTCCATGATCGAATAGTTAAGTGAATGTGACCATAGAGAGAGAGGGAATGGGTAAGGGTGCAGGGATGTCAGTGTCAAGTGGGATGTGGAGGAAGAGGTTGGCAAAGCAGAGTGCTGGTGAGGAGAGGCGATGGGGATCAGATTGAGGGTGATGGGAAAGTCATACTCACTTTTCCTGTGCGGAGAAGGTCATGAAACCTCTTCCTGCACTGCATCCAGGTTCTGCGGCACATAGAGATTGAGTTGACCTCCTGGGCCACTTGCATCCACACAGCTTTAGTCTGCTGGGTTGGCTTTTTCCTCCCTGAGGAAGGGAAGAGCACCTCCTTATTTGATCTTGCTCCCTCCACCAGAGCTTGGAGGGAGGCCTCATCGAATCTTGGAGCACATTTTGGCCTACTGCTGGACATAGTTGCTGAATGAAGCGATCACAACAATGGGCATAAAGTTTAAAGTCTCCAGAAGAAGCAAGGCTGCTTGCAGGCCTTAAATCCAGCAGCATTGATGACGGCATCGGAGGCGACTTTCTGTATGAAAAGACTCATTGGGCCAGGGGTTTCCACACGCTGGAAATCAAGTGCCCAATTAGGGTAAAATCGCACTTTTTTCCCACTTCACATTGGAGTCGGGGTCCTGACACGAAAACCACCTGACACGCCCCAGCTCGCCCCCAATGGCAAAATCCAGCCCATAGTGTTCGTTGCGCTCCCTTAATTTATTTCTCTCAAATTCATTCCTTTAAAAAGTCACCCTTAGTGGTTCTCTTCAGAACCTGTTCAATTATCTATATCGTGTCATAGCATTGATATAATTGTGTTTGATCTGTTTGTAACTAGCAGTCATTGACCGAATAAGAAAGCAAGACCAACTTGTGATCAGTCTGAAAAGATACTAAACATTCAGGGAACAATACTAAGAAGCAGATACATTCCGAGGAGATTCCCTAGGCCTATGTAACGGAAGCATCATTAGAATGCCCGATGCTTCCCTTTTCCTTCTGGAGTCAGTCTTCTACTAAGGTAGTCAAATTAGCAGTGTGCTCTTTTGTTAAAGATTTGGTTATGAAAAACAGCAGTTTTGGTTTACATTTCAAATATTTTATTTCATTCTTCCCAAATCGTTGCTCCTCTCAGGGATTCAGTAGGGAGCAGTTTTAACAATTTTTTTTGAGAAAGCAGGCACTCTTGCCTACACTTTCAAAACATTTTAAGTCTGCTGGCGGGGATCACAGCTCTGAACATACGTCCCTGCATACAGCTCTCGGTGGTGGAAATGCAGATATGCAGCTTGCAGTATAAACCACTCAGCTACCATCTTCGACTTGTAATGTAGCAGAACTGTAAGCGGAGTGATCTTAATCTAATTCCTTCAGAGATGACCACCCAGGGGCCCGCTAATATAGTACAGGAAGAGGAGAGTCCTGTTTTTCACCCAAAAAGTCTCTTAAAGTGTCAGCTGTGGCTCAGTGGGTAGCACACTCGCCTCTGAGTCAGAAGGTTGTGGGTTCATAGTCCCACTCCAGGGACTTGAGCACATAAAGCTAGGCTGACACTCCAGTATAGTGCTGAGGGAGTGCTGTATTGTCAGAGGTGCTGTCTTTCGGATGAGATGTTAAACCGAGGCCCTGTCTGCTCTCTCAGGTGCACATAAAAGATCCCATGGCACTTTTTCGAAGAAGAGCAGGGGAGTTATCCCCGGTGTCCTAGCCAATATTTATCCCTCCACCAACATAACAAAAACAGATTACCTGGTCATTATCACATTGCTGTTTGTGGGAGTTTGCTGTGCGCAAATTGGCAACAGTGACTACACTTCAAAAGCGCTTTGGTCGTGAAAGGCGTTATATAAATGCAAGTCTTTCTTTCTTTTAAAGAGACTGGCATATTTGAGATTTTGTCTCCTGCATCCTATCCATGGTATCTGCAGTAAACCTTTTGAATCTATCTTTTAAATGTTTACTATTATCTCTACACCTTTACTTCCTGGACTGAAAAAGATGCAGACATTCAGGAATGGGCTACAGCAGAAGTGCATCACTTCTGGCTTGCTTGGTATGTAAAAAAAACCTTGCATTTCTGTAGTGCCTTTCACAACCACCGGACGTCCCAAAGCGCTTTACAGCCAATGAAGTACTATTTTGAAGTGTAGTCACTGTTGTAATGTAAACGCGGCAGGGATAAATATTGGCCAGGACACTGGGGATAACTCCCCTGCTCTTCTTCGAAATACGTCCACCTGAGAGGGCAGACGGGTCCTTGGTTTAACGTCTCATCCGAAAGACAGCACCTCCGACAGTGGAGCCTAGATTTTTGTGCTCAAGTCCCTGGAGTGGGACTTGAACCCACAACCTTCTGACTCAGAGGCGAGAGTGCTATCAACTGAGCCACGGCTGACATTCTTTAGATGTGATCTAAAGGCAAACTTTTCTCATTTGTTTACGAACATATCATGATGAGGTAAATTATATTGAAGTGGATAATCATGCCACTTGTGAGTGATTTCATTATGACTAAAATGGGTGCATTAATCTTCTCAATCCCAAATTTGAAGATCTCGGTTTTCCCAAAAGCAGGGGTTTGGAATTGATATTTTCTCCAGAGCTGTGCCTCTAAACTGAATTTGGTTTATGCAGTCTGAGCATGTGTAGTGTGGCTAATTTCCGAGAATGCATCAGTACGGTTCAGTCAGATATACTGATGGGATATTGGGGGAAAAATTCAGTATCGCCCCGTTTGGGGCGCAATTATCGGCCGGGCGCAAAGATTAGCGCCTAGGGCTAATTATCGCCTCTGACTGCAAACTTGACTTTTATCGCCCCGTGAGGTGATTGGAGCGCTAAATCAGGCGCTACACATCTGTCTTAAGGCGCAAAGGCCGAGGAGCGAGGCGCTAACTCAGAGAGCTGGCGAAGCTCATGTGATGTCAGTCAGCAATGGAACACAGACACAATGGCGCCGGCCAGTGCTTAAAGGGATGTGTTGATCTTGCTTTCCATCCACATCCTGCTCATTGCAGCCTTGAATCTCGGCCTGGAGATACCTGTACATCAAATCTGCTGGAATGAACAATGGAGAGAACCAGGGAAAGAGCTCAGAGTGCAAGCCCCACAGTCTCTTCTAAATCGATGCAAGGAAGGTCAAATTAAAATGAACCTGCTCAGTACCCAAAACTCCTTCACACAGCGTTGAATCTCTCCAGAAGTCCCTCTCTCTCTCTCTCAGAATGCGTGGTTCAAAAATGTCACCAACAAAAAAAGGCAGGAAGCGGTCTCCTTTAAATAGCGCTCCCCGAGTCCCTTCCTGACTGCAAAACGCTCCCCTCAACCTGTCGTTGCTAGCGGCAGGCGGTAAGGCAGGGGGCGCCACTCAATATCCGCTCCGGGGTGCTACCGGGGCGTTGCGCACTCGACTGACGTCACGATCTGTCGGCGCAGGAGATCGCGGCGGTAGTGTTTAGCGCCGCCGCAAAATGTCTACTTAATTTCGCGAGCGGCGCAAACATCGCCGCGCCCGGGCGCTAGTTGCTTTGCGCCCCATTAGCGCCCTCTTAAGGCGCTAACGGGAGGCGCAACCAACTGAATTTTCCCCCCATTGTCTTTAGATTCTAGCACTTTCTACTCAATAGCTTTTCTTCAAATAATTTTGAAACACAAGAGGACAAATTACAAAAGTTTTGAGGTAAAATTTATGTTGAGTGTTTTCTTAAAGAGAATTTTGTTTGTGTATGTATGGTGCAGACCAGGGCTTGTAGGGAGATCTTGTTTTCCCTGACTGGGAGGAGACAGAGGGAAAAGTGACATTGTTCTGATAATACACACACGTTGTAGCTTTAGATTTGCGTTCTTTCAATTTCAGAAAGTGTATAAAGATGTGGGGGAGAGCAAGAGAGAAAAGCTGAGAAAGAGAGCGAGAGAAAGAGAGTTTTCATGTTAATACTGGTTTAATTAAAAACACCAATTGAATTTTACGGCCAAATAATTATCTCACCTATTTTATTGCCAGTTAGAAAAAGTTAATGCTAATTGTTACTTACACCTGTGTCTGTGTGTTGTGTGCATGATAGAGAGAGAGAGAGAAAGAGTGAGTTCAGGTCAGAGAGAGTGAGACAGAGGGGTGAGAGAGAGAGATGAAAGGGAGAGAGTGAGAGATAAGTCATAAAAAGAAGGGTTGATACTCGATAGGGATAAAGTGTATCTTTCTTTATGTTAATATTAGTCCAATTTAAAACAAACTCCAGTTGAATGTTTAAGCCAGCTAATTATCTCAGGTAGGAAAGGGGCTTCTTAAAGCGAGGTCGTCTATTTTGTTGCTGGGATTTCTGTGGAAGAAACTTGGTTTCAATGTGGCACATACAAGGGCCCCTAGATTCATGGATGCAGCTGTGAAGAGGCCCTGCTGGTGCAGACCAGGGCTTGTAGGGAGATCTTTTTTCCCTTGACTGGGAGGAGAGTGGCGAGACAAACTCTACAGCAGACCTGGAGGGAGGGTACGATACATGTCAATTCTGCCAGCATCATCCCTGGGATATGGGTCCAATGCAGGAAAAATTTCAATGACTACCTATTCTGCCAAGGTGAGATTCACTTCTTGCTCTGTCTCTTTCTGTGAATCAGATCTTGCCATAGCACTTCCGGCCCCTACACACAGCGCTCCAAGGACTCTCACGGCCTGCTCCAACTGCTTCTCCTCCTATCATCACTGCAAACTGCACCTGCCATCTTTTTCATTACAATCATTCTCAGGAGCTGTCATCAGAAGCAGGCACTTGCAGCGTTCTAGCACCTAGTAACAGCTGGAAATCTTTTCACTCTTCTCCTAACTGCTATCACATGTCAGCCGCCCACCCCACTTTCCTGCACATTACCATATCCCCATCCTGTGCACTACTTGCTGCGTCTCACTCTCGGCATTCACAGTATCTCAGGATGCCACACACACATGCACAATCCTTTTCTCCAACCAAACACTAAGGGGGGAATTTTTCGGGGGGGTCAGTGGTGGCGGGTCGGGTGGGAATTTTTTTTTTGACAGCGGGTAGGGAACCTGAGCGGACCTGCACTAAATGAAAAACTTTCGATCCTGTACCACCTCACCACTTCTTGCCTCCCCTTATGCCCCCTGACCTGACCCCCTTCCTTATTCCCCTCCTCACCTCTTTAACCCCCTCCTCCCCTCCCTCTGTCTTATCACTGCTTCCTCCAATTCCCCTCTCTCCCCTCCTACATAAGAAATAGGAGTAGGAATAGGCCATTTGGCCCTTCGAGCCTGCTCCACCAATTAATAAGATCATGGTTGATCTTCTACCTCAAATCCACTTTACTGCACTATCCGCATGTCTCTGGATTCCCTTAATATCCAAAAATCTATCGATCTCTGTCTTGAATATACTCAATGCCTGAGCATCCACAAACCTCTGTGGTAGAGAATTCCAAAGATTCACCACCCTCTGAGTGAAGAAATTTCTCCTCATCTCAGTCCTAAATGGCCTACCCTTTATTCTGTGACTGTGACCCTGTGTTCTAGACACTCCAGCCAGGGGAAAATTTTTCCCAGCATTAACCCTGTCAAGCCCCTTAAGAATTTTATATATTTGAATGAGATCACCTCTCATTCTTCTAAACTCTAAGGAATACAGGCCTAGTCTACTCAATCTCTCCTCATAGGACAATCCCCCCATCCCAGGAATCAGTCTGGTGAACCTTAGGTAAGGAGACCAGAACTGTACACAATACTCCAGGTGTGGTCTCACCAGGGCCCTATATAATTGCAGTAAGACGTCTTTACTTTTATACTCAAATCCTCTTGTAATAAAAGCCAACATACCATTTGCTTTCCTAATTCCTTGCTGTACCTGCATATTAACTTTCAGCGATTCGTGTACAAGGACACCCAGGTCCCTGTGAACACCAACATTTCCCAATCTCTCACCATTTAAAAAATACTCTGATTTTCTATTTTTCCTACCAAAGTGGATAACTTCACATTTCTCTACATTATATTCCATTTGCCATGTTCTTGCCCACTCGCTTAACCTGTCTATATCCTCTTGCAGCCTCTTTGCATCCTCCTCACAACTTACATTCCCACCTAACTTTGTATCATCAGCAAACTTGGATATATTACATTTGGTCCCCTCAGCCAAATCATTGATGTAGATTGTAAATAGCTGAGGCCCAAGCACTGATCCTTGTGGTACCCCACTAGTTACAGCCTGCCAACCCAAAAATGACCCGTTTATTCCTACTCTCTGTTTTCTGTCCGTTAACCAATCCTCAATCCATGCTAGTATAGTACCCCCAATCCCATGAGCCCTAATTTTGTTTAATAACCTCTTGCGTGACACCTTATCGAATGCCTTCTGACAATTCAAATAAACCACATCCACTGGTTTCCCCTTATCTATCCTGCTAGTTACAACCTCAAAATGCTAACAGCTTTGTCAAACATGATTTCCCTTTCATAAATCCGTGTTGACTCTGCCCAATCCTATTATTACTTTCTAAGTGCCCTGTAACTTCGTCCTTAATAATAGATTCTAGCATTTTCCCTACTACTGATGTCAGGCTAACTGGTCTATAGTTCCTCGTTTTCTCTCTCCTTCCTTTCTTAAATAGTGGGGTTACATTTGCTACCTTCCAATCGCGGGAACCGTTCCAGAATCTAAAACTCCTCTTTCTCCCTCTCCCCTTCTTCCACCCTTCCCCTCCCATCGTGCTATCCCTTCCTCCTGCTCTACCTTCCTCCCCAGCTCTAATACTGCTGTATCCATTAGCCTCCATCACCACCCTGCTCTGTCTTCCCCTTCTGGTCTTATGAGACACTTTTCCACCACTCTCTAACCCCACTTTAGCTAAAAAATACACTTATAATTCAAACCCTGGGTGCAATGCATGGGAGATCAACTAGTATTATTAAAAATCTTTTGCTGCCAGTCGTTTTACCATATGTGCACTTAACTCCAGCAAGTATGGAAGCTTTCATTTAGTTAGGCTGCTTTGTTCAGTTATGATGGTTTGCTCTACTCGAATGCCAAGATTGATTTTGAATACTTTCCTAGTTACTAATGATAATTAATAATCAACGTTCTAGCATGTTTTATGTTGAATTGGGGACATTTCTCTGCTCTTTGAAGGGGCTACAACTATGTAAGTTAAAAAGTCCACAGAATCAAATCAAGGTTATCCAAAAAATGGAAGGTTAATACTTATGGAGTCATCACCGCCAACAACCACAACAACATACATTTATATAGCGCCTTTAATGAAGTAACACTTCCCAAGATGCTCCACAAAAGCGTAACGAATAACACGGCTGTCAAGCCAAAGGAGTTATCAGGAGGGGTGGCCAAAAGCTTAGTAAAAGAGATGGGTTTTAAGGAGGGTCTTAAAGGAGGAGAGGGAGGTGGAGAGGCAGAGGGTTTTATAGAGGGAATTCTACCATCATTGGTGTTTAGAGAGGTGAAATGTACAAGAGGCTGAAATCAGAGGTCTGGAGAATTTCTTTGGGTGCGGGGTTGGAGGAGGTAACAGGGATAGGGAGCGATGAAGCCATGGGTGGATTAAAACACAAGAATGAGAATGTTTAATCTGAGGCACTGGGTGAACGATATGGGTCAATGAGGACGGGGTGCTGGGCAAGTGGGACTTGGTGCAGGATAGGATGTGGGCAGTAGAGTTTTAGATAGGCTGAAGTGTATGCAGGATGGATGAAAGGATACTGGCGAGAGCATTGGAATATTCAGGTCTGGAGTTGGTAAAGGCACTGATGAGGGTTTTAGCAGCAGATGATCTCAGGCTGAGGCGAGTGATGTTAGGGTAATCTTTGCGGTAACGATGATACGGAGATGGAAACTCAGCACAGGATTGACTAGGTCACTGAGGCTGAAAATAGTTTGGTTCAGCCCGAGACAGTGGCATGGAGAGGGATGGAGTTCGGTACAGAGTTTGTGGCAGAGGCTGAAAACGAATCCACTGTTACTTTTGTAATATTTTTTAAAAGCTTCAAAGAAATACTCTAGAACTACAGTTCAAAAGCATTATGAAAATTACAGTGGGCACAATGATCACTACCATAATGTACAGTTAGAGACTGTGCTTAAAGCATTTAATGGGAACTGTCACCCTTAAGTTATAATAACAATAAAAAGAGAAAATACCAGAAACACTCAGCAGGTCAGGCAGCATCTGTGGAGAGAGAAACAGAATTAATGGGCTAGAAATTTGGCTCCGTAGCACCTGATTTTTCAGTGTTATGGGTGCCATTTTGTGTCGAAAATAGCGTCTGCGCCGCGTGCGCACACCTCTGATGCGGGCCGTGCCGGACGCCATCATGGTGAGGGCGGTAGGGAGCGTGTGTCGGATGTATGTTGAGTGGGTAGATCATGACGTCAATCAGAGTGCCATTTTCATCCTTAACGCTGGAGCTAATGCCCTGTCTTAAACTCGCACAGCTGAACATGTGTTCAGCAGCAGCAAGGACCCTGCACCAGCAATATTTAAAGGGATCAGCAACCACTCTCAGGTTAGTTGCGAATTAATTTCTGCTGGCTCTGTGTAAATTTGTGGAAGTGTTTGGAGCTTTCTAGAGTTGGTTAAAGTTGGTGAGGTGACAGGGAGTGGTGCTGCAAGTGGATCCTTGGTTCTGATTTCAAGGGTTCTGGTCAGACCACTTGCTCCCAGTCCTGGGTGCTCTAGCTGTCATCCCCCTTGGCCTGCAGCATGACAGGGAGATGGAGCAGAGGCAGCGAAGAAGAGGACAAGCTGCTCCCGGAGGGAGGAGGAGGATGGGGAGAAGGGCTTTCAGCAGGAAGCCTTGACCACCTAGGGTCTTCCGAGAGTAATGTTCTTACCTCAGCCTGAGCCAGGAGCAGTGTGTGAGGCGTCCGCGCTTTACGAAGGAAGTGCTCACAGAACTCTGCCATCTTTTGCAACCAGACCTGCAGCCTCACACCAGGGCAAGGACAGCGCTGCCAGTGGCTGTGAAGGTGACCGTGGCCCTGAATTTCCTCGCATCGGGATTATTCCAGGCTGGAGCAGGTGACATCTGTAACATCTCACAGTTCGCTGTCCACTGCTGCATAAGAGAGGTGACAGGCGCTCTTTAGGCCAGAAGAGGGGACTTCATTGTCTTTTCTCTGAACAGAGAGAAGCAGGCGGAGCGTGCACAAGGCTTTGCCAGGATAGCAGGCTTCCCCATAGTGCAGGGCGCCATTGACTGCATGCACATGGCTTTGTGGGCACCGTATCTAAATGCTGAGATGTACTGCAACCGCAAAGATTACCTCTCACTGAATGTGCAGTTGGTATACGACCATGCTCAGCACATCATAGTGGTGAATACCCGGTATCCTGGCAGTACTCATGATGCTTTTATTCAGCACCAGTCCGCTGTTCCCTCAGTCTTTGAGCCACCATGATAAACCAGAGGGTGGCTACTGGGCAACAAGGACTATCTGCTAACCTGGCTCATGACTTCGCTGTGCAACACACATGGGCAGCATGCATATAACAAAAGCCATGCTGCCACAGAATCTGATAGAGCCAGCTATTGGCGCCCTTAAACAATGCTTCTGCAGCTTGGACCACACTGGAGGAGCCCTGCAGTACTCAGCAGAGCGCGTCTCAAGATTCGTCATGGTCTGCTGCATGCTCCACAATCTCGTCATCATGAGGGCACAGCCCCTGCCACCAGGCATATGGTGACCAGCTGAGGAGGAGGAGGAGGAAGTGGAAGGGAGGAGGCAACCCAGACAGCCCTTTTCTGCCCGGGCTGTCCGTGATCGACTCATCTGACTGTGGTACCAGTGAACTCAACCCCAATTCCCCATTGAACAATAGTCCCACACCTTACCTTCCCTCTGTTACTGACCATCACAGCATCCTCTTGGCCACAATGCTGAAATAAAAGCCACCACAAAAGAAACATTCCAATCGAACTTTATACATCAATCCATCCAATATTACATAACAAAATCAACTAATCACCCAGTTCTGACGAAGGGTCATCGACCTGAAACGTTAACTCTGTTTCTCTCTCCACAGATGCTGCCTGACCTGCTGAGTATTTCCAGCATTTTCTGTTTTTATTTTACAACTAATCACCCTTGTGCATTTGCTTAGTGCTGTTTTCCATGTGCCTTTGCCCGTCCTAGTGCTCCTACGAAGTGCTACCCCAGTGACTGCAGCATGGCTGGTGAAAGGCTGCTGACTTTCAGTGGGGGAGACTGCAGATGGCCTTGGAGGACAACCTCGAGCACTTCTGGGCCTAGAAGGTCGGGCTGAAGACTGCACCATCTTGGATGGGCAGTAGTCTGGGCTGGCTGGCTGACAGGCAAGGGCACTGGTGGAGTGGCAGTGGTGGGAGGATGAATGCTGTCATCCTGAGAGAGGACAGCAGGTTTGTGCTCCACGGAGCCACTGTCACTCCCACGGGGTGGCGCCTCAGCATTCCTAGCCATCTGTTGGAGGACAGATTGCTGCACTGCTGTGACACCCTGCAAGCCCCTTTCCACACTGGTAAATGCAGTCATGATGGCAGCAGTCTGAGCTTATGTGGCAGCAAGCTGAGCCTGCATGAGAGCAGTCTGAGCTTGCACTGCAGCACTCAGACATTGGGTGGCTTCTGCTTGTGCTGCAATGGAAGCTGAGACATCGGCCATCAGACGCTGCATCATAGTTGGGTCCACAAGTGTGCTAATGGAGTTGCTCATCACTTCCATGCTGGAAATCATGGGCTCCAAGCTCTGCGCAAAGCCCTGTGCAAAGTTGGTGCCGGACTTCTCCATGTCCCTTGACATTGCACTCGGGCTTTTTGGCAGGCCTGCCAATGCACCAAGCATTTCATTGTGCATACCCATTAGTGTTCTTCTGTAGGCTGCCCCATTGAAGTCCTCATCTGAGTCCTCTGCAGCAGAACACATGTGCGACCTCGCCCTCCAGGGAGCTGGCACCTTTTTTTTTTAATTCGCTAATGGGATCTGGGCGTCGCTGGCAAGGCCAGCATTTATTGCCCATCCCCAATTGCCCTTGAGAAGGTGGTGGTGAGCTGCCTTCTTGAACTACTGCAGTCCTTGTGGTGAAGGTTCTCCCACAGTGCTGTTAGGTAGGGAGTTCCAGGATTCGACCCAGCGACAATGAAGGATCGGCGATATACTTATAATTCAGGATGGTGTGTGACTTAGAGGGGAACTTGGAGGTGGTGGTGTTCCCATGCGCCTGCTGCCCTTGTCCTTCTAGGTGGAAGAGGTCGCGGGTTTGGGAGGTGCTGCCGAAGAAGCCTTGGTGAGTTGCTGCAGTGCATCTTGTAGATGGTACAAACTGCAGCCACGGTACGCCGGTGGTGGAGGGAGTGAATGTTTAAGGTGGTGGATGGGGTGCCCATCAAACGGGCTGCTTTGTCCTGGATGGTGTCGAGCTTCTTGAGTGTTGTTGCAGCTGCACTCATCCAGGCAAGTGGAGAGTATTCCATCACACTCCTTACTTGTGCCTTGTAGATGGTGGAAAGGCTTTGGAGAGTCAGGTGGTGAGACACTTGCCACAGAATACCTAGCATCTGACCTGCTCTTGTTGTCACAGTATTGATGTGGCTGGTCCAGTTAAGTTTCAGGTCAATGGTGACCCCCAGGATGTTGATGGTGGGGGATTCGACGATGGCAATGCCGTTGAATGTCAAGGGGAGGTGGTTAGACCCTCGCTTGTTGGAGATGGTCATTGCCTGGCAGTTCTGTGGCGCTATTGTTACTTGCCACTTATCAGCCCAAGCCTGAACGTTGTCCAGGTCTTGTTGCATGCGGGCATGGACTGCTTCATTATCTGAGGAGTTGTGAATGGTGCTGAACACTGTGCAGACATCAGCGAACATCCCCATTTCTGACCTTATGTTGGAGGGAAGGTCATTGATGAAGCAGCTGAAGATGGTTGGGCCTAGGACACTGCCCTGAGGAACTCCTGCAGCGATGTCCTGGGGCTGTGATGATTGACCTTCAACCACCACAACCATCTTCCTTTGTGCTAGGTATGACTCCAGCCAGTGGAGTGTTTTCCCCCTGATTCCCATTGACTTCAGTTTTACTGGGGCTCCTTGATGCCACACTCGGTAAAATGCTGCCTTGATGTCAAGGGCAGTCACTCTCACCTCACCTCTGGAATTCAGCTCCTTTGTCCATGTTTGGACCAAGGCTGTAATGAGGTCAGGAGCCGAGTGGTCTTGGTGGAACCCAAACTGGGCATCAGTGAGCAGGTTATTGGTGAGTAAGTGCCGCTTGATAGCACTGTCGATGACACCTTCCATCACTTTGCTGATGATTGAGAGTAGACTGATGGGGCGGTAATTGGCCGGATTGGATTTGTCCTGCTTTTTGTGGACAGGACATACCTGGGCAGTTTTCCACATTGTCGGATAGATGCCAGTGTTGTAGCTGTACTGGAACAGCTTGACTAGAGGCGCGGCTAGTTCTGGAGCACAAGTCTTCAGCACGATAGCCGGGATGTTGTCAGGGCCCATAGCCTTTGCTGTATCCAGAGCGCTCAGCCATTTCTTGATATCACGTGGAGTGAATCGAATTGGCTGAAGACTGGCTTCAGTGATTCTGGGGACCTCGGGAGTAGGCCGATATGGATCATCCACTCGGCACTTCTGGCTGAGGATGGTTGCAAATGCTTTAGCTTTGTCTTTTGCACTCACGTGCTGGGCTCCACCATCATTGAGGATGGGGATATTCATGGAGCCTCCTCCTCCCGTTAGTTGTTTAATGGTCCACCACCATTCACGACTTGATGTGGCAGGACTGCAGAGCTTTGATCTGATCTGTTGATTGTGGGATCGCTTAGCCCTGTCTATAGCATGCTGCTTCCGCTTTTTAGCATGCATGTAGTCCTGTGTTGCAGCTTCCCCAGGTTGGCACCACATTTTTAGGTACACCTGGTGCTGCTCCTGACATGCTCTTCTACACTCCTTATTGAACCAGGGTTGGTTCCCCGGCTTGATGGTATTGGTAGAGTGAGGGATATGCCGGGCCATGAGGTTACAGATTGTGGTGGAATAAAATTCTGTTGCTGCTGATGGCCCACAGCGCCTCATGGATGCCCAGTTTTGAGCTGCTAGATCTGTTCTGAATCTATCCCATTTAGCACGGTGGTCGTGCCACACAACACGATGGAGGGTGTCCTCAGTGTGAAGACGGGATTTCGTCTCCACAATGACTGTACGGTGGTCACTGCTACCAATGCTGTCATGGACAGATGCATCTGCGACAGATAGATTGGTGAGGACGAGGTCAAGTAGGTTTTTCCCTCGTGTTGGTTCTCTCACCACCTGTCGCATGCCCTGACTGGCAGTTATGTCCTTCAGGACTCGGCCAGCTCGGTCAGTAGTGGTGTTACCGAGCCACTCTTGGTGATGGACATTGAAGTCCCCCACCCAGAGTACATTCTGTGCCCTTGCTACTCTCAGTGCTTCTTCCAAGTGGTGTTCAACATGTTCAACCAGTGCTAGCATTCCCCTGCCTTGGCTGCAGGCCACTCGTGCCCAATGTCAAACCACATGCAGATCCCACCTCTATCCTATCCTCTAAACTGCAGGGAGTGTCAGTATCTGAGCTGGTGGCTGCGAGCGTGAAATCGAGTGACAGTGCTGTGTCTTCATCATCAGTGCCTTGGTGCTCTTCTATTTCATGCTCCTCCACCAGTGCCTGGCCAGGTGGCAGTTCTTGGCTATCTGAAAGGAGAAAGGCACAAGGGTAAGGTTGTGGTGAGGGGAGGGGGGAAAGCAAGAGGTGCATGCCTACACCTTGTGCAGCCTGTAAATCAGATGAGATTGTGGGATGAGGGGGAAGTGGGAAGTGAAAAGGAGGATTACATATGAGAATACCAGCATCGTGTATTCTTTCAGCCCCGCCGCTGGCAACAGGCTCAGTGATGGCCCTCCTAATAGTGACCAGCACGTCTCCTCCATCAGGGTCAGGTTATGCTGGTGTGCCTGTCCCCCGCCAGTTAGGTCCTGCTGGCGCCTGATGTGAGCCATCTTGCCATGCCAGAGAAAGGAAAGTGTGTCAGTGAGTGTGGTGCAATGTGTTTGGGTGATATGCCTGTCATGGTTGAATAGCTGGCAGTGTGTGCAAGTTGTGAGATGTGGGTGTGAGGCCTGCAGCAGTGGTAAGTGTGTGGGGGTGAGGTGAAGCTATGAACGTGAGGTATGAGTCATGTTTGATAGAGATTGTTGGTAGGTGAGTGATGGGGCTATGGTGCAATGAGCAGTGTGTGAGGCTAATGATGCAGTTGGTGGGATATGGCATTTGAAGATGAATTCACTGACATTGCCCACTCGTGTGAGGTTATTAAACTTCTTCCTGCACTACGTCCAGGTCTTCAGGGCTATATTGCTGGCATGACCACAACGGCTATCAGCTCTCATTGGATTTTACGCATTTGGCTGGAGGACCTCCTGGCCCCCTGTGGAAACAGGACCTCTCCCCTCGTGTTCTCCTCCTGCAGCAAGGCCTCCAGTGCTGCATCGGAGAACCTTGGAGCATGCTCTCTCCCCTGTTGTGACATCATTATTTTTTTTTGCTGCTCTCACTTTCTTCCCGAGCCACTTGAATGACTTGCTGCAGGCAGAATGCACCTCCCCTTTAAGAGATGCAGACTGCCTTTAACAAGTGCAGACTAGCTTTAATTGGTCCTAGCCTCGCCCAAACTTGGGCCCCCTGCTAAGCGTTGAGCCACTCAGCAGCGCGTTCAGCGCTGGGCTGAACGCCACAATCATGTTAATCAGCAGGCAGCACAAAGTTAGCATGCTGCCTGCATTACTTTGAACGGGCGTGGGTTGATCGCGCATTGCGGCCCCCCGCGCCCGTTTTCGGGGGCAAACGAATTTTTAGCCCAACGTTTCAGGTCGACGACCTTACATCAGAACTGGAAGAAGTTAGAGACTTAACAGTTTATAAGTATGGACCCTGGGAAAGGGGTGTGTGTGTGTGTGTGTGTGTGTGTGGGGGGCGGTGGGCTGAAGTTACAACGCGCCTTTGAGAGTAACGAAAGCCCGAATTAGCAACTGCCTGGTACCCAATTTTCCAAGGCCGGCTAACTCCAGCCTTGTAAACAGTGTCCACACTGAGCTGACCGAGGTACCTGACCCCGGCCTGTGCTCCGCTGATTGGTGCAGCGCTGTGTTGTGCAGGCAAGCAGCTTTGTGTGGTTGGTTGGAAGATCAGCAAGGAAACGTTGCAGCACATCCGCAAGCAAACTGGCACACCCCCTGCAACAGGTTACTCACAGCTGCCAAAGTGTTTAATTTTTTTCTGTTGACAACCCCCGTTTAACATTGCACTCACTCGTGTCCAGTACTGATTGCTGGCGTTCGCTGCTTGTGTTTCTTCCACTGGCAGTGGACGCGATCTTGGTCGGGTGTTGGAGGTTGCCGTGGATTGGGTCTCTCGTCCATCTGACGCACAGCTCCACTTCACACTGAGTTTAAGGCACAAACCTCGCCTGGTCCCTTTCAGTTCCGGCTGTAGGCAGTTGCTGCTCGAATGGGTTGCGTTGTTTACCACCTTATTCATGTGATTTCTGTTCTGGGTGATATGGCTGCAGATTTGAGCGCTTGTATTTCAGATCTCAGCACCTTGTCTTAAGTTTTTTTTTCAAAATCTGAACGACTGGGATCGATTTGGGGGGGCGATCGAAGGGGACCGGAACCATCTCCGAAACAATGTGGGCGAATTTCGTGCTGATTTTATGTCAGCACTTTATTTTTTCCTCAGGTAAGTACAAAGTTATTACATTTTCATTCGCTATTACATTAAAACTTACACGATTTGAATTTATCAGCATATAACCATTTATTTGCGAAATATCAAAGAATATTCTAACGCCCATATTCTTAATGTAGTTGTTCAACAGATGATATAAATGTTTTATTAAGCAGAGAAAACTTCTCCTCCTCAATAGATCTTGGCCGTATTTAGTGGAACAAGGAAATAATTATTCACATAAAATGTTATCAATTTCGATGCAACTTTCCAGTGGGGTCGCAGTCATTTCGCGGTCCGCCTTGCAGTCCGGTTTAATGCCCGGTTGCAGTGTAACAGGATACTTAGGAAATATAACGCAGCCAAAGTCTTGTGTTAACTTCTGCTGAAATACTCGAGGGGCTGAGCGCCCTTCTTGTACGGACACTTATAGCAACAAGCACTGGTCTCGGTTGAGCGGAGAAGGCAGCTCGGGGGGTGGGGGGGGGGACCATGAACTGGCAGAACGAGGAAGTGGCTGTGGTTCAATGTAGCAGACTGCAGCCTGCGTGTTGGAATTTCAAATGTGAATGTTTTCAAATGCAAGATGTGTGTTAAGTCACCAGTAACCGTCTCCTTTCTCTTTTCAGCAACGATGAACGGCTCGGTTAGGCACACAACAACACAAGCAGGTTCTGCAACAAGCGCCACTGCATTTTCATCTGAAAATTCATCTACTGTTTTTAACTCCTCCCCGCCTTTCACCGCAAACTTGCAAAACACAACAGCAGCAAACACTTCAAAAGCAGATGCAGAAACAAACTCTTTACTCGCCACCGTCAGTCCAAGTATGTTCACAAGCACAAGTCACCGAACGAGCACTGTGTTACCCATCGCACCACTGAACCACACTTCTCAAAGCAGTCCACCCCTCCATGGTACAACCGTGTTGTCCACGTCAGCTCCCAACATAACTTCTAATAGTTCAGTCACGGTGAGGAATTACTCACCCAACATGACAAATAGCTCTGCTCAGAGTGATAATGCAACTAGTGCAACACACAGCCCGCTGACAAATAGCACGGCCCAGACAACTTCACTTCATACTTTCACCACCAACAGTTCTTCCACCACCAACAGTTCTTTCACAAGCAGGGAGCCAACTTCCCTTCCAAATGGCACCGGGCACAGAGGGGCCACCACAGTAAAAGTCCCTACTGTCACCTTTACAACACCTGATGCTTTCACCACCGTTTTGCCATCTTCGAGCCTAACCTCCTCATCAAGCATCAGGCTCTCAACTAACAGTACCGAAAAAGAAAACAAAATTGCGGCTCCAAGCAATGCAGGTGAGAGTTGATGCGACTGTTTCAAAGACGCTGCGGTTAGAAGGAGTCTGTGCATCAGCACTCCCTGTAAAAGTAAAACCATTACAAAGATTTACTGTGACCTTTGTCTATTTCCATTGGGCTCTGTTTTGTATATTTTTGTTTGAAAAGTGAGAGATGATAACGTAATCAGCAGAACTGGCAGGGAGACAGGACAGTGCCAGTGATGTGAGTGAGCTGAATCTGTAAGTGCAGTTAAAAGGACAACTGTTGGAAGCAGCTTGCTTCAATAACCATAAGGCTGTAAAAATGCTAATGGATTTCTAGGCTTCATCTCAAGAGGTACACAATATAAAAGCCAAGAGGTAATGATCAGCTTATATAAAACCTTACTCAGACCTCAGTTAGAGTACTGTGTGTGCAGTATTGGGTTACACACTATAGGAAAGATATTGAGGCCTAAGAGAGTGCACAATGCATATTCACAATGCTTCCTGGTATGATGAAATGCCAATATGAAGAAAGACTTGGGTCAGATTATTAATTCATTCTGGTTTGTTAATCATCATTAAATCTAGTATGGCCTGTTCCCATGTCGATTGGGCCATAATTTGCTGCAGCAGGGCATCTAATGGCGACTGCCATTAGTTAGACTTTCCCATAGGAACATAGGAACAGGTGTAGGTCATTTAGCCCCTCGAGACTATTCCGACATTCTGCGAGATCACGGCTGATCTGTGACCTAACTCCATATACCAGCCTTTGCCCCAAATCCCTTAATACCTTTGGTTAACAAAAAATCTATCAATCTTAGATTTAAAATTAACAATTGATTTAGCATCAATTGCCGTTTGCGGAAGAGAGTTCCAAACTTTTACCACCCTTTGCGTATAGAAGTGTTTCCTAACTTCACTCCCAAAAGGCCTGGCTCTAATTTTTAGACTATGCCTCCTAGTCCTAGACTCCCCAACCAGCGCAAGTAGTTTCTCTCTATCTATCCTATCAGTTCCCCTTACATCGTGAAAACTTCGACCAAATCACCCCTTAACCTTCTAAATTCCAGGGAATAGAACCCGAGTTTGTGTAATCATTCCTGGTAATTTAACCCTTGGAATCCAGCTATCATACCGGTAAATCTACGCTGCACTCCCTCCAAGGCCAATATATCCTTCCAGGTGTGGTGCCCAGAGCTGCTCATAGAACTCCAGATGTGGTCTAACCAGGGCTTTGTATAGCTGCAGCATAACTTCTACCCCCCTTGTATTCTATATAAAGGCCAGCATTCCATTAGCCTTTCTGATTATTTTCTGTACCTGTCCATGACATTTTAATGGCCTAGAAATTCGGGTGGCCGCCTTGCTGCGGGGGTAAGGATCGCGCGCGCTCTTACCTACCGCGCCTGCCGTTGTGTTTCGGGCCCACAGGAACTTCGGGTCCTGGGCCTCTCCCTAGTGCCGGTGCGCAGTGCTTGCGTGTCCCAGGGGCGCAGTTAGTGCGATGCGACCTCTAGGATCACGTGTGCCATGGAGAGCCAATGGCAGCAGACCATCTTTCATTCATAGATTTGACAGGAGACCTGTCAAATCTGTGAATTGAAATCGGCCCCAAAAGAACAGCTAAACCTCAAATAAATTTTTTTTTAAAACCATCACATTAATAAAATAACTATAGTTAAATAAATTAACCACTTTAAACAAGAATTAAAATTTTTGAAAAAATTTAAATTCTTTTTAAAAGTTATAAAAATAATCTTACCTTTCTTTAAAGTCTCTAAAAAAGATAAACCTGTTGAAAAAAATTTAAAATTATACTTAATTAACTACTTAACTTGTTCAAAAGGGGTCTTACGCCTCCTTTTTACTTGTGTAGAATCTTCCATACTTACCCTCGCGTTGAAAGCTGAAAAAAAACCTAAGTGTTCTAGTGCGCACGCGATTCACCTAGGAACCGCCCCCTTCGCCATACCGGAAGTGCCGGTTTCCCACACATGCGCAGTGCATGCAGGAAACCGGCACTTCGGGAACGAATACGGGTGAGTACGCAACGGGTACTCTCCTGTATTCGGCCGAATTTTTGGGCCAATGATCTATGTACCTGGACCCCCAAGTCTCCACTGGTTCTAGCTTTTCACCAGTTAGAAAGTACTCTGTTCTATCCTTTTTATGTCCAAAGTGGATTATCGCACATTTGCATACATTGAAATCCATTTGCTTAATCTATTAATATCGCTTTGTAATTTTATACTTCCATCTGCACTGCTTATAATGCCGCCTATCTTTGTTTCATTGGCAAATGTGGATGCGTGGCTTTCTATCCCATCATCTAAGTCATTAATAAATATGGTGAATAATTGAGGCCCCAACACAGATCCTTGCGGGACACCACTAGTCACATCCTGCCAATTAGAGTTCCTGCCCATTATCCCTACTCTCTGTCTCCTGCCGCTCAGTCTCTTTCCTAACCAGGTCAATAATTTGCCCTCAATTCCATGAGCTTCAATTTTAGCTAACAGTCTCTTATGAGGGACTTTATCAAATGCCTTCTGGGAGTCCATATAAATAACATCCATAGACATTCCCCTGTCCACTACTTTAGTCACCTCTTCAAAAAACTCAATCAGGTTTGTCAGACATGAGCTACCTTTTACAAATCCATACTGGCTCTCTCTGATCAGCTGAAAATTTTCAAGGTGTTCAGTCATTCTATCATTAACTATAGACTCTAGTAATTTCCTGACAACAGATGTTAGGCCAACTGGTCTATAATTCCCTGGTTTCTCTCTCTCACCTTTGTTAAATAGTGGAATGACAATTTTCCAATCTAAAGGAATGGTTCCCGAATTGAGAGAACTTTGGAACCCCTGCACATTTAGGTTTTTTAATTTTTTGTGTAGAAAGATGCTGAAAGTGTGAACTGATAACAGCGCAGCGAGGGAAACAAGGCATCTGGGAACTGAGTGAACAGGGCAAGCAATTGTGCATCTTCTTAACCAATCAGATTGATGGATTGTGAAATTAACAGCGCAAGGACTGAGAAGGAAGTGTAAATTAGAGTGGGTGAATTCAATGTCAAATCAGGTACAGAGTGAGAAATAAAGCGAGGGAAAGAAAGATTGGATTAAGAGAGAGAGAGACAGAAAGGAAAATCATTTTTCTTTTTAATTTTAAATTTAATGTTTTTCAAATCTCCAATTAAAACCTGAAGGAATGAGACTCCACAGTTGTAATAGTTAAATTTCAGTGCCAGAGAGGTTGACTGGCAGTAATTAACACTTGTCACATCGTTAAAAGGGTACTTAGACTGAAATGGACAAGACTTAACTTTCTGTGGCAAGTTTCGTTTGTATCTTTTTAAAATTTGTTTATGGGATCTGGGCGTCGCTGGCAAGGCCAGCATTTATTGCTTATCCCTAGTTGCCCTTGAGAAGGTGGTGGTGAGACGCCTTCTTGAACCGCTGCAGTCTGTGTGGTGAAGGTACTCCCACAGTGCTGTTAGGTAGGGAGTTCCAGGATTTTGACCCAGCGACGATGAAGGATCGGCGATATACTTCTAAGTCAGGATGGTGTGTGACTTGGAGGGGAACTTGGATGTGGTGGTGTTCTCATGCGCCTGCTGCCCTTGTCCTTCTCGGTGGAAGAGGTCGCGGGTTTGGGAGGTGCTGCCGAAGAAGCCTTGGTGAGTTGCTGCAGTGCATCTTGTAGATGGTACACACTGCAGCCACGGTACGCCGGTGGTGGATGGGGCGCCAACCAAACGGGCTGCTTTGTCCTGGATGGTGTCAAGCTTCTTGAGTGTTGTTGGAGCTGCTCATCCAGGCAAGTGGAGAGTACACTCTTTACTTGTGCCTTGTAGATGGTGGAAAGGCTTTGGGGAGTCAGGAGGTGAGACACTCGCCACAGAATACCCAGCCTCTGACCTGCTCTTGTTGCCACAGTATTTATGTGGCTGGTCCAGTTAAGTTTCTGGTCAATGGTGACCCCCAGGATGTTGATGGTGGGGGATTCAGTGATGGTAATGCCGTTGAATGTCATGGGGAGGTGGTTAGACTCTCGATTGTTGGAGATAGTCATTGACTGGCATTTCTGTGGCGCGAATGTTACCTGCCACTTATCAGCCCAAGCTTGTATCTACTGCGCAAGTACAGCAACTTCACGTCATTCAAAGCTTTTCAATGGTGAGGCAGACGGCAAGAACCATTTTCATGAAGCTAACAGCAGAGCGCCACAACTCGGACAGCAACTTTTGGATATTTGAGTTTAACCAAGCATCTGTCCCTTGCCTGAACTTCCCGTACCATTGACGCATAAATAACGGCGAGCGCCATTAGCCTAATTGTTTTGACAGTAAATTATCGCCCTGATCTGTTTATCATTATGCCAATTAGCACGTGGCTCAGGTCGTCATTTGAAGATGACGACCCTTGAGGCCCTACTTTTTAATTTAGCGCCTAGCTCCTGATATTCCCTCAGCAGGATCTCCTCCCTGTTTTATATGTTGCTGGTTCCGACATGGAACAAATCAACCTGTTTTTCCCCCCTCGCTTTCCAAGTTCCTTTCTAGTCAATTTGAGGTGTCCCTTACTCTGGCACCTTGTAGGCAATGCACCCTCCAATCGTGACTGCAGAGGACACCCTCTATTCCCTGGATTCTGGAATCCCCTATATCCCGGACTGCCTCCTGCTCCATGGTGCCTTGGTTACATTCCTGCCTATCCTCCCCACAGCCACCTTCTTAATCCCCACAAGTAGCAAGTACATCGTACATGTTGGACAGGACCAGTTTCTGTGGTTCCTCCTTCTCTGCCTCCACTAGGCTCCCCCTTCGTTGCTGACTGTCAGTCACACACTTCTCTTCCTGTATCTCTCTCTATGTGGTGTGACTGTTCTGGAGTAAACTATCCAGATATTTCTCCTCCTCCATTATGTGTCGGCGTGTCTCTAACTCGTGCTCCAGCTCAATGCCTCTGAGCCGGAGTAACTCAAGATAGAAATTTCCCACGTGTTCATCAGGGGCAGTCCCACTGTCCACAAATTCCCACATTCTGCAGTTCTGACACACTGCCTGTGCTGCATTATCTACTCTATGTTTATTTGTTTTATTTTACACCAGTTATTTATTTCTCTCTATTTTCTGATTCACCTTCAACATTAAATTATTATGATTATCAGATGGATTTAATTTGGTTTCTATTAGTTACTTATATTTTTCAGTTTAGTATATCAGCCTTTTACATCTATTTACTTAAAGCTGATGGTTTGGTTTTTGCCCTTGACTCTTATGTATTATTTTTTTAATTTTGGTAGCCCCATAATCTACTATATAGTTAAATATTAAAGCGTGAATAAATAATTGAACACTTAGCTTTTATTCCTCGGACTCCACCGCTCCTTCCTCTGCATTGGCTATGACGTCACTTTTCAGATTCTTCACTCTGTTTGTTTCAGTGCTGTCCCCGTTCTGATATGCTGTGCTCTTTTTAAATACTCTTATGAGGCCATTCCCGCCATGCTCCTCTCTGTCACCGCTCGGTTACTCTGCGCTCCTGTGAAGCACCTTGGAATGTTTTACTATTTAAAGGTGCTATATAAATGCAGGTTGTTATTCTATATTTGTTTAGCATCAGTTTGGGACAAACTTGGAGATGTGCTTGTACAGCAGAAAAAAAATAGCTCCTTGTAGCCAGTCACAGCTTGTATTAGTCACTCACTCTAATTCCAAATGCAACGCCTCAACATATTCCCATGAAAAAGTAAATGCAAATCCTTTAAGGATTCCGTAAGATTCCATCTCTGTCCCAAACTCTTCTGTTCCTTTGTCCACTGTGACATGTTTTATGTCATATAATGTTTATAGAGAATTGGCATTTGTGTAATAGTTTCTGACTATTTGGTGCAATGTGACTGATTCCATGATGTTAACGCATCATTGGAAAACTTTTAGTGGTCACTGGTTGGAGAAATAAATTAAGGAGCTATTATGTTAAATGTTGCACATCTTGCTTAAGCAAACACATTGAACAACAATCAAACTGAAATGTATTTATAAATTCCATTTGAATATCCAAGACAAGGGGAAAATAACTAATTATTGCTCATTTCTTTTTTAAATTAATGTTTCTCATCATGGATACAGCTACATATGCCTGGGGAAGTTCATAACACATTAATTTTTTTTTTCATTCAGCCTCATTTTATTGCTAGGCTAAATGCCCATTCCTTTTAAGCTGGGAATGTTCAACATTTCAGGTTTAAAAATCCCTGATTGTCACTAGTGAGATGAAAGATTTAAAAATTAAAATAATGGGCACACTGGTAAAAGGGCAAAGAAGCAGTACAAGTATTTCCTGCCAGTGGTAACCAATATTGCCAGCAGAGAGCAAAATCCTGGCCCTAATTTTTAAAAGGGGTTTGCATTGATGGTGAGACTCCATCTTCAATTGCTCATGTATTTCATCACTACATGGAAACACCGGCCAGAGGTTTCTGCTTCTGCACTCGTCATCCTGTGATTCCCCTGTTCATTAAAATGAATGGGGGGGAAAGTCATGGGCTGGCGCGAAAACCCTGGCCAATAACTGCAGTGAGGTTGAGTTACTTACCTTTGCTATGGTTTCCTTTACTAAGATGTTTGTTTGACCATGAAAATAAATATTAATAACAAACATTTGAACAACACATAAATATTGTATTAGATGAAAGCTTTTGCAACAAGAGGTTTTGCTGAGCAGCATGCATTTTGAGTTATAATTTCAAAATAAAGAACTGCCATGAATATTTAATATCCACGGTAGTACAATTAAGAAATGCATAATAATAGATAAAAAACAAATACATCCAAGCCACTATAGACAGGTGCTTAATGAAGGTGCTTCCCATAGAGGTAGAGAGAGGGGGAAAAGAGAACTTAGGACCATTCTTGCATCAACATCTGAACATTGAGTTAAAGCAGCATTGGTAGAAGCTAAGGAGCAAGTCTCATGCCCGTATTGTCAGCTGGGAAAGATGTGTGCACCCTTTGAAGGGGGAAAAAGGCAGAAATGCAAATAAATTACAGATGATATATTTGGGGAAGGGCTGTCCATTCATAGCCAATGGTTAGTAAATGCAGCCCAGTTATATTTAATGGTGCCACGCTGTGCTGAGCCTATTGGTATGTTTTACGGGAAACAGTTCTGGAAATCGTTTTGTGGTTTTAAGTGCGTTGAGACATCTTTCTACTTTAAAGGTGCTATATAAATGCAGGTTGTTGTTGCTGTAGAGATTAGAATTTTGCTTACAAATTGCTGACAATCATTTTGTTCATTGTGGCAGCTAAACTGCTTATTGTAGAACTTTATCTGCAAGTAAATTAAATCTGTACAAAGGTTTCTGTTTCTAGATGTGAAAATAGTTATGTTGTTGAAGAAACAGACTAGACTGATAAGTTGCATGTTGCTTTTAAGAGGAAACAACTGTCAGATCTGTATACAGATCACGTAAGAGAGTTTTATCTTTATCAATGTAGTCAATAAACGGTGAGCGTGGAGCCAGACAGTACGTCAACCAGGTCGTAAATAATCATAGGAATAGAAGAAAATCAGAATGCTGAAAATGTAAAATAAAATCAGAAAATGTTGGGAATGAACAGATTAGATTAATGTTTGAGGAGGGCTTTTCACCGGAACCAGGTTGATGTGAGGGTGGCGCTTCATCAGACGTTTATCGTGTTATTAGTCTTTTATTATATTATTTGGAGCTACTGTTTTTATATTTGGGGGAAAAATTAATTCGCACCCAAAAACAGTCGCACATGTGATTGGATAGGTCCAAGACGCACCTAATACTGGGCCTCGGTTTTCATTATCATCGAACCGGCGAGCTGCGGACAACTAATGGGAGGGAGGATGGCAGTGCCTGGGATTGGGGAGGGTAACTGGCCGGGATTGAGATGGGGGGGTAGTGGTAGCCAGCATCGGGAGGGGGGATAGTGGTGGCTGGGAGCAGGAGGGAAGATACAGTGACTGGGATTGAGATGCAGAAGGGGGCTAGCAGTGGCCGGGTTCAGGTTCAGGGAGGATAATGGTGGCCGGGTTCAGGTTCAGGGAAGGTACATAAGAACATAAGAATTATGAGCAGGAGTAGGCCATACGGCCCTTTGAGCCTGCCAACTTTCTCTGTTTCCTGTACGAGGATACCTAAATCTCTCTGAACACCAACATTTAATAGTTTATCACCATTTAAAAAATATTCTGTTTTTCTATTCTTCCTACCAAAGTGAATAACCTCACATTTCCCCACATTATACTCCATCTGCCACCTTTTTGCCCTCTCACTTAACCTGTCTATATCCCTTTGCAGGCTCTTTCCCACCTAGCTTTGTATCATCAGCAAACTTGGATACATTGCACTCGGTTCCTTCATCTAAGTCAATAATATAGATTGTAAATTGCTGAGGCCCAAGCACTGATCCCTGCGGCATCCCACTAGTTACAGCCTGCCAACCGGAAAATGACCTGTTTATCCCTACTCTCATCCAATATCTCTGCAGCCACCTCTTTTAGACCATCGGGTCCAGGGGATTTGTTGGCTTTTAGTCCCATTAATTTCTCAAGTACTTTTTCTCTACTGATATTAATTACTTTAAGTTCCACACTCTTATTATTCCCCTTGGATCCCCACTATTTTTGGTATGCTTTTTGTATCTTCTACTGTGAAGACAGCTACAAATATTTGTTTAAAGCCTCTGACATTTCCTTATTCCCCATTATAATTTCACCTGTCTCCGCCTCTATGGGACCAATGCTTATAATTGCTAAAAAGGGTAGTGGTGGCTGGGTTCAGGATCAGGGAGGGTAGTGGTGGCTGGGTTCAGGATCAGGGAGGGTAGTGGTGGCCAGGTTCAGGATCAGGGAGGGTAGTGGTGGCTGGGTTCAGGATCAGGGAGGGTAGTGGTGGCTGGGTTCAGGATCAGGGAGGGTAGTGGTGGCTGGGTTCAGGATCAGGGAGGGTAGTGGTGGCTGGGTTCAGGATCAGGGAGGGTAGTGGTGGCTGGGTTCAGGATCAGGGAGGGTAGTGGTGGCCAGGTTCAGGATCAGGGAGGGTAGTGGTGGCTGGGTTCAGGATCAGGGAGGGTAGTGGTGGCTGGGTTCAGGATCAGGGAGGGTAGTGGTGGCTGGGTTCAGGATCAGGGAGGGTAGTGGTGGCTGGGTTCAGGATCAGGGAGGGTAGTGGTGGCTGGGTTCAGGATCAGGGAGGGTAGTGGTGGCCAGGTTCAGGATCAGGGAGGGTAGTGGTGGCTGGGTTCAGGATCAGGGAGGGTAGTGGTGGCCAGGTTCAGGATCAGGGAGGGTAGTGGTGGCCAGGTTCAGGATCAGGGAGGGTAGTGGTGGCCAGGTTCAGGATCAGGGAGGGTAGTGGTGGCTGGGTTCAGGATCAGGGAGGGTAGTGGTGGCCAGGTTCAGGATCAGGGAGGGTAGTGGTGGCTGGGTTCAGGATCAGGGAGGGTAGTGGTGGCTGGGTTCAGGATCAGGGAGGGTAGTGGTGGCTGGGTTCAGGATCAGGGAGGGTAGTGGTGGCTGGGTTCAGGATCAGGGAGGGTAGTGGTGGCCAGGTTCAGGATCAGGGAGGGTAGTGGTGGCTGGGTTCAGGATCAGGGAGGGTAGTGGTGGCCAGGTTCAGGATCAGGGAGGGTAGTGGTGGCCAGGTTCAGGATCAGGGAGGGTAGTGGTGGCCAGGTTCAGGATCAGGGAGGGTAGTGGTGGCTGGGTTCAGGATCAGGGAGGGTAGTGGTGGCCAGGTTCAGGATCAGGGAGGGTAGTGGTGGCTGGGTTCAGGATCAGGGAGGGTAGTGGTGGCTATGATTGGGGAGGGTGGTGGTGGTGATTTTGGGGGGGGGGGCTTGGGAGTGAGCGGTGACCAGCAGCGGCCCGTGGTTTTAATGTGGGATCGGGAGGAGCACTTCTGCACTCGCCCGGCTCCAAATTCTCATATGCATTTTTAACAAACTTGCCTTTTAGGTGGCAGCCTGCAGCGACCCCTTTAAGGGCCTGTTAGGCCGCATGTGCTGGCTGCTTCATGATGAACCAATATTGCAGAGGGACCCTCAAACCAGCTTTAGGCCCCTTAATTTGCATATGCGAAGGGCCTGTTTCAGACACGGACTCTGGATTTTTGCCTATACCAACATGGCGGGCGATGCACTTCCGCCTCGTAATGAGCATGGGATTCCTGCCCGCTACATCGGAACTTTAAGCACCCGTTTCACACCTGAAAAACGGGCATTGCGCCATTGAATTTCTTGGCCATAATGTCTGCACATCTTGATGAATTCTACGCTTACCATAGTCTAAGGTACATTCAGAGAATTAATAATTATCCAATTTTACCTCACAACAACACATTGTCTCATCCACACAAAGGACGGGGGGGGGGGGGGGGGGGGGTCATTTTGACTGTGTACAATAGTGTAAAATGGGTGATAGTGAATTGGCAGCCCGTTCTACATCTCTCCAGATTATTTATTTCCATTGACTTCAGTAGTTCAAAAAAATCATCATAATTAAAAAGCTGACATTTAAGAAAATTGAAATTAAATTGAGGGCAAATCTCTTCTGACTTCAGCTGGAATCTTTTGAAGAAGCCATAACTGGCATTTTCAAGAATATATTACTTCTAAACAGAAATACCTTTGGCTTTGATTATCTGGGATTATGGATGGTCAGAGAGCTAAACCACACTGATTAAAGTGGAAAATCCCACATTAAAATAAGGAAATAAAACCATAAGGACTGCACTTGACAAGATGCTAAAAATTGGCTTTTAGTGCAACATTGGAGGCAATTATAAATGTTTAGGAGCAACCCTGCAATGCATAGATTGATTAATATATCATTAAACATCATAAAACTTTTTTAAATGGTTCTAGATTCCATACAGTAGGCCACATAGAGACTGTAAATCATTAATCCTCAGCGAGTGACAAGAAAGGGTTTGGAAATTCCTTATTAGGTGCAGAGTGTAAATGCTATATTTGAACAGGTCCTTCCAACAAGAGAGATGTATACTGTATATGAACTTATTAAGAGGACCTTTAACACAGTAAGGGTTTTAGCGTGGCTATTGTATTCATTCAAGCATAAGGAGGAACAGTTCTAGTATTTCATCTGTTTGAAAATACATGAAAAATCCCAGTCATGGGTTTAATAAATACTCCTCAAACCCTCAAGAAGAATATATTAGTTGGGAGCCGCAGGGGAAAAAAATAATAGTGTGAGGGCCTGTGTCTGCAATACCATCCATTTTTAAATTAAATAACCTGTTTGAAGAAATAGTTGCACTGCTGACCGATATTTACCATGTCATTTTGTTCATTTTACTAACAGATCGATGAGAGTCATGCTACAAAGGGCCATGTTTGTAATATGCTTTACTGATTGAAAACATTCTAAGAGAGCTAACCCTGTTTTAAAGGATACATAGAAGATGTTCTGAGGAGTAGATCTTGGCAGTAAATGTGTTTTATTAACATGAGATGAAACTTGGATGTTACATTGATACTTTCTAAATGTAGGAACAAGTGCATCCAGAGATTGGTATAAAAGGCAATCATTCAAATTTTATTTTGCTTCTTTGCTCAAGGTTCCACCTTTGCCCTCAGGATGGGAGAGGGGCAAAAGGAAATTTCATATTCCATGTTGCATGCATTTTTAATCAACATGAGAATAAAGATGATCCAATTCATTTTTTTTTTCAGTGTATCCCTTCCCTTCCTCTTTTTTTTTTCCTGTGCTGTTTGTCATCCATGGTTGAGAGGGCGAGAGGGGAAATGTACTCCCAGGCATATGGCATTGCATCTCTGAAAGGGACCACTACAAAATTCAGGTTGTTGTTGTTGTTGTTGCACTGTGGCCTGGGTTGAGTCGCCCTCCAATTTCTTCCCTGGACAGAAGTGCTTAGCTGTCCATTTGATGATTGATCACAGGAACATGACTGAGTTTGGGAACATGGTGTGTAGAACATCATGTGCACGGGTCATTCAGTGGCATTATGCTACTATCTAGTAAACGTTTAACATTTATTTATTTAAAAAAAAATTGTTCTCGGGATGTGGGTGATATTGGCAAGGCCGCATTTACTTCCCATGGTAGTTGCCCTGAGAAGGTGGTGGTGTGCCTTCAGTTTGAACGACTGAAGTCTTTGTGGCAATGGTGCTCCCATGGTAGTGTCCATTCAAAAATAATTACCATCGAATTATGTCTTCAATACAAGTAGGCAAAGAATACTTTCTGATTTAGTAAACCGTTGCAGTTAGGTAGACTGTATTCAGTACTGTGTTAAGAATCTAGTCTTAACAAGTGGCAACACATTGGCCTGGATTTTAACCGCCAGCAGATTTCCAGTGAGATCACGGCAGAGGAGGCCTAAGCTTTCTTTGTGGGAGCCAGCGGCGACTCTTGCCCCACAAAGAAAGTAAAAACAATCTTTAAAACTTACCTTTTTGGCCCTGTCCTGGCCTCGATCCTCTTTGCCGCTGGGTTGGCCTGGCAGTAAACTCACTGCCACTTTCCGCTCAGATCACCTGGTAAAAATTACAGCCGGGTCCCGATGAACCTGCCAGATCTCAGCAGCTTCAGAGTGGGTACGGAACTTGGACGATTTTAACTGTTCACCTGCCCGGGCAGGGTTATGATCGCCCCATTGTCAGCATTCTCTTCAGCCTGCTGCTGCTCCTCTTGCTGATCCCCTTACTGCCTGTTGGGGCCTTTCTCCTCTGTGTACGCTATGATTAAGCCACTTTGTAAGGCAAAGTTGTGCAGGATACAGTGCACAAACACAATCCTTGAGCTCCTAGCTGGACTATATTGCTGGACATCCCCGATCGATCCAGTCACCTGAAGCTTACCTGCACCATGCCAATGGTGTGTTCAGTTGTTACTCTGATACACAAATGGATTTCATTGTACCTAACTTGTATCCTGGGAAAATGCAAAGGTATCATGAGTCATGACTGTAGCTTTCTGGATCAAAGAGTGCTGGCACAGTGGGCCATGAAGGCATCATGGCAACTCTTAGCAAGCATTCACTTGCATCATGCAGTACATCAGGTTGCAAATGAGCTGCACATTGTGAATGTAAAATCCTTTCCTATTACGAACATACAAAATTGATGGGCAGGAAAAGACCATCTGGTCCGTCAAGCCTGCCTCACACCATGATGACTGGAGCATCAGGACTAAACACTACCCACCCCCACCCATGTAATCTCCTGGGAGAGGCAAAAATAAACAGAAAACCCCCCCAGAGTTAATAAGGAAAAAAATTCTCTGGAAAATTCTCCTCTGACCCCCTCAGGCAATGGGAACCAGTTCAGGAGATCAGATGGACCAAGTGTTGTCTATAAAGACACTTTCCTTCTATATGATGCAATCTCTGTCCCAGTCAAGAACAGATCCAGCTCCCTCTTTTTCAGAAGCCATGTTGTGAATTTCTAGCGGCCCCTTCCCTTTCCCAGTGATCATAAAAGGCATCTCTTACAATCCCTTCTAGCATCTTCCCAATAATGGATGTCAGACTGATATGCCTGAAGTTTTCTAGCTCTGATTTGTCCACTTTTTTGAAAATAGGAACTACGTGAGCTAGCTTCCAGAGAAGGGAACTATCCCTGACTCTATTGAACTATTGAAGATATGGGCAAGGGGCTCACAGAGCACCTATCCCATCTCTTTAATCACCATTAGATGGATATTATCTGAACCCAGAGCCCTACCAATTTTGAGCTTTCCTAATCTAGCCAAGATGACATTACTATCTATTTTAATATTAATAATGCTATTCAATACAGAGCACCCCTCCATCTGGAGCACAAGCATTCTCTGCAGGAGTATAGACTGATGCAAAATAGTCATTTAGCAGCTCTGCCATAACCTGAGAATCAGTTTAAATCTGCTGTCCAGTGTCCTTTAGTGGCCCTATACGGTCCTTAATGGTCTTCCAACTTCTGACATAGCTGAAAAAGCTTTTGCTATTACTGCCACAATTATGCACCATCTTCTTTTCCAGAGATCTCTTAGCTATCCTTATGGCTGTTTTTGTCGTCTCCTTTTCCCTGTTCTCCTGTGAGTTAAATGCCTTAAATGTGTAGAATGCCTTCTGTTTCAATTTGATTCGCCTCTGCACATTCCTTGTCAACCATAATGGTTTTGTTTTGCCATGTGCCCTTCTTTTAACCATTGGGACATACATGGCTTCATTCTGTTTGAGAATGGTTTTAAATAGCACCGTATGTCCACTGTACTCAATTGCCTATCTAGTAGGGTTGCCCAGTCCACTTTTTCCAGATCTTCAGTCATTTTTGTAAAGCTAGCGCACTTAAAATCTGGGACCAGAATTAGATTGGCAAATAAATTAAACCTAATTATATTATTATTGATGACCGCAGTGAGCAAGGGAGCATTTATTGCCACATGAGTGTAATTCATGTCTCCTTGAATCTTTGGGCTCCTGCCATTCTGTAAAATTGCAGTGCCTGGTCATGCTGCTGTTGTCTAAGGAGAAGGAGATGAAATGTAGCAAACAATATATTCTTGACTTGCTTAATGCATCTGTACACAGTTGATTGGCATAATCTCTCCAGTGACAGCCTGGAATGACTCTGTAGCACAAAAGCTAAGGAGAGCTGTGACCTTAATGACCATTGGAGGTGCAGTGCCTGTCCTGGAGATGATCTGTAGAGGTTGCAGCTTGTGGCATAATTCATAGAAACATAGAAACATAGAAGATAGGAGCAGGAGTAGGCCATTCGGCCCCTCGAGCCTGCTCCGCCATTTAATGAGATCATGGCTGATCATCCAAATTCAGTACCCTGTCCCTGCTTTCTCCCCATATCCCTTAGTCCCTTTAGCCTTAAGAAATATATCTAACTCCTTCTTGAATATATTTAATGAATTGGCCTCAACTGCCTTCTGTGGTAGAGAATTCCACAGGTTCACCACTCTCTGGGTGAAGAAATTCCTCCTCATCTCAGTCCTAAATGGCTTACCCCTTATCCTTAGACTGTGACCTCTGGTTCTGGACTCCCCCGCCATCGGGAACATCCTTCCTGCATCTAGTCTGTCTAGTCCTGTTAGAATTTTATAAGTTTCAATGAGATCCCCTCTCATTCTTCTAAACGCTAGCGAATATAAGCCTAATCGACCCAATCTCTCTTCATACGTCATTCCTGCCATCCCAGGTATCAGTCTGGTGAATCTTCGCTGCACTCCCTCCATGGCAAGAACATCCTTCTTCAGATAAGGCGACCAAAACTGCACACAATACTCAAGGTGTGGTCTCACCAAAGCCCTGTACAACTGCAGCAAGACATCCTTGCTCCTGTACTCGAATCCTCTCGCTATGAAGGCCAACATACTATTTGCCTTCTTAACCGCCTGCTGCACCTGCATACTTACCTTCAGCGACTGGTGCACAAGGACACCCAGGTCTCGTTGCACTTCCCCTTTTCCTAATCTATTGCCGTTCAGATAATAATCTGTCTTCCTGTTTTTGCCACCAAAGTGGATAACGTCGCATTTATCCACATTATACTGCATCTGCCATGCATCTTCCCAATCACCCAACCTGTCCAAATCATACTGGAGTTTCTCTGCATCCTCCTCACTGCACACAGTGATGACGTCCTTGGTAAAGCAAAGCCTTTGCAGACAGTGCTCTTAAGACAGTTGGGGGGATAGGAGTGCCTTGGCTTTCATATTCTGGTGTGGAGATACTGGTGGGTAGGTTCCGTTTGCCTCCAGTGTTGTCTGACCAGCCTGGTATCCCTCCTTTGCTCCTCCTCCTCTTCCAAAAAGCAAAAGTACTGGCGTATTTCTAAAGGGATTCCCATTGCCCCCTGTATGAAATGGTAGGCAAATAAGGATAGCCTCAAATCAAATGACACAAATACAGATGTTAAACTGTTGGCAACAGAAAAACCCACAAAAAAAATCCCTCCCGAAAACAAGTAACAAATAGGTTTTAAGAAATGATGTAATTTCCACCTAATTTGCATGGACTGCCCAAAAATGGACAGGTGCTTCCTGTGCCTGCTGGAAGTGGCAATAAATAATGGGGTGGGCAACGATCCAGCGTACCAGAACTCCGGCCAATTTACCAATTGGGTCTCCATAACGTGTATCAACCCAATTGTAAAATCTAGGGTACCAGGCTTAATAAGATGACACAGGGGATATGTTTTGATTGGGATTGTCCAATTTAAGAGTGTGAATTAGGCAATCCTATTGGGAATAGTTACACTGGATCTCCATCCACTCTGTGTCATATACAACCTCCAGGAAATGCCGGCATAAAAAGCGCTTGTATGAAGTTCATGGAAAGGGTACAGTAATATCCAGGCAAAGGAAACTCAGACTTTTGTTAGCTGTTTGTTCCCACATTTTTTTCCAAATGCACTCGAAAACATATATGTGCCAATTGTTCATTAGTTTTAACATGCCCTAGCACCATTACTGGGTTTCCCAATTGGAATTCTCCATCCAGTGTGTTTGGAATTCTCCATCCAGTGTGTTTGGAATGCAACTCAGGTTGCATGAGAAGTGCACTGTGCCTATCCGCACACCCACACCTGAAGACAAAGGTGAGCATATATCTCACTTTGGTAGACAATTAGTGTATGTGGAGTCTCCTATTATTAAAGGAAGCTGGGACAGCAGACTAGGTGGCACCAGTAAGGTATACAGATGCCTAATTAAACATAATGCTGGATGCTTCTTGACAAGCATTCCAATCACAATGTGTCATAGTTTCAGTGGTACCGTATGAAAGAAGGCATAGCAGGGTGATCAACAATAACAACAACATCTTGCATTTATATAGTGCCTTTAACATAGTAAAATGTTCCATGGCACTTCACAGGAGCGTTATCAGACAAAATTTGATAATGAGCCACATAACCTAAAGAGATATTGGGACATGCTGGTCAAAGAGGTAGGCTTTAAGGAGCGACTTAAAGGAGGAGAGAGAGGTAGGGAGACGGAGAGGTTTAGGGAGGGAATTCCAGAGCTTGGGGCATAGACAGGTGAAGGCACAGCTGCCAATGGCGGAGTGAAGGAAATCGGGATGTGCAAGAAGCCAGAATTAGAGGAGCGTACGCTGATTGGCTACACCTGCCAAAATGCCACCCTCCATATCTGCAGGCCCTGGCACTCCTACCTGGCAGTGATCATGGAAGACTGTCTTCACAAGGACCGGGTTGTTATTTATATTTGCAGCTACCATGCAGCATAGGGTTGACATATTCAGGGACAGTAACAGTCAGTTGTGACCTGAAACTTGTCTCCACTTTCTTGTAGGCATGCTGCAAAGCTTATTTTTAGATAATGGTGCCTTAGAGAGGCACAGGGGGTAACCGTCCTTGCAATGACCTCCGGCAGCACCACCAGCAGCCATCAAACAGGGTGTTGGGCTGCTTCAACATCTACCTGCAAACTTATGTCTGCACCTTGGGTTTCCATTCCCTTCATTTTTGTTAGTCAGTTCTTAGTCCCCTCCTTGTTCAGCCTTGGCCAAGGCTGCTACTGAGTTCAGTTGCCTTTTGAGCCTATCCAGAGGCTTTCAGAATGTTTGTCACCCTGTTGTTTCCTTTTTAATTGTCCCCACACCTTTACGTTTCACTTACATACAGTTTTCCACTTGGCCACAAGTGAGCGCCCTGCAAATGTCCAAATCTGATCATGGTGCCATGTATAATTATGATAATGATTTGGCTTCGGAAAATTAGGTGCAAATGATGCACTTCCATTCAACTCAGTGCAAAGGATGGGGGTGAATTTCCGGAGGGGGGTTTCTCCCGCACGTCCGCCATAACTTCGGTGGAAGAGCCGCAGAAACCCCAGAAAAATAGCGTAAATGCTGCTTTTTTAAGGGTTTCCGAGGCTCTTCCGCCGAAGAATTGGCAGAAATCCTGCAGAAATTGAGCCTCCTGGTTTCTAACCATTTGGGTGGAAACTGCAGCCATATTGGATGATCAAGTCTTACTAAACCGTATCAAAGCATTGCAAGGAACATGTGTGATTATTGGCAGCTTACCATGCAGCATGAACACTTTGAAATCGTATTTATTATTTCGGCATTGTGGGCATTGCAGCTTGCGCTTTAATCAAAAGAGCAACTTCAATTCTAGGCAGCATATTTTACCCAGAGCCTTCTGGCAAGTAGTGGGCACAATGAAATGAAAAATCTAGTGCAATGCTTGTTGAAACTATTGTGTTATTGATGTTGCTACTCATTGAGACACAGGCAAACCGGTTTAACTTGTAAATGAATTTAAAATTCTAACTTATTGGCTGGGCAGTTTTATTCTTTAAGACTATGTTTGCTCAACCTTTTATGTCAATAAATCATCACATCACTGAATATAGCATTGACATAACAGTGATTCATGGGTTTTCTGCCTCTATTATGTGAAAACAATGCCCCTTTAAAGATTATTTGAAGGGAATGGCAGTTCTTCACTGATGATGTTTTTGAACTAAAATTAAAACTTGCTTTTGTGGGGCGACATATTATTTAATATTAAATGTAGACAGAATTACATGCTAGTTTTCTGGACAGAGTTATGCGGTAACTATTTGAATATATACATGGATCTGGTTGTAAAACATAATTAAACTATCCTGCTCATTTAAACAGAGGCAGGCCTAGGCTTTCTGCCTCTTCCTGCCGATTGAACTGTATCTCTGAGGGGACAGGACTTCTGGCCCTGGGGCCATTAGCATTCTGGAGGTAGACTCCCCAGCCTTTGTGAGGGAGCCTCAACAAAAAGAGGGCAGAGTTCCAAGAAGCAGGCCTCAGGCACCTGCTGTAGTATGGGATACAGGCCCCAGAGCCTGAAAAACCAGATTTTTTCCCCACAGAATTTAGCCTCCCTATCTTCAGCCTATGGGCATGCTCTGTGAGTACAGTGAAACCTGTATAAACGAACCCTCCCCGAAAGCAGGCGCCTGCAAAAAACAAACACTTATTGAGAGACCCAAATAACTTGCATTGTAAAATATGCAAATATACAAGAGGAACTCTGAAACCAGACACTCGCAAATTGCAAAATACGGGCAGCTTTCAATGCACCAAGCCCTTTTACAACTTAAAACACGGGACACAGCCTGTTGCAAAGCTGCTGCGGTATCTGGAACTTTCACTGAGTCGGGATCAATGGCTTTTCTCCTTGCCGCGTGCTTCCTTTCTGCCCCCAGATTTTCATGAATTCAGGGTATACCAGTCAGCGCAAGGCAGCAGCGGGTTTTGTGAAAGAAACGGCTTTTGTGGAATGGGGAACTCTTTGCCCAGTTTGCATAGCGGCAGGGAAAACACTCTGGGCTGGATTTTCTCAATGGAGATGAGTTGGAGGCGGGGCTGCTGCTTGTCGTCTCAATGTCCCGCCTCCATCCTCGTCTGATCAACCAGAGGGATTTTCCCCTGATTGACCTTGGTAAGCCCGCCCTACGGGTTCAGCAGGCCAATTAGGGAGGAAGTCACTGACAGAGCACGTCAACGTCAGACGTGCTATCTATCAAGACCTCTTGAAAGAAGAAATATCAGCGTTTGACAGCTCTGTGAAGCTGTCAAACACTGACATTCTCTGTAGTTTTATGAGTCCTTGTGTTCAGGACTCATGAAACCTTTCAACTTTATCGATTTCAGATGGCTGTTGGTTTGGAGGATCCAACAGCCAGTCTGTGAAATCGACAATGAGGATGTCGGGTCTCCCGATCCAGAGAGGATGAAGGCTGTAGGAAGAAAACAAGGTAAGTGAACATTTTTTTACACTTATCACTCACCTTACATACTTACTACTCCACACTTGCACCCATCACTCACCTCTACATCTTACTTCCAGGTGCCTCCGACCCGCGCAGACCTCCTTCACATCTCCTCCAACCTGACGGGGTTCTCCGAGGTCAGGAAGCCTTCGCCTGTGAAGGTAAAATGGCACTAATCCTTTTTTCTGCCTGTTAACTACCTGTTAACAGGCAGTTAAAAGTAGTTAATGCCTTTCCCGCCTCCAGGAGACGGGACCCGAAGCAGCACATCTTCCCACCTCCTGGCAAAAGGGCACGGAGGCGGGATGGGGGCGGGTTTGCCATCCGCCCCCACTTTCTGCTGCTTTACCAGCAGTCCCGCCTCCATGCCTGCCTCCTCGGGCCTGGGAAAATCCAGCCCTCTATCTCTGGGATTGAATGCTTGCACTGCTCTATCCCAGGGATAGAGTGGTTTCTTTGCTGCCATGGATGCTGGGTAAAGTATTCCTCATTCTACTAAAAAAATTTTAAGTACATACAGTGACCATTTTGAAAATAAGGACTCCTGCAAAAAAACAGCTGATACCAGTCCCTAAGGTGTCTGTAATTTACAGGTTTCACTCTTACCTGCACAGGCCCAGGCTGCCAGGAAAATGTTTCCTCTCCCTCCAGTCAGTCATTGAATACTAGATGCTTGGGCCAAACACGCTTTGTATCCAGTATTGAAACAGTGCAAATGGCAGAAAACATGGTGAAGAGTGTATTTCCCTCATTTGCATAATGTTTACATATGCCTGCCCTCATATTCTGCATCCGTGGGATCAACCACTGGAAAATGTTGGGGAGGTTTCAATTCCTCCTGAGGACTGTGTGTACATGTAGGGGTGTCAAGTGTAATGGTTTTGCATTTGGGCTGATAAGTGGCAGGTAACATTCGCGCCACACAAGTGCCAGGTAATGACTATCTCCAACAAGCGAGCGTCTAACCACCACCCCTTGACATTCAATGGCATTACCATCACCGAATCCCCCACCATCAACATCCTGGGTGTCACCATTAACCAAAAACTTAACTGGACCAGCCACATAAATACTGTGGCAACAACAGCAGGTCAGAGGCTAGGTATTCTGCGGTGAGTGTCTCACCTCCTGACTCCCCAAAGCCTTTCCACCATCTACAAGGCACAAGTCAGGAGTGTGATGGAATACTCTCCACTTGCTTGGATGAGTGCAGTTCCAACAACACTCAAGAAGCTCGACACCATCCAAGCCAAAGCAGCCCGCTTGATTGGCACCCTATCCACCACCTTAAACATTCACTCCCTCCACCACCGGCGTACCATGGCTGCAGTGTGTACCATCTACAAGATGCACTGCAGCAACTCGCCAAGGCTTCTTCAGCAGCACCTCCCAAACCCGCGACCTCTACCACCTAGAAGGACAAGGGCAGCAGGCACATGGGAACACCACCACATCCAAGTTCCCCTCCAAGTCACATATCATCCTGACTCGGAAATATATCGCCGTTCCTTCATCGTCGCTGGGTCAAAATCCTGGAACTCCTTCCCTAACAGCACTGTGGGCGTACCTTCACCACATGGACTGCAGCGGTTCAAGAAGGCAGCTCACCACCACCTTCTGAAGGGCAACTAGGGATGGACAATAAATGCTGGCCTTGCCAGTTACTCCCACATCCCATGAACGAATAAAAAAAATGTGTACTGCTTTAGGTTGTAAGGCTTTTGTTATTACTTTGATGCCTAGGTCAGTTTGTCATCTTTCCTGGTAGAATGACTGAACTTGCGTGAAGGAGGAGGTAACAAGACTTGTGTGGGACATGAAATAGGCTTTGGGAGGGAGCATTATTATTGTGTTAAGAACTTCATTGACTTTCTATAATGCTGAACTTGGTGTTGGGTGTGAGAGGAGGCATAGTTGTTGGATAAATAACTCGTAAATAGTTGTGCGACTCCCAAGTAAAGGGAGGAAAAGACTGGGTCCAATTTCTTTAACAGCACAAGCATCATGTTAAGTGATTTTACCCAACTTGAAAAATAGTAAATTTGTGTGTTTCTCTCGTGCAAAAAAACTCAAAAGTGCAGTTTCCATTCTGTACAGTGAGGCCAAATTTCCTTGGGATGGTAGTGCCCAGCAGCGCTGACTCTGCCAGAGTGCCCCTTGTTTTGGAAAAATATATAATTTTTTATTTGTTCATGGGATATGACTTGTGCCTTGTAGATGGTGGAAAGGCTTTGGGGAGTCAGGAGGTGAGACACTCACCGCAGAATACCCAGCCTCTGACCTGCTCTTGAAGCCACAGTATTTATGTGACTGGTCCAGTTAAGTTTCTGGTCAATGGTGACCCCCAGGATGTTGATGGTGGAGGATTTAGTGATGGTAATGCCATTGAATGTCAAGGGGCGGTAGTTCGACTCTCATTAAAGCTTTTAAGTCATTTAAGTAAAAATGGCGTGAATGTTACTATCAGCCCAAGCCTGAGTGTCGTCCATATTAATAAACTCTCATTTCTTCGAGGGTTCAGGCAACTTCCCTGACTTGGACCTCAGCTGACGGGCCCATCTTGAGGCCGGTATTGCTCACACTGGCCATACCTTCATCCACACGTACGGCATGTCCCAGTGGCTCCACCCTCTTGGCAACATTTTCCTTGTAAAGGGCGGGTCTCGCCATTTTCCATTGTCTGGGGGAATCCTGCTGGTCTCCCTCCAGAATTATGTCAGAAGATCGGTGGATCCCCTGAGTAATTTAGGCGCAGTATTTTTGCCATCACCATTTAGAGGAAGAACCTTATTTTAGGTTATGGGGCCACTCCCCCATCTAAACGATTTTAAAAAACTGCTGTAGGACTCATATGTCCAGTCCTATTACATCTCAATGGCAGTATTGCTGTAGAAAAGGAGCAGGCAGATCAGATGAGGGCTGAAACAGGCCAGTGAGGAAATCTGGTTTTGTTTTACCAATACGTAATACTAAGGAAGAGAGAGAAATGTGGAGAAGGGTATCGAAGGCAGGGTGATTTAGAGGGCCGTGTGTGTATGTTTATTCCTGATATGTTGTCTTAGTTGGTTTTGTAGTCTCGTGTTAAAATTGTATGCTCAGTCAGCCTTTCTTAGCATGTTTTCTTTGAGCTGTATAATGGTGCTTTAACAGAGTTGTCACTTTTGCAAGGTCAGATGCTGAATCTAATGCAGAGGTGACCGGTCGTAATAGTTTTTCAGTGTTTACACTGGAGAAATAAAATTCAGTTAATGGCACTTAGTTCTTATCTGCATTAATTATCTTAAATTATCCCTGCAGTTAGAGGTAGCTTTGTGTCCTTGGAATTGAGGTGCCTGAGGGAAATTTGTAATCCCACCCCCAGTTTTGTACTAATAAATAAGCAGTGTTTTGTAAACCAGGAGAAAAACTGAGAGAATAATAGGAGATAGTGGAGAGTCTCCTGATGAGAGTTTTCTGATGTTGACAGAAGAATAGTTGAGGACCTAGGAGGTGCTAGATGAAGCATGGTACAGTACTTGGAGCCATAGAATACAAAAGCAAGGAGGCTGTTAAATTTGTACAACTTAATTAGTCTGCAGTTGGTATATACTGTTTTAGGTACAGCATTATGGGAAGAACGTAAAAGCAATGGAAAAGACATAGTGTAGATTCACCAGAATGTTACCAGGGATGATGGGTTACACTTTTAAAGAGAAACTTGAGAAGTTGGGGCTTTTTTCACTGGAGCTAAGAAAGTTGATCAGTGACTTGATCGAGGTCTTCAAGATTACGAAGGGTAAATAGTGAAAGATTGTTTCCATTTGTCGGCAAGATAGTAACAATTTGGAATATATTTAAGACAATGGTAGCGTAGTGGTTATGTAATTTAGAAAGCTGGCCTAATAATCCAGAGAACGTGAGTTCAAGCCCCACCATGGCAATTTGAGAATAAAAAGCTAGTATCAGTAAAAATGACCATGCATCTGTTGGATTGTTGTAAAAACCCATTCTAAAGGAAGGAAACCTGCAGTCCTTACCCGTTTGGTCTATATGTGACTCCAGTTCCACACCAGCATGGTTGACTCTTAACTTCCCTTTGAAATGTCCTAGCAAGCCACTCAGTTGTATCCAAACCACTACAAATAAAGACTGCAGTGGTTCAGGAAGGAAGCCCGCCACCAGCTTCTCAGGGCAACTAGAGAAAGGCAATAAATGCCAGCCTTGCCAGTGATGCCCACATCCTAAGAATGAATAATAAAAAAAGGAAGAGGAGGTTAGAGAAAATGTCTTTACACAGAGGGCAGTTAAAATATGAAATTCTCTTCCGCAAACTGTTGTTGAAGCAGAGTCCATGTTTCAAGGGAATTCGATAGCTACTTGAAAAAGAGTAATATTACAGAGTTTGGGGAATGAGCAGGAGGATGAGATTAGGTTAGGTGGCTCACGCAGAAAAGCACCTGTGCAGCCTTGATGGGCAGAATGGCCTGTTTCTGTGCTGTAACATTCTATCAGCAGCGAATCATAGAAGCACAAAGAGTCCGACAAGCACCAGGTTGATAAAAGTACAGAACGGATGTAAGGCAGGCAGCGGGTATATGTTAACCTACAGTAGGATGTCAGCTGATCAGCACGCAGACTGCTGTCGAAGCGCGATGTAATGTGACAGGACAGCACCGAGTGGGAAAATCACGTACAGGATATGGGTTGAACATCTGGTAGGAGCTTGGGCCACGATGGAAGACCAGACAAGGCAGACGAGCAGCAGGGAGCATTGGCCAGTGCAAGACGTAGAGTGAAGCAAGCTTCTATATTCTAGGAGAACATAAGAGCTAAACATAGCATAAAAGAACAAAAGGGGGGTAGTTTTAATCTAACCAACTGGCAGGAAACTGACGAGATAGGATCTGAAGCCCGTTTTACTACCACCCGATTTTACTTTACACAATGGAAAGTAAAATTGGGCATGGTGTAAAACTGGCACCGTCAGTTTGCGCCAGTTGTGTTCAGTTAAAATTACCCCTAATATCATTTAGCCGATCCAGTTCGGTCCTTCCACAAACCAGGTACCCCTGAGGAAAAGTTTGACATAGATATGTCCTGGATACATAAAAGTTATAAAGCCAAACTGTAGCATATTTATCCAAGACCACATCTCTTTCTGTGGTACAACTTTGGCCTACTGTCCTCGTATATCCCGCCATCCCATTAGCTGAGGAATTTATGTGTCTCATGGAGTATTGATTAATCTCATTCTCCACCTATCTACAACCTCTAATCCCATTCTCAACCAGATATTTATGCAGCTCCTTTCTGAAGGAGTTGATCAACACAACGTGAACTGCTTTCAGTGTCTGGAAGACCTAGACCACGAATTTCCTTGGAGCTGCTCCTGCTCCGCTGCCGTAACTTCCCGGGAAATGAGGCGGAAACCCTGTTTGCGCATGCAAATGGGAGTTCCTCCACACTGCTAGCGGCATTACAGCAGCCGAGCGGGAGCAGCTGTGAGGAAATTCCCGGCCATGAGAAATGGAGTGGTTGCAATAAAATCACAAAAAAGGTGTAGTAAAGGAACTAGAAAATGAGCAGAGCCAGAATACTCAGCCAATAGCTGGTCTACCAACAAGCTACAGAAGGAACAGCATTGAGTTAAAGTAATGGTAGGGCGTTATTGAAAGAGAAGTTTGACTTGTTGATATCAAAACAAATAGAGTAGCAGCTAGAACTGAGACCATTTCCAAATATTTAGACGCAATTGTATAATATTTAATGGCTTATTTTTACACTGCATGGTTGTTCTATTTAATGTAATCCAAACACAGCTAATATCGGTATTATTAATAAAGTTGCACCACTCTCATGGACCAACGCCTATTTATTTTATGTTTCAAAACAGAATGTTAAAGGGGACTCAGAGTAGTCTGTCCTGAAACATTTTGATTAACCTTCCCAAGCTCGACTTGGTCTTAGACTTTGCCTTGAGTCATTAACATTCATATTGGAATTGCTCCTACAGACATGCACCTCTAACTTAATTTTGCTGTTATGTTCTCTTTTTTTTCTGTGGTACAGCAGGTTAACTGTCTTAGGGTGCTACTGTATGGAAAATACAGCCATCAATACTGGGGCTAGTTCAGTCCCCTATTTTGTGTCCGGGTAGCTGTAAGAACAGTTAATGCAGATTTCAGAATTGGACTCGGCCGGCCCTGATTTTAACTCCAGGTGGATTCCCCACTCAGGCCTGAGTTAAAATTACTGTCGGGTCTCAATGATGTCATCGGGCCGCAACGTGCATATGTAAAGAAGGACCCTGTTGGCTCCGGGCGCGTGTTCTTGCTGCCTGCTCAGGAGAGCAGGTTAAAATTGCAGATGTTGCGATCATGGCGGTTTTCGGACAGGTTTCTGCTGAGCAAGTAGGGTTAAAATCACCCCCAATCCTGATTTTCATTATGGAACAATTGGCAATTTAAAAAATTTTTTAAGTTAACCTTAAATAAAGAATTCTATAATTATGAATGAATATTTTCCTACACTCATAATTGCACAAACCTAAGACTTGCAAAAATCTTCATTTACATACAAAATAGTATTGAACAACTGAAGCTGAAACAGAAAAACATTCCAGCAATGAGCAATAAACTAAATACACAAGTCAAAGGACTAATAGAGGTTTAGTACCATTTAGGTAAATAGTGTTGCTATTTTAGATCATTTTTGTGAGGTGGCCATTTATTTTCAGCAACATAATACATATTTAAGGTATTAATAATTTTGTATTTTTATTAACAGGAACAGCTTTAACTGTTGTAGTGTCTTTGATTCTCGTTGCTGTAGCATTACTGGGATTGGTGATGTATTTGAAGAAAAGGTAGGTTTATGCACTTTAATAAGGGCAGCAGAATAACGCTAACCAGAATCCGTAAGAGAATACCAATATGTCTATTTACTTATTTTTCTGGAAAGACGTTGGCCTAGAAATTCGTCTTGGGCAGTGGCACAAAATGGGCGGTATCAGATCGACCGACCATTATACGCAGCGCTCGATATTCAGTTTCATTGACTGCAAGAACTGAATACCAGGCGTTACGTATAACGGGCAGCCAACCTGAAACCACCCGTGTTGCGCCACCGCCAGAGACACATTTCTAGGCCTTTGTGCTTATTTAAGTGGGGAATGTCAATGCGGGAACACCTTTGGCACCCAGGACCTGTATCTAGCACTCCTGGATCAGTTATAGTGTGAGCCGTACTCTCCCTACACTGTCCTGTGAGGCAAACCCCAATGCAGGCAGATATTAGACAACTGGGATGGAGAATAAAAGTCTTTCTACTCTGCCTCAACCCCAGTCTCAAAAAAGCATCTGATTATACTACCGTGCATTCTTATATTTCCCACATCAGCCACCCTTAGTCTGAGTAAAACTGCCTGTAACAAATTCTGGGCAGTTTCGTACGGTTGACTTGCGACTACTAGGAACTGGGTTGAGCTGCCTGAACTCGTTTAATGTAGAACTCTCGCAGCCGCCAATGAGAGGAGACCATCACGCCATTAATCTGGGTGAAATCCAAACCCAGTTCCCAAAAATGAAAGGATAATGATAATAGCTTTTCTCACTGTAACTATATTGAATGATGATCAGCAGTTGATTGCCAGAAAATAATATACTGACAATGCACATCTTAGATGATTCCCATAAATTGATTGTACTAATACTGTACATTTACTTGTCAATATTCCATTTTGTTTGGATCTCAGTATTGCTGTTTCTGCTTATTAATATCCTCTCCAGTATGTTTAAGCACTTTTATGTCTAGGCCAGGGGATTTTGAGCTATTTGCCTCCGTGGACTGCTTTGATGTCTCGGGGACTACAAATAAAGTTTAAATCTATGTTGCTATTAATTTATATACATATATCTCAAGTTGCTAATACTAAGAGATCTTGGTGTTCTGATTTAAGATTTATTCACCAATAAGGCGACAGAGCTAAAAACAGTCCTTTCTAAATCTCCAGGCCCACAAATTTCAAACAACAAACCAACAATTAAGGAATATAAGCCTGATTGAGGGTTGTGTTTCCTGATTTTCAAGGACTGCATTACCATTGCTCAGGGGCTGCAGTTTGAACATCCCGGCTCTATCCGTCCTAAGTAAAAATATTGGAGTTGAGCTTCCGCTCGGTTGTGCAGGTTTTTTTGGGGCAATTCACCCAAAATCGGCGGAACCCTGCAAAAGATCGCGGAATTTTAAGCGCAAATTATGTTCAGCGCAAATTGAGTTTCCACGATATTTTGCGCTAGTTTAAAAAACATTGCACTAGAAGCAGGCTCCGCCCACAAAACTGGCCACAACCCAGGACGAATTACTCACCAGTGGGAGTTTCCTCTAATTGCGCTCTTTTGCAGGCCTTCGAGGAGGCTCCAAAAATTAAGTTGGTTCTTTTGGGCACAAGGACACTACTAGGCACACTTTAAAAGATTTTGAATGTAATTTAAAAAAAAATACTGAGAAACTGACTACTGTACCCCAATATAACTAGCAAATTGTTCTGTATATTTTTGAAAAGTAATTTAGAATTGGGTTATTCACAGGTGGTGGATTGACACTGTGATGAAAAAAAATGCTTATTTTTTGGGATAAACTCATTTTCAGCTGTATTAATCAAACTGCACCAAGTTACCACTCGTAAATATATCAAGGAATATTTTTTAAAGCAAATTTTTTTTAAATTATGTTCTAATACGCTGCCTGATTGTGCTGGTTCATGGCAGATTTTGCGTTCGCCGATATGCAAGTGAGTTTGAGAGGAAACTCAAGGAAAAAAACCACTTCTCAAAACGGGCGCAATTTTGGGTGCATTTTGTGGCCGGAATGCGCCCAAAGCAGAAGCTCTATCCCAATAGGCTGGGTAGTCCTGTAGAACAAAAAGTAAAGCTCCTAACTCCTAAATAACTTTACCTGACGAAGGAGCAGCGCTCCGAAAGCTCGTGATTTCAAAATGATTTCAAATAAAACTGTTGGACTATAACCTGGTGTTGTGCGACTTCTCATTTTTGTCCACCCCAGTCCAACACCGGCATCTCCGCATCATGGCCTAAATAAAATGACAGCAGTGTCTAGACTTTGAGCTGCACGACATTGGAATCTACCTATAACTGGTGTACAAGCGAGTTTCACTTGTTCTTACCTGGGCTATCAGATAGAGCTCTTTGTTGTGGTTAGGACAATGCATTCTGTTTAGTGAGATTTGACCTAGATTACGTTTGATGGAAAATCCAGACGATAAAACATTTCCATTTCCTTCCTCCACCCATCAATTCTAGTTGAAACAACATTAAACCACAATTGTGACCCAATTAAACATCATTATTTTTGAATTAAAAAATTGAAAGATTATAGTTCCTGTTTTCCAAACAATTGAAACCAAGAACTATGACAGGCATTAGAAGACTGGGTTGAATCTGTTTTCGAGATTATATTCAGTGCTGGATGGCCAATTTACATTCACTGATTTACACTGGTTCAATTTGAGCGTGCTGAGCTGAAGGTGATTTGTTGTTGCTAGTGAAATAAGAAAATGTGGACTCTCATTCCCATGGCCAGGAGCAGAAAATTAAAAGTCCTTTTTTGTTTTATTTGTAGGAGAGTGTTCTATAGCCGCCTACAGGAAGACAATCCAACTGGATCCTGGAGCAATTACAACAACCCCGTGTTTGAAGATTCATGACAATTTTTTTAAATTGTTAATTTTATTTACAATAGACATTAAGCCACAAATGTACCTAGCAAGGTATTTTCTCAAAAACGCCTTAAGTTCTGAATGCATTTCCTTTGGTTTGAAGGTGAAAAACAAAAAGGGGGTGAAATTAGTCTCGAGCGCTCGCAAAAATGGGCAATTGCGAATCAGCAGCCCGGTTTACACCCCACTTGATTTTCTTTTGCATTGGCTTCAGTTGCCCATTTTACATTATGGCCCAAGACCAATTTTACCCCCAAGTACTTTATACCTGTAATTTATTTTGTAATTCTCAGAATCAATTTGAGTGTTCTTCACAAAGTTTAAGTTAACAACATCAAGTGTACTTGACCAAGCTATCAAATTACAGTGGCAGATCCTGTTGTATAGCTGCAGCCTAAGCTGATGTTTTATATATGAATCCTGTAAGCTTGTTTTTTGCAAATGTAGGCTACATTCTCTCCAAATCTGCTTAAGCAGGATATTGGCTGTGCATAGTTGAAATGCACTTTACTTTTTGCTGATCTAGATAATTTTACAGTGTCAAGCTTCGCTTTTTTAACTAGTCAATGTGGTTATTGTTACGCACACACAGCAAATTTAACTGATTCCAAACTAGCGTGTAGAGAAACAGTTACTGTTCCTAAGAGGAGTATGAAGCTTCAGTGTTTTAGTCCTCTACTAATGTTTTAAAAGAAAGAGCAACTTAGTGTGTTTGAAAGATAAAGGGTTGCTCTCCTGCTCCTCCCGGCCCGCAAGGATTGCTCCCTGAGGCTGTGGCCGCCTCGTTGCAGCCACCGGGAATCCCGAGCCCCGGAATCCCTGGCCGCCTGCAGTTAAAGTAGAAGCCCCGGGCCTCATTATAATACTTAAATTGCCAACCCGTCTCTTGGCAGCGGGTTGGCAGCCCGCCCCCATCCCCCGTCCCACCTGAGTGAAAGGTGAAAGTAGGCGGGTTGGGTTGGGGTTCAGATTTTTTCAGCTTTCACAAACCCCCCCCCCCCCAACGCCTCCACTCTTACCTCAGAAAATTCCGGCCAAACACTTTGTGACCAATATAGAGCAGGCCAACCTTGGATGCACAGTATTAATGCTAAAGTTTCACCAGATAAAGGAACTTTGATTTCAGGCAAACTTGACTTATTACTGATGCATGATTATAACATCAGTCAAGTTACCATAGATGTAAAGACTGTAGAGTTGACCTAGAATAGTTAAAGTGGATTCCAAACTACTGCTACCTTTTATTAAGGACTTTAGCTTTATTCTATGAAAATACCTCAACTGAAAAGGATTATTAAGCTATACAGACTGTCAGGAATCAAGATGTATACATTTTAATTATAGATTTATACAGAAAAGAGAAACATGATAGTGCTTCTTAAAGATATGTCAGATAATCATAACCTATCCTACTTTCTTTACATTGCTTCTCTAATATACAGCAGGTATTGATGAGGTGTTTGTAGTGTGAAAAATGACAAATATATTTATGATGTGGTGACTGGGTTCAATGCTTGGCTTAGAATTTTTAAGGAAAGTCTGTCAGATATATGTTTAAATGTGTTATGAAATAATATGCTTGTAAAGTGGCATTTTTTTGAGGCTTTTGTCCAATAAACATTTAAATGTAATCATTTTTATATGTTATCAATAATTTAGATGTGATCATATTACCAATTATCCTGAGTATTACTGCAAGTATCATGGGTACACTGAAGAATATTGGGCTACATTTGCTTCAGCAAAATAGCGCAAATACATTTTGAATGTTTGTGCTGTAACAGTGTTGGCATCAACCACAGGTTCCAATGTTTTCTTCCTACACTTGCCAGCAAAGAGTGGAAGAAGAGCGGTCCCCCTTTGTGCTCGGGTGTCCAAAAATTCTCAACTGAGCCTTGGTGTGTGTCACATCAGCTGGCGAGACGAGAGTTCAGCAGAAAAATCTATTTGTTCTTCTATATTTTATGAAAAGATAGGAACAGAATAGATTTTGCTTCCTAGTGTAAACACAAGCAGTTTGCCCATCGTGCGTACATTATCCTTTATGTACTGACTTTTTCTGGCATTTTACAGGCGATCAGGTTATGTCATTTTCCAACAAGAATATAGTTATAGTTTTCAATGATGAATTATTTGTCAATAAAATTATGAACCGTAAAATTATAAAGGGAATGACAATAAAGAATACTGCTCATATTGTTCAACATTAACATATGAACCTTATTTATTTATTAAAAATATTGTTGTTGTACTTAGTGTTTAATGTACTTTTTCAATAAGAAACCAAAAATTCCAAATTCCCCCCCCCCCCCCCCCCCCCTTTTTTGGCCCCAAAATGAGTATTCAGATTGGTCCAGGCCTCTGCTTGTCTCTGTAACCACAAGAGATGCACAAAAGTGATTGACTATGATTGACTCATCCTCCGATTGATGGTGACTTGACTGAGATCAGGTCCTCATTGGGGCCATTAATACGGCCTGTGCACTGTGCTGGTACTGACGCAGTTCAGGCACTCCTTGCAGGAATGAGCTGATCTCACCGGGTAACACAAGGTCAGCTCATTTGAATACTTTTCTTGCAGTCTGGGTGCATCACGCATGATGCGGCAGTGGAGATGGCTGGAATTGTGCACACCAGCAGTCAGTCAAGGGCTGCTGGCTGATTGTAGAGCACCAGTGGCATTTTCTGCTGTGGGGGTAGCAGTGGCACAGGAGAGGAGGCACTGGGCTGGGGTGACAAAGGGCCTGGGGCCTTCAATTTTTTTTTTTTAAATTGAGGCCTCCCTTCACTACCTGTTCCAAATGGCCACTATGCAACTGGGGCGATGCTCAGGCACTCCAGTGGCATTATAGGCAGGCAAGCTAATTCAATTTCCTCTTGGTGCCTTGGTGAGACTTCTGTACAGTTTGTATCACAGGCTTCCAATGTTGTTCATGCTGGTTGGCCATATTGTGGTGTATTAGAGTTTTTATAGACTGGTACACACCAAATATTTTAGAGAGACATTCTCTTCATGAAATTATATTTAATAAACCTTTTTTGTTTGAGGATGGAGGAGAACCAGAACAACACTGATGACATCATGCACAAAAGATGCCACAATTCACTTTAACATAATTTACATCATCATATTAAGTATTTTTAAACAAAAGCAAAATTCTCACCAATACTTTTTCATGAAGTGAATCATTATGAATATATAAATAACTTTCAAAAGTGAATTGGATAAATACTTGAAGGGGAAACATTTGCAATGCTATGGGAAAAAAACAGGGAAGTAGGACTAATTAGAGAGCTCTTTCAAAGAGCCGGCACAGGCATGATTGGCACAAATGGCCTCCTGTGCTATATCATTCTATGATAATACTTTCTTCTACTTCCAGAACATTGACTGCTTACGCACATACCTTACTCCTCCTGTTGTTGAAACACATAGTCACACCTTCATCACCACAAGGATCAATTTCCCCTTACCAGCCATCCTGCTACCCATCATAGACCAATTGCGTATTATGTACAGTCAATGAGGAAGTAACATCAACACTGCTAATAAATACTGCCAGGGACAAGCTCGGAACTGCTGTGTCTGTGCCAGGAATGAGATTTTAGACGCAGAGTCTTTTGCTAATAGATTTATTAGAGAAACTGATACTCCTGGATAACACACGTGACAATGCAAAGGCTGCGGGAGACCTCACATTACAGTTGCAGAGATCAGCCGAGGGTGATTAGCCCTTGGGTCTTAACTTTGCGTTACAATGGTCTCGCTTGTATCCTTCTGAAAAGCCATTACATCATGTCGTGCATTTTGTGAACTTTACTCATGGTTTACATTAACTATCATTATCTCATCATTCCACTGATTTTGTATCAGTGGGTGCAAGTTCTATAATGGATCTCGGTACATAACAAAAACTGCCTTGACTCCTTACATGCACAGAAAAGATAAAGATATAGGCCCATATTTTGTGGTCAGCGGTGAAGGAACGACGCTCGCTGTTCACCTCGCTGACAGCTGCCCACAAAGTTTTCTCGCTTTTGAGCATAGACATGCTCGACTTTGGCGTCTGATCCAGTGCGGTGCCCTGTACAGGGCATCTGTGGACTCTGTGAGCAGGCAAAGCAACAGTGAGGCTCTCCAACCAATCAGATTGAAGAATCCTCACTGAGACTCTTTGGGCTGAATTTTGCCGGCGCTCAGAGGGCGGGTTTGGAGGTGGGTCCGCTGTCAAAATGGCAGTGATTGATAGCGGGGCGGAAGTCCGCTCTGAACCCACTTCCTTGTTAATTTCCCAAGTGCTGGGTCTGCCTGCGGTTTGCAGACCCGGCACTAAGCGGCGGGTCAGGCAATTGAGATACTTAAGAAGCTGCTTAAAGGTATTTAAACAGCATTTTACTAGGTCCTAACGATTTTTCCATGTTTTTTACGAGGTTCCCGGCACTCGGGGATCACGTCAGGTAAGTGTGTCGGGTTCTCAATGACTCTCCATTGCTGTGAATAGTTGACAGCTGCAAAAGTGGTATAAAAGCAACCATTTCACAGCTGTTCAATTTCTAATCTTAGTGGCTGGAGCCTTCAGGATTTGGAATACACTTTTCAGCTTTATGGAGGTTTGAAGTGTTTGGAGCAAACTCTCTATCCAGTGTCATCTCCTTGGAGCAACCTCTCTCACCATTGACAGATCGCTTCTGTCATCTCAACTTCACCTGCCATTTATTCCATCAACATGAAAATATCTCACCTTGGTCCTCAGAATCCCACCACGATCAGCCCCAACACTAACATCACCAGGCACACCAGCATCACCAGGCACACCAGCATCACCAACAACAACACAAACCTTCTCCGCAATCACCTGATGCTGCACAGGAGACAGGGCATCAGCACCCGAGCACATTGCTGCCCTGGACGCCAGGAATGGCCTCACTGTGGCCACATTTACTTTAGTTGACGCTGTGCACCCTGGCTGCCACATGATGCGCCAGATTGGCACCACCGCACACTAACACTGTGAAACATTCCTACAATGGCCAAGCCATTCCTTTCACACTCATCACCATTGACGGGGGGAGGGGGGGGAACGTTATGTTTCATTCACTGAAACTCACTAAGACATTTCCAAAATGCACACAAATCTGACCAAGAAGGCAAAGTGTTGAAAATAAAGATTTCAATGTTTGACAACATATTAACAGAAACTTTACATGAACATTGGCGATAACACCCAACTGCCTATCCTTGTGTGTTGTTAGTTGGTATGATTGGACAAGGATGAGGGTGAGTGAGAGGGGTGGCTAGTGAGATGGGGAAGTGATAATGTAGATAGAGAGGGATGGGTGGAGGTGCAAGGTAAGTTGGTGTGAGTAAGGATGTGTAGGAGTAGGGTCGGGAAGGCAGAGTGATGGGGATGTGATGAGTGGCACAGCAGGATGAGGCTGAGTGTGGCTTTGCAGTAACGTTTCGTGATCCACTGAGATCATTGAAAGGTTTGCGCCACTGCAGCCTGGTCCTCCTGATGACATCCCTGCTTGTGTCCTCCTGTGCAATGTATAACCAGGCTACATTGATCTCCTGGGGAGGTCTCTTCCGCCCATTGGAATGGAAGAGAACCTCTCTGCGTGCTGTGACTCCCTCCATAAGCATATGGAGGGAGTAATGGGAGAGCCTGGGTGCAGCTGTGCGCCTTTGTGCTGTGCTTGTCAGTGTTTACAGCACCTCAATGCTGCAGAACACTGACAACACAACTGTCAACATGATTGTGGACATGGTCCCTTTAAGGAAACCGGCTGATGACGTGTCATCAAATGACATCATCAGACCTGCTTCCGATTAATTGGCCGGGAACCTCGCAGAGTGGGCTTAACAAGCCTCATCAATGGAAAATCTTGTTGGAGGCCGGGATCGAGACAGATGCGGGGTCCCCACACGCCACGGATGTCGCCCGCCCCAGACCCGCCGAGGTTGGAAAAATCCAGCCCGCAGAGTCTAAACCAGGAAGTATAAATTAGATTTAAATCATGTACAGAAAGCAAAATAAAGATTGGGAAAGACAGTTGGGATTAAGAGAGAGAGATAAAAGAGACAGAAAAAGTTTTTAAAAACTTAAAAAAAAATCTCCAACACTAATTAACTTATTCTTGTAAAATTAAATTTTCAGGGCCAGAGAGCTTGTTTGGCAAAAATTATCACTTAACTCGCTGTTAAAAATTCACTTACTCCTGAATGCACCAGCCCTAACTTTTTCTGGCATCTTTATTGTGGAACTAGTGGGCAAGTACCCCAATGTCATGCCATTGTATTGATTTCAGTGCCGAGTCTATTGGCGAGGACTGTTACAGAGCAGCCTGTGGAGGAGCAGGGTAACTAGGACAGCAATTTACAGATTTCCGCATTTAACTACACATGTGTGGATGCCGGAAGTTGCTGTCTGATTTACTCCATTACAATGGTGAGCGCTATTAGCTTCACTGTTATAATCTACTCAAAATCCGGGCCATAGTCATCAAACACCTATCGCACCTCCCAAACTCGCGACCTCTACCACCTCGAAGGACAAGGGCAGCAGGCGCATGGGAACACCACCACCTCCAGAATCCCCTCCAAGTTACACACTGACTTGGAAGTATATCGCCGTTCCTTCATCGTCGCTGGGTCAAAATCTTGGAACTCCTTCCCTAACAGCACTGTGGGAGTACCTTCACCACATGGACTGCAGCGGTTCAAGAAGGCAGCTCACCACCACCTTCTCAAGGGCAACTAGGGATGGGCAATAAATGCTGGCCTTGCCTGTGACGCCCACATCCCATGAATGAATAAAAAAAATAGGTTTATCTACCAGAAGGTCAGAACTACACAAATAACAAAATCATTATTTTTATGACCACAAAGGTACCAACCTTATAAGCGGTATTTGGGCTGTACATTGGACATTTTCCAGAATGGTGTTGCCAGCAGATTCTGTAAAAGCTGTCTGTTTTGTTACAAATTGGAAACATTATCATAAAATGGATTCTTTAATACAACCTTTCCTGCTAGCACTCATAGAGTGTCAGCTGTGGCTCAGTGGGTAGCACACTTGCCTCTGAGTCAGAAGGTTGTGGGTTCAAGTCCCACTCCATGGAACTTGAGCACATAAAGCTAGGCTGACACTCCAGTGCAGTGCTGAGGGAGTGCTGCACTGTCAGAGGTGCTGTCTTTCGGATGAGATGTTAAATTGAGGCCCTGTCTGCCCTCTCAGGTGGATGTAAAAGATCCCATGGCACTATTTCAAAGAAGAGCAGGGGAGTTATCCCCAGTGTCCTGGCCAATATTTATCCCTCAACCAAAAAAACAGATTATCTGGTCATTATCACATTGCTGTTTGTGGGACCTTGCTGTGCACAAATTGGCTGCCGCGTTTCCCACATTACAACAGTGACTACACTTCAAAAGTACTTCATTGGCTGTAAAATGCTTTGAGACGTCCGGTGGTCGTGAAAGGCGCTATATAAATGCAAGTCTTTCTAACAACATAGCTCATTTGCATATTAACTACTTATTTTTTAACTGGTCTGAATATACTACAGGTAACTTTTAACTTGCGCCACTCGGCATAAACTGGACAGTAGTGCCCCAAAATGGATTACTGTCTTGTTTATGCTGGTGTTCCGGCCACTGCGATCCTCAAAGGGGCCTTTTGCTTGGGGGCCAGAGCACCCACCTGTTTCAGGTGGTAGGATCTTTTACTATGTGACTATGTCCTATGGTGTACAGAGGACCCCGATTGCAATTTTGACGGAAACCTGGCTGGAACGTGCACTGTGCGCGCTCTGTCCCGTTTCATCAGGCAGTACAGCAGAACAGGCGCTAAAAAGGTAAGTGAAAAATTGTTCTTGTGGAAGCAGGAGGAGCACAAGTTCAGTTCTGGGCACCAGAAGAATAATGTTGGCTGCTGCCGCCTTGGCCTCTCTCCCCCCCGCTCCGCCCCCTCACCACCGTTCCACCACTGCAATTGGCTCCTCCCCCAACCTACCTCTGGGCTGCCTGACAATGCACCGGCCTGGAGCTGGCCAACTGCAGCATGGCACCCATTTGGCGCCCGCAGTCGCTGGCAGCATGGTAATGAGTCCCGGCCCTCAAAATGTATCGCGAATACCACCGACAGGATTGGGCTCTGTCTGCCAGCTTTGAGGCTTAAAAAAAAATCAAATGGGGGAGTAAGTCTGCATCTTTTGTTAATGTTGTTGTGTTTTGCTCTGTGGCTCCTGTTCTCCAAGTGCTATCCACCAAGTTCTGCATTTCTCAGCTCCATTACCAGTAGGGAGTTTCTCCCTGCCATTCACATCATATGACAGGATGACATTTTTTCAAACAATATATTGTGAAGGTAGTACTCTATTGTAATAAAGAGTATGCAACAGATCAGCTTTACAAGAAATAGTGCCTAATATTACCAGAAATATCACTGTATATCTCCGTGGAGAGAATTTTAATTCTCTCCAATCGACGGGAAAAGAGTGGGGAAACAATTCAAATGGAGCAGCTCCATATCACGCCCTGTTCCTGCCGATTGCCTATTTTAATGCCGCCGGTTTTGGTGGCGGATTAGTCTCTCGTTGGTCTCATATGTAGAATTCGCAAATTATCGCGATTTCAAAATAATGAGAAAGAGACATACAGTTTCGTAAACACAGCTTTATTTCAGCAAAATGCTGTCATGTTTCAAAACGGACACAAGCAGCCTGTAAAATGGCCGCTGCGCCTCATGGCAGAAGGTTCCAGATTTTTCAGTAGGCAGACAAGATGGCGTTTCAATAAACATTTCAGCAAGATCGGACAGTACTCAGCATAATGAAATAAGACAAGACGCGATCGTTTTGCATTTTGTACACCTAAGAGAATATAAGTGCTGGAATCGGTTTTCCATGCACAAACGAGGGCTATTGTACTGGGCAATTAAGGGCCCATCCAAAGACATTGATACGCAAATTCCCCACGGCTCTACGATGAGAGAGCCGTTCGCGGGTACTCACAGCAAGAATTCGGAAGCCCCCAAAAACCCCTCCAGGGAGACTCCTAGCCGGTTCCACAAGGGGAGAAATATTAACGGGTACTCAGACAGTTACAAGTATCACCGAAACCCATTAACGACAAGAACCACCCCATACAAGAAGTTTGAGCGCCAAAACATGACAAAAGATGGACATTAAGATTTGAGCGGGAGATAAGGGAACACAGCACTATAACTATAGTGAACAAATGTCCATCGGGGGCTTATTTTTCTTGATTCGACCCCTGGCTCTCGTTTGCGGCCCACCGAGCTCTTGGTCCGCTGATCTTCCGGGAGTCAACCTCGTGGCTTGCCGCGAAGATCTGTGAAGAGCTGGGCTGCGAAGTACGCGGGTACACCATCCCGAGGGTCGGTAGATGGTGTAGGGACCCGAAGGCCCGACGAGACGAAACAAGACAAGAAGAAGAAGACGACTGCACGTGCCGCCGCGGTCAGTAAACCCTGACCGCGCCCGAACTATAAAGACCATTTACAGGTTACCACACGAATTCTACTGCCAACCGGTGTCGGGCACAGGAAGACTCTTCTTTGAGTTTTATCAGAAATCCGAGGTCAACACAGATCTTCATGACAGCAGATGGTCCAGCCTGCTAGCCGGAGCAGAGCGAGTAAACAAGTGGGGTACAGAGACCCCTGATCAACACGTGAATAGTCAGGTGCTGTGGCGAAAACATCCGAGCATCGTTTTAGAATTCTCCGAGTTATCACGAGTGGTGAGCATGGTTCTAGATCCTACAGATCTAGATTAGGACAGGTATTAATAGGGGAGGGTTTTGTTTTAAGGATAATTATAATGTGTGTCCCCTTTTACGATGTGTCGTGCGCTCCTCGTTTCCCTAAACCTAGTTGCATAAATGTATGTAAGCTTGTACTGTCATTAATCTGTGCTTATGACATGTATTTCGTAATCTTGAACAATATGCAATAAAGATTTCCATTTCGTACTATTCAACCGAGTCTATTTGAGTTTTCTCTGCATTACTGCTCTCGCACCTAAGTCCAGTGTTAGAACCGTAAGGGCGAGTGGGTCGAACCACTCACAGGTGTCTAGTGCTACCAGGCTGGCTGGAGACCAGAACAGGCAACAAGGCCTAACCCTGCACTAGCACCCAGGCTAAGCACAGAGCCACCCGAACCCCTTACACATAATAATTGCAAATCGGGGTCCGATGACGTACATGGGATTCTGATGGAATTTTAACCTGCTCCTGACCGGGGTGTGCCTACCCTGCCAGGTACAGCTGTCGAGAAGCCGCCAAGGCCCTCTAGGTAAGTTAACAAAACTTTACACAGTGGGGCCCGGAGGAACAGGAGTCCTCCTCCACACCCCAAAAGGAAAGTCCAGGGCCGCGATTTCGCCAGACAGCGGCTTCAAACTCTTCTCCCATCTTCATCCCACCTCCTCCAAGTGATTGTCCCCTGATTGGGCTTGTTAAGCCCGCCCTGTGAGGTTCCCAGCCAATTAAAAGGAAGCGGGTCTGATGACATCATCTGATGACACAGCCGGTTTCCTTAATGGGGCCATGTCCACAATCATTTTGACAGTTATGCTGTCAGTGTTCTGAAGCATTAAGGTTCTGCAAACACTGGCAAGCACTGCACCCAGGCTCTCCCATGACTCCCTCCATATGCTTATGGAGGGAGACACAGCACGCAGGGAGGTTCTCTTCCCTTCCAATGGGCAGAAGACACCTCCCCAGGAGACCCAGGAGACCCAGGTGGCATGTGGAGACCTCGCATCTGTCTCGATCCCGGCCTCCAACAAGATATTCCATTGATGGGGCTTGTTAAGCCCGCACTGCGAGGTTCAAGGCCAATTAATAGGAAGCGGGTCTGATGACGTCATTTGATGACACGTCATCAGCCGATTTCCATAAAGGGACCATGTCCACAATCATGTTGACAGTTGTGCAGTCAGTGAGGTGCTGTAAACACTGACAAGCACTGCACAAAGGCTCACAGCTGCATCCAGGCTCTCCCATTACTCCCTCAATATGCTTATGGAGGGAGTCACAGCACGCAGGGAGGTTCTCTTCCATTCCAATGGGCGGAAGAGACCTCCCCAGGAGATCAATGCAGCCTGGTTGCACATTGCACAGGAGGACACAAGCAGGGATATCATCAGGAGGACCAGGCTGCAGTGGCGCAAACCTTTCAATGATCTCAGTGGATCACGAAACGTAACTGCAAAGCCACACTCAACCTCATCCTGCTGTGCCACTCATCACATCCCCATCACTCTGCCTTCCCGACCCTACTCCTGCACATCCTTACTCACACCAACTTACCTTGCACCTCCACCCATCCCTCTCTATCTACATTATCACTTCCCCATCTCACTAGCCACCCCTCACACTCACCCTCATCCTACTGCAAGCATACCAACTAACAACACACACAGGTAGGCACTTGGGTGTTTTATGCAATGTTCATGTGAAGTTTCTGGTAATGTGCTGTCAAACATTGAAATATTTATTTTTAACACTTTGCGTTCTTGGACAGATTTGTGTGCACCTTTGGAAGTGGCTTAGTGAGTTGCAGTGAATGGTGAGGCATAACGGTACCCCCCCCAATGGTGATGAGTGTGAAAGGAATGGCTTGGGCATCGTAGGGATGCTTTATGGTGCTGGTGTGGGGTGGTGCCAACCTGGTGCATCATGTGACAGCCAGGGTGTACAGTGTTAAGTGAAGCAAATCTGGACATGGTGCGGCCATCGCTGGCGTCCCGGGCAGCAATGTGCACGGGTGATGATGCCCTGTGCCCAATGCAGCATCAGTTGATTACAGAGAAGGTTGGTGTGGTTGTTGGTGCTGCTGGTGTGCCCGGTGATGCTGGTGTTGGGGCTGATCGTGGTGGGATTCTGAGGACCAAGGTGAGATTTTTTTCAAGGGCACCGTTGCTGATGGAATAGATGGCAGGTGAGGTTGAGATGACAGAAGTAATCTGTCAATGTTGAGATAGGTTGTTCCATGGAGGTGACAGTGGATAGAGAGATTACTCCAAACACTTCAAAAGTGCGTAAAGCTCAAAATTGGGTTCCAAATCATTAATGCTCCAGCTTCTGAGATTGGAAAGTGACCAGCTGTGAAATGGTAGCTTTCATACCACTTTTGCAGCTTTCACCTATTCAAAGAAATGGAGAGTTGTTCAGAGCCTGACATACTTACCTGGCGTGATCCTCGAGCGACAGGAACCTTGTGGAAAACTTGGGAAAATGCATTGTACCTGGTACAATGGTGATTAAATTGCTTTAAACACCCTCTTAACTCGCACAATTGCATGACCCGCCGCTTAGTGCCGGGCCTGCAAAGCGCAGGCAGAGCCGGCACTTGGGAAACCCACAAGGAGGCGCGTTTAGAGCGGGATACCGCCCCGCTGTCAAACTTTTGGATTTTGACAGTGGACCCGCCTCCGAACCCGCCATCTGAGCGCCGGCAAAATTCAGCCCCAGGTCTCTGCTGTCCCAGGCTCCCTCCTACTAGCTCCGGGACCTTTGCAACACACCCCCTCCTGGACATACCTTGCTGCCGGAAGCCTTCCCGGTGCCAACAGGCGGCCTCTGGGCTGCCTGATCTTCATTCCCTCCATTCCCTCGCTGGCCAGCTGCTGCTTTCCACATGAAACGGCCGGCATTCACGTGAGGCTCTGTTGTTAACATTTGCCAGGCATTCGCCAAAGACTCCTGCACGGGATTGCTGTCTGCTCCCACCCAGAGTTAAAATAGGCCCTTGTGCACTTACCATGTATTGATGCACTCATATGTTTTCATTATTTTTAACATTCTTAGAACTGCAATGAAAACAAAAGTTATATTTAGACAAATGATAAGAAGGAAAGAGAGTCTGCTGCGTGGGAAAGGTAGTGTTCCTCTTTAGACAATTCAAAAGTCTTGCACTAAATCTCATGCTTTTAAAATGATCATCCAAGGATTTTGACACCCTGGAGTTTGGCAGTACTGTAAATAAGATATTCCATCATTGACTTTCTGTGAACGAAGTTCTTTCATTGTAGTATTTGTGACATGGGGGGTCTTTGACAATAATAAAACATCTCATTATGTGGCCAGGATATGTAATGAGAGCTACTGAAACATGGTGATCTGTGAATTTTGAGCCTGTAGTTTGTACAGCATTGCCTTATTAGGTAATGTATGTAATTTATTCTTCAGAACTGGAAATATCTCTGTGGCTTTATCCAGACCTTTTTAGTTTTTTTTATGTAAATATCTGACTCTTTGGCCGACCCTCCTGCACTCATAATTTTTTTTATACTATGGGAATCCAAATTACATTAAAAACGGAACTCGAGACAAGGATGAGCTAATCTGCACAAGGCCAGGCTGTGGGAAGCCACATCCTTCCCACAATTTTCCCATAACTGTTATTGCTACACATTATCCGGATAGAGTAAGGAGAAGTCCTGGTAACTATCTGGCATCCATTAGTTCTCACCCGTGTGCCAGACAAAATGTGCAGCTTTCTAAATTCTTCATTTTACAACTGCTGTAGATAATTTGACAGTAGGCTAGGAAACAAAACCAACTGCAATTGCATCTCATTAGTTTGACTGAACTGATGCCAGGCTGAATATTATGCTCAAATTCACTCTTTGCCGGGTTGCTTCTCAGGTCTTGCACTCCACAGAGATGAAACCTTGACCCCGACCAAACTTCCAACCACAGGTTTATATACATACTGGAGGCAGGCTCCCTGGCCTCTGCCAAGGAGACCCCTGAAACTGGGGTGGAAAATTGAAGCAGTTATCTTTGGAGGCCTGCCGCAGTATGGGAATGCCGGCAGTCACTGAGCTGCTGGTAAAGACTTTTAAAACAAATTTGACATTTTTTCCTGGTGCCTGTGAAAGGCAGTGTTCTATGAATGCTAGAACAGACCCTGTCCTTTTTAGGCCCCCTCTGGCAACCTCTAAACTCTAAATGATTCGGACTAACAGGTGTCCTTGCATCCAGCATTCCAATGCTACAAATATGGGAAGTGACCCCTGAGAAATGGAGGGGGTAGGGCTGGTGCACAGAGGAAGGGACACATCCTCTGTGTGGAATCCTTAGGAATACTTCCAGCCCAGCCTCAGCGACAGCCAATTGCACACAGCAAGGTCCCACAAACTGCAATGTGATAATGACCAGATAATCTGTTTTCATTATGTTGGTTGAGGGATAAATATTGGCCAGGACACCAGGGATAACTCCCCTGCTCTTCTTCGAAATAGTGCCTTGGGATCTTTTACATCCACCTGAAAGAGCACACTCGGTTTAACGTCTCATCCGAAAGACGGCACCTCCGACAGGGCAGCACTCCCTCAGCACTGCACTGGAGTGCCAGCCTAGCTTTATGTGCTCAAGTCCCAGGAGTGGGACTTGAACCCACAACCTTCTGACTCGGAGGCGAGTGTGCTACCCACTGAGCCACAGCTGACACATGAATTGATGGGGATCATTGGGGGGGTTGTGCAATGTGTGGTTCATTGGTTATAGGACTGCTTTGTATCAGTGGGAATTCGTGGGAGGGGGAGGAGAGTGGCCATTGGATGTGATTGTTACATCGGTCCAGTGGTAGTGACTAACTGAACCTTAGGGAATCCCTGGAATCCTAGGCAGCAATGTGAGCAGCTGGTGCTGTGTTGGGTGTCACCATCTTCCTCCTCTTCTTCTTCCTCCTCGGATTCGTCCACGGAGGAGGTGTGCTCAGCGCCTTTTTCCTCCTGCAGCTCCAATCCTTGCTGCAGCACAATGCAACACACCACGATCATTCTAGAGACCCTGGCTAGCGAGTACTGATGGGTACCTCCAGATCTGTCCAGGCACCTAAAGCACATCTTGAGCATGCTGATTGCTTGCTCAATGACACATCTGGTTGTCATGTGGCTTTGGTTGTACATCTCTTGGGCTTCATCGATGGAGTTTTTGCAAGGGTGTCATTAGCCAAGTTTGAAGGCGTATCCTTTGTCTCCCAGCAGCCACCCCTTAATTCTGCTTGCAGGTCCAAAGAGGACGGGAGCTTGGACTGCCGCAGGATGGAAGCATCATGGCAGCTGCCCGGGAATTTGGTGCACACCTGCATAAACCTTTTCTTGTAGTTGCACACCAGCTGAGCAATGATGGAATGGAATCCCTTGCGGTTTACAAATACTCCTGGTTGATCTGGGGTTGCATGGATTGCCACATGTGTGCAGGCGATGGCACCCTATACCTGTGGGAAACCAGACAGAAACGCAAACCCGAGCACCCGCTCATTCTGACTAATGTCATCACAGGCAAAGTTAACATAATTGCCGAACCTAGCAGATAACCCATCAGCGTCCTGCCTGATGCATTTATGTGCAGCCAACTGGGAGATCCTGGATATACCTCTGGCAGTGCCCTGGAAGGATCCGGAGGCAAAAAGATTGAGTGCGGTGGTCACTTTCACAGCCATTGGTAATGCATGGCCACCAGGTCCAGCAGGAAGCAGGTCTTCTTCTAGGAGGCTGCAGATATCTACCACCACCTGACATGACAACCTCATCTTCTGGAAGCACTGCTCTTCCGAGAGGTCAAGGAAGCTGAACCTCTGCCTGTACACCCTGCTACACGGGTAGTGACTCCTGCGAGCTCGACCCCTCTGCTGCTCCCCGCTCTGCTGCTCCCCGCTCTGCTGACCACCTGCAGGTCTCTCCACAGTAGGCTGTTGCTGCTGCTGATGGTCATCATGCTCCTCGTCCGAGGTCCAATCTAAGGCAGCCATGGCACCACCCATCCTGATCTTGAATCTCAATACCTCCAAAGTGCAGAAATTAACCTCTCACCACAAGTACTCTCAACAAACCCTTTCCCACTGGTAGGTAAGAAAGCAGCTGTGAGCACTGAGTATTTATTGCTCTATTTGCCTGATTGTTAATGAGCCCCATGAATTGCTGTTCTGTTCTCGTCTGGTTTCAATGGATTTACATATTCAAATTGCTAACCTGCCTCTCTGGAGGGGATTACACGGATGCAGCTGAACGCTCCCAAGTTAAACCCGGAAGTCAGTGTGTTGGAGCCAGCTTCTGGACGCGATCATATTTTCGCTGACTTTAACCACCTACCCGTACCTAAACCCACACACTCCTCCATGTTAAATTTCCCCCCCAAAGTGTCATAAGAGATCAATTCTACATAATATAGTTTAGATTAGAATTATTGTATCACATTACATGTTGCGATACGTTAATTGTAGCTCAGGTATTAGTCTATTAGGTATTTGATCACCCACTTGCTCTTTTAATAAGATTTTAGATGTGATTATACATCTCTTGGCTTAGGTGCCAGGTCGAATTATTCGATGTTTCTCTCTGCATTGGTTGCATCTTTCAATGAAATGCAATGAGCTGGTTCTGGCAACTAGATTATGCCTTTAACAAGTTGGCAGCATATTCTTCTGATTCATTAGATGTCTCTTCTGGCTAACATTTTACGCATTTATCGATGCTAATGTTACTGTTACACTAAGTTCTTATACTATGGAGCTAACTGTCGCAACACTGTTTTACTCCTCTCTTTACTGAACTGAAATCTATTGATTTCTATAAAAAGCTTCCTTACATTTACACTCTTTGTCCTGAAAACAACCTCTTCCTCCTCCTGATATTTTCCTCGCTTCTTTCAAATGATCGTTCTTTGTCCCTCTCTTTGACACAATTACTTTTTCAAATGATCCATCAAACTACATTTTTCTCTTGAATCAATCTAACTGGATTCTGTATAGTGTATGCTGAGCCAAGCTTGCCTCTAGTTAGTGGATCTTCTCAGTCTCTTGTTTCTACATTTCTGTAAGTCTCTCTTTATTGGTCAATTATACATTGAAAAAAGCTTCAGCTAATCCTAGAGTGTCAAGCATTGATTAAAACTAGAATTTTTATTACATTTACATGGACCCATCAATAAATTTGGTTTTCCATGACTTATCTCTAAAACTTAAGTCACATCATTGCTGGAAAAAGTGTTACGGATTTGTTTTTCTTGCAGCAATGCTGTCCAGGTCAACAAGTCAAGGATTAATACAAAAGCAAAATACTGTGGACGCTGGAAATCTGAAATAAAAACAGAAATTGCTGGAAATACTCAGCAGGTCAGACAGATTCTGTGGAGAGAGACAGAGTTAACGTTTCAGATTGATGACCTTTCGTCAGAACGCTGAGTATTTCCAGCATTTTCTGTTTTAAGTCAAACTTAAACCCTCTATAAATTTTGACCATTCTGAAACACTGTGCAAAAGCCTAGCTTAAATAATTGGATTGAAGGGCAACACGGTGGCATAGTGGTTAGCACTGGTGCCTCACAGCGCCAGAGACCCGGGTTCGAATCCGGCATCGGGTGACTGTCTGTGTGGAGTTTGCACATTCTCCCCGTGTCTGCGTGGGTTTCCTCCGGGTGCTCCGGTTTCCTCCCACAGTCCAAAAATGTGCGGGTTAGGTTGATTTGGCTATGATAAATTGACCCTTAGTGTTAGGGGGGGATTAAATATGTGGGGTTACAGGGATAGGATGGGATATGTTAGGGGAATTAAATACGTGGGGTTACGGGGATAGGGTGGGATATGTGTCGGTGCAGGCTCGATGGGGATTCTGTGTGAGGGGGCAGGGACAGGGTACTGGATTTGGATAATCAGCCATGATCGTATTGAATGGTGGAGCAGGCTCGACGGGCCGAATGGCCTACTCCTGCTCCTAGTTTCTATGTTTCTATGTTTCTATGAAATATTTACTTCAAACAGCATCCCATTGTCTGGTACATGTTCTTATTTGTTGCTTCAGCACAGATATGAGAATGTTTCAAGTTGTTTTAATCAACATCTGCCCTATGTCAATGTCATTCTAAAATGAAGTAAGCTGCACCATATCGAAATTAACAAGGTCCATGTTATCTTTAAACTGTCCCAAATTCCAATGTTGCTGTCTTGTGATAGGAAGACCCCTCTCTGTACAGTGTGTTCAAACAGTTCAAAAATTCAGACAGCACACTTTTAACCCTGTATGATCAAATGTACCATAATGCATCTTACTTAACCAATGAGCATGACGATATGGTGATTTCAGTCAGTGGCTGATTATCACAACCATTGAAGTACCGTTGCTAGTTCTGAGCTCTGCTGCTTACATACAGAAGTTCAAACACAAACTTAACTAGGACTTGTGGAAGTGCGATTATTAGATCATGCATTAGGCTAAGGAAGCCCCATTTGCCTGTTAGGATTCCAGTACAAATGTTCCGGGAGCTGAAAATCCGTGGGCTACGATCCTATCAGTTACGCTGGGATTATGCCAGTTGGGGTTGTTAGCATTGACATACGAAATTGATGGGCAGGAAAAGACCAGCTGGTCCATCAAGCCTGCCCCATACGCATGATGGCCAGAGCATCATGACTAAACACTTCATCACTTCTTCCCTCCTCCCTCATCCCCACCGCCCCCACAGCCATCTCATTTCCTGGGAGACCCAGACTACAGGGGTCAGTGGGAGGGCACTGTTGTGAAAATTGAAATCAATTAATCTGGTAACTTGGGCTGGCACCAGCAATTGGCTATGAACTCTGCTGGATTGTCAGAAATGGAGATGTTCGCTTATGACTGCAGAGTGGTCAGCGCCATTCACAACTCCTCAGATAATGAAGCAGTCCATGCCCGCATGCAACAAGACCTGGACGACGTTCAGGCTTGGGCTGATAAGTGGCAGGTAACATTCGCACCACACAAGTGCCAGGCAATGACTATCTCCAACAGGCGAGAGTCTAACCATCTCCCCATGACATTCAACGGCATTACCATCACCGAATCCCCCACCATCAATATCCTGGGGGTCACCATTGACCAGAAACTTAACTGGATCAGCCACATAAATACTGTGGCAACAAGAGCAGGTCAGAGGCTAGGTATTCTGCAGCGAGTGTCTCACCTCCTGACTCCCCAAAGTCTTTCCACCATCTACAAGGCCAAATAAGGAGTGCGATAGAATACTCTCCACTTGCCTGGATGAGTGCAGCTCCAACAACACTCAAGAAGCTCGACACCATCCAGCCCGCTTGATTGGCACCCCCTCTACCACCTTAAACATTCACTCCCTCCATCACCGGCGTACTGTGGCTGCAGTGTGTACCATCTACAAGATGCACTGCAGCAACTTACCAAGGCTTCTTCGGCAGCACCTCCCAAACCCACGACCTCTTCCATCTAGAAGGCAGCAGATGCATGGGAACACCACCACCTCCAAGTTCCCCTCCAAGTCACACACCATCCTGACTTGGAAGTATATCGCTGTTCCTTCATCGTCGCTGGGTCAAAATCCTGGAACTCCCTCCCTAACAGCACTGTGGGAGTACCATCACCACACGGACTGCAGCGGTTCAAGAAGGCGGCTCACCACCACCACCTTCTCAAGGGCAACTAGGGATGGGCAATAAATGCTGGCCTTGCCAGCGACGCCCACATCCCATGAACGAATATAAAAAAAGTGAAAGTGTCCTTTAAAAACCCTGATGGTCTTCAATACCACACTGGTAGAGGCACTGTGCCTTATTGTAGAGCTCCTCTGCTGCTATTCGTCAACTCTTCGTGGGGGTCATTATTCATGGGAACAGGGGTCACGCCTTGTCACCCCCAAGTCATCTGTTGATATGATTTTCTTCCTTGAAAAGATCACAGAGAGAGGAATTTTGAAGGATAAATGCATCGTGACAGCTTCTTGCAAATCTCACGGTGACATACAAGACCTTTTGTATGTTGTCACACATAAGCCAACCATCTTGCAAGCATTCTTTAACCTTGGTTGCAACCCACCTAGCAGAAGGTACTGTGGAGATAAAAACTGTGATGAAGGCAACGGCAAAGCACCTGAGCTACTCTTACTTAATAAGAGGCTCAGTGGGTAGCACCCTCACCTCGGAGTCACAAGGTTGTGGGTTCGAGTCCCACTCCAGAGACTTGAGCACAAAAATCTAGGCTGACACTCCAGTGCAGTGCTAAGCGAGTGCTGCGCTGTCGGAGGTGCTGTCTTTCAGATGAGACATTAAACCAAGGCCCCGTCTGCTCTCTCAGGTGGATGTAAAAGATCCCATGGCACTATTTCAAAGAAGAGCAGGGGAGTTATCCCCAGTGTCCTGGCCAATATTTATCCCTCAATCAACATCACTAAAAACAGATTATATGGTCATTATCACATTGCTGTTTGTGGGAGCTTGCTGTGTGCAAATAACTTCCGTGTTTCCTACATTACAACAGTGACTACACTTCAAAAGTACTTCATTGGCTGTAAAGCGCTTTGGGACATCCAGTGGTCGTGAAAGGCGCTATATAAATGCAAGTCTTTCTTTCTTAAGAATCTCATGTGTTTGAGACTGGAGTTCGGACCTGCCCTATGGCAGAACACAATGGACGAAGGGACTACAGCTTCTACAATGTTTTCACAGTATGTGAGTCATACCCAACTATTAGCAAAGGAATTGAATCAACTTGTCACACTATACTGAGAATGGGAAAGACAAATTTGAATCCTGCTGCTTTTAGTTATGTTATTATATATATTCAAACACAAACAGTTTTCATAAAGGTTAGGCACTTCAGTCATGATTGACACACAGAACGGTCATGATTACTCTCTGAAAGATAACATGCATCGATACATGGTAAATTCTTAATTTCTACAATTTTTCTTTAAACAAATATTTTAAATGAAAACAGTAAAATGACTTGCATTTTGACTTGGTGTGATGTCATATTTAAACAAGTCATTAATCTGCCCAGACACAGCATACAGCCTTGTTGCTTGTGTGTTATGTAATTGGCTCCACTTAGACTGAAAGATGTGCTCATCCAAGTGACCTGCATAACAATTGCACATGAATACACTTTCGGCAGGAATTACCAGATGATTTCAGTACAATATCATTAGTCACAAATATAACTACCTGAGGAGCGCATCAGTCTATTGTCAAAACAGACTGCCTGTACCTGAAACTATATGATCTGACTGCCTGTAATTGTTATCATCCTGTTGCAAAGATCTTAACTGTCACACTATAATGAGAATGGGAAAGACAAATGTGAATCCTGCTGCTTTTAGTTAAGTATTATATATATTCAAACACAAACAGTTTTCATAAAGGTTAGACACTTGAGTCATGATTGACATACAGAGCAGTCATAGAAACATAGAAGATAGGAGCAGGAGTAGGCCATTCTGCCCCTCGAGCCTGCTCCGCCATTCGATGAAATAATGGCTGATCATCCAAACTCAGTACCCTGTACCTGCCTTCTCCCCATATCCCTTGATACCTTTAGCTTTAAGAAATATATCTAACTCATTCTTGAATATATTTAATGACTTGGCCTCAACTACCTTCTGTGGTAGAGAATTCTACAGGTTCACCACTCTCTGGGTGAAGAAATTCTTCCTCATTTCTGTCCTAAATGGCTTACCCGTTATCCTTAGATTATGACCCCTAGTTCTGGACTCTCCGACCATCGGGAACATTCTTCCTGCATCTAGTTTGTCCAGACCTGTCAGAATTTTATATGTTTCGATGAGATCCCCTCTCATTCTTCTATACTCCAGCGAGTATAAGCCCAATCGACCCAATCTCTCCTCATATGTCATTCCTGCCATCCCAGGTATCAGCCTTGTGAATCTTCGCTGAACTCCTTCCATGGCAAGAACATCCTTCCTCAGATAAGGCGACCAAAACTGCACACAGTACTCAAGGTGTGGTCTCACCAAGGCCCTGTACAACTGCAGCAGGACATCCCTGTTCCTATACTCAAACCCTTTCGCTATGAAGGCCAACATACCATTTGCCTTCTTCACCGCCTGCTGCACCTGCATGCTTACTTTCAGCGACTGGTGCACAAGGACACCCAGGTCTCGTTGCACTTCCCCTTCTCCCAATCTATTGCCATTCAGATAATAGTCTGCCTTTCTGTTTTTGACACCAAAGTCGATAACCTCGCATTTATCCACGTTATATTGCATCTGCCACGCTTCTGCCCACTCACCCAACCTGTCCAAATCATCCTGGAGTTTCTCGGTATCCTCCTCGCAGCACACACTCCCACCCAGCTTTGTGTCATCTGCAAATTTGGAGATATTACATTTAGTTCCCTTATCTAGATCATTAATGTATATTGTGAATAGCTGGGGTCCAAGGACCGATCCCTGCGGTACCCCACTAGTCACTGCTTGCCACTCGGAAAAAGACCCATTAATTCCTACTCTCTGCTTTCTGTCAGCCAACCAGTTCTTTATCCAAGTCAATACCTTGCCCCCAATCCCATGTGCCTTAACTTTACACGCTAATCTCTTATGCGGGACCTTATCGAAAGCCTTTTGAAAGTCCAAATACACCACATCTACTGGTTCTCCCTTATCTATTTTCCCAGTTACATCCTCAAAAAATTCCAGTAGATTAGTCAAGCACGATTTACCTTTTGTAAATCCATGTTGACTTTGTCTGATCCTGTCACTGTTTTTCAAGTGCTCAGCTATTACATCCTTTATAATGGACTCTAGCATTTTCCCCACTACCGATGTCAGGCTTACCAGTCTGTAATTCCCCGCTTTCTCTCTATCACCCTTTTTGAATAGTGGGGTAACATTAGCTACCCTCCAATCCATGGGTACAGTTCCAGATTCCATCGAATGTTGGAAGATGATCAGCAATGCATCTACTATTTCTAGGGCCACTTCCTTAAGTACCCTAGGATGTAGATTATCAGGCCCTGGGGATTTATTGGCCTTCAATCCCGTCAATTTCCCTAACACCATTTCCCTGCAAATACTGATTTCTTTCAGTTCCTCCCTTTCATCAGACCGTATGTTCTCCAACATCTCTGGGAGGTTATTTGTGTCCTCCTTTGTGAAGACAGAACCAAAATATGCATTTAATTGGTCTGCCATTTCTTTGTTCCCCATTATAACTTCCCCCACTTCTGACTGCAAGGGACCTACACTTGATTTCACTAATCTTTTTCTCTTCACATATCTATAAAAGCTCTTACAGTCAGTTTTTATGTTCCCAGCAAGCTTACTTTCATATTCTATTTTCCCCTTCTTAATTAATCCCTTTGTCCTCCTTTGGTGAATCCTAAACTGCTCCCAATCCTCAGGGTTACTGCTTTTTCTGACCAATTTATATGCCCTCTCCTTGAATCTTATGCTATCCCTAATTTCCCTTGTTAGCCATGGTTGAGTCACCCTTTTTGTTTTATTCTTATGCCACACTGGGATGAACAAATTCTGTAGTTCATCCATGCAGTCTTTGAATGTTTGCCATTGCCTATCCACCGTCAAGCCCTTGAGTGACATTCCCCAATCAATCCTACCCAATTCATGCCTCATACCATCGTAGTTTCCTTTATTTAAATTCAGGACCCTAGTCTCTGATTCAACTACTTCACTCTCCATCCTAATGAAGAATTCTATCATATTATGATCACTCTGACCCAAGGGGTCTCGTACAACAAGATTGCTAATTAATCCTTTCTCGTTACATAATACCCAGTCTAAGATGGCCTGATCTCTGGTTGGTTCCTCGACATATTGTTCCAGAAAACCATCCCGTAAACATTCTAGGAATTCCTCCTCCACAGTATTTTTACTAATTTGGTTAGCCCAATCTATATGTAAATTAAAGTCACCCATGATGACTGCTGTGCCCTTACCGCGTGCTTCTCTAATTTCCCTTTTAATGCCGTCCCCAACCTCCGTATTACTGTTTGGAGGTCTATATACCACTCCCACTAACGTTTTCTGCCCCTTTTTATTTCTCAGTTCTACCCATACAGATTCCGCATCATCAGAGCTAATATCCTTCCTTTCAATTGTGTTAATCCCCTCTTTAACCAGCAATGCTACCCCACCTCCCTTTCCTTTTTTGCCTATCTTTCCTAAATATTGAATACCCCTGGATGTTGAGTTCCCAGCCTTGGCCACCCTGGAGCCATGTTTCTGTAATCCCAATCAAATCGTATTCATTTACCTCGATTTGTGCCGCTAATTCATCCACCTTGTTCCAAATGCTCCTTGCTTTAAGACACAAAGGGGTAAAAATTCACTTGGTTGCGCCACCCGTTAGCGCCTTAAGAGGGCGCTAATGGGGCGCAAAGCCGCTAACGCCTGGGCGCAGCGATGTTTGCGCCGCTCGAGAACTTAACTTGAGATTGTGCGGCGGCGCTAAAACTTACCGCTGCGACCACCTGCGCGCGCAGATTGTGACGTCATTCCATGGTGCAACGCCCTTGGGGCGCCCCGTAGCGGAAATTGAGTGGCGCCCCCTGCCTTACCGCCTGGCGCTTCCAACGACCAGAAGACTGGAACGCTATCAAGCGCTGTGGGGCTGGGGGGGGCGCTATTTAAAGGGGGCCTCTTCCTGTCTTTTATCGTTGGTGGCATTTTTGAACTATGCATTCTGAGAGAGGGAGAGACTTCTGGAGAGATTCAACGTTGTGTGAAGGAGTTTTGGGTACTGAGCAGCACTTTGCAGGTTCATTTTGATTTGCCATTCCTTGTATCGATTTAGCAGAGACCGTGGGAGCTGCACTCTGAGCTCTTTGTCTGGTGCTCTCCATTGTTCTTTCCAGCACATTTGATGTGCAAGTCTCTCCAGGCCGAGATTCAAGGCAGCAATGAACAGGATGTGGATGGAAAGCAAGATTAACCATCCCCTTTAAGAACTGGCCCGTGCCATTGTGTGTGTGTTCCATTGCTGACTGACATTACATGAGCTTCGCCAGCGCTCCGAGTTAGCGCCTCACTGCTCGGCCTTTGCGCCTTAAGAGAGGTGTGCAGCGCCTGCTTTAGCGCTCCACTCACCTCCCGGGGCGGTAAAAGTGAAGTTTCCCGTCAGTGCCGATAATTAGCGCCAGGCGCTAATATTTGCGTCCGGACGATATTTGCGCCCCAAATGGGGTGCGACCTAATTTCTACCCCAAAGCCTTCAGGCTTGTTTTTTTAACGCTCTCAGACCTATATGAGAACAATGTTGTATTTATATTATAACACACTTTATGGTTTCACAAAGGCAGGTGACCGCTCAGGAAAGAAAGGACAATGACATCATTTACCAAAATTGGTATCAACAAAATATGCCCAGAATCCTGAAACTGAGTCTGCAGTTTGTGCATCCAAAACATCTCCGACCTATCTCAACCAGCTGCCTAATTACTTTGACATCCTGAAGATGGATTTTTTTCCATTACCTTCCTTTTTAATGAACAACCTAGGTGAAGGGTCAAGGCCAAAACAAAAACAAAAATTTTCCTCTTTCTGCCCATATCGGGCGGGCAGCTGGCTGGCTTAGGGCAGGTCAAAATTCTGGGTCCCAGAGGCTGCCTGCCAGCACCAAGGTAAGTTGCGAGGAGCGATTGCAGCTGTCTCATGCGTGGGATGGAAGGGGGAGCCCAGGGCAGTAGAGAACTAGACTTTCCTTATGGGGCCAAGAGCAGCGCTCTTTTTGATTTATCTTAGAGGGCTTCCTCTTCTTCCCTACCAGGTTTTACTGAGCAGGGCATCCACGGCAGGCACCCCGCTCAGTAGGCAGTTGAAATGCCAGTGGGATCCTATGGACGTTTTAGGACCTACGATTAGCATATATTAGCATATATTAATGAGGCTCCTGCCTGAGTCAGACGAGCACCTCAGCCGCCTAATAAAAGAGCTCAATTTATGGTAGTGGATAGGAATTGATCGAGAACAAGATGTTGGCCCGGAACTTGTGGTCCTGATGATGGCGAACTAGCAGCGTTTGCCATCATTTCTCCTTTGAAACTGACTGCAACTTCAGGATTTAGCGCATGCACAGCCTAATACGGAAATCCCAAAGTTGCGGTCTGTGATTCACTGCTCCTCCACAGGCTGTGCTCTGGACCCCCCACCCCATAGAACCGGCAATCAATGAAATCACTGATCTGGCAAAAACTTCCCTTTTTCCAAACGAGTATCTCTGTTAGAAACCCCATAAAAAGTTAGACTTATTCAAGTGAGGTATAACTGGATTTTTAACAGCGATCTGTGTAATTTTATATTATAATAGGCAAACTGGGATATGAATTATTCCATTTGGAAAATTAGCCTGATGTTTCAGAGGGATCAAGTCTGGTTAGTGATAGCATAAATCTCACATCCCAGGGAATAAAGCTTTTATGTCCCCATTTGCAAATACTTAAAACCTTCAAATGTGAGTCTGAACTCACATCTGAATATCTTTTGGGGACTGAAGTTGGGAAACATCAATTTTTGTGACGTATGATTTATTGACATTGGGAAAGAATGTTATGAGTTTTGAAGGTGCCATGGCAAGAGCCAAAGCAGGAAAGGCTGGCCAACACGGAATGAAAACTTTGCTGCAGCATACATTTTTATCACTAAATAAATAAAAATACCTCTGAGCCAGTGCTTGCTGTATTGCAAAACTCAACAATAACTTGCACATGTACAGTAGGTTTAAAATTAAAAACATTCTTCACAGAGCAAGAAACGGACACTGAATCTTATTGGGAGAGTTAAGAGAGGTAATTGAAGAGATGGGATTTGAGCAGTCTTTTAAAGGTGGAGAGAGAAACAGAGAGATGGGGGTTCAAGGAGGGAATTCCAGAGTAGGACCAAGACATCTGAAGGCTTAGCCATCAATGATGGAAGGTGGGGTTGGGTGTTGGTGGGGGGCGCGGGGGGGAAGATGAAATGAAGGTCAAAGTCAGAGGACCAAAGGGCATGAGAGGGCTGTAATACTGGAGGGGATTGCAAAAGTAGGGTGGCACACAGCCATGAAGTAGTTTATAGTTGAGGATAGGGATTTTAAATTTACTACATTCATGGAACAGGGAGCAACGTAGGAAAGTGAAGACGGGGTAATGGGCCAGCAAGACTAAGTACAGGTTAGGATGCAGATGGCAAAGTTCTGGAGAAGATGAGATTATAGAAGGTAGAGGTTAGCACGCTTGCAAGGTGAGTGTTGGAGAAATCGAGTTTAGAGATGACAAAAGCATGGCTCAGGGTTTCAGTGGCGGCGGGAGTGAGTTTGGGGCAAAGACGGGCAATATTGCAAAGGTAGAAAAAATTATCCTTGGTGATGGATAGGATATAGGTTTCAACTTCAGCTCTGGGGTCAAACAGGATGTTGAGATTGTGGAGATTCTAGTTCAGCCTGAGCAAGCAGCCAGGGGGAGGGGGTCCTATCAATAGCAAGAGAGTGGAGATTTTTGTGGAGGCTGAAAACTACAGCCCTGATTTTAACTGGGGGTTGGAATTAGGCAAGGCAAGCAGCAAACTTGCATGACGTCGCCATGGTACCAAAAGGTCAGCTGCACCACACTGCCCTGGCAGCAGCTGAGGTGCATTAATCTGCAGTCGGGTCTTCACAGGCTCGAGCACTCAGAAGTTGTTGGCCATGAGCATCTCAAGGGTCCCCATATGAGTAACAACAGCCTTCCACCAGCCTTGCTGAGGCCACTAGAGGAGTAGCTGATAGGAGTAGTAGATTAGGAAACCATCTCATAAGAAGGGCACCATGGGTTGACACTGGGTAAGAAATGAATTGAAGGCAAATATTGAATTGGGAATTTAATTCATCACATTTATCACATTTGGCACTTTGGTCTGCAGTGTAGTTTTACAGCAGCTTCTGGATTTGCGTTTTTTATTTATTCATTCTCAGGATGTGGGCGTCGCTGGTAAGGCCAGCATTTATGGCCCATCCCTAGTTGCCCTCGAGAAGTTGGTAGTGAGCCACCTTCTTGAACAGTTGCAGTCCGTGTGGTGAAGGTACTCCCACAGTGCTGTTAGGGAGGGAGTTCCAGGATTTTGACCCAGCGATGATGAAGGAACGACGATATACTTCCAAGTCAGGTTGCTGCAATGCATCTTGTAGATGGTACACACTACAGCCACAGTACGCCAATGGTGGAGAGAGTAAGGGGGAAAAATTCAGTTGGTTGCGCCTCCCATTAGCGCCTTAAGAGGGCGCTAATGGGGCGCAAAACATCTAGCGCCCAGGCACGGCGATGTTTGCGCCGCTCGCGAAATTAACTAGACATTTTGCGGTGGCGCTAAACACTACCGCCACGATCTCCTGCGCCGGCAGATCGTGACGTCAGTCGAGTGCGCAACGCCCCGGTATCGTCCCGGAGCAGATATTGAGTGGCGCCCCCTGCCTTACCGCCTGAGGCTAGCAACGACAGGTTGAGGGGAACGTTTTGCAGTTATGAAGGGACTGGGGGAGCGCTATTTAAAGGTGACCGCTTCCTGCCTTTTATTGTTGGTGCCATTTTTGAACCACGCATTCTGAGAGAGAGAGAGAGAGACTTCTGGAGAGATTCAACACTGTGTGAAGGAGTTTTAGGTACTGAGCAGCACTTTGCAGGTTCATTTTGATTTGTTATTCCTTGTATCGATTTAGAAGAGACTGTGGGGGCTGCACTCTAAGCTCGTTCCCTGGTACCCTCCATTGTTCTTTCCAGCAGATTTGATGTGCAGGTCTCTCCAGGCCGGGATTCAAGGCTGCAATGAGCAGGATGTGGATGGAAAGCAAGATCAACCATCCCCTTTAAGAACTGACCCGTGCCATTGTGTGTGTGTTCCATTGCTGACTGACATCACATAAGCTTCGCCAGCGCTCTGAGGTAGCGCCTCGCTCCTCGGCCTTTGCGCCTTAAGACAGGTGTGAAGCGCCTGATTTAGCGCTCCAATCACCTCCAGGGGCAATAAAAGTCAAGTTTGCAGTCGGTGGCGATATTTAGCGCCAGGCGCTAATCTTTGCGCCCGGCCGATAATTGCGCCCCAAATGGGGCGATACTGAATTTCTCCCCCTAAATGTTTAAGGTGTTGGATGGGGTGCCGATCAAGCGGATTTGTCCTGGATGGTGATGAGCTTCTTTGTGTTGTTGGAGCTGCACCCATCCAGGCAAGTGGAGAGTATTCCATCACACTCCTGATTTGTGCCTTGTGGAAAGGCTTTGGAGAGTTAGGGCGTGAGACACTCGCCACAGAATACCCAGCCTCTGACCTGCTCTTGTTGCCGCAGTATTTATGTGACTGGTCCAGTTAAGTTTCTGGTCAATGATGACCCCAAGGATGTTGATGGTAGGGGATTTGATGATGGTAATGGCGTTGAATGTCAAGGAGAGGTGGTTAGACTTGTTGGAGATGATCATTGCCAGGCACTTGTATGGCGTGAATGTTACTTGCCATTCATCAGCCCAAGCCTTGTCTTGCTGCATGCGGGCACGGACTGCTTCATTATGTGAGGAATTGCTAAATGGAACTGAACACTGTGCAATCATCAGCGAACATCCCCACTTCTAACCTTATGATCGAGGAATGGTCATTGATGAAGCAGCTGAAGATGGTTGGGCCTACGACACTGCCCTGAGGAACGCCTGCAGCGATATCCTGGGGCTGAGATGATTGGCCTTCAACAACCACAACCATCTTCCTTTGTGCTCGGTATGACTCCAGCCAGTGACCAAGATGTAGGTGTTGGGAGAATGGTCCACAAGTTTGCAGATGATACGAAAATATGAACGAGTGTCAAGACTGCGCAGGAAAAAGGAACTTCTGCAAGCGGATTTAAATGCGCTGGGGGAATGGGCCAAACTCTGGCAAATTACCTTTAACTTAGATAAGTGCAGTGCAATGTACTTGGGCAGAATCAATACTAAATGTTCTTGCACATTACGTGGTACCGAATTAAAACCAGTTGAGAAAGGAATCTTGGCATTATTGTTCATAACTCTCTAAAGGTTCATGAACAATACTGAGAAGCCATAGCCAAAGCAAACAGGATATTAGGTTGCACAAATAGGACTATTCAATATAAAACTATGCACACCATCTTGTCCTTGTATAAGACCCTGATTAGACTGCATTTGGAATATCGTGTCTAGTTTTGGTCCCTCACATGGTGGGCGATATAGAAGCTTTGGAAAATGCCCAAAGGAGGTCCATTAGGATGATCCCCAGCTTAAAATGCTGTAGTTATTCAGAAAGGCTTAAAAAACTGGGTCTATTTCCTTTCGGAATGTGTAGACTTCGGGGTGATTTGATATAGGTATACAAAATTATTAAAGGGCTTGATTGTGTTCCTCTTGAGAGGCTTTTTCAACCAGATAGGTTGGCAAAGACGAGCGGTCAATCGTATAAGCTACGTATGGGTAGGGCGAGGTTGGCTCTTCTTTTCCCAGAGGATAGGTGGCCTATGGAACAAGTTACCAGCTCATGGGGTGCGTGCCATCTCTCTGCGTGCCTTCACGAGAGTGCAGGACCAGTTCCTGATTGGGAAGATGATTACGTCTTATAAAAGGCAGGAACAATACCAGGTGATATATGCATGTTCTTTGTGGGCTCCTGAACTAGTTTCAATTCCCGAAGGGGGTCGGAGAAGAATTTCCCAGATTTCCTTTTGCCTCTCCCAGGAGATTGCATGACTGATGGTGGACAGGTGGGTTTGCGTGTTGGTGGGTACGGGTGCCTAATCGTGATGCTCCAGGTGCCGTGGTTGTGTGGGGCAGGCTCGATGGACCTGTTGGTCATTTTCTGTCCGTGGATTTCGTATGTTTGTATTTTAAACCAGGCTTTGAAATTACTGTTGATATGATCATTCAACCTATGATAGTGAGTTTGAGAGAAGTGCTGATCCTTCAATCAACAAACTTATATTTAACTGCAAGAGGTTCTGCTCCTACTTCTGATAAATTGATAAATTGTAGTCTCGACAGTCATCACAGCTGAACACGGAAGGAATCTAGAAGTACATATTCTTCCATAAGAATACTTTTCACTGGATTAATAACCATGTCTATGCAGTTCAGAAAAAAAAATCATCCAGTGTTTTTGCTCCCAGTCACAATCCAGCAATCCTCGGAAATGTGCCTGTGCAGGCTCTGCGGTGATGACCCCACAGTTAAAAAGCCCACTGATGTTTACTGTCTCGGCTCAAAATGAATAGATGTTTAGGCTGCTGAGCTACCACTACGGGTGAAACAGTATCGCAGCATAAATTGGGAAAATTGGTGTTTCAATGGGCTAACACAATATTCTAATAGTGCTAATAATAAAAAAGGGTGATAGTATCTAATGATTGAATATCCTGGCTTCACATATTTTCCAGTCACCAAAGAGGAGAATCCTATTTATTAAATATTTTGTGTGTTAATGTGACAGAGATGATCATCGAGCCTACTTGAGCAGCAATCGGTGACACACAGAAAACTTTTCATCAGCAAGGGCAATGAAGAACTCAGGTGGTAGAGACAGGAACAGATTAGAGGATTTTACTATATTAGGTTTATTGCAGCCTTGATATCAGTCATTAGTAATTCCTTCTTTATGTGAAATGGTTTCATCTTTGTGCTGCTGATTTTAGCCATTATCTGATAAATTTCATTAGCGACGATTAAAAACAGGAGTGATGGACAGTTTCAGCTCAATTTTTCCTGAGATGCCAATTTTAAGACATATTTGCACTCACAATCTCAGCGAGGGATGGATATAAAAAATAGACCAGTGCTGTGAAAAATATATATTTTTAAATGCACACAACTGTGTCATTTCTAGGTAGTGAATGGAATTTGATAAAAATGTTACCAGAAATAAGAGACCATTGGATAGAGAGAATCATTCCAAGGACCTATATGATTCACAGCAAATAAGCTACCAAATTGTGCTTGCTGCACAGCACTCCTGAGTTATGTTGGTGTTGGCACAAATCATATATATTTTTTATTTATACATTTTACATATATGCAATAGATATAAACAATAAAAGGCAATGTTTTAAAGGGCTACATTTATGTGAGTAGGCCACCATTTCCTGGGACACCTACCTTTAAATAAAAGTGATACATATGGTGAAGTGATGTTCTGCAACACCACATTCATGATGTGATCATTGTGAATGTTCCTATAACATATTTTACAGCCAAATGCAATGCTGCATGATACTACTGCATTAAATAATGTTCTGGTGGTCATAAAAACATAAGAAATAGGAGCAGGAGTAGGCCATTCGGCCCTTCGAGCCTGCTCCGCCATTCAATGAGATCATGGCTGATCTTCTGCCTCAACTTCATTCACCAGCCCTATCGCCATATCCCTTGATGCCTTTACAAGTCAGAAATCTATCGACTTCTGTTTTGAATATACCCAATGACTGAGCCTCCACAGCCCTCTGGGGTAGAGAATTCCAAAGATTCACCACCCTCTGTGTGAAGAAATTTCTTCTTATCTCAGTCCTGAATGGCCTACCCTTTATCCTGAGGCTGTGGCCCCTGGTTCTAGACTCCCCAGCCAAGGGAAACTTTCTCCCAGCATCCACCCTATCAAGCCCTGTAATAATTTTGTATGCTTCAATGAGATCCCCTCTCATTCTTCTGAATTCAAGAGAATACAGGCCTAGTTTACTCAATCTCTTCTCATACGACAGTCCCGCCATCCCAGGAATCAATCTCGTGAACCTTCGTTGCACTCCCTCTATGGCAAGTATATCCTTCTTAGGTAAGGAGACCAAAATTATACACAGTACTCCAGGTGTGGTCTCACCAAGGCCCTATATAATTGGAGTAAGACTTCTTTACTCCTGTACTCAAATCCTCTTGTAATGAATGCCAGCATACCATTTGCCTTCCTTATGGCTTGCTGCACCTGCACATTCACTTTCAGTGACTCTTGTACAAGGACACCCAGGTCCCTTTGAGTATCTGCATTCCCCAATCTTTCACCATTTAGGAAATACTCTGCCTTTCTGTTTTTTCTACCAAAGTGGATAACTTCACATTTATCCACATTATATTCCATCTGCCATGTTCTCGTCCACTCACTGAGCCTGTTGAGATCCCCTGGAAGCCTCTTCACATCTTCTTCACAACTGACACTGCCACCTAGCTTTGTATCATCAGCAAATTTGGAAATGTTACATTTAGTCCCCTCATCCAAATCATTGATATAGATTCTGATTAGCTGGGGCCCAAGCACCAATCCTTCCAGTACCCCATTAGTCACAGCCTGCCATCCTGAAAAAGACCCGTTTATCCCTACTCTTTGTTTTCTGTCTGTTAACCAATTCTCAATCCATGCTAGTATATTACCCCCAATTCCATGTGCCCTAATTTTGTTCACCAATCTCTTGTGTGGGACCTTATCGAAGGCCTTCTGAAAATCCAAATACACCACATCTACCGGTTCCCCTTTGTCTACTCCACTAGTTACATCCTCAAATAACTCCAATAGGTTTGTTAAACAGGATTTCCCTTTCATAAATCCATGTTGATTCTGCCCAATCTTACTATTAGTTTCTAAGGGGGAAAAATTCAGTTGGCTGCGCCTCCCATTAGCGCCTTAAGAGGGCGCTAATGGGGCGCAAAGCATCTAGTGCCCAGGCGCGGCGAAGTTTGCGCCGCTCGTGAAATTAACTAGACATTTTGCGGCGGCGCTAAACACTACCGCCACGATCTCCTGCGCCGGCAGATCGTGACGTCAGTCGAGTGGATATTGAGTGGCGCCCGCTGCCTTACCGCCTGACGCTAGCAACGACAGGTTGAGGGGAACGTTCTGCAGTCATGAAGGGAAAGGGGGAGTGCTATTTAAAGGTGACCGCTTCCTGCCTTTTATTGTTGGTGCCATTTTTGAACTACGCATTCTGAGAGAGAGAGAGAGAGAGACTTCTGGAGAGATTCAACGTTGTGTGAAGGAGTTTTGGGTACTGAGCAGCACTTTGCAGGTTCATTTTGATTTGCCATTCCTTGTATCGATTTAGAAGAGACTGTGGGGGCTGCACTCTGAGCTCTTTGCCTGGTACTCTCCACTGTTCTTTCCAGCAGATTTGATGTGCAGGTTTCTCCAGGCCGAGATTCAAGGCTGCAATGAGCAGGATGTGGATGGAAAGCAAGATCAACCATCCCCTTTAAGAACTGGCCCGTGCCATTGTGTGTGTGTTCCATTGCTGACTGACATTACATGAGCTTCGCCAACGCTCTGAGGTAGCGCCTCGCTCCTCGGCCTTTGCGCCTTAAGACAGGTGTGAAGCGCCTGATTTAGCGCTCCAATCAACTCCAGGGGCGATAAAAGTCAAGTTTGCAGTCGGTGGCGATAATTAGCGCCAGGCGCTAATCTTTGCGCCCGGCCGATAATTGCGCCCCAAATGGGGCGATACTGAATTTCTCCCCCCAAGTGCCCAGTTATTGCATCCTTTATAATAGATTCCAGCATTTTCCCAACTACTGATGTGAGGCTAACAGGTCTGTAGTTCCCCGTTTTCTCTCTCCCTCCTTTCTTAAATAGCGGGGTTACATTTGCTATCCTCCAATCTGCAGGAACCATTCCAGAATCTATAGAATTTTGGAAGATGACAACCAATACGTTCACTATCCCAATGGCCACCTCTTTCACAACCCTAGGATGTAGGTCATCCGGTCCTTGAGATTTATCGACTTTTAGTCCCATTAATTTTGCTAGTACTTTTTTTACTAATAATAATTTCTTTAAGTTCTTCATTCTCGCCACACCCTTGGTTTTCTTGTATTTCTGGGAGGTTTTTTGTGTCTTCCTCCGTGAAGACAGAGACAAAGTATTTATTTAATTTCTCAGCCATTTCCTCATTCCCCATTATAAATTCTCCCATCTCTGACTGTAAAGGACCTACATTTACCTTCGCCAGTCTTTTCCTTTTCACATACCTATAGAAGCTCTTACAATCCGTTTTTATATTTTTCACTAGTTTGTGCTCATATTCCATTTTCCCTTTCTTTATCAATTTCTTGGTCCCCCTTTGCTGATTTCTAAAAAGATCCCAATCCTCAGGCTGACCGCTTTTTCTGGCAACTTTATATGCTTCCTCCTTTGACTTAATACTAGCTTTAATTTCTTTTGTTAGCCATGGTTGGATCACTTTTCCTTTTGGGTTTTTATGCCCTAGAGGAATATATGTTTGTTGCAAATTATGCATTATTTCCTTGAATGTTAGCCATTGTATGTCCACCTTCATACCTTTTAGTGTAGTCTCCCAATCTACCGTGGCCAACTTGTCCCTCATACCCTTGTAATTTCCTCTGTTTAGATTGAAGACCTTAGTTTCAGATTGGACTACATCACTCTCAAACTTAATGTAAAATTCAATCATATTATGGTCACTTGTCCCTCAAGGCCCCTTTACCACAAGATTATTGATTAGCCCTTTCTCATTACACAGTACCAGATCCAGAATAGCCTGTTCCCTGGTTGGTTCCTCCACATACTGATCCAGGAAACCATCTCGCATGCATTCCAAGAATTCGTCCTCCACACCATTAGTGGTAATTTGATTTGCCCAGTCAATATGTAGATTAAAGTCCCCCATGATTACCGTATTGCCCTTGTTACATGCACTTCTAATTTCTTGATTGATACTGTGCCCTACATTACTACTACTGTTTGGTGGCCTATACACAACTCCCACCAATGTTTTCCACCCTTTGCTGTTTCTTAGCTCCACCCAAACTGATTCCAGTTCTACATCACAATCTGCCAAGCCAAGATCTTTTATCTCTACCGTACCGATCTCATCCCTGATTAACAGTGCTACGCCACCTCCTTTTCTTTTTTGTCTGTCCTTCCTAAATGTTGAGTACCCTGGAACATTCATTTGTGGAAAGCCCAATTATTGCTTTGGACTCGCCATCAATTATATAAATCAAGTTTATTCCATGGCCATGAGTAATACAAATTATTATATTTAGATGCCTTGCATATTAATGTAGGATTGTCCAATGTATGGTAGTGTTTGATTGCTATTGGTTCTCAGTAGCCAATTGGTCTTGTGGGATTTTGCTATGTGCAAAATAGCTGCCAAGTTTTCCTACACAGTAGCACTGACTGCACTTCAAAAAAGTAATTAACTGAATCTGGAGAGCTTTGAGGTATCCCGACACATGATAAGTACTATATAAATGGAACTTCTTTCTTTAGCCAATAATGTTTTGATTTCTAACATTTTGAAATGTTTTTACTAATTTGGCCTGTAAAGGATTTTGGTTTAATTTATATTATGACGTTATTATGAAGTTAGATTCATTTCACAAAGGGTTAACTCCAAGAGACATCTCCTCTTAGGCAGTCCCTTGGAACCGAGGATGACTTGCTTCCACATTAAAAATGAGTTCGCAGGTGACTGATGAGTCCAATGCGGGACCTACAGTCTCTGTCACAGGTGGGGCAGACGGTGGTTGAAGGGGTGGGTGGGTGGGGTGCTTGAGTTGACGTGCGCTCCTTGCGCTTGGCTTCCGCTTGCTCCCGGCGAAGAGACTCGAGGTGTTCGGCGCCTTCCCGGATGCTTCTCCTCCACTTTGTGCGGTCTTGGGCCAGGGATTCCCAGGTGTCGGTGGGGATGTTACACTTTTTCAAGGAGGCTTTGAGGGTGTCCTTGAAGCGTTTCCTCTGCCCACCTGGGGCTCTCTTGCCGTGCCGGAGCTCCGAGTAGAGCGCTTGTTTTGTGAGTCTCGTATCGGGCATGCAGACAATGTGACCCTGTCCATCGGAGCTGATCGAGCGTGGTCAAAGCTTCAATGCTGGGGATGTTGGCCTGGGCGAGAACACTGACGTTGGTGCGCCTATCCTGCCAATAGATTTACAGGATCTTGCAGAGGCAGCGTTGGTAGTACCTCTCCAGTGCTTTGAGGTGCCTGCTGTACATGGTCCATGTCTCTGAGGCATACAGCAGGGCGGGTATCACTGCTGCTCTGTAGACCATGAGCTTAGTGCCGGGTTTGAGGTCCTGGACTTCAAACACTCTCTTCCTCAGGCGACCGAAGGCTGCACTGGCACACTGAAGGCGGTGTTGGACTTAGTCATCGACATCTGCCCTTGTTGACAGTAGGCTCCCGAGGTATGGAAAGTGGCCCACGTTGTCCAAGGCCTTGTCGTGGATTTTGATAATCGGGGGGCAGTACTGTGTGACGGGGGCAGGTTGGTAGAGGACCTTTGTCTTATGGATGTTTAGTGTAAGGCCCATGCTCTTGTACGCTTTGGTGATAATCAAGGGTTAACTCCAAGAGACACACACGCTTTCTGGGATGTTGGTTAGGACTATTAGTTGAAATACCCGACAAAGCAGTTTTCAACAATTTTGTATTCTCAGATATCATATCAGTTCTGAGACAATGGGGAGTCATTCAACACATTCCAGAGCCGTTCACACTTTTACTACCAGAATGGTCTGATTCAAGATGCCAACAGGGGCCTTAGCTAAACAGACAATGTAGCAGACATAGCTCCCACACCAAGGGGAAGGTTTCTCATTCAAGGTCATAGCTTTGATCGGCAGCTCAGTAAGCCAATCCTCAATGCAGAGAGTTTAAGCATTATCACTGGGAAACTTAATCAGTGACAAAATCAGTAATTAATGGGTGGGTGGACTGAAACTATTTTGTACCCAAAATTCCATTATTGTAGTGGGTGCAATGAGTGCATTATAGTCGAATTAAATTGCGCACACACACAGCATTTTCATCCAACTGTAGCAGAGTTGAATTGCACATGCACACATAGCATTCCTCAAATCACTTTACGTGGTTGCAATGTCGATTGTTGGTGGAATCTGTGTTTTGGCAACAGTTGCTTCACAACAGCAAGCAGGCTACAGAAGAAAAAGGCGAATGTGGACGATGAGGCTTCACCTAGTCTAAAAATATATTGGCAAAGGATAATCATGAGAAATGCAACGTGAGGCAATTAAGTTCAGTGGACAGGTTCTGATGAACCCATGTTAACAGCTGTAGACAGATTTAGAATGACCTCCTGTAAGTGTATCTGCCTTATTGGTAGCTGTGAAGGTCATTGCAACCAAAATATCCACACAACTGGTTCCTTCATGTGAATAACTTTACTGTACTTATAAGATAAAATAAAATTATTTTTATCGAGGCTATGAACAAAAGGTGGGATTTTTCAAATAAGGAAGCTTGTTGGATATCAAATATTTAACACTTTAGTTGCTATTTTGATTCATAAGAATAGGTTGATGAATGACAAGTAACTGGAAATTTCAATCCTGAATTTAAAAAAAAGTATTTTTCAATTTACATATCCGGATAATATTTTGTGGTCATAAACTGAGGAGTGTCAATGCTGGGGAACAAAACCATTTAATGCTTTTGGCAGTTAGTGTTAGCATCAAGCACTCCCGGATCAAGTATAGGGGAGGTCAGATGATTTACTCAGCTCCATCATCATTACTGAACTATAACCTTAGAGAACTCCTCCCACTGCATCAGAGTATTCCTTCCGACGCCACAACACTACTGTGGGCTACTGCCAGTCTGCACTCACCCCTCTCCCGTTCGCCTCCCAGCACCTACCTGAGGGCTGCTTCCGCCGCCACAGCCAGCCAGAATTGGTCCCCAGGAGACTGGCGAGCTGCCTCAGGAGACCCGACAGCCACCCGCAGCTCACTCAAATTATTCAGATGAGGCCCAAGGCCCGATTTTGAACAAGCTTCGGGCCTCTGGTATCTGGTGTCCGCTGCAAGCCTGTCGACCATTTTGGGGCTGAAAATGAGCCTAAACAAATTTCTCCACCACTCTCACTTTCATCAATGGCATGTGCAGGCACTGCTAATGCTGAAGACCTGGCTCTTGAACAGGGAATATGTGCAGTGGCAATTGCTGCTAGACAGACGAGACAGACTCAGTCAGGACACTTTTACAGATCAACAGAGCAATATTATTTGGAAGAGATCTGCCTCCTCTCACTGCCCTCTCACTACAGTCCAAGTAATTACATAGAATTACATAGAACATACAGGACAGAAACAGGCCATTCGGCCCAACCAGTCCATGCCGGCATTTATGCTCCACTCGAGCCTCCTCCTGTCTTTCCTCATCTAACTATCAGTAAAAAAAAAAGGACTTGCATTTATATAGCGCCTTTCACGACCCGGTAAAACCTTTGCTCCTCACTTCTAGCCATCACATCCTAATCCTGAGCCTCAACATCTGTTTCCCATGGTCCTACAAGACAAGCAATCCTTATCAAATATTCCAGTGATTTAGTACAACTACTTACAGAAACTTGACTTGTTTTTCTCACAGTACACGCCTCTTGTGCCCACGTAAGTTTTTCTCTGCCCTACTCTATGTGCCAACTGAGGGCCTGGAGTCTGAGATGTCAACAGCAGCTGCAAAATATTACCACCCTCTTGGGATGAAAGTGACCATTGTCTCATGGCCTTGAAGTCCTTAGTTGAACATGGGTCAGGCCGACTCTTTGTCACGGGCACCTTAGTAGCCTGGTCCTGCAAAGTTGAAGGCTTCTTTAGGGAGCTGATGGAGTGCTCATCTGTGTTGCTGCCATAAGGGGAGGGAGCCTCTGAGGCATGCACACTAGTTTTTCACTGGTACTGGGAACAAGATTCTGGTTACCAGTGATCAGCCACAGAAGAGCCCTCACAAATTCAAGTCGTCGCAACATCCGAGAGAGAGCGAGTCAAGTGGTTATTCTCCAGCCTCTCTGAGCTGCTGTCCTCTATACTTTGCATTCTGGTTGACACTGACCTCTCCAAATGGCCTCCAAGACCTGCAGTCCTTCATTCCACGCTTCCACGTTGAGTTGACTGACTTGCCTGGATTTCTCATGAAGTGGGGGAAGTTTGGAAATGCTGCTGCAGCAAAGCTTTCTCTAGTTTGCCCTGCAATGAGCTGAAGCCCTCTTGGAATTGTTGATATACAGCTGACAGTGGACTCCAGATATCCCAGTCATACGCTGCACATCTTGGGAGAGTTCACGCGGAACCACCATATGTATTTGACGCTCTGCTGGCATTCTTCTCTTCGTGGCAGGACCTCGGAGATCATCATTCATGCACTTTCCAGCCAGGGGCTGACGTCTCTTGTGCTTCCCCTCAGCTACATCAGCTTCTACTGCATCCTTGTGCTGTGTCTCACCTCATGGCAATTTTCAACTACACTGTAGCCCCTTGAGTGGATGTCTCTGGGCTGTGAGTGCAAGGGAGCTGGTGAATAACAGGGTGGGTGAGTGGTCACCAACATTGTCATAGGTAGAGGCGATTCCTCTTCAGCATCCTTCTCATCTATCTCCTGGCTTTCAACCCCTGAAGGGAAAAACAGTACTGTTAACTTTGGTCTTAATCGGCTACTTTGTGAATCTCTTACAATGAAACTCGTAGCTGGTGGACAGATTGAAGAATACATAGAAACATTAAATAAGAAAGGTTTTACATTCTCACAAACCGGCCAAAGACTCCCACATCTCCATTCCCAACTTCCAGGTCAGAGTTGAATCCAATGATTGCCAGTGCTTTCTCCTCTTGTGGTATTAAATGGCAGATTGGTACAGTTTCTCCCCCTGTGGCCTGTAGTTCCCTGGCATTATGTGCGGTCTTCCCCTGCAGGAGAAATACATTAAGCTTATGAGCTTCTGCAGTCTCCAGATCCTGCAGTTACAATGTCAGGATTTGTGGAATGGATAGTATAATGGTAGGCAGTAGAAAGTAAGAGACTTCAATGAGTAAGCATGCATTATAGGATGTGAGACAATTGATATCACTCCCAAGTTACATTGCTTCTGGGACAAGAAACAAGGTGCCACGTGATACCCTAAAGGGCATTGCTTGACTATTGCTCCAGGGAATACCCATTTGTTTCTCTGTGTTTTGGTAAGCGGCCCTATTATTCAGCTGACAGTACACTGACCTTTGCTGACCTCGTGAAGTCATTAAACTACTTCCGACACTGTAAGGAATCCTTGCGGTTATGGAGGTCCTACTCACAGCCTTCCACATGAGCTGCATTTCTGTACGTGATGGTCTCTTTTGCTTCCCTCCTTTCTCTAATTTGGGACAGCAGCACTTCTACATCAGTCTCTGAGAAGGTAGATGCTCGCCTTTTCTCTTCTGCTGCAGCAGCCATTCCATTCCCTCTTGCAAAAGCCTGCTCATCCCTTTAACTGCATGCAGTCCTTTACGAACATATGAAAATGACGTACAGGAAAAGACCAGCTGGTCCATTGAGCCTGTCGCATACAGTAATGGCGCAACTGAGCATCATGATCCCCAATGCCCCCCATCCACCAGCAGCCACATAATCCCCTGGGAGAGAGAAACAGATTACAACACTACACCTTTGCTCCGCTCCTTTCTGAATTTCCTCCTTTTCGTCATATCTGGCTCACTGCTAGTGGGACTTATACACTTGTCCTGCTAGCATTATGGAAACAACAACATAGTAACATTTTCAGGCAAGGGAAGACCTTCAGCTCATCCAGCCCACCTATCCACAGTATTCCATTGGTGCATGTCTACTAACCCAGAATCACATTTATTAACAAGAACCTATCTAGTTCATTCTTGAAACCCATTAAGGTTTCTTGTTGCACCACCTGTGCCAGCAATCTGTTACATACTTACCACCCTTTTAGTAAAAAAGTTCTTCTTGCACTTCCTATTTTCTTTTCTTGTCCTTAATTCGTAAGTATGATTCATTGTGCTTAAATTCTGTACATGTAGAAAAGGTTACTTGGATCCAATTTGTCCAAACCTTTCATAGTTTTAAACGCTTGTATCATATCCTCTCAGTCATTTTTCAAGAAATATATTTTCTTAATATGAGGTAAATGGGGTTTACCCATTAGTTGATGAGAATTGTTCAAGGATATCTTGATAGACTTCCATGAAAATCCCACCAGTTCAGCCAGAGACTGAACCATGAATATTCTGGCAAGAAATCAAAAAGCATTTCTATTGAAATAATGACAGGATGTCAAGTTTCCTCTTTGCAAATACTGGCACGATATCAAGGTACATCCACGTGGTCCAAACTGTTTTGGAGTAAAAAATAAATCCAATTTTCTAATTTAATTACAGCCAAAACAACTTCAAGTCTGTACAGGATTGTTTTATTGCAGTGAATCAGTAATTAGAATATTGTCATGTAGACAAAGCTGTAAGTAAGTATAAATATAGCAGCTTATTAAACTCTCCAAAACTTCTGAAAGAGTTTCACATATAATGAATTACTTTGAATTGCAGTGACTGTTGTTATGTAAACAAAATGGAAACCATACATGAAGATAGCAATGGGATGAATGACCACTTAATTTAACTTTGGTAGTTTGGTTGAGGGAGGCTTATTGCCCACAACACCAGGAAAACTATCTGCTCTTGATATAGTACAGTGAAATCTTTAACATCTACCTAAACAGGCAAACAAAACTTTGATTTTGGTGTCTCCTCTGAAGGACGAGACTCTCTCTAGTATTGCACTAAATTATTTGCTCAAGCCCTGGAGTGGGACTTGAATGCTCAAGCTTCTGACTCAGAAGAGAAGTTGCTATCAACTAAACCAAGCTGTTCAAAATGTATGTAATACAAAACAATTTTTTTTTTTAAATTGAAGATTCTGGAAATACACAGAAGTTCCTTCAGCACCTGTCCTGCAAAGAGAAAAGACACTTAACCCTTTGTCAGAAGATAAGCAAGCATTTTGATAGGGTTGGAAAAAAGGGGGGAAAACAACAGGTACTCCAATCAGAGAGAGGATGTTAATGAGTTATTAATGAGTTAAATGTCCTTCAACATGCTTAATAGAAAAGAAGAAATTGTTAGATGAAATAAAAGATAAATTCAGTGAGGCAATGAAAAGACATTAAAAGAACAAAAGTAGGGAGAAATAGCTAACATGATGAAAAGGCACGGATTGACCCTGACAAGGAAAAAGACAAGAAAATGTAGAAAATTGAAGGGAAAAAATCCTGCAAAAGCAAGAAATCTGAAATGAATAGAAAATGTTGGAAATATGATAGGTCTGCCAATCCTGGAAAAAAAAGGCAAAATTTCCGACCACAAACTCTAACCAAGGATCTATCCATAAGAACATAAGAAATAGGAGCTGGAGTAGGCCATTTGGCCCATCAAGCCTGCTCCGTCATTCAACAAGACCATGGCTGATCTTCTACCTCAACTCCACCTTCCTGCACTATCCCCATATCCCTTAATTCCCTTCGTTCCTAAAAATTTATCGACCTCTGTCTTGAATATACTCAACGACTGAGCATCCACAGCTCTTTGGGGTAGAAAATTCCAAAGATTCACAACCCTTTGAGTGAAGAAATTTCTCCTCAGCTCAGTCCTAAATGGCCTACCCCTTATTCTGAGACTGTGACCCCTGGTTCTAGATTCCCCAGCCAGGGGAAACATTTTCCCATCATTAACCCTGTCAAGCCCCTTAAGAATTTTATATGTTTCAATTAGATCACCTCTCATTCTTCTAAACTCTAAGGAACATAGGCCTAGTCTACTCAATCTCTCCTCATAGGGCAATCCCCTCATCCCAGGAACCAGCCTAGTGAATCTTTGCTGCACTCCCTCTAAGGAAAGTATGTCTTTCCTTAGGTAAGGAGACCAGAACTGTACACAGTACTCCAGGTGCAGCCTCACCAATGCCCTGTATAATTGTAGTAAGACTTCTTTACTATTATACTCTAATCCCTTTGTAACAAAAGCGAACATACCATTTGCTTTCCTAATTGCTTGCTGTACCTGCATGTTAACTTTCTGTGATTCATGTACAAGGACACCCAGGTCCCTCTGAGTGCAAACATTTCCCAGTCTCTCACCATTCAAAAAATATTCTGCTTTTTTGTTTTTCCTACCAAAGTGGATAACTTCACACTTCCCCACATTGTATTCCATTTGCCATGTTCTTGCCCACTCAGTCAACCTGTCTATATTTCTCTGCAGCTTCTTTGCATCCTCCTCACAGATTACTTTCCCACCTAACTTTGTATCATCAGCAAACTTGGATACGTTACACTCAGTCCCTTCGTCTAGTCATTAATATAGATTGTAATTAGCTGAGGCCCAAGCACTGATCCTTGCAGCACCCCGCAAGTTACAGCCTGTCAACCTGAAAAAGTCCCATTTATTCCTACTCTCTGTTTAACCAATCCTCAATCTATGCTAATATATTACCCCAAATACCATGGGGGAAAAATTCAGTATCGCCCCGTTTGGGTCGCGATTATCAGCCGTGCGCAAAGTTTAGCGCCTGGCGCTAATTATCACCTCCGACTGCAAACTTGACTTTTATCGCCCCTGGAGGTGATTGGAGCGCTTAATCAGGCGCTACACACCTCTCTTAAGGCGCAAAGGCCGAGGAGTGAGGCGCTAACTCAGAGCGCGGGCGCAGCGCAGGTGATGTCAGTTAGCGATGGAACACAGACACACTGGCGCCGGCCAGTTCTTAAAGGGGAGGCTCGATCTTGCTCTCCAGCCACACCCTGCTCATTGCAGCCTTGAATCTTGGCCTGGAGAGACCTGTGTCTAAATCTTGCAGCCAAGGACTATGGAGAGGGCCAGGGAGCGAGCACAGCGCTTCAGCGAGCGGGCCTTGGAGGCTCTGGTTGGCGCGGTGGAGCGCAGAAGATCAATACTGTACCCAGAGAGTGGCAGGAGGCCTTTGCCGCGTGATTACAGAAGAGTGTGGAGGGAGGTGCCACAGAGCGTATCCTCAAGAAGCATGGTGCACAAGACCCATATACAATGTAGAAAAAAGTTCAACGATCTCACTTGGGTCGTCAGGGTGAGTGGCTTTTTTTCAATACCTCTCCATCCCTCCATCTCAACCTCACTCTATGGCCAGAGGGTCTTAAAACCTCAATGCCCAACACTCATCCAACACCTATGGCCCTCTCATGAAACACACACGCACATTCCATACTTTGCATACAGTAAGGGCTATTCACCTATGGGAGGCACATCAGGCAAGACCATGGCTGCATAGAGTAAGGGCTATTCACCTATGGGAGGCACATCAGGCAAGACCATGGCTGTATATTTACTCAGACGCCGTCCTTTTTCTTGCAGGCCAAGCTATCTCATAATAGGAGACAGCAGCAACGGACGGGTGGAGGGCGGCCTTAGCTGCAACCCCTCAGCGATCTTGAGGAGCACGTCCAGAGAATTGTGGCAAGCCGGGTGATCGGTCCCGTCGCCACTGGAGACGCCGACCCCGTTCTGGACAGCAATAGTAAGGTCATCACCTTTTTGTTCTCTCTCCTTCCACTTGTCCCTCACAACACCAGCCTTTGACACTTTCAATCCAACTTACTAAATCGCTGCACTTATTCCTCCCTTACTGCCCCCCTGTCCTGACGCTAAAGCCACTCTTGTACCTCCCTGCTTTCAGATGGTGATTCACCAGCTGAGGAGAAGGGCCCTCAAGCTGCCAGTGGGAGCGAAGCCGCAGGCGAGGAGGAAGAGGAAGCTGGAGCATCAGCGCCACCCTCTCCCGAGGAAGCCCATGCCCACACTGGGAACACGCCTTCCCTGGAGGGGAGCAGGGGGGAAGGGTCTGATGAGGGTAAAGCTCCAGGACCCAGCGGGCTGTAGCAACGCCATGGGGGTAGGGAAGCTCGGGGGCCTTCTCCCCGGAGGGAGAGTAGGCCAGCGAGTCCTGCTGCACTGGATGCAGAGGAGGAGCGGCTCATCGCTGAAATGAACACCCAGGCAGTGGACATGCACACTGCGCTCATGGGTGCAGTGGGAAGGGTGCCCGAATGCATTGAATCACTGGCAAGGGGTGTGGAGCACTTCGTTGTAGCACAGGCGGATGCCACGCTAAAGCTTAGTGCTGCAATTCAGTCACTGGCTGCCATGACCCCATCTCAGACTGCTCGCATGCAGACTCAGATTGAGGTCACGCAAGCACTGACTGCTGCCATTGTCGCTGGTTCGGACACATTTCCCCGGGGCTCTCACCGCGCTGCAGCAGGCCAGCAATCTATGCTCCAGCAGATTGCTCCGGATGCTGAAGTGCTGCCCAGTGGGAGTGCCAGTGTGTCGGTTGAGCAGGGAGTTGCTGTCCTCTCTCAAGGTGACAGCATTCCTGCCGCCACCACTGTCACTTCTCCATTGCACTTGCCACCGCCTGTAGGACAGACTGCTGCCGCCTATGCAGAGTTGGTGAAGTCTGCAGCCGGGCCCTCCAGGCCCAGAGCTGGTCGAGGCCGTCCTTCAAGGGCATCTGCAGTCTCAGGTTCTGACAATCAGCAGCCTTCCACCAGCCTTGCTGCAGCCACTGGGGCCCCATTACGGAGGAGCAGTAGGGTGGGAAGGGGGGAAGTGCGCAAGGGAAGGAGATCACCCTCGAAGGGCAAAAAGTAGGAGGTGTGACAAAATGTTGGTCAATTTTTTATTAAAGGCCGAGGTTCGTGGTCAAACTTTTGTTTAGTGTTTTGGACATTTCTCCAGGTTGAGAGAACCAGTTATGTTAATGACTGTTTTTTTGTGTTTCTTTCTATTAGTTTGTCATGAGGAAATGACACACACAGAATTTGTAAAATAAATAAGTTTTTGTATTCAAAATGTACATGTTTGGTCTTTGCAATCATTGCTGCCTTGGCCGGCTTAGGGGTTGTGGGTTGGTTTCATTCATGTTGTTCTCAATGGCAGAAGCCATTTCCTCAGCAGGGGCCTAGAAGCGGCTTGCTATCAGCCGTTGACGGACGGCCCTTCCAGTTTCTACATTGTGGGCCTCCCTCCCGCCTTGCTGCTGCTGATGATCATCCTCCTCCTCTTCCTCCTCCTCCTCTGGTGGTGCTCCAAGGCCTGGTGGCATTGGCTGGGTCCTGAGGATTGCCAGGTTATGCAGTATGCAGCATACAACAACGAAGAGGGAGACTCGCTCAGGCGAGTACTGCAGGGCTCCTCCAGAATGGTCCAGACAGTGGAACCGTTGCTTGAGCACGCCGATTGTGTGCTCAACGATGTTCCTGGTAGCTAGATGGCTGTCATTGTACCGTAGCTCAGCAGGGGTGTTGGGCGTACTGAGCGGTGTCATCAGCCAGGTGCACAGTGGATATCCCTTGTCCCCAGGAAGCCAACCACCTGGGTGATGCGGTGCCTGGAAAAGTTCTGCCACAGTAGTCTGGCGCAGGATGTATGCATCGTGGCTGCTGCCAGGATAACAGGCATTGACAGTGAGTATCAGCTGTCTGTGGTCACAGACCAACTGCACGTTTAAGGAATGGAACCCCTTTCGGTTGCTGAAATCCTCTGCATTCTCATGTGGAGCACGCAAAACCACATGCGTGCAGTCAATGACGCCCTGCACCATGGGGAAGCCCGCTATCCTCGCAAAGCCCATAGCGTGTTCATGCTGCTTGGCCGGGGTCATGGGGAAAGAGATGTACTCTCGTCTCCTTTTATAGAGGACATTTGTGACCTGACGGATGCAGTAATGGACCGCGAACTGGGAGATATTGGCGATGTCCCCAGTAGCTGATTGAAATGAGCCAGTGGCATAAAAATTGAGAGGCACTGTTATCTTCACTGCCACCGACAGAGACGTCCTGCTTCTCAGTTGAGGCTGCAGATCTGGCTGCAGCAGGTGGCAGAGCTCAGTGACCACCTCCTTGCTGAAGCGCAGCCTTCGCAAACACTGCTCCTCAGACATATTAATGTAGGAGAATTGTTGACGAAATACCCTGGGAGGGTAAGATCTCCTGTACAGAGGCCTGTTGACCCTCCTCCGTCTGGCCATGATTGCCACTCTCTCTCTGCGTCTCTGTGGCCTCCGATTCTGCTGGCGCAGGACGACGCCCCCAATTAGTGCAGCCCCCATAGTCTCTTGGCAATCAAAGTAATGAAGATCAAAAACCAAAGTACCTGCAAATTTATGCTCAGTAGCCAAAACTACTTCACACAGCGTTGACTCAATGCAGAAGTCTCTCTTTCTCTCTCTCAATATCTCTCTCTCTCAGAACGAGTGGTGCAAAAATGTCTACCACAGAAAAAGCCAGGAAGAGGCCCCCTTTAAATAGCGCCCCCATAGCGACTGGGAAGCATTCCAGTCTACCTGTCGTTGGTTGCGCCAGGTGGAAAGGATGGGGGCGCCACTCAATTTCCGTTCCGGGGCGCCCCAAGGGCGTTGCACACTCGAATGACGTCAAGATCGGCGTGCGCAGGAGATCGGGGCGGTATTGTTTAGTGCCGCCAGCAAAATGTCCGGTCAATTTCACGAGAGGCGCAGATATCGCCGCACCCGGGCGCTAGCTGCTTTGCGCCCCATTAGCGCCTTCTTAAGGCGCTAACGGGAGGCGCAAACCAACTGAATTTATCCCCCCATGAGTCTTATTTTGTGTAATAACCTCTTGTGGCGCCTTATCGAAAACTTTTTGAAAATCCAAATACATTACATCCACTGGTTCCCCCTTATCAATCCTACTAGTTACATCTTCAAAATACTAACAGATTTGTCAAACATGATTTCCCTTTCATAAAACCATGTTGACTCTGTCTAATCATATTATGATTTTCTAACTGCCCTGTTACCATGTCCCTAATAATAGATTCTAGCATTTTGCCTACTACTGATGTCAGGCTAACTGGCCTATAGTTCCCCGTTTTTTCTCTTTCGCCTTTCTTAAATAGCGGGGTTATGTTTGCTACCTTCCAATCCTTGGGGACTGTTCTGGAATCTAGGGAATTATGGAAGATTAATACCAGTGCATCCACCATCTCTGCAGCTACCTCTTTTAAAACCCTAGGATGCAGGTCGTCAGGTCCGGGAATTTGTCGCCACTTAGTCCCATTAATTTCTCCAGTACTATGTCTTTACTTATACTGATTTCTTTAAGTTCCTCATTCTCTCTAGCCCCTTGGTTTCCCATTATTTCCAGAATGTTTTTTGTGTCTTCTATCGTGAAGACAGATACAAAATATTTGTTTAATGTCTCTACCATTTCCTTATTGTCCATTATAATTTCTCTTGTCTCTGCCTCTAATGGGCCCAAGTTTACTTTCACTAATCTCTTCCTATTTACATACCTATAGAAACGTTTACAATCTGTTTTTATGTCTCTTGCTAATTTACTCTCATATTCTTTTTTCTCTTTCCATATCAATTTCTTGGTCCTCCTTTGCTGAATTCTAAAATCCTCCCAATCCTCAGGCTTACTACTCTTTTTGGCAACATTATAAGCCTCTTCCTTTGATCTAATACTATCTTTAACTTCTCTTGTTAGCCACGGTTGGACCACTTTTCCTGTGGGGTTTTTGTGCCTGAAAGGAATGTATATGTTATAAATTATGTATTAATTTTTTTAATGCTAGCCATTGCTTGTCTACCATCATACCTTTTAATGTCGTTTCCCAATCTACCTTAGCCAACTCGCCCCTCATACCTACGTAGTTTGTTTTGTTTAGATTTAAGACCCAAGTTTTGGATTTAACTAAATCACTTTGAAACTCAATATAAAATTCTATCATATTATGGTCACTCTTCCCGAAAGGCCCCTTTTACTACAAGGCTATTAATTAACCCTTTCTCATTGCACAATACTAGATCTAAAATAGCCTGTTCCCTATATAGTTGGTTCCTCAACATACTGATCTAGAAAACTATCTTGTATACATTTTATGAATTCATCCTCCACACTATTATTGCAAATTTGGTTTGCCCAGTCTATATGTAGATTAGAGTCCTCCCTGATTACTGTATTACCCTTGTTACATACGGCTCTAATTTCCTGGTTTATACTCTGCCCTACATTACAACTAGTGTTTGGGGGCCTATAAACAACTCCTACCAATGTTTTCTGACCCTTGCTGTTTCTTAGCTCCACCCAAACTGATTCTACTTCTTGATTTTCAGAGCTAAGATCTTTTCTCTCTACTGTCTTTATCCCATCCTTTATTATCAGGGCTACCCCTCCTCCTTTTCCATTTTGCCTATCTCTTCTAAAAGTTAAGTATCCTGGAATATTTAGTTCCCAACCTTGGTCACTTTGCAACCATGTCTCCATAATGGTTATTAGATTAATTTCTATCTGCTCTATTAATTTATCTATTTTGCTGAGAATGATTCGCACATTCAGATATAGTGCCCTTAGCTTTAACTTTTTTCTATTTTTCCCTGATGTCACCTGAAATGTTAATGCACCTCCCCTATCCCCAAATACCAAAAGACCAGAGGGTTACAGAATGCCCAAGTGAAAGATGAAAGATGAGATACTCTTTGTTGTGCCTGGGGAACGCTCAGTTTCCAGGCATAGTGAAGAGGAAATTGGGACAGAGACCCATTGCATCAATGCTCTGTTCCCACAATGCTGCCTTGGAAGTCCTGGACGGCCCCAAAATGACATAATTTGGTCTTGTGCCTGCAGTAGGCACAGACCTGGTGTGAGAATGATAGTGAGTTAGAAGGAAGGGCAAACTTTGGGATCCAGAGAAGAAAATTATTTCTCTGGTGTCTACCTGCCTTTCTTCCACCACATTCCTGGACCACGGGATCCTTCTCCACTTTGCCAGATTTTCACAGAGTTATAGAATAGTACAGCGCAGAAGGAGGCCATTCGGCCCATCGAGTCTGCACCAGCTCTTTCACAAGAGGCCATAAAACACGAGAGAGCTGATGAAAGGTCATCGACCTTCTCTCTCCACGGGTGCTGCCTGACCTGCCGAGTATTTCCAGCATTTTCGGCTTTTATTTATGTAATATTAACCTAACCCATCCGACGGAGCAGCACCTGTTTTACACCCCGCCTTCAATGGAAAGTTAAATCGGGCGGGTTGCAAAACAGGAAGCCGATCCCATCCCGTCAGTTTCCCACAAGGCAGGTTTGGTTAAAGTTACCCCTCAGGAATAAGTTTACAGAACTAAGGCTGCAAGGTGACCGACGAGATCTGCTCTGCCAGGTTGTGTTGTGGGTTTCAGTCTTGCAATATCTGATACTTACCTCTGACTTATTTTCACCTGGATTCTTTTGTGCGTTTCTGTTTGATAAATCTGACCCTGCTGTCTGATCGGTGGTCCAGAATAGGTATTCATTCTAGATCTGTCTGAATATATCAATGATACTACTATACTGTGTTGTTCAAGCTGATATTCATATCATCCAATTTGTTTCTGGGAAATATTTTAACAAATGCACACAGCAGCCGGTAGTCGTGAATGTCAAACTAAAGGCGAATCTGCAGACTTATATTTCAGGAATATAAATACGAAACAAAATTCAAAGTTTAGAAAAAAAAGCAATTGCAATGTCAAGGTAGTGCCATGATCGGACTTAGCCTCTTAAAGGCACACTTTAAAAGTACATGTGTGTCCATAACCTGACCTTGATTACTCCTGCAGTATTCAATCATTCTTACTTTATGAATAGTCAAACATTTTATTATTCATTTACAATGGCAACTGCAGAGGACAATATAATAACAAAGTAATACTAGCAGATTCAAAGGGATTGTATTTGTGATCTCATTTAGAAACCTGAAACAACCTTCGCATTAGCAGTGGTTCCCATACAGGCCTCTACATATATTGGCATTTGAATAGATTCTTGCCTATACATTACTTTATATTCTAGACATGCAATAAAAAGGAGGGGTAGATTTCTAAAGATACTTCTGCCACCTTGTGGACTTAAGAGGAGTGCAGCCCTTATCTGTTAAAGCTGAAACATCCGACTTCCCACTGCAAAGGAATATAGGTTGGAGGCAACGGTTTACAGAAAATAAATCGCTGAGTGCCACCAGCCACACAACTCAAGATCACTGCTGGCACAGGTGAGCTACTTCAGCGATGTACATGTCAACTGTTGGCACTTTACACAAACAGTCGATGTTTGGACTCTGTATCTGCTTAGTTCAGATCTTTGGTTAAGAATCAGCATGTTGCTGGCCACATTCATACTTCCTGTGCTCTGCTGAGCTACCCCATTAGTCCAACTAGTTCAGTTTAAAGCAAACACATGCTGGTGCCTCATGTGGCTCCTTTCTATGGGACAAAATATAGAGTCCGAGTGGAGAGAAACTTGAGGGAGAGAGGTCGCGGTAAGCTGCAGAAATGCATGTTCTCAGGACACGATAAAATGAGGCTCTGAGCTAAGAGATATATTATTGACAGCAAACACAACACCTAGGCCGGAATTTTTCCGGTGCCAAGTGTGCGGGTTTGGGGGCGGGTCAGCAGTTAAATTCGTGGAAATTGACAGAGTGTCGGGAACCCGCCGTCATCCCGCCGTCTTCCGCATTTAACACGGGCACGTTTTGAGGCGCGCCACGGACCAGCTCGGGAGAGGTGGGCGACCTCATTGAGGTTATTAACCGCTTCTTGAGACACCCTTAACTGCCTTTTTAACATCAGGTTTTGGCTTTAACTTGTTGAGCATGGGATTGACGCACCTCGGGAACCTCGCCTGTGAAGGGGAGGGGGAAGCTCAGTGGCCATTGTGTGAGTCCATTAAATGACAGCTGGGAAAAACACAAGTACTCCCACCTTACACCTGCTTCCTTGCCTAAGGGAGAGGCTCTTGCTGACTCCATTTTGTGCAGAGATTTAGTTGTCAGGAGTTTGCAGGTCATTTCTGCAACCTCGCAACCCACTCTCAGCACATTGCTAGTCACCATTAGAACATTGAAGCATTGGCCCGCTGATCTCCACTTTACCTGCCATCTATTAGATCAGCATGGTGCCGCTTATGCTGTCTCGCCTTGAACATCAGAATCGGACCAAGATGAGCCCCAGCACCAACAACACCAGCAGCAACACCACCAGCAGCTTTCTCCTCAACGACCTGATGCTCCACAGGAGAGAGAGGATCAGCTCAGGGTTGCACTGTGCCGGAGGCGATACCCCCAACACAGGGTATACAGGCAGAGGATGAGCTTCCTGGACATGACTGAACAGCAGTGCTTCAGGAGGCTCAGGCTATCGCACCAGGTCATCGCAGACACTTGTAGCTTGCTGGAAGAAGACCTGCTGCCCAGAGGACCTGGTGGACACACCTTACCAGTGACTGTCAAAGTCACCACCGCCCTCAACTTCTTTGCCTCAGGCTCCTTCCAGGGATCTGCAGCAGACATTTGTGGGATCTCGCAGTCAGCCTCCCACAGATGCATCACCCAGGTGACTGATGCCATGTTTCACAAGTCAACCAATTATGTGACTGATGAAGCCAGTGTTACTGAGCGGTTGCTCGGCTTTACGGCTCTGGCTGGCTTCCCACAGGTGCAGGGCATCAAGGTACCCCCACTTCACCCAGGAGTGTTTGTGAACCGCAAGGGCTTCCACTCCCTCAATGTGCTGCTCATCTGCAACCATAGGAAGATCATCATGCATGTGTGCACCAGATTCCCTGGCAGCAGCCATGACTCTATCATGCTGCGCCAGTCCACCCTCCCTCAGCTCTTCACCCCTCCAAACAGACTTACCGGCTGGCTGCTTGGAGACAAGGGCTATCCACTAAAGATGTGGCTGATGACACCCTTGAGGAGGCCAAGCAGTGAGTCCGAGGAGCGCTTTAATGACAGCCACATTTCCACCAGATGTGCCATAGAGCAGACAATAGGCATGCTCAAAATGCGCTTCAGATGCCTTGACAGATCTGGAGGAGCCCTTCAGTATGCACCAGCCTGGGTCTCCAGAATCATTGTTGTTTGCTGCGCGCTGCACAACATAGTGCAGCAGGAGGAGCAAGGCGCAGAGCCTCTTCGGAGGAGGAGGAGGAACAAGTGAAACACGAGGAGGAGGAGGAACCTGAGGTGGAGATGGCACCAGCAGGGGCGCACATTGCTGCCCGGGAGGGCCTCATGATGGCCAGATTTACTTAACTTGCTCCAGTGCACCCACATGGCTCCCAGATGCTGTACCAACTTCTCCCCAACCCCCACCAACAACACCACAAAGCAGTTCTACACAGGCCAAACCATTCCTGTCACCCAAACCCCCATTGCTCGAGGTTAAGTAATGTCTCACCATTCACTCCAAGTGACAAAGCCACTTCCCAGGTAGCAGGCAAAAATAGACAAGACGGGAAAGTTGTGCAAAGAAATAAATTTATGTGGGTCATAAATAGAACTGAAACTTATTAACATTTGTTCATATACCCATGCGTATACCCTTGTGCATCTAGGATTGTGTCTTTTTTTGTTTAGGAGTGTTTCTACGAGGTGCAACCCCTGTGGCTTCAGCAGAGGTAGAGGCAGGCTGCTCACTTCCCTGCAGCAACTGCTTAGAAACTATTGGCGGACGTCCTCTGGGTTTTGGAGCCTGTGAGGGCTCCACCAAAGACTGCTCCTCCTGCAACTGAGCAGGGGTAGACTCGGCCATTGGGATCGGTGGAAGCATGTGGGGCTCTGATTGAGGGGGAGGCAATGGGGGAGAAGAGGGAGCACTTTGAGAAGAGCCCTCACTTCCATGACCCCTCTCACCATCATCCCTCTCATGGGCCACCTGCACTTCCCTGTTAGCAAGGAGCTGGAGAGCACCTTGCTGCACATCAGTGGAGCGATAAACACCCACGTCTATGTTAGTATCCCTCCTTGAGATGAGGTCAATGAGTGTCTGCAATCTGTTGTTCATAGCAAGCATGTCCTCGTTGGACTGACGCATTTACTGCTCCATGCAGGTGGCCATCCTTTCCATCGCCTGTGACATGGTGGTGCTCATGTTGGAGATGGACTCCTCCATTCTCTGCACATTTGCAGACATCGCAGCTGCAAAATTTGCCAGAGCCTCGTGCAATTGTTGCTGCCCCTCCAAGATCACCCTCTTTCTCGATGACCCCCGAGGTTCAGCATCTGCATACAGCTCAGCCGAGCTTGGAGCGTCCTGCGCCCTCTGGCGAGGAGTCTCCACTGCTGTCCCTGTCACCACCATCGGCTCTTGCTCACTTGTGAAGTGTGAGACACCAGATTACAACACTACTTATCTCACATAGGACCCACTGAGGTGTACGTATCTGCGCTGGTGCTGGGTGCATATGGGTCTGCTGGCGGTGCAGCCTCAGAGACTGGAGCTTCCTCTGAGGAGTCGTCTTCCTCCTCCAGCTGGACAGTGGGGGGGGGCACTTGATGGACCTGTGGGAACGTAAAGAGATGAATTAGATCTCTTATGATAAGAATGGGTAATGTTACCATTATGCACATGATGACATTTCACTGGTTGCGGACATCAGTCACCATATGGGTGACTGTTGTATGCCATGTGGCTGTATGAGATTTAATTCTGTCACCAGGTTGCTGGGAGGTCCCCATCTCTCCATCTCCCACCGCCAGCAGCTCTGCAACTCCAGAGATTTCTAGCGCCTCCTCCTCTTCTGGAGTCAAATTTGTGAAGACTGGAGGGCCACCTCCGGTTCCCTGTCTCTCCCTGTTGTTCTGGGCTCCTTTCTCCTGCAAGGAGGGAAAGAAGAGAACTTTGAGTGAGAGAGATGGAATGAGTGCAAGGAATGGATGGGCTACATCTGTAGAAGGTGACTATGAGGGAGTGACATGACATTGCCAAATGGCCTCCTTCTGTGGTGTTACTTGCTATGATTGCATTAGGATGAGGGTGAGTGTCAGTGGTGGTTAGTCAGATGGGGATGTGAGTAGATACATAGACAGTGAGGGATGGGTGCACCTGCAAGGTAGGTTGGTGTGAGGAGTGACGTGCAGGAGTAGGCTTGGGAAGGCAGAGTGATGGGGATGTGGTGACAGGCACAGCAGGATGTAGGTGAATGTGGTATTGCACTGACCTTTCCTGACCTCATGAGATCATTGAATCTCTTGCGGCACTGGATCCACGTCCTCCTCACTGCATCCCTGCTGTTGACCTCCTCTGCGATCTCTAGCCATGCCCGCTTTGTCTCTTTTGCTGGTCTTTTTCTGCCATCCGCAGGGAAGAGGACTTCCCTGCATGCTCTTACTCTCTGGACCAGCACTTCCAGGGAGGCATCTGGGAATCTTGGCGCTGCCCTCTGCCTTTGTGTCTCCATGACCCACAGAACTGTCAATGTTATTCAACAATTTAGAGCTCTGAAAATCACCTTCAACACTCCTACAGCACCTTCAAATGAGATGTGTGCAAGGCTGCTTTAAATATCCACGCTGAAAACGAGTCATCGGTGACGTCATCAGACCCGCTCCATTTAATTGGGCCGGGAAACGTGCACGACTCTTTCAACTGGTGCCATTGAGTTAAACACGCAGTGCAGAACGCACTGTTCAAATCTTCGGGATGCTGACCCGCTACGTGGCTCGCATGCACCCCACCCGACTCCGAGGTAAAAATTCCGGTGTTCCTGTTTTCGCACAGCCTTGTTGGAATTAACAGAATGTGAGTTTTAACGGAAAATTTTAAGCTCTAAATTGGTCTGCATGATTTACAGCTAGTGACAACAATACTCATGTGAAATGATTTGCTGCTGTTTTACTTTTACGCTCAATATATTGGATTTGTAATTTATAGCCTAAATTGCATGATCTGGCAGAAAGAAAGTAAGAAAGAACTTGCATTTATATAGCACCTTTCATGATCAAAGTGTTTCACAGCGAATGAAATATTTTTGAAATGTAGTCACTTTTGTAATGTAAGGAAATGCTTAACCACTATTACATTAAAGGGAGCAAAAAATAATTGTGGCTGCAGTATACATTATTCAAAGGATGCACTGCAGCAACTGCAGCTTACTTCAACAGCACCTCCCAGCTCTTCGACTTCTAACACAAAGAAGGACAACAGTAGCTATGTCCTGGAAGCACCATCGCCTCCAAATTCCCTGTATTCCAATTCCTGACTTGGACACACATCATCGTTCCTTCGGTGTTGTTGGGCCAAAAATCATGGAATTCCCTACCTGGCACAATTGTGGAGCACCATCATCACAAAGACTGCAGTAGCTCAAGAATGCCCACCACCACCTTCTCAGAGTACCTAGGGGAAGGGCAATAATTACGATCATGATAGTGTGTTCCACATCCAGAAAACAAAAACAAAAATCTCCTTGGAATTAAAACAGAACCTGAAATATTTTCAGCTGCATCTATTGACATTTAATGTAGCGTCCCTGGATTCTGAATAAACATGGCGCCATCTGTTGGTGGAAATATCTATGGACAAAATTCAATGTCCATATTGCTTAAACTGCTAGGGAGATATTGGGCTGGATCTTGCTCGAAAGATAATGGCTGTTAACGACGTACACCATTATTATGAGTAAATTGGCCAGCAAATTCAGGGGATTAAGAAATACGCTGTGAGTTGCGAATCTCTAGAACTTGCTTGTTGATTTACGCCACTCTGCTATTTGCCTCACATCTTGCGCTTAGCCTCCCTGTCATTTTTAAGAACTTGCTGGATTTGCACATTAATTGTCCATTAAACGCGCCAAAGATAGTTAAGTCTGGTAATTAAGAGTATAAGTGCCTTTTTAATGACATGATAGTTGTTAATGACTGCCAATCAACCTCTCTGGCTCAGAATTGAACAATTTAAACTGTGGGGTCGGATTCCTCCAGGTGGAATTGTTCTTAGAGATTTTAAAAATGTCAAATTTTACATTTAAATTTTTTTTTTAACTTTTCCTTTGTCTCTTTTCACTCTCTCTCTCTTAATCCAATCTTTCTTTCCCTCTATTTCTCTTTCTGTACCTGATTTGACTCCAATTCACCCTCCTGCTCCATTGTTCCTCTGTTTCTTTCTCAATCCTTAAATCTCATTGGTTAAGGAGATACACTGTTGGTCCCACCGTTCACTGAGGTCCCACCTGCTGTGTTGCCCTCACCGCGCCGTTGGCAGTCTGCACTTCCAGCAAGTTACAGCGTAAAAATTTTTGAAGGATGCAGAGAAAAGCCTAACTAACGGGGCATGTCACGAGATGCCCTGCTCCAGCAAGATCCAGACCAATCTTGGAGCTGCACTTGCTCTGCCACCATAACTTCATTGAATGTGCAGCAGAACCCCCATTTACACGTGTAAACAAGGCTTTTGCTGAAGATCCAGCAAAGTTACAGCGGCAGAGTGGGAGCAGCTCTGAGGAAATTCCTGGCCCTTGTTGATCAAGTCTTTCAAGAAATGTTAACCTCTTAAATCAAAATAGTTCCCAGTTTTGTGCAATTCCAGGAAATGATAAAGTTTTAAAGATATGTGCTATATTGTTAGCCTCAGGTTCCATGTATAACTGCTCTAAACTTCATGGATTTTAAAAGGCGATCATCCCCAGAATATGCCAATTATTTAAATTGGTAAACAAAATTAAGCTAAGTACAGATTTTTCTTTCTTAACTTATCCTAGATTTCTATTGTTCAGAATTTTAGATACTGTCTTTAAAAATAGGTATATTTCCAGAAAAGTATATTCTCGCTCTCCTCTATTGTTTAGATATATAGAGGTGGGAAAATTGAACTCATCCACCAACTCTCTATTAATCTATCACAAACTAAAACCTTACTCCAGTGGTTATGGAAACAATCGTGTTCAAACTTTTTTTTTACCTTGAAAACTGATGGAGAAACAAATACTAATATTGGAACAATATAGATATTTAAATGTCAGAAATAAATGTATCACTAACATAAACCTCCTACATATACAAACTCCAAAATATGAATTTAAAACAATACTTCTGCTCTCATTGGGCTCCAATTTCCCCCACTATTTCTCTTAATTTTATATATTTTTTCAATTTAATATAACTCATTCTAGTTTTTCTATAATTGTTTTCTTTAACAGTACCTCACATACCTGTTTCCTTCCATATCCTGGGCCTTATTATCCATTTTAAAGGGCCACATCTGAAAACATTAGTCTCTGGTTGAAAAACAGTTCCAAAGTCCACTTTTTCCAGTCAATTAATGGAAACATCTTTACCTAGTTTAGTCATGGATCAGGTTTTCTCCCATCACTTTCAACTTGTGTGGTCATGACAGATATGAAATTTTCATAAGCAGACCAAGTCTTCTATAAACCAAAGCCTGCATCCTCGCGTGCCATGAGTGAAAGCACAGCATGGGACCAACAATTACCGTTTACCATGGCATAACAAACTAGAGATTATGTGGGATGCCCACCACATTCTCTTGTCGACTCCAAAAGGCAGCAAATATGATATTGTTACACCAATGCCTACAGGCTAAAACAAAGAGATTCATTTACAAGTAAGATAATATGTAGCAGCAGAAAGACACACTAAGGTAGTGATCATACAAGTACTGAGAAAATAGTAGAAAGTCTCAGTTGAAAAGGAATTAAATAGAACATGTTTCTTACGCAGTTTGTTATACAGCACTGCTTTTAGATAAAACAGTCATGCATCTTTGCCAATATAATGATTATATATGGGTGATGCAGATGTTCATACCTCATAAAAAGAAAATAAAAGGAAAAAAAATAATAGGGGTCCGAGGTTATAGTCTGAAATTGTTGAACTCGATGTGGAGTCCAGAAGGCTGTAAAGTGCCTAATCGAAAGATGAGGTGCTGTTCCTCGAGCTTATGTTGAGCTTCGTTGGAACAGTGTAAGAGGCTGAGGACGGAGAGATCAGAGTGGGAATGGAGCGGAGAATTAAAGTGACAGCTCGGGGTCACGCTGACGGACTAACCTCGGCCCCTATTTTTTTTTTTTTTCCCTCTCATGGCAGCTGCTGATGATTCTGCCATTCCCATTTACACCTCATCTTGAGTCATCTTTTGTTTCTTAACTTGTCCCATTACCATCTCCTTTTGCCTTGCACCATCACCCCTTTTGTCGTTTAATCTCTCCTGCCATCCAGCCTATCACAGACCTTCCCTTTGTTCTTTCCTCCCCTCCTCCCTTTCCCTGCCCCACACTTGCTTAAAAATCTGGTACTTCTCTAACTTTTTCCAGTTCTGATGAAGGGTCATCGACCTGAAACGTTAACTCTGTTTCTCTCTCCACGATGCTGCCTGACCTGCTGAGTGTTTTCTGCATTTTCTGTTGTTATTATAGTGTACAGTGTACCTGGTATATTATACATGGTACCTTGGGGTACTCGGTGTGCTTCGCTGATAACTTTAGGGACTGAATGGGTGTAAATTTCTCGTGTCAAATCCTTGAATGCTCTTGTTTGATGAAGGCCTAGTTTGTAGGACTGGTAGCCAGAGCCTGCTCAAGTGAGAGAAACCAACCATTGCAGCAAAGGCTAACTTGCTGGCCTGTAAGTAAACCTTCTTATTTGGTAAGCTGAAAGCCCAATTCTTTGCTTTTCCTTCGCCTTATAAAAGTATTTTAATTAACTTTTCTTTCTTTTTGAAAAATGCTGTTCCACCATGGGCTATCAGAACTTCAATATATTTTGGCTATTTCAATCTTGTTCCAAAATGACAAGTGAAATGACATACTTCAGTAAATGTGATTGTTTGTGAGTCTTATGGTGGGGGAGGGGGGGGGGCGGAGGCTCAAAAGTATTTTAGTGGATTAGTGCTCAATCCCAACTGATTGAAAGGAAGATATCTGTACAGTTTGTCTCAGCCAGTTTTTCTTACTGTATTTTATACTTTAAACTGCAAGACAAAGGCAACTGGGAAAGAAAGCTGCACCACAATTGTACTCATTTACAAGTAAGGAGGCACTTAAAACTTTTACGAGAACATTTTCTTCTTTTCTCCTGAAATAATTAATTATGCTGTTTTTCTTTATAGTGTTGAATGGCTGCCAATCAAAAACGGTCAGTGCTTCGATTTACTTCTGCCATGTTTCGTGCTGGACAAATCCATTCGCTTTAACAATTTCCAATCACACACACTTCTTCAGTGGTATAAAAAACAAAATGTAATTGATCCAGCTGTGCAGAGTACTAAACTAATGGTATTAGAAATGGGTGGCCAAAAACATTCATAAAACTAGTGTTAAAAGTTTAGGGTCTGGCCTGGATAGTCTCTCAGATAAAGCAGAGCTGGTCGCTCCCATAAATGGCCTGAGTGTCTTATATTCAGGATTGTGCTTGTGCTACCCAAAATCTAACTATACAACAACGTAACTAAGGGGTGCGATGATAGTGTCCCTTTGTGATATGAATTGGACATTTGTTTCTTTCACACATGCCTTTTCAGTGTTTTCGAAGACAGACCTGGTGAGAGGAGGCCAGATGGGAATTGCTAAGCTGCTTAATGAACGTAGAGGACAACAGTTGGATTCTCTTAAATCAATCATAAGAACATAAGAAATAAGAGCAGGAGTAGGCCATACGGCCCCTCGAGCCTGCTCCGCCATTCAATAAGATCATGGCTGATCATCGACCTCAACTCCACTTTCCCGCCTAATCTCCATATCCCTTGATTCCCCTAGAGTCCAAAAATCTATCTATCTCAGCCTTGAATCTACTCAAAGACTCAGCATTCACAGCCCTCTGGGGCAGAGAATTCCAAAGATTCACAACCCACTGAGTGAAGAGATTCCTCCTCATCTCAGTCTTAAATGGCTGACCCCTTATCCTGAGACTATGCCCCCTAGTTCTAGACACACCAGCCAGGGGAAACAACCTCTCAGCATCTACCCTGTCAATCCCCTTCAGAATCTTGTATGTTTCAATGAGATCACCTCTCATTCTTCTAAACTCCAGAGAGTATAGGCCCATTCTACACAATCTCTCATCATAGGACAGCCCTCTTATCCCAGGAACCAATCTAGTGAACCTTCGTTGAACCCCTCCAAGGCAAGTATATCCTTCCTTAGATAAGGAGACCAAAACTGTGCACAGTACTCCAGGTGTGGTCTCACTAAGGCCCTGTACAATTGTAGCAAGACTTCCTTACTCTTATACTCCAACCCCATTGCAATAAAGGCCAACATGCCATTTGCCTTCCTTATTGCTTGCTGTACCTGCATGCTAGCTTTCTGTGTTTCTTGCATGAGGACACCCAAATCTCTCTGGACACCAACATTTGAAAGTTTCTCACCATTTAAAAAATATTCTGTTTTTCTATTCTTCCTGCCAAAGTGAATAACCTCACATTTCCCTACATTATACTCCATCTGCCACCTTACTGCCCAATCACTTAGTCTATCTATATCCCTTTGCAGACTCTTTGGGCGCGATCTTGCCAGCCCTGGGGAGGCAGGTATGGAGGCGGGACTGCCGGGAAAATGTCAGAATCTGGGGGCGGGTGCCCATCCCGCCCCCAACCTGCCTCCATGCCATCTTGCCAGGAGGTGGGTAGCCGATCCCCGCCGGGTCCCGTCTCCTTGGAGGCGGGAAGGGGATTACAGCCACTTAACTGCCTGTTAACAGGTCGTTACCATCGCCGAATCCCCCATCATCAACATCCTGGGGGTCACCATTGACCTGAAATTTAAATGGACCAGCCACATAAATACTGTGGCAACAAGAGTAGGTCAGGGGCTAGGTATTCTGTGGCGAGTGTCTCATCTCCTGACTCCCCAAAGCCTTTCCACCATCTACAAGGCACAAGTAAGGAGTGTGATGGAATACTCTCCACTTGCCTAGATGAGTGCAGCTGCAACAACACTCAAGAAGCTCGACACCATCCAGGACAAAGCAGCCCGCTTGATTGGCACCCCATCCACCACCTTAAACATTCACTCCCTACCTAACAGCACTGTGGGAGTACCTTCACCACACGGACTGCAGCGGTTCAAGAAGGTGGCTCATCACCATCTTCTCAAGGGCAACTAGGATGGGCAATAAATGCTGGCCTTGCCAGTGACGCCCACATCCTATAAGCTAATTAAAAAAAATCCTCCTGCATACTGCTTCTGAGCCTGGCCAAAGCTTGCCCATGCATCTTTCCATTTAAATCCTGACTGACTTCACAACCTTTGCTGGACCCAACTGTCTCTTGTCTGTAGTTTTATCTCCATGCATTCACTACCCAAAGAAAAGGCTTGCCAGGCAACCCTTGCCAAGCACTTGAGAGCAGAGACTTGCCAACACAATGGGTGTAAGGTGTTTATTGATTACCAACACAAGTTAATCAATGGTTTATTGTTTACAGTCTTTGGGAAAATTAGCATTTTAACCACCTAGGGGGAAAAATTCGGTTGGTTTGCGCCTCCCGTTAGCGCCTTAAGGGGGCGCTAATGGAGCGCAAAGCAACTAGCACCCGCGCGCGGCGATGTTTGCGCCGCTCACGAAATTGACTAGACATTTTGCGGCGGCGCTAAACACTACCGCCACGATCTCCTGCGTCCACAGATCGTGACGTCAGTCGAAGCGTGCAACGCCCCGGTAGCACCCCGGACCGGATATTGAGTGGTGCCCCGTGTCTTCCCGCCTGCCGCTAGCAACGACAGGTTGAGGGGAGCGCTTTGCAGTCGGGAAGGGACTGGGGGAGCGCTATTTAAAGGCGACCGCTTCCTGCCTTTTTTTGTCGGCGAAATTTTTCCGCCACGCATTCTGAGTGAGAGAGAGAGAGACTGCAGGAGAGATTCAATGCTGTGTTGAGGAGTTTTGGGTACTGAGCAGCACTTTGCAGGTTCTTTTTGATTTGATCTTCCTTGCATCGATTTAGAAGAGACTATGGGGGCTACACTCCGAGCTCTTTCCCTGGGCCTCTCCATTGTTCTTTCCAACAGATTTGATGTACAGGTCTCTCTAGGCCAAGATTCAAGGCTGCAATGAGCAGGGTGTGGATGGAGAGCAAGATCGACCCTCCCCTTTAAGAATTGGCCGGCGCCAGTGTGTCTGTGTTCCATTGCTGACTGACATCAAATGAGCTTCGCCAGCGCTCTGAGGTAGCGCCTCGCTCATCGGCGTTAGCGCCTTGAGAGGTGTGTAGCACCTGATTTAGCGCTCCAATCACCTCCAGGGGTGATAGAAGCCAAGTTTGCAGTCGGAGGCGATAATTAGCGCCAGGCGCTAAACTTTGTGCCCGGCCGATAATTGCGCCCCAAACGGGGCGATACCGATTTCTCCCCCCTAGTGTTTAAGTGTCTTTTTTTTTAAACTAGAGTGAATACATTTTGCCTTAAAAATCCATATTTTACAAGTAACTCTTTTTCCAAATTTGTGGAAAAATGATCAAGAAAATCCAGAAATTAGGTATACTGACTAAGATATGACTTGTATTCGATTATTGAAAAGTGGTGGATTTAGGATGATGCAGGGATAACTCCCGCTGACAGACCTGACTCCTGCTCAATCTTAAGTGTTTGCATATAATGATTTTCATTCATTTGGATCTGTGAATATCTCATTCATAATTTGAAAAAAAATGTGGCTAATTTGAAGTTATAAGAACATAAGAAATAGGAGCAGGAGGCGGCCATTCGGCCCCTCGAGCCTACTCCGCCATTCAATAAGATCATGGCTGATCTGATCTTGGCCTCAACTCCACTTTCCTGCCCGCTCCCCATAACCCTCGACTCCCCTGTTTTTCAAACATCTGTCTATCCCGGCCTTGAATATATTCAATGACTCAGCCTCCACAGCTCTCTGGGGTAGAGAATTCCAAAGATTCACAACCCTCTGAGAGAAGAAATTCCTCCTCATCTCCATTTTAAATGGGTGCCCCCTTATTCTGAAACTATGCCCCCTAGTTCTAGATTCCCCCACGAGGGGAAACATCCTCTCAGCATCTACCCTGTCAAGCCCCCTCAGAATCTTATATGTTTCACTAAGATCACCTCTCATTCTTCTAAACTCCAATGAGTATTGGTCCAACCTGCTCAACCTTTCCTCATAAGATAACCCCTTCAACTCAGGAATCAACCGAGTGAACCTTTTAAGTTATGAATGAAATGCTCACAGACTCAAACTAATGTAAATTGTTTATTGTCATTGTCCAATTTCTGAGCTTCCCGATTGAGGATGGACCTCTGGGCTGGAACAATAGTAATATACAGAATCTGCTACACTTCCGATTCAGTGGGAGTGGGTTGGCTGTGTCAGCAGGAATCTGGTTGGGTATAGCACAACCTCATCTACCACATCCCTACATAAATCTGCCATTACATCTTCAGGTGTTATTTTGAAAGTTTGAAATTATGCCTGTTTATACAACTAACAGAAGGTCTGAGTGGGAGTTCAGGGCTCAATTTCTGTATATGTTATACACCCACTTTTCATGGAATTATGTTAGAAATTATTTTCAATATCCATTAAAGGCAACTGTAGTCTGATACAAGGTGTTTTCCCCTTCCATATTGCCTTTATGCCCATTTGTGATTGAAATAATACTCAAGTAGCACTAGAATTGGAATTATGGGTCAGATTTACACCTTCTCACAGTATGGCTCACCAGCTTACCCACATCTTCATTGTTGTTACTTTATTACCAGAGGAAAATATTCCGCTTAATGTTTTAGTTCACTAATTAAAACTGCTTATGGCAACCTACTCAAGACTGATGAATTCAGAATAACTCTAAACTAAATGGGGTGAAAATTTTCTGCTGTTTTCAGTGCATTAGCAGCATATAAATGACAGGAATTTTTTTTTTTTAACGGCATAAAAACTGGATGGAAGCTGATTTCCACTATTAAAAGGCTCCTCACGAGTTCCTTCACCATTTTTGAGCCTTCTCATGAGCTGCCTGCCGAGTCCTGTGTGACCTAATTTGCATACGTTAAAGTAAGGGCCAATGGTGCTGCAGCTCCCAGTTTCCTGGTTTACACTCCCAGTGCACTCTGGGTAACAGACTAAGCTGTTTCAGGTGCAGCAGCTGCCAGGATCACCTGGCCAAGGCACAGGTGGGGAGTTCCTGATATGAAAAGTCTGGAGATTTTTAACACAAATTTCTGCAGCTAGGAAATGCTTTTTAAAATGCACACACCTGGACTTCTCTTATCACAGGATCAGTGGTAGATGGGGTGCCGCTTGATTGGCACCCCATCTACCACCTTAAACATTCACTCCCTCCACCACCGGCGTACCGTGGCTGCAGTGTGTACCATCTGCAAGATTCACTGCAGCAACTCACCAAGGCTTCTTCGGCAGCACCTCCCAAACCCGCGACCTCTTCCACCTAGAAGGACAAGGGCAGCAGACGCATGGGAACATCACCACTTCCAAGTTCCCCTCCAAGTCACACACTATCCTGACTTAGAAGTATATCGCCAATCCTTCATCGTCGCTGGGTCAAAATCCTGGAACTCCCTACCTAACAGCACTGTGGGAGTACCTTCACCACACGGACTGCAGCGGTTCAAGAAGGCGGCTCACCAACACCTACTCAAGGGCAATTAGGGATGGGCAATAAATGCTGGCCTTGCCAGCTACACCCACATCCCATAAACGAATAAACAACACTGACAGTTTTTCAGGCTCACCCTGTGCCCATCTGGGGTATTGTGATCAGTTTTGGGCACCTAACTTAAAGAAAGATATACTGGCCTTGGAAGGGGTTCAGCGCAGATTCACCAGAATGCTACCAAGGCTTAAAGAGTTAAATTATGAGGAAAGATTGCATAAACTTAGCTTGCATTCCCTTACGTTTAGCAGGTTCAGGGATTATCTATACGAGCTGTTTATAATTATAAAGGGGTTAAATAGGGTAGACACAAAGAAACTATTTCCTCTGGTGGGGGAATCCAGAACAAGAGGGGAATAATCTTAAAATTAGAGCTAGGCCATTTAGAAGTGAAATCTGGAAGCATTTTTTCCACACAAAGAGTATTGGAAATCTGGAGCACGCTCCCCCAAAAGGCTGTAGATACTGGGATAATTAGAGCTTTTATGATTAAGAAAAATAGATTTTTGTTTGGTAAGGTTGTCAAGGGATATGGAACAAAGACAACAACAACAACTTTCACTTACATAGCAACTTTAATGTAATAAAACTTCCCAAGGTGCTTCATAGGAACGATTATCAAACAAAATTTAACACCGAGCTACATAAGGAGATATTAGGACAGATGACTAAAAGCTTGTTCAAAGAGGTAGGCTTTAAGTAGCGTCTTAAAGGAGGAGAGAGAGGCAGAGAGGTTTAGGGAGGGAATTCCAGAGCTTCAGGTCTAGGCAGCTGAAGGCACGGCCGCCAATGGTGGAGCGAAGAAAATCAGGGATGCGCGAAATGCCAGAATTGGAGGAGCACAGAGATCTCAAAGAGTTGTAGGTCTGGAGGAGGTTACAGAGATAAAGGGGAGAGGGAGGAGGGATTTGAAAATAAGAAAGAGAATTTTAAAATCAAGATGTTCGAGGACCAGGAGCCAATGTAGGTCTGTGAGCACAGGAATGATGGGTGAACGGAACTTGGTGCGAATTAGGATACAGGTAAATGGAGTTGAGGTACAGATCAGCCATGATCTAACTGAATGGCAGAACAGTCTCAAGGGGCTGAATGGCCTACTCCTGTTCCTATGTTCATTGCCTTTGGCCCCCCCTGCTACAAACATAGTACCCTTGGCACCAATTCCATCCCACTCCATGGCCACTGTCTGATTTTGAACCAGACCTCGCTATGTGATTTGACCCTGAGCTCAGCTTCTGCCCCATATCCTCTCCATTACAAATACTGTCTACTGCCACCTCTGTAACATCACCTGACTCCGCCCCTGCCTCAGCCCATTGAAAACTCTGCTATCCCGCATTAAATCCTACTCCCCCATCACACTGGTGCTCACTGACCGACATTGGCTCTGGTCCTCCAGCGCCTCAAATTTAAAATGCTCACTCTCATATTCAAATCCGTTCATGACCTCACTCTTCCCTATCTCCATAACCTCCTCCAGCTCTAAAACCCACCAAGAGCTCTGCGATTCTCGAACTCTGGCCTCTTGTGCACCCCCCACTCCTCTTCCTCCACCTTGGACTGCCGCGCCTTCAGTCATCTAGGCTCGCCATGGAATTCCCCCACTTAACCTCTCCACCTCCCTCTCCTATTTGAAACTCACCTCTTTGATGATTTTTTTAATATATTAAAAGTGCTATATAAATGCACATTATTATTGTTTTTGTTGTCTCCATTTGTAGCCATCGCATCAGCCATAGTGCACTGAAGGAGAAACACTAAAAATATTGAGCTGCAAAAAGAAATTCATACATTACAATCCTGTGTCATGTCATCTTCATTGGGTACATTAGAACAATATAATATTTACACACCTAAAATGTATTTCGTGTTCAACAAATGTATTTTTTAGTCAGCTGGTGGAGTGACACACAGAAAACCCATCAACATGTTTAAAAGTCTCAAAATCGAGCTACTGGAAAACCTCACAGGTAGCATTTTTGTTTGTCACATATGAAGTGAGCACTTTTTCCTTGCAGTGACACACACCACTTACCTAACTCTAGAGACAGGTTTGCAATACCAAGGCTTAAAGACTCCCCTCTCCAGGTGAGTGGAAAGGTACTGCTGAAATTCAAACAGAGTAAGTGTCTCACTGCTCGTCAACCAAGTACCATTCTACCAATTAGAACGCTGCTTTTACAGGTTTATCTGGAACCAGATGGGCAGAATACCAGTCCCCAGTGACAGCTCTACCCCTCCAGGTTTCATTAGTAAGCTAAGCTGTCTAGTCAACCAACAATGCCCTAAAGCACTATGGTCCTGCCTGGCTCAGGTATTGCAGTATTGAGTTTGCTACAGAGGATTGACTTGGTTCCACATCGCCAGCATTAGACATTTAATTTTGGAGTTACCTCCAAGATGATAAATGTCATTGCATATATGTCTATCAAAAAGTAGGTTACAACCACAATACCAGAGACTGTACAATGGCTTGACATACTAAACATTATCCTTTTATGCTATTAATCTATTAATTTTTAAAAAATGCAACATTAAACAAATACCATATTTCATTTCTAGTCTCCACAGTCCCTCGTCCTGAGATAATTATATTTAATTAGTGATGAGTAGAGGAATGAGTATTTCCTTGTGGCTAGCCAGGGATTTCCTTTTGGATTTGATAGGCTTAGTAGAGTATGCAGGTCCATACAGTTTGATGTGGTAAGCAAGCTCCGTAGAGGCATGGAAACCCAGGACCTCAATGTAAAAATCATTGGGCTTTCTTTCCACAAAAGAATCCACACTCTCTTAAGTCTGTGCGTGAAAAGTGATTATACCAGCAGAAAACAAATGTTAACATTTATAGCTGAACATTATTTCAGTTCATGAAACACCTTAACATTACGTTTCTAGTGACTCTTGTGCAGCACATCAACTGAAATACAACATAAACATTCTTGTAATATTTGGAGAGATAGAAATGTTTCCTTGGGGTATGTGCTCTAAGGATAATATCCATGTGTGATTGTACACTGCAAACAAGCCAACTACTATATACGTTAGTGCATATTAAACCCATGTTCTGAGCAGATCTAAATGACTACAGAATGGATATTTACTACAAGCAAAATAGCTCCTACATGAGCAAAGATCACTTAATAATTTCATTAAGGGAACAACCTATTTGCACAATAGTTCGGCTCATGGGTAATAGGGAAATAGAAAACCGAGCACAGTGAAAGACACAGCTTGCTGATTGATTTCCAATCACTGATGCCATCTAATGAAATTACATTATAATTAATCTGCTTATTAAAAAAAAAAGGTCCAACGAAGTGATATTTATTGCATAAATTTGAATTGATGCCACCAAAGAAATCTTTGTTGAGGGGAGGGAATCTGCTAAATAAGATACACTATACTTGTTCTTGCACATTTATATATTCCAACTGAAGCACTTAACTGGACATGCCCCAAGTGAAGCATGTAACTTTACCATCAACCAAGGAGTCAGATTGTGCTCTGTCCAGCCGGATGGGATACTTCAGAACTTTTGCGGAGCTGAAAAGAGAAATTCATGATGTGATAAATTCCATGATGAGAGTGACGTTAAATCTGTTTGAATAGTAGGAGAGTGACACTTTCATGATTTTGTAGACATCTACAGCAGCCCTCTTTTTAAATTGGTGTTCCTTTCGTTTACTACTCACTCTGGGGGTGGGGAATAAAAGCATTGAAGAACAACTTACTGTGTTATTATCCAAAGGAAAAACAACATTTATGAACTTAAGTTCTCTCGTCTTTATCAATTCTTTATTTAGAAATGAAAGCTATTATGTTTTGTCCTTAAAAAAATCAAGGTATTAATAATATTGGGATAACCAGTATATGGTATTGTAGAATGGCATTTTTCTATGTTGACTGCCAACATGACCCATCATAAGAGAGCTGCTATAGCACGCTAGAAGATTTAATAAGGAGTTTTGGATCTGGGAAAGGACTCAGGATCAGCAGAAACTCTGGTAGCCAAGATATTATACAGTGGGAATTCCCATTTAAGATAGGAGATATGAATCAATTATACGCTTTTTAGAAGAAGTTGCTGCTGAAAGTCACGTGCGAGGTTCATTGTACCATCATTGGGTGAGTGACGAACTGATGTGGCTCTGAGAAGGTAGAAAAAGAGAAAATGAAAAAAGGACTGTTGAGAAAACACAATACTAAACACACAGATCAATAAAGATGCCAAAACTATTATTAAATTAGAATCTAGATACAAGGATCCTTGGGAGTTGGGACCCATTGAAAAATTACATAATCTGATCACAGAAGACAAATGACGTTCTCTCACTGATGGGGTTTAGCCAAACAGTCCTATTAAGGACCTTATAATGTTTCTACTGCTGGTTTCTTCCAAGATGCCAATAAACACTTACCTGTGGGTAGAAAAATAGCCAATCCTACATCCTCAGTACTGTGTGATGCCTAAAGGAGTACTGAAACTGTGCATGTTTAATATTATGAGGAACTTCATCTTTTCACATACATCAAATGCATTCAATTATTTATCAGGAGAAAAATAATTACTGCAGTAGTAAGATTTAATGTCTTAACATTTCTGATAGGAACGTTGTTGTTACCTTTTCAGTACTTTTGTATAAAGTGTTCTCAGATACAGATTGGCATCCTGAAGAGTTTTTATAACAAGTCCTGGGCGAGATTCTGTGGATATGTATACTCAGTATATAATAATTATAATAGAACTTCTTGTTTGCCACTACAGAAACTTGGAAAACATTTTTGTTAAATGATTGCTGTACACTGGCCCACAGGTTCATTATCCATTCACGGCACACAGCTAAAGGAGTTTTTACTTGTAGCAGGACACAAAACAATGTATTCCGTTTCAAGCTTCTTGTTTGCTCAAGTCTGCCCTAAGCAGTTAGGAATAATGAAGAAATTCAGGATTACACATTATTTTTAATTGATCATAAATCATTTCTGTATATAGGTCATAACATCTGAAATGTTATCTCTGAAATTATTGGACATTAGCCAACAGTAACACTAGTTAAAGGTATTTAAATAAACAGGTTTCTAATTTTTACAATCTAAATTTCCCTCCCAATGATAAAACTAATTTACTGGACTATACTATTTTACTGATTTTACCGAATTTGATGATTATGTTCTGAGTTCATCTGATTAAGAGTGCAGTTACACACCAACTTGAATGATATCAAAGTTGAAGTGTAAACATTGAATCAGATTAACCATCTGAGTCCCGATGGCACTTGGACCGAGAAAATGCCTCTTCCCACACCGACAGGTTCCAAACTCGTATTTCCTACCATGGGCAGTCTTGATGATGTCACAACACGGAGCATGAAAACTAGCTTCAGAAAGAAGTTAAAAATGGGTTTGAAAAAAAGTGGAAAGTGCGATTTGCTCTCAGTTGACTCTGCAATGTAGCGACGTCCCCAACCCTTCCGGATTGACTGGGAGCTTCCACCAAGCGCAGCCTGCAGGAGATCAGTGATTAGGAGGCTGAGCTTGGTGGAAGCTCCCAGTCAATCCGGAAGGGTTGGGGACCTCGCTACATTGCAGAGTCAACTGAGAGCAAATCGCACTTTCCACTTTTTTTATTAATTGTTTCCCCGCCGCAGTGCAGCCCCGCTCTGTGATGTCACCGGCTGCTGTTGGAGAAGCCCCCGGCTCAGTGACGTCACCCGACCACCACTGCAAAGAGCTGCAGCCACATGGAGTGCCGCCGGGAGGGGGCTGAACAGTGGGATTCAGGGGAGTTGGGTATTTCGGGGGCACTCTGAAATTGGTGGGGGGTCTGAAATCAGGAGGTCAAGAGTTGGGGGGGGGGGCGGAGAGAGGGAGACTGGGGAATGGGGGTTTATGAGGCTGTTGATCAGTGGGAGAGAGAGGGAGACTGGGGAATGGGGGTTTGGGAGGCTGTTGATCAGTGGGAGAGAGAGGGAGACTGGGGAATGGGGGTTTGGGAGGCTGTTGATCAGTGGGAAGAGAGGGAGACTGGGGAATGGGGGTTTGGGAGGCTGTTGATCAGTGGGAGAGAGGGAGACTGGGGAATGGGGTGAGCATGGGGCCCAGCATTTCTTGCAAAGCTGGGAGCAACACCAGCATCGTGGTGAGTGGAAGCGTCACCGAGAGAGGAGCAGCCAGTGAAGGGGTGAGTGAATCCTGGAAACCTTATTGTGGGTAAATAGTGAAAAATTGTTTCCACTGGTGGACTAATGGGGAATGAGGGAATGGAAACCAAGGATTCTCACTGGAAGATACAAGGGCGAAGAGAGGGGAAGGCTCTTGAACTGAGGGCTATTAGACCATGGGATACTTCACCACATGTGGCTGTTGAGGTAGAGATAAATATTTGAAAAGGAGGAATAGAAAAAGATCTGGGGGAATGGGGTTACAGGAGAGCGCCCCAGCACCGGGGACCGAATGGTCTCCTCCTGTGCTGTAATTTCTATAATTCAATGAAAACACTCCTTTACTAAGTCTGTTCTGAGGGAGCGGTTTAGAATTGTTGGTGCCGAGTTGAGTTTAGGACGATGTGCCCTGTGAGAAGTGCTCCAAACACTGAGCCTGCTGCCCTTTGTGCAATCTCTGGGTTTGGTTCAGTTCGATCTGTGCTGCATGGTTTTGATGTGTGAAGTCCAAGTACAGATCAGCTCTGACTGAGGTTCCCAGTTCACAGTTGCCAACTTCACACAGAACCAGAGTCCAAACTAGCGTCCAAGGAGATAGGGAGATAGATTGGGCCTGTTAAAAGTGACATCAACCGGGAGCCTGACCGCACCTCGTACAGTGCAGGGGGAATCTGGCTATGGTTTCAGGATGACAAAGGAGGACAAAGGGATTAATTAATTAAGAAGGGGAAAATAGAATATGAAAGTAAGCTTGCAGGGAACATAAAAACTGACTGTAAGAGCTTTTATAGATATGTGAAGAGAAAAAGATTAGTGAAATCAAGTGTAGGTCCCTTGCAGTCAGAAGCGGGGAAGTTATAATGGGGAACAAAGAAATGGCAGACCAATTAAATGCATATTTTGGTTCTGTCTTCACAAAGGAGGACACAAATAACCTCCCAGAGATGTTGGAGAACATACGGTCTGATGAAAGGGAGGAACTGAAAGAAATCAGTATTTGCAGGGAAATGGTGTTATGGAAATTGACGGGATTGAAGGCCAATAAATCCCCAGGGCCTGATAATCTACATCCTAGGGTACTTAAGGAAGTGGCCCTAGAAATAGTAGATGCATTGCTGATCATCTTCCAACATTCGATGGAATCTGGAACTGTACCCATGGATTGGAGGGTAGCTAATGTTACCCCACTATTCAAAAAGGGTGGTAGAGAGAAAGCGAGGAATTACAGACCGGTAAGCCTGACATCGGTAGTGGGGAAAATGCTGGAGTCCATTATAAAGGATGTAATAGCTGAGCACTTGAAAAACAGTGACAGGATCGGACAAAGTCAACATGGATTTACAAAAGGTAAATCGTGCTTGACTAATCTACTGGAATTTTTTGAGGATGTAACTGGGAAACTAGATAAGGGAGAACCAGTAGATGTGGTGTATTTGGACTTTCAAAAGGCTTTCGATAAGGTCCCGCATAAGAGATTAGTGTGTAAAGTTAAGGCACATGGGATTGGGGGCAAGGTATTGACTTGGATAGAGAACTGGTTGGCAGACAGAAAGCAGAGAGTAGGAATTAATGGGTCTTTTTCCGAGTGGCAAGCAGTGACTAGTGGGGTACCGCAGGGATCGGTCCTTGGACCCCAGCTATTCACAATATACATTAATGATCTAGATAAGGGAACTAAATGTAATATCTCCAAGTTTGCAGATGACACAAAGCTGGGTGGGAGTGTGTGCTGCGAGGATACCGAGAAACTCCAGGATGATTTGGACAGGTTGGGTGAGTGGGCAGAAGTGTGGCAGATGCAATATAACGTGGATAAATGCGAGGTTATCGACTTTGGTGTCAAAAACAGAAAGGCAGACTATTATCTGAATGGCAATAGATTGGGAGAAGGGGAAGTGCAATGAGACCTGGGTGTCCTTGTGCACCAGTCGCTGAAGGTAAGCATGCAGGTGCAGCAGGCGGTGAAGAAGGCAAATGGTATGTTGGCCTTCATAGCGAAAGGGTTTGAGTATAGGAACAGGGATGTCCTGCTGCAGTTGTACAGGGCCTTGGTGAGACCACACCTTGAGTACTGTGTGCAGTTTTGGTCGCCTTATCTGAGGAAGGATGTTCTTGCCATGGAAGGAGTTCAGCGAAGATTCACAAGGCTGATACCTGGGATGGCAGGAATGACATATGAGGAGAGATTGGGTCGATTGGGCTTATACTCGCTGGAGTATAGAAGAATGAGAGGGGATCTCATCAAAACATATAAAATTCTGACAGGCAGGTCTAGACAAACTAGATGCAGGAAGAATGTTCCCGATGGTCGGAGAGTCCAGAACCAGGGGTCATAATCTAAGGATAAGGGGTAAGCCATTTAGGACAGAAATGAGGAAGAATTTCTTCACCCAGAGAGTGGTGAACCTGTGGAATTCTCTACCACAGAAGGTAGTTGAGGCCAAGTCATTAAATATATTCAAGAATGAGTTAGATATATTTCTTAAAGCTAAAGGTATCAAGGGATATGGGGAGAAGGCAGGTACAGGGTACTGAGTTTGGATGATCAGCCATGATCTCATTGAATGGCGGAGCAGGCTCGAGGGGCCGAATGGCCTACTCCTGCTCCTATCTTCTATGTTTCTATGAATATCAGCGGGTTATAGGATTACTATACAATTTACAGTTACATATAGACTATCAGTGAATTATTGTTTTACTGTTGGTTATGAGGGGAATCTGGGCGTTACCACTATTACTATTAGTTATTGGTGCATTTTCAGTGAGTTACCATTAGCTACTGCTGGAATCAAAGTTCCTCCCACCTCTGGTTTCCCCTCTGCGAATCGCTCCCCCGCCCTCAGTTTCCCTTCTGCGAATCGCTCTCCCGCCCTCTGCGAATCGCTCTGCGAATCACTCCCCCACCCTCTGTTTCCCCTCTGCAAATCGCTCCCCCGCCCTCTGCGAATTGCTCCCCCACCAGAGGTGGGAGGAACTTTGATACCACCAGTAGCTAATGGTAACTCACTGAAAATGCAAGGAACATAAAAAGCAGATTGTAAAAGCTTCTACAAGTATGTAGAAAGAAAAAGATTGGTGAAGACAAATGTAGGTCCCTTACAGTCAGAAACGGGAGAATTTATAATGGAGAACAAGGAAATGGCAGAGTAATTAAACAAATACTTTGGTTCTGTCTTCACGGAAGAGGACACAAATAACTTCCCAGAAATGCGAAGGAACCAAGAGTCTAGTGAGAAGGAGGAATTAAAGGAAATTAGTATTAGTAAAAAAATAGTGCTGGAGAAATTAATGGGACTGAAAGCTGATAAATCCCCAGGGTCTGATAATCTGCATCCCAGAGTACTAAAAGAGGTAGCCATGGAAATAGTGGATGCCTTGGTTGTCATCTTCCAAAATTCTATAGATTATGGAACAGTTCCAGCAGATTGGAGAGTGGCAAATGTAACCCCACTATTTAAAAAAGGAGGGAGAGAGAAAACCGGGAACTACATCAGCCTAACATTAGCCTAACATCAGTAGTAGGGAAAATGCTAGAGTCTATTATAAAGGATGTGATAACAGGACACTTAGAAAATATCAACGGGATTAGACAAAGTCAACATGGATTTATGAAAGGGAAATCGTGTTTGACAAACCTACTGGAGTTTTTTGAGGGTGTAACTGGTAGAATAGATAAGGGAGAACCAGTGGATGTGGTGTATTTGGATTTTCGGAAGGCCTTTGATAAAGTCCCACATAAGAGATTAGTGTGCAAAATTAAAGCACATGGGATTGGAGGTAATATATATGGCATGGATTGAAAATTGGTTAACAGACAGGAAAGAGAGAGTAGGAATAAATGGGTCTTATTCGAGGTGGCAGGCGGTGACTAGTGGGGTACCGCAGGGATCAGTGCTTGGGTCCCAGCAATTCACAATATATATCAATGATTTGGATGAGGGAACCAAATGTAATATTTCCAAGTTTGCTGACGACACAGAACTAGGTGGGATTGTGAGTTGTGAGGAGGATGCAAAGAGACTTCAAGGCGATTTAGACAAGTTGAGTGAGTGGGCAAATACATGGCAGATGCAGTATAACATGGATAAATGTGAAGTTATCCACTTCGGAAGGAAAAACAGAAAGGTAGAGCATTATTTAAATGGTGATAGATTGGGAAATGCTGATGTACAAAGGGACCTGGGTGTCCTTGTACACCAGTCACTGAAAGCAAACATGCAGGTGCAGCAAGCAGTTAGGAAGGCAAATGGTATGTTGGACTTCATTGCAAGAGAATTTGAGTACAGGAGCAAGGATGTCTTACTACAGTTGTACAGGGCCTTGGTGAGACCACACCTGGAGTACTGTGTGCAGTTTTGGTCTCCTTACCTAAGAAAGGATATACTTGCCATAGAGGGAGTGCAGCGGAGGTTCACCAGACTGATTCCTGGGATGGCAGAACTGTCGTATGAGGAGAGATTGGGTCAACTAGGCCTGTATTCACTTAGGAGTTTAGAAGAATGAGAGGGGATCTCATTGAAACGTATAAAATTCTGACAGGGCTAGACAGACTGGATGCAGGGAGGATGTTTCCCCTGGCTGGGGGGTCTAGAACGAAAGGTCACTGTCTCAGGATACGGGGTAGGACATTTAGGACTGAGATGAGGAGATATTTCTTCACTCAGAGGGTGGTGAACCTGTGGAATTCTCTACCACAGAAGGCTGTGGAGGCCAAGTCACTGAATATATTTAAGAAGGAGATAGAAAGATTTCTAGACACAAAAGACATCAAGGGGTATGGGGAGAGAGCAGGAATCTTGTATTGAGATAGAGGATCAGCCATGATCATATTGAATGGCGGAGCAGGCTCGAAGGGCCGAATGGCCTACTCCTGCTCCTATTTTTCTATGTTTCTATGAATCGCTCCCCCGCCCTCTGTTTCCCCTCCGGGAATCGCTCCCCTGCCCTCGGTTTCCCTTCTCCTAATTGCTCCCCCGCCCTCCGCGAATCGTTTCCCCGCCCTCTGTTTCCCCTCTGCGAATCGCTCCCCCGCCCTCCGTTTCCCCTCTGCGAATCGCTCCCCCGCCCTCTGCCAATCGCTCCTCTGCCATCGGTTTCCCCTCTGGGAATCGCTCCCCTGCCCTCGGTTTCCCCTCTGCGAATCGCTCCCCTGCCCTCGGTTTCCCCTCTGCGAATCGTTCCCCCACCCTCTGCGAATCGCTCCCCTGCCCTCGGTTTCCCCTCTGCGAATCGTTCCCCCACCCTCTGCGAATCGCTCCTCTGCCCTCGGTTTCCCCTCTGCGAATCGCTCCTCTGCCCTCGGTTTCCCCTCTGCGAATCGCTCCTCTGCCCTCGGTTTCCCCTCTGCGAATCGCTCCTCTGCCCTCGGTTTCCCCTCTGGGAATCGCTCCCCCGCCCTCGGTTTCCCCTCTGCGAATCGCTCCCCCGCCCTCAGTTTCCCCTCTGCGAATCGCTCCCCCGCCTTCGGTTTCCCCTCTGGGAATCGCTCCTCTGCCCTCGGTTTCCCCTCTGGGAATCGCTCCCCCGCCCTCGGTTTCCCCTCTGCGAATCGCTCCCCCGCCCTCGGTTTCCCCTCTGCGAATCGCTCCCCCGCCCTCGGTTTCCCCTCTGGGAATCGCTCCTCTGCCCTCGGTTTCCCGTCTGCAAATCGCTCCCCCACCCTCTGCGAATCGCTCCCCTGCCCTCGGTTTCCCGTCTGCGAATCGCTCCCCCGCCCTCTGTTTCCCCTTTCCTAATCGTTGCCCCGCCCTCGGTTTCCCCTCTTCTCTGGTGTCTGTTGTCCCTCTTGGAACTTCTCTGACAACAACTGCTGGCGGGAAACCACCAGCAAAAATACTCATCTACAGGGGACCCAACCTTTATAAGGTAAATGCAATAACATTCCTAGATGTCACATGGTCAGAATGTCACGTGATCAAACCTCCAGGACTGCCTCCAACCAGTGTTGGCAACCCTAAATGCAGCAGGTTAAAGAAATTATCAAAGTATCTCCAATTTTCCAGAAATCGTAACAAATCAACCTGAGCCTCTATATACTGGTAAACAACCGTACGGTAAACTGATGAAAAGAAACACTGGCTCACAGCACTGCCCAATTTAGTTTCATTTTTGGCCACCACAGATGGAGCGTATATCATTTTGCTATAGTCGGCTTTTTGTGCTTGCTACCATTAGATAGAATCTTTTGACATCCCACACCTTTGTCACTGCTAAATCTTCAGCTTATGATCGATTCTCTTGTTTTTCTGGCAACTGGCAAGCATTTTATTGTTATTTATTCTCATGGCGGGCTTCGCATACCCGTAGCTGCGGGGAGCTCCGATACACTGTGGGCGGGGACTCGGCCTGCCGATAAACGTTGCCGTCTTCCCAACACGAAGGATGGAGACACTCAAAGAATCCGAGCAAACGGAAAGAGTAGAGAGAATACCAATCAGTAAAACTAGACGGGGACATTAAAATCTTGGAAAGATTAGTGAGACATTGAAACAGAATAAACAAGGTTTACTACAACATTTACAAAATCTAATGAACATTCAAAGGAAAAGGAAAGGGGAAAACATGATAATTTTGTACATTAGACATTCTAGTGATATTAAATATTCTAGTGAAGCTGTATGTTAAATGTAAATTAACATTGATATCGTCAGTTTGAATATAAAACATGAACGTTTTGGTGTAGGAGGTTACTTAAGAATGTTTTATGATAGTAATTATTAATAGTTGATCTTTAAACGTTCTGGCGAAGACTCTCTCCCCCAGACTAACCTTGCGAGCTCTGATGATACTTCAAAGATATGGGAAATAATTAAAAATCATTCTTGAACATGCAGGGGTCTTTGGTGTCATCAATTTTGGCTTAATCTCCATAATTGACACACGTGTCTGCTGTGGATATGGCTAGGTTCCTCTAAGGTCAATCAACTATATGATAAAAGCACACTTATATCGTTAGTTATTGATTTCAACCAAAAGCTGAATCTTTTACACAGCCAATAACAAGTACATGTAGTACATGCAGCACAGTCAAAGATAAAATTATACCTACTATGGCTGCTGCTGGTTTCACAAGGGTCACGCTGGCTGAAGCAGATCCATAATAATATTCTTACAAGACTTTGGATTGATTTTAACTTTTTTCACCTGCCTCAAAACTTGGGTCGGCAGTGTTACCACCCAATTAACCCGGACGATGCTGCTTGGGCAATTTTGAAAGGAGCGTACCGCCCGGCGCCCAAAGTGCCTGCCAGTTTCAGGTGGTACGCCCATTTCAATATGAAAATCGGGGTCCTAAGACCCCCAATTACCATTCTAGATTGGAAATAGTCAGAGCTTGCTCTGTGCAGGCTCGGATCATTTCCATGGGCGATAGAGCTAAAAAGGCCCAGCCTGGATAAATTTAATTTAATGCGGCCTGGAGAGGCAGCGTTGCTCCTCCAGGCCCCACAAATATAGTCTGGGCCGCCGCCAACCGGGACCCCCTCCGTGATCGCAAACCCCCTATACCTACCTTTATGGTGGTCAAGGAAGTCAGATATTGGCCAGCCTTAATCCATCAAGCTGCAAGCAAACGGCCCTTTGGCGTCCCACAGCTCTCTGCCCCAATGTAAGTGAGGCCGGTGCATCAAAATCGTGGCCACCTTTTTGCTGCGATTGAATCAATGGAAAAGAAAATTGGGCAGGGTGTAAAACAGGCTGTTGATCCGCTATCACCCATTTTGCGCTAACGCCAAAGACCAATTCCGCCCAAGCACCAAGCTCTTTCCCGATGAGAATCTCGTTGGGAACCAGGCAGTATTAAACAAAGTACTGTCCAGCTGGAACTGATTCTATGGCCCAGATTTTGTGGTGGGTATGACGGCGTACTCCGAGAGTACGCTGTCATACTGCCTTTCACCGCAAGTTCGGGATTTCTGCATGCGCTAAATCCCGAACTTGCGATCTGTCGAGGTATGCCTTGACATCATCAGGGACCGATGGAGAAATCACAATTGCTGGCGCAGAGTTGGGCTATTTGCCCACCAACTGCCTAGCAATTACGTCCGAAAATTTTACAGTTAGTGAAAACAGGCGCAGGAGCCTGTTTCACGTCTTAAAGAAGATCTGTGTACGTTTTGGTGGAGGAAACTTTTTTTTGTCGGTCGATTAAGGTTCAAGTGGCTGTGCCTTTCAATTTAAAGCATACATGGTGTGACACGGTACAGCACTGACACCGAGTCTTCAAAACCAGGAAAAATGTCAAACTAGAATAAAAAGGTTTCAAGTTTTCTAGCTTGACATTCAATATAAATTGGTGCTTTTTATATGTGCATGTGAGAGAGAAGTACACAAGCACACAAGTAAATATTTAAATAGCCTGGATAAAAACATCTCCTAAAGTCAAAACACACTTCTCGCAGCACAGTGTGTTCTCTCAGAATATTTGACTTTGCACAGACGTTTAAGCAGAAATCAATTCAAGATTTCAAGATAACTTTTAGTTTTGTTTCAACAGTGTGTAGCGAGGGGATGTTATCTCTCATGTACTTTAGTTTTATATATTAAACGGAGAGCACACGACCAAATCATACAATCTAACAGTAAAGACTTTTAAAGTTATTTTTGCAAGTTTCATGTGAACACACTATTTAGCATACTCTATTTTACTTTCAGTTAAATTCTGAAAATTAAATCGACTGCTTATGAAAAAATATCCTTTAGAAACACAAAAAGCCAGACAGATAGACAGATAAAAAATATTCATTTTAATTACTGGGGAAGTTGAATAATAAAGTTAAATAAAGTGAACATCCATTAGATTTCAGTGACCAATTCTCTCCTTTCAACTTAAAAATGAACATAACAAACAATATAAAGCATCTATAACAAGGAAAATAGATTTATCTATTACCAGTCTACATGAGGTCTGAATAATATATTTTAATCCTGAAAATTAACATAGAATATATGGCTGGGAATTTCTTTCTGAAGTTCAACATTACTTGTAGGAGATATAAAACATTGTTAGACCATTACTGAGTATCAAAACAGGAAGCTGTATACATAGGGACTAATAAATTGCGAGTTTGGATGAAAAAAATAAAACAAAATGCTGATATATGAAATAAGTCCAAGTACCAGTTTAATTAAAAGTTTTTTAAAAAGTTTAAAAAATGTAATTTCAATGGAAGAGACTGAGAGAAGTTTCTGTGGGCATGTCTTCCCTTATGCACAGGCTGTACGCTGTGCTCCCGGCCTTCGTGATGTCATACAACTCTGCAGCGCCGAAGAGGAAGTCTCTGTTCTGGGCCGCGCACAAGATAAGTACGTATTCTTTTCGTAGGTTGCAATTGCTGACTGCAATTTTTGGGCCTATATCTACTGGTCTCAGACTGGCAGCTACAGAAAAATGCATCCCAAGAGAACCCAATTTAGTGAACAAACAACTTAGACAATCTAATAGAAACCTGTCTGATGCAAGCAAAGGTGTTTTCTTGTTTTGTATTCTGAATGCAGTTTCTTTCTCTTTTTAATTGTGTGTGAAATATATGTAAATGCACATTTCTTTTGGGGAGGAAGATGAGGAGCCTGGAGACCCTTGTAGAAAGTTGGTTGCTTAGGCAGATTTTCCAGTCGTCACCCAGTTAGAAATACCATTCCTTAATATGCCAGCGCAATTTACACTTCATCTAGAGCCATCCTCTGTTTCTTAACCTGTCCCATTACCATCTCCTTTTGCCTTGGATATCTCTTAATGTCTCTTAACCTCTCCTACCTTCTATCCTATCACAGACCTTCCCTTTTGTTCTTTCATCCCCTCCCCCCTTTCCCAGCTCCTACACTTGCTTAAAAATCTGTTCCATTTCCTGCTTTTTTCCAGTCTGACGAAAGGTCATCGACCTGAAACGTTAACTCTGTTTCTCTCTTCACAGATGCTGCCTGACCTGCTGAGTATCTCCAGCATTTTCTGTTTTTATTTCAGATTTCCAGCATCTGCAGTATTTTCTTTTTGTATTCCTTAATATGCGTTTATTTAAACCTTTTTAACGGATGAGACAATCAGCAACACGGCTACTCAGAATCCTCTTATGTATAACCCTTCTATTTCTGTTACCCCTTTTACTTCCTTAATTTTTTTGCTTCACTTTGCATTTGTATTCCTTTTTGTATTGTAGCATTTCATCCTTCGTGCTTCTTCACCTAGCCCAGGCCATATAATGTATAACTAGTTACTCTATATTTTCAGTCACTATTGATTTCAATAAGTGCCTTTGGGTGAATAGACAGGCAGACAATTAGGCGAATGGGGTGTTATTTGCCATTGATTTGCGCTGCAGAGGATTGTTGTAATAGTTACACCTTACTATAAGTTTACAAGTTATTGTATTGTTGCAACATTCTTACTAATGGGACAGATGTAATAGAAGAACCGATTTTTGTCTGAACTGAAAGTTACAAAAACATCAACTGCGTATTAACAGCAGCCTATTTTTGGATCAACAGGGTTAAAAAGCAAGTACAATTAAACCAGAATAAAAATGGAGACTCCACAGAATTAAAATGATGCAAATGGTTGAATACCAAAAGAGAAGTTTAAAATATTTTTTTTAAAAACACGCTTTTCTTTCCCAACTGCTGATGGACTGTTGATCTGAAGCTCTGCGTGTTCCAGCCTCTGGTAGCCTCAGAGCCGAGTTGCTCTTCACAAGCTGCTGCTGCAGGGATCCCCGGGCCGAGGGCAGCCCCGGCCGCCAGTGTGACGAGGCTCCGCTCCTGGCGTGCGCGCTCCCTGCCACTGCTGCACCGCACCGCCGAGTGAAGAACAACAAATACCCACAAGATGGAGTCTAGCGAGGAACAGAGATTCAAAATGGACAGAAAATACATGGCACAAAAGTTGATCATGTGCATTCAGCGAGTCTGTGATTGCAGCTCAGCGGAGGGCTGGTTCCATCGTCACATTATCGGATATTCAGTTGTGAGGAGAACTCGCGCTCAGCACAGATCACCCACAACATCGCTCCCCGCGGGAGAGGACACTTTTTGTGTACATTGATTTCACTCATAATTGGCGTGATTTTTTTTAAGTTCCGATACAGCAACCATCCACATTCCAGTCTCACTGCATGTGGTCAACGTTAAAAGGGGAAGAACGATTTATGTTTACAGCATTAACGTGCTGAAAGGTTTCCATAACCCCGTTAATATCGGATTTGTCTTCCAAACAACATTTTAAGCTACCTACACTATATTGCGCATTTTTGTAAATCACTACATCAGTCTGCACAAAACCTAACTATGTTTACGTTTGTTCCCGTGATGCAGTAGAGCAGCATCTATATGCCAGAGAGGTTTTCAGACCGATTTTTAAAATCCTAACTCTGGGCTAATGTTCATTTTGGAGCAACACCATTATGTCGCTGCCGGGGAAGGAACCTCTGGGTTGCCGCTGCTTAAAAAAGAATATCTCCACATCATAAAAAAGAATCGTCATCTAGCAAATTATTTGTAGGACATTCAGCGTTGTTCAATTGCATATACGACAATGACAGTATGGATTTGATGGGAAACAAAAAATGCATTGTGTGTGGTAGGTTTGTAATAAATGTGACCATCAGCTAATAAAAAAAGACATATTTGTAAAAGGATCAAAAATAAAAATTGGAAAACTGATTGCATAAATATATTTTAATTCTTGCAAAATAGTACGAGTGCAATGTAAATAAGAGTATGCAGTGGTGATGGTCCTACATGGCTAGAGTTGCCAACACCGGCTGGAAGCATTCCTGGAGGGTTGATCACGTGACATTGCGACTACATGACATTGGATCACGTGACATCTGCAAACGTTACTGCATTTACCTGATAAAGGTTGGGTCCCCTGTAGTTGAGTATCTTTGCTCCTGCTTTCGCGTCAGCAACTGTTATGCGAGAAGTTCCAAGAACCAGGCCACCGGTGGAAATGAGGGGAAACCAAAGGTGGGAAGAACTGATTCCACCAATAACCAATAGTACTTCACTGAAATTGCACTGATAAGTAACAGTAATAATGGTAACACTCAGATTCCCTGAACTTGAACTTCACATGTCAAAACCAGCCACACAAACTGACCTAAACCAAACCGAGAGATCGCATAAAGGGCAGTGGGCTCGGTGTTTGGAGCACTTTTCACAGGGCACATCGTCCTAAACTCAACACCAACATTTCTAAATCATTCCTTGGGCTCGGACTCAATAAAGCAGAATTTTCATAGAATGATAGAAATTACAGCAGAGGGAGGCCATTTGGCCCCTGGTACATGTGCTGGTGCTCTTTCCTGTAACTCCATTCCCCAAGATCACCTTGTATTCATCCTTTTCAAATACTTAGCACATTCCATTATAAATGATGTTCTAGTCTCTACCTCAATAGCCACTTGTGGTATAATAACCTTCAGTTCCAAAACCTTCCTTTTCCCTCCTTGGTTCTTCCAGTGAGAATCCCATGTCTCTGGCTACTTGTTCCCCATTCACTCACAGTAAAGTCCCCAGGTTTCACTCACCCCTTTACTGGCTGCTCCTCTCTTGGCACTGCTTCCATTCACCACGTTGCTGTTGCTGCTGCTGTTTCCCACTCGTCAGTAACTACTGGTCCCCACGCCCACCCCATTCTCCAGTCTTCCTCTCCTCCCGAGCCCCCATTCCGCACTCTCCTTTCCCCTGGCCCCCATTCCGCATTCTTCCTCTCTCTAATCCCTGCCAATCGGGAGTCTTTCACTCCCCTCCCCAATCCGACTCCAGATTGTTTCTGGCTCTGCAGCTGGGGGATGACATCACCGTGCCAGAGGTTTCTCTGCGGAGGCAGTCAGTGACGTCACGGAATGGGGGTCCGCTGCTGCGGCCAGAAATTTAATGCACGAATTACAGGATACTCCTGGGCAATCCGTGAGCATTGGCAACCCTATACACGACTCGAGGAATGTGTTCGGCAATTTTTATTTCAAGCCAATCCTAAGTAACTTGGATGTACAGCATCTTCAAACAATCCAAAGAATACAAAGAGAGTTTCCACACATGAATAACAACTTAATTTGTTATGCTTTTGAGTCAAGGATACTTGTTTTTAAGAAAATGTATTTTTCAAGTCAAGACAATCCATACATGAAGTAAAGGGTTATGCCTTTTAATAGTTGGCAGCCAATCTTGAGATTCATTTTTGGGCTGTGCTGTAAAAGCCCAACTACTGTCCTTTATTTTACCTGGATATCTTGGAGACATCTGGTGTATATCCTTACAATATACTGACAGAAACATTATAGAGGTTGCTACTGGAACATGCACACATGCATCCATTTTTTTCTCCTTACTGCACACTTGCATCATTAACCATACACAAGGTATTTCTTACATTTACAATGTTGGGCATCCTTGGTAGTAAATCTAGCATTAGATGTTGCATCTAGATTTAGGCCATTAGATTTGGGGAAAAAAAGGGAAAAAGGCATTTTTTGGCTGGAGATGGCTCCTACAGATTGATTGAAGATGTGACTTGTTTTTGGAGCATGAATGAGGCTGAACTAGTTGTGAAGTACTTGACAATGGGGGCCAAGCTTGCACTACTTTTTGGTATGATTTCCAATAGTTAGCACATTTTACTAAAATATATGTAGAACTTAACTTTCATTTAAAAAAAAAAGTAGGCCCTGACAAATAACTTTCAGGAATACCTTTTTCAAACTAGTGACACGCAATGGTCCCACTCAAGCATATTGACAGTATCTCTGATGAATCCTAGAGGAACATAGGAACAGGAGTAGGCCATTCAGTCCCTCAAGCCTGTTCCACCATTCTATTCGATCACAGTTGATCATAACTCAACTCCATTTACCAGTCTTTTTTTTTTCCATATCCCTTGATACCCTTACCTAATAAAAATCTATCGATCTCAGTCTTGAAGATTTCTGTTGACCCAGCACCCACAGCCTTTTAGGGGAGAGAATTTCACATTTCCACTAACCTTTGTGTGGAAAAAGTTCTTCCTAATTTTACTTCTCAATCGTCTAGCTCTAATTCCAAGATTGTACCCCACCGTTCTGGATTCCCCCACCAGAGGAAATAGCTTCACTGTATTACTCTCTCGTTAGATTCTAAACTCAGGGGAATACAACCCAAGTTTATGCAACATGTCCTCATAATTTAATCCTTTAAACCCTGGTAGCATTCTGGTGTATCTGTGCTGTACTCCCTCCAAGACCGATACATTCTTGCTGAGATGTGGTGCCCAAAACTGAATGCAGTACTCCAGATGGAGTCCGACAAAGGCTCTGTTGTACAACTGAAGCATAACTTTGTCCCCTTTGTGTTTCAACCTCCTTGAGAGAAAGGCCAACATTCTATTAGCCTTTTTAATTACTTTTTGTACCCATGCACTAGTGTTTAGTCATTTGTGTACCTGAACACCCAAACCCCTTTGCTCCTCCATCGTTGCGAGACTCTCACCATTAAAAAAATATCCCCTTAATTACAGAATCCCATTTCTTTTCTGCTGTTTCCCCGCTTGGACTGCCTCCTGCTCCACAGTGCACTGGTTAGCATCCTGGCCATCCTCCCCACAGCTTTTTTCCTTATTACTACAGGTAGCAAGTACATCATACGTGTTGGACAGGACAAATGTCTGCAGTTCCTCCTTCTGTGTCTCCACTAGGTTCTTCTTACCCTGCTGACTGTCAGTCACACACTTCTCTTCCCGTATCTATGTGGTGTTACTGTTCTGGAGTAAACTATCCAGATATTACTCCTCCTCCATTATGTGTCGGCGTGTCTCTAAATCATGCTCCAGCTCAATGCCTCGGAGCCGGAGTAACTCAAGATAGAAATTTCCCACGTGTTAGCAGAGACAGTCTCACTGTCCATAAATTCCCACATTCTGCAGTCCTGACACGCTGCCATTATCTACTCTATATTTATTTGTTTATTTTATAGCCTTTATTTATCTCTATTTTCTGATTCGCCTTCAATACTAAATTATGATCAGATGGATTTACTTGGTTTCTTTTAGTTATTATACTTCTCAGTTTAGTATATTAGCCTTTTACGTCTATTTACTTAAAGCTGATAGTATTGTTTTGGCTTTGCCTCTTGTGTATTAATTTAAAAAAAATTAGTAGTCCCATAATCTACTATATAGTTAAATATTAAAGCGTGAATAAATAATTGAACACTTAGCTTTTATTCATCGGACTCCACCGCTCCTTCCTCCGCATAGGCTATGACGTCACTTTTCAGATACATCCCGTGTTTGTTTCAGTGCTGTCACCATTCCGATAGGCTGTGCTCTTTTTAAATACATTTACCAGGAATTTCCTGTGATGCTCCGCTCGATCACTCATTTGTTGAGCTTCGTAGTTATTGTGCCATGGACGAAGTGGTGCTAATGGGTTTATCACTGTATTGGTAGTAACAATTGCTTCCTGCTTGCTCCAAGATGGTGTATGGTCAGATGATAAGACCTTGACAGCTATGATAGCAACTGTCTGCACTGAAAATGATACTTTTGCTAAGTCACAATATATGAAATGAATTTTACGCAGACCTAAATACAAGGTGGAGTCAGCATTGGGTGCTTACACACTAGATACTACCAGTGATAAAGTTGTTTTAATTTGCATGCTGTGAGCCTATGCATGGTTAGCATGTAAAATATTAAAAAGGAACAGCATACTTTTATAAAACTGTGCTACATGTGTTAAGATCACATACCTTAGGGCAGCATTCATCTCTCAGTATCAATCCTTCCAATCTGGAGACCGTATGCCTGGTGCTGTCTGGCTTACCCTAAGACATTGTTGTCCAATATAAATTGCTGACTAGCCACAGGTGTGGCTACACCACCCTTTTAGCAACATGCACTAATTTTACTAGAAAATGCTTTACACTCAATACAGGTAATTGTACTTAATGTGTATACTTACTTAACAAATATCTACCACCAATCAGTACGGAACCTTGCAGTCTTTCTCTTTCACCAAAGTTTGGAATTCTGGCATGAATTTATCAGACAAAGTACATCTTGGCAAAGCCTCTAGATTTTTGTCCACAGTTGCAGGTGGTACTTTTGACATCACAGGGTGATTACTGAGAATGTTGACTTGCACAACAAGATGTGCCAGACCCGCCGCTGCTCTCCATCCAGAATGCGGTTGGATGCTGCTTGCCTTTTGCCATGACTTGCCCTGTTGGAGCCGCTTGTTATTGGTTGGGCTTACTGGCCTGAGCGGTTGAACTGACCACGATCATAACTCTTCTTTCCAGACAATGTTGCTAGTGTTTCCATGGCGCTGAAGTCTGGCGTTTTCACCCGTGTTACACACCATTTTAGCCGATAATTAATAAACAGTAACCAAGGAAGGAAAGCACACACAATGGTCAAAAAACACCCACACACTCTGCTTTTCGTCAAAATATCACACCAACAAACACGCAAAAAGGTTAAAGTACGCATGCATATGCCGTGCGAATATGAGTAGAGATGACATTGCTCAATGACTGTCTGTTACTCATATTTATTTACTAATCAAAATGCTATTAGCCACATCTGGATTCCCAATTAGCCACATGTGGCATGGGGTTAATGTTTTTGAAAAACATTACCCGGAGAGAGTTGGGATCCGATACCGGGGAAACTGAACCGATCAAGGCCAGGTGTCCTCGAAACACATAGGAGTGTTAAGGATTTTTTCCCTTTGGCTCTGCATGCTTCGCAGGACTGGAAAGCTTGCAGGTACCAGAATGCCTTTTGGCACTGACAGAAGATGGGCATTTATTGGCATCTACTGCAGACAGGTGTGGATGGAAAAGTATAAACTGAGTTATGCTTGGAAGACAAGCACTGAAGACCCAGCATCATTTTATACAATGTCTAAATTCCATCTATATCTTCAAATCTGCAGAAACCAAAAAAGGGGCCTTTTGTTGTCAGTAAAACATAGGGTAGCAGTAAAGGTTTTCTTCACTGCAGGAACAGAGAAAAGAACCGATGCATCAGCCCAAGGACATACCTTTAAGATGCGGCAAAGAATTATGTGGGTGCTGTCCCAACCTCATCAAGATGGCCACTTATTTATATAGACTGATTAAGTCAAATTCCATTTTTATTACACGTGATTCTGGGATTTTTATCCATGTTGTGATTCTCTGTTTATAATTAGAACCATTAATATATAGTGACCGAATGAAAAAGATTCCATTTTTATTACAGGGGATTCTGGGATCTTTACTAATATTCTGGGGATTGAATTCTGTGATTCTATTTTTCTGTGAAATCAGTGGCCTTGCTCATCAACATCTTAGAGACTACATCCATGGTGATTCTCTCTACTGACAACTTAGGCATACTTCTATACACAGAGCATATTGAATGATTGATTCATTCTAATGGTGTCCTTTTTGTATCATTGTGAAATTTAAGTTCATATGCTGTGTGTGTTTTCAATTCTAATTCAGCAAAGTGTAGTCCAACAAAGGAGAGACTGTACCTTTAATTGTCCAAAATTTTATTTGAATTTAATGAGCTGGAATTAAACAATTCAGTAATAATTATACATCTAAACACAGTATTTTATTTAGTGTTGATTTGATTAGATTTGTATATTTAAAATAATCATTCCCCTTTTCAATATACAATGCCACAAGATTACAATCAAATCTGCATGATAGACTTATTTTCAGATAATACTCTTCATAAAATATTCCATGCATTTCTTCTAAGTAAGTTGATTTGGTTCAAAGTAAATTTTGCGTCCATTTTCAGTAATACTGCTATGTACAGTACAAGATGTTTATTAATTTGTGAAACATTGAGACAAATCCTATTTTTAATTAAACTTACTTAGCTGCAAGTCAAAAATGTTAAAATATGATTTTTGATCAAATTCTCTTTATTTTGACTGACTTTCTTTTATCTCCAGTCTATCTCTCCAAGATGCACTGTAGACCTTAGGTCAGGTCAGCACAACTGTAATATCATAACTGCTGCTCCCACAGCCAGTACAGCATTATCTTTCAGTGCTGTGCTCACATAAATTAGGAAGGTTGGAGTTTTTAAGTTATACACCCTTTTAAAATGTTTGACAATTATATTTGTACATTATTAAAAATCTTGTGCATGGTGCCATGCACTTACTGTGTCACAAATTTACATTGTAAAGTGTTATGTAAAAATTTCTAATGGGAATTACAATGTACTTACCTGCAATACTAAATTGTAGTTATTATGTTATGCCACTAGGTGGCATTTTATCGTTTCCCCACAAATCACTCAAAATGCTTTCGGGGAAAAAAACAATTTGTCCACTGTTTCTTTCCTCAGTAACTGAAATTTATAGTGTCTGAAATATGGTTTTAAACAGAAAATTCATATAATTACATATTTCACAATAATGATCAAACTTGTCACTTGAAACATCTTTGAATGTCTTCATAAAGTTTTTATTTAAAGGCTTCAGCTCTCCCAAAAACCTGGGCTTAAACTTGATATTTTTGCTCAGAACCGTGCCTCTGTTACTGAAGGCAGATTGTGCTGTCTGATCATGCGCAGTGCATCCAATCTCCCATGATGCAGCAGCAGCATTTACTCAGCTGAACAGCTGGAACATTCTTCAGCATCCAGCAGTTTCTGTTTTTCAAAATTATTTCAAGAAAAGCTAGAGGACAAATTGAGTGTTTTTTTTAAATGGAGAGATTGTGTGCTTCTGTGTGAGGGACAGAAATAATGACAAACTGTACAGATTACACCCCAGTTATTGCTTTTACTTTGCATTCTTTAAAGTTCAGAAAGCATATCAGAGACATAGAGCAGTGTTTTTTTCCAAAATGCCACCCAGGCATAAAACTGGCATTGCAGATCGGTCACCCATTATAGAAACCGCCTGATTTTCATTTTCACTGAATTTAACGGAAATTAAAATTGGGTGGTTTCTATAACGGACGGCCGATCTGCGATGTCAGTTTTATACCCAGCAGCAAGATGAAAATCTACCCGTGTCTTTCCTCGTCCTAATGAGTTTATTTAAAAATAGTTGAATTTTAAAGTAAACGGAATGCCTCTTGTTACCAGCTGATTATCACTTGTGTTGTGTTGCTGGTTAGAAATTGTAAACATGCTAAGTATAAAAAGCTGTCAGACAACTGAGATGGCAGGAGGAGAGATTCTCTCATAATTTATGGGGTTTTTTCAAATTAAAAATGAAAGCTGTTGAATTTTGAAAACAAACAGAAAAGCTCTAATTATTATCACCTAATTTATATAAATAAAGATGTTTACATTTTCTTACAGCTGTGAGATAGAAACAGACAGATAATGAAGGAAAATAAGAGAGTGAGACAGGCAGACACAGAGATACACTTACACAAGAGAACAATCACAAAATACCACAATTAATGTTTGCAGTGATCCCTTAAAAATAGGCAAAACAGTGCTGCTATACATGGCATCGACTCAATGTTGTCAGGCCCATACCTCCCCCCCCCTCATTGCTGACAGACAATGAGTCAAACCTCACATTCCACCCCTAGATGTGCCAACACTCAGGTTCGCCTTCCACAGTCCTACCAAACCTAGGTTCTCCTTACACAGTGATGCCAGACCAACCTCCCCATCCCCAATACTGCCAAACACTAGAAGCCCAACTGGAATGTCAAACTTCAGGACCTCCATCCAAGTTCTGCCAAACACCAGACCATTTCCTAATGCTACCAAAGCCCAACACATTCCTCAATGCCTCAAAGTGCAGAATGCAAGATACTGCAAACCGGAAATAAAAAATGAAAATGCTGGAAACACTCACCAGGTCACGGAGCATCAGTGGAGAAAGGAAACAGTTTAGGTTAGTGATTCAGGTCTAGACCTGAAATGTTAAACTTTTTCCTTTCTGCCAGATGCAGCCTGACCGGCTGAGTGTTTCTAGCATTTTATGTTTCTATCCAATTGCAGGACTGCCCTCCAAATATAGTTAAGCACAATTCCCTTTCCCCAGTATTTCTAAATGCCCAATATCTACCTGCAACTGGTGCATATTGTGTACCATCTTTCTGTGTATTCTCAGCTTAAAGTAAGGGATAAAAATTAAATACATAAAGGAATATATTAAAATAAAGGATATGCATTTATGGTTTTCACAGAATAATGGCCAGGGTTGTGGAATTCAATCCTCAAAGCACCAGCAAAAATCTAATAATTTAATAAAAAATGAAATTTGATTAATTCAGTTGCTAGACCTGATATTGTGCCCTACATAGCATAAACATCCCCATTATTATAAAACTGAGTTTCCCCTGAACCATCGTAGGAAACCCAACAGGTGATCTACTAATACATTATATAACCGCATTGTGCCCATTTACTCCAAGGCATTTTTCTGGGTCCAGAAATGCGAGGGTATACATATCAGGAAAGGATGAACAGGCTGGGTCTCTTACCTCTTGGGGAAAAAAAGGCTGAGGGGTGACCTAATAGAGGTCTTTAAAATCATGAAAATTTTTGATAGAGTGGATACAGAGAGAATGTTTCCACTTGTGGGGAAGATCATAACTAGAGGCCATCAATATAAGATAGTCACCAAGAAATCCAATAGGGAATTCAGAAGAAAATTATTTTCCCAAAGAGTGGTGAGAATGTGGAACTCTCTACCACAGGGAGTGGTTGAAGTGAATAGTATAGATGCATTTAAGGGGAGGCCAGACAGGCATATGAGGGAGAAGGGGATAGAGGGTTATGCTGATAGATTTAGATGAGGAAAGATGGGAGGAGGCTCGAGTGGAGCATAAACGCCGGTATAGACTGATTGGGCCGAATGGCCTGTTTCTGTGCCGTATATCCTATGTAATCCTATGTACTAAAGTTAGTCAGACTCAGCATCTGGCCATTACTGTCAGATTCCTAACCGCCTGCCCAATGTAGTTACCATTTGCTTTCCCCCTCAGTAAATATCTCTGACTAAATCATAGCTGTTTCAGTACTTGTCATGGTGCTGAATACTCCAGCTACTCAGCTGAGGGCTACAAGGTGTAATTTCTGTGTGAAATTGAGACTAAATCCTGATGTGATTACAGAAACAGGCAGCAAGGCAAGCATAATATTAGCTACGGATTTCCCCTGCTAAGGAACAGGCAAACAGGAGGATTCTCAACTTTGGAAACAGATGGAGTGGTTGTTTTAAGCAGTGCTGAGTACAGGAAGTGTGGTCAGAGATGGAAATGAAGGGAAGGGAAACTTTACAGACATGAGGACATAGGTCAGTCTCAGACACAGGAGTTCAGAGATGGGTTAACCTCAAAATTAAGGAGGAGGTGGATTTTTGAGGCATATTCAGGGGAAAATTAAGTCTCATTGAATGTGGATCATTCTGAAAATTTCTCACCAACCTTTGAGTTAAATTTTTCACACCTGTTCTAAGTAAAATTACCCTAGGAATTATGTGTCATAGCAGAGATTATCTGTAATTTAGTTATATGAGGGAGGGAAATAAATAAAGTAAATATGCAGTGGGGGGAAGCAAGACCACACAAGAGCAGTGAAGAGATTGGGTGTAGGATTAACAAGTTCATCTGCATGTGGAGAGAGTATGTTGGTACTCCAGAGACCAGTGAGGGGGATCAGTGAGGAAGAAGAACTGAGTGCAAGATAAATGGGTAGGGAGGGACGTATCAAGGGTCTGGACTGATAGAATAAAGTGCTCTTTCCAACTAGCATAGATTTTAAACTTTAAATCTTTATTTTAACTAATGCAACTGACAAGCACTAAAATTCAATGCCAACATTTTCTGCTCCCTTATCAATTTCACACCAATTCTTTACTTAATACACAGGTTGCTTGACTTTTTTTTTTAAAAGGACACATATATAGGCTGTTAGAAAGGGGCAACCTAGCATTGAGAGCTTTCAGAATTCACATTAGATCAGTCACACAACCAGTCAACTTGAATACTACACCTTTTTAAAAGAATATTTACAAGAAGTGCAGATGCATCATATTGGATTACATTGAGCTTCATGAGAAATAAACCAGAATTGTAGGACCTGACATTCCATTAACATTTTTAGATAAGACATTTGAATTTGTTTGATCAAATCTAACTGGCATAAAGTTCAACATTAAAAAGCTAATTAATTCATACTAAATGAGATCAAGCTAGTTGTCACTTACACTAATTGCATATCTTAATCCAACAGTATTAGAAACATTTTACACTACATACATCAGAAATTTTAGGCACTCAATTTGAATCATTCAATACCTCACTGCAGAAATCTCAAGGTGTACATCAATATTAACACAACATATTAAAGCTGATCTGTGACAATAGTTGCTGTATTATCAGAAAAGCTAGTTTATCATCTGTGCCTTAAATACAAAAGATGATGCCGCTCATTGTAACTAAATATAAAATCAGACCTTGCCTGTTTCTTTTAAAGAAGTGGCATTCAAGTTGCTTTCCACGTTACTAATCTTTTTAAAGTAAGCTCTAAAAAGGTTCTGATTTTGCACATATATACTGAATTGCTGTACCTCTATAGCAGCTGATCTTTAATCCGTTTTTATAGTCTTCAATTTTTTCTAATGTATTTGTTTTATTGTTTTAAAAATATGACCAAAATAATATCAGTCAGGTTTAATATCACTTTCCTTTGAAGCATTTTATGGCTCTTTAGAAATCCTAATCACACGATGAAGCATTATTGAACATAGTTGGAGATTGAAGTATACATGAAGTATATTTTAATGGAAGCACTCTCCATGGTTTACACATTTCATCTAACGTTTACTCTAATGATAAGACTGTAGTTGAATCATGGCAATACCCATGAAATATTTTTAAACAATCTGACCATATAAAACTGATCCAAAATGGCAGGAGACAATAAAACCATATAAGATTACAGCACATACGGCGCCATTCAACCTATCACGTCTGTGCCGGGTCTTTGCCAGCGAAATCCGAAATCCCAGTGTACTGCTCCTCATAGCCCTATATATTCCTTTGCCTCAAATATTTACTGAATTTTCCCCTTAAAAAAAATGGTCCCTGCCTCACCCACTCGCGTTGTACACTCCAACAACCCTCTGTGCAAAGAAATGTCTCTCCTCACGCTCAGTGAGAACTTTAATTTGATAATCCCTCATCACTGGCTCCTAAACAGAGGAAATAGTTTTAACCTATTCGCTCTATCATACCTATTCATAATTTTTAAAACCTTGAGTAAATCTCCTGTCGGCCTTCTCTGCTCCAATGGTCATAGTTCCAATATGTCAATTCTCTCCCCGTAACTACAAGTTTTCCATTCCGGATATTGTCCTGGTGAATCTATGCTGAATGGTCTCTCTAGTTTTAATGTACTCTCTAGAATGGGCTGCCCCAAACTGCACGCAGCATTCTAACTGTGGCCGAACCCAGTGTTGTCCAATACATTAGCCACATGTGGCTACTTTGGGAATCCAGATATGACTGCATTTTTGAATAGGAAGTAATAGACACCGTGGTTGATCTCGGTACTCATTCGCACGGTGTATGCATGTGCACTTTAACCCTTTTGTGCGTATTTTGGTAAAATGCTGAGATGAAAAGCAGAGCGTGCGCGTGTGTTTTTTGATTGTTGTGTGCGCTTTCCTTCATTGGTTCTTGTTATCTGCTAAAATGAGATGCAACACAGGTGAAACCGCCAGACTTCAGAACCATGGAAACAGCAGCAACGGAGAGGGCAGCCGTGGTCAGCTCGAGCAATCAGAATAATCGCTGAACGCCCGGAGACAGCAAGGCCAACCAGTAACAAGCAGCTCCAACAGGGCAGGGCAAAGGGCAAGCAGCGGCCACGGCTCGGGCGCCTTTCGCTCTAGTCAGCATTCTCGGCAATCACTCCAGGACAGCAGGAGTACCGCTTCGGATTTCCAGCAGCCGCAGTATTTTGCTTTTGTACCGCTTTTAAGTGCTGGACAAAAATCTAGAAGCTGTTCCAAGATGTGCTTTGTCTGATAAACTCATGCCATAATTCCAAACTTTGGTGAAAGAGAAACTGCAAAGTTTCACACTGAATGGTGGTAGATGTTTAAGTAAATATACACCTGTAAATATATACATTTGCCCGCAATGCGTGCAAGGCATAATCGAGTAAAACTGGTGCATGTGGCTGAAACAGTGTCGCCTACCGTAGGCACACTTGTGGCTCGGCAGCGATTTATATTGGACAACACTAACCTAACCAATGCTTTGTATAAATTCATCAATATTTTAATTAATGTACCCTTAAGGCATTAATTATAAAAGCAAAAATTCAATTGGCCCTTTTTACAGCTTTATCTACCTGCACTTTCAGCGATTATATATTTCATCCCCTAGATCTCTTCATCCACACCTTCAGTGTTTTTTCATTAAGTACTCCCATTCTTTGCTTTTTGCCCCACAAACCTCACACTTATCGCATTAAATTACATCTGATGAAAGGTTATCGACCTGAAACGTCAACTCTCTTTCTCTCTCTACGGATGCTGCCTGGCCTGCTGAGTTTTTCCAGCGTTTTCTGTTGTTATTTTACATTTGTCACCTGTCTGCCCACTCTGCTAACCAGCCCATGTCTTCCTCAAGTCTTTCACAGTCCTCTTTACTGTTTGCCAAACCTCCAAACGTTTGTGTCCTCGGCAGATTTCATCTACCCAAGCCCAATCATCTATATATATATACTGAGAACAAAACTGGAGCCAGCACTGACCCCAGGATATACCACTTCCAACTCTTCTCTAGTCTGAACACCCATTTACCCTAGTTCTTCATTTCCTGTCCATCAACTGACTTTCTATCTATGCTGCTACATAGGGGCGGATTGGCCGTACAGGAAATGGGGAGCTTTCCCGAATGGCCGTGCGAATGCTTCCACGGCGCTGTATTTATCGACACCCACTTTTTCTGAATCGCGAAGAATTCCGCACTGAGTCAGTCCACTCCTGCTGCTGCATTTCCTTTTAAACCGAACGCCAGACTTTTTCTATCAAGCCGCTCATGAAATACCTTACCAAACACTCCTAAAAATCCACCTACCACATTCCTTTTATCTATCTCTTCAAAAACAAACCTGTGCTAACTTTCAATATTCATGATTATCTTTAGTATTGCTGGTCTGTCATATACATCCATTTTAAGTTCAGATTCGTTTCAATATATCTGTTTATCCACAGAACTCGATACTTTGATGCACCTTTTTTTTGCCTTGTACGAATATATTTATTTCGCGCTCTATGTATCTCATACTTGAGGATGTCCCACTGATCTGTCTGCTGTTTTTTCTGCTGGGTTAATTTGGTTCGCATCCCTTCTTATCTCGCTGAATTTTGCCTTTTTCCAGTCCAGCACTCTTAACTTTGACCCTTCATTATCTTATCATCTCTTTTGCCTTCTTCCTGGCGCTCCAAAAATCTCAAAACACTTGTTGACAACGGAATATAATTATTCTATATTTATGAAAGCTTTTTCCACAACAGTAGATTCTTAGCTTTATAGCACCACAAAAGACTGCCGGACAAAGCAAAACAATATGAACACACACCTCAGCAATTGGGACTACAAATTTCAAAAAAGCTGTTTAAAAATAATTTAATTCAAATTCTTAAAGATAATCGCAGTTTGGGGAAAGCTATAAACAAATATGGTCTAGACACGCAGAATGGCCTATTCGAAGGTATTTCAGTTTAAGCACAATGTCGGTGATGAGGGTCCCAGACCTGAAACGTTAACTCTGCTTCTCTCTCTACGGGTGCTGCCTGGCCTGCTGAGTGTTTCCAGCATTTTCTGTTGTTATTTCAGATTTCCAGCATCCGAATTATTTTGCTATTGTATCGGTGATAAGTTGCGGTGTTATCCCTCATACTCACAATTCAGGAATGTTTACAGGCTTCAATTGTTAAACTATAATTATTAAGTGCTGTCAGGAGACTGTTGTGGGCACTTCAGTCAAAGCAACTTTCTTAAAACAAAATCTGGCCTCAAGATCAAATATAAAACAATAACATTTGGAACTTGACATGTTCTTTTTAAATGGAAACACATCTTTGTTGGACATTTTTATCTTGCGTTTTTTAAAAAAAAACACCGGCTAAAGGTTAAGGAATAAACATCCCTTAAGCTTTCCAAAGCAAAGGACCAGGGCAGGAACACTGCTCCTAACCAGATTCCTCCTACACTTTTAAGTTTAGTCAAAGGCTGACTTCTTTGAAACCTGTGGTTCTGCATTCTTCAATCACCTCATGCACCCCCCGTATGTCATGTCGACACCGTGTTTAACTGCAAGTGACGACTTATTAACCGTAGCTCTGATAATGTCTTGTTCAAGCAAGTTTGGGCGCTGAATGAACTCTGATATATGTTTTACATCCGATTTGTGTACACACACACACACACACAGGCAGTAAATTTAACACTGTCCGACTCCGATCAGCAAATACTGGTGGTATTAAAGGAGGTTTACTTTTAACAAGATCTAGCAGTATTTTTAAACGAACTGGACTTCTCGCTTATTTCCGCTTGTTCAAGAATGACAATTCATCTAGTAGGATAGCTCGGACATTCGCTCCTTCTGTCGGTTCCAGCTTTTAGCCATTCTGAAAAGTTTGATTTATGAGCAACGCCTGTGTTCAGTCTTAACATGCAGACTTCATCGAATCCTATTCTATTCACTAAATAACCGGATTTTCTAAAGTTTATTGATCTTCAAATACTTTTTAAATTGTCCAACTACAACAGACCCCAGTTTGCTGTGATATTTCCATTCTCCTGTCGGTTTCTCACAAGGCATTCCTTATTCCATCTGAATTTTAAATGTGAGAAGGCGCAAAACAAATAGCGACGTCGCTCTAACCCCACATAATTGTGATTTGTAAAAAAACAAACTATAAACATAATGGGTGTGAATTACATAAAATTACAAAGACCGTTCAAATCTTTTTAATAAAACGAATTCAATTTTCATGAATTTCACGTAATTGACGGTTTAAATGGCCACATGTCCACTGAAAAAACTAGGAGTTGCAACTGCATGAAAACCTGTTAACTTTGTACATCACACTAAGCCGATCAGCTGGATGTAACTTCAAGATTCGGTAGAGAAGCGTTTTCTCTTTAGTAACTCACAGCTGCCGCTGAATATATTCTTAATGTGAACGTGGTTTTAAAGAGCTTGTATTTAGCGTCCAATCATATCCTCAGGAGGTCCGAAAGCACTTTACAGCCAACAGATTACTTTTGAAGTACAGTCTCTATCGGCAAACGTCTAAAAAATAGCCAATGAGTGAATGACGAGATAATAAGCCGTTAGTTGAGGGGGGAGCCAGGGCAGTAGACTCTAATTGGGAAAGAGCCAAGGGATCTTTTACTTCCTTTTAAGCAAACAGGTGGATCCTCAGTTTAACATCCCACCTGAAAGGCGGCGGCTGTGACAATGCATCGCTCCCTCAGCACTGTGCGGTCAGTCTAGATTATGTGCTCAGATCGTGGAGTGGGGCTTGAACTCACACCTTCTGACAGAGGGAGAAAGCTACCAACTTACACCAATTGCTTAAAATATATTTTGCAGCAAGTAATTGTGTGGCTGGTATACTGTCATATTTATTTGCCATGAAAACCATGGAAGCAGAGAGTCTGCTCAAAGAACACAAAAGCAAAATACCGCGGATGCTGGAAATCTGAAATAAAAACAGGAAATACTCAGCAGGTCAGGCAGCTGTGGACCTGAAACGTTAACTCTGTTTCTCTCTCTACAGATGCTGCCTGACCTGCTGAGTATTTCCAGCATTTTTTGTTCTGCTCAAAGAACAGTTGACTGATGAAAACGTACTGGAGATTTAGGACAATTGCTGGGATAGTTTCCACAAGACTGGACGTGAGAACATAGAATGATACAGCACAGAAGGAGGCCATTCAGACCTCCCGCTCTTTGAAAGAGCTATCCAATTAGTCCCGCTCCCCTGCTCTTTCCCCAAAGCCCTGAATTTTTTCCCCCTTTTCAAGTATATATCCAATTACCTTTTGAAAGTTACTACTGAATCTGCTTCCACCAGCCTTTCAGGCAGTGCATTCCAGATCATTACAACTCTCTGGTAAAAGATATGCTCACATATTGAGGATTTAGTGCCTACCATGATTTGGTCACAGCGTCAAGCAGTTGTTGCTCAAGCTCTGCATCTCCAATTGGTGGTGCCACTATTTGATGAGATGTATGTGTCCATACTGTAGTCAGGATGGTGGCAATGCACTCACATATTTCATGGTGGGTCATGAAGTCAAGTGGGCAGTATAGCTGGCCTACTAATTCCAGAACGGAATTAAAAAGGAACAGGAAAACTTGTGCAATCAACAAATCCTAATTCAATGAAATGGGCTCATCCCAACCTCCAACTATCTGAAGCTCTTATTTCATGTCTATAGGGCCCGAAACTCTTTTAGTGAAAGGCTGGAAAATGCCAGTTTTTCTCCATAATTTCTCCAAAAAGAAATAAAGCAATGAAAGTGGCAAAAGTCCATATTGCAGGAAGGAAAGGCCACTACCACTTTTTTACCCCTCATTACTGCCTCCCCCTCCCCCCCCCCCCACCCCATTTGGTCTAATTTCTTGCAATATAACTGAACAGTGGATAGGTTGCAGGAAATAACATTACCTCAGAGCTCAAATCTGGTATATTTATCAGGTTATTTTACATACGTTAACAGATGAACAGGAAAAAGGTCAAATGTATGGGACAAATTAGCACACAAACTTAATCTAGGAACATTTTTTGGTTTGAAATGTACTTTTCCTCTTTAAAAAAAAACAATTTTTCACTTAATGAGTAAATTGTCAAGAAAATTGTAAATGCAGGACAAAAAATATATGAAGTAAAGGCAATTAGCATATTTCAACTTCAAACTTACAGAAACCAGAATCAAATTTTGTTTATGCACAGTTATAATATATTCTATACAAAATTGGTTAACAAGTATATGCTAATTCAAAATGTTGTGATCGCTACAATATTTCTCAAAACAATAGTAAACTTACTCTATGGGCTTTATGTCCAACTACACCTATAATTTGCTAACTTAAAGGTTTACTCATATAAAAACCTTAACCTTCCTTATGCTGCCTGACATTTTAGTTTCTTTTTGACATCGCATTATGCAAATATAGATGTATCACACGCAAAAGGAACAGGAGCAGTTCATTCAGCCCCTCAAGCCTATTCTGCCATTCAGTTAGATCATGGCTGATCTGTAACTCACGTTCATTTACCCGCTTTTGTTCCATATTCCTTGATATCCTTACGTAACAAAAATCTATTGATTTGAGTCTTGAAAATTTCAAAATGACCCAGCACCCACAGCCTTTTGGGAGAGCAAGTTCCAGATTTCCACTATCCTTTGTGTGGAAAAATGCTTCCTGATGTCACTCCTAAATGTCCTAAGCTCTAATTTTAAGATTATGCCTTTTTGTTCTGGATTCCCTCACTGGAGGAAATAGTTTCTCTATATTTTCCATATTGAATTCCTTAATCATATTAAAATGCCTTAATTAGATCACCTCTCAATCAATATTCTAAATTCTAGCAAATACAACCCAAGTTTATGCAACCTGTCCTCATAATTTAACCCTTTAAGCCCTGGTATCATTCTGGTGAATCTGTGCTGCACCCCTTCCAAGGTCAATATATCTTTCCTGAGGGTCGGTGCCCAAAATTGAACAAAGTACTCTAAATGGGGTCTGACCAAGACATTCCATTTGTTTTTTTTGTTACTTTTTGTACCTGTGCACTAGCTTTTAGTGATTTGCGTACATGGACATGGACATGTAAATCCCTTTGCTCCTCCACAGCTCCTGGTCTCTCACCATTAAGAAAATATTCCGATTTGTCTGTCTCAGATCCAAAGTGGATGACCTCACACTTCTCCACATTGAACTCCATCTGCCATAATTTTTCCCACTCACTTAATCTGTCTATGTCCTTTGTAACTTCCTGCTCCCATCCACACATCTTACTGTCCCTCCTAACTTAGTGTTATATGCAAACTTGGATATACAACTTCCTATTTTTTCATCCAAGTCATTGATATATATGGTGAAAAGCTGCAGCCCCAGTAGAGATCCCTGCAGAACACTTGTCAATCCCACCAATCAGAGAATAAACCCTTTATCCCTACTTTGTCTCCAACCTCAGAGCCAATTACCAACCCATGTCACAAGGTTAGCTCCAATTCCATGCACTCATTTTTGCTAATTATCACTTCTGCGGAACCTTATCAAATGCCTTCTGGAAGTCCATTAGACAATATCCAGACACTTTCCTATCCACCATGATAGTAACCTCCTCAAAACATTCAACTAGATTAGTCAGACATGACCTAGCCTTCACAAATCCATCCTGACTTTGATCAGTTCATACTTGTCCAAGTGCTCAGTCACTATCTCCGATGGTAGATTTCAGCAACATCCCCACAATTGATATTAAACGGACGGGTCTGTAGTTGGACTAATAGGTCTATAATTTACTGTTTTTTCTCTCCTCCCTTCTTAAATAATGGGGTGACATTTTCCAATCCACAGGGGCAATTCCTAGATCTAGCAAGCTTTGGAAAAGCTGCACTTTCCTCACCTATTTCTTTTAATACCCTGGGCTGGAAACCATCAAGTCTTTGAGAATTGTCTATCTTAAGTCTCATTATTTTCTTATTTCCATTTTTTACTTATATTAAATCCACTAAGGTCCTCCCCTTGACTTATTTTTAGGTTCCTTTGTACTGCTGGTATTTTGTGCTCAATAATGTATGTACTTTGTAAGGTATTTCTTTTTAAATATTCAACACACAATCTAACCTATTGGAAATGCTGTCAAATTAACTTGTAACAAGAGCAGGGCTCTTTATTTGTTTCATATGACATTAATAAGAGTTCCCCAGGATAAGTCCTCACAAAATCCTCCTCACTAACATCTGGGGACTTGTGCCAAAATTGGGAGAACTGTCCCACAGACTAGTCAAGCAACAGCCTGACATAATCATACTCACAGAATCATACAGTTGGGAGGGAGTGGTGCTGGGAGTCCCCAACATTGACTCTGGACCCCATGAAGCCTCATGGCATCAGGTTAAACATGGGCAAGGAAACCTCCTGCCGATTACCACCTACTGCCCTCCCTCAGCTGTTGAATCAGTACTACTCCATGTTGAACACCATTTGGAAGAAGCACTGAACGTAGCAAGAGCACAGAATGTACTCTGGGTGGGGGACTTCAATGTCCATCACCAAGAGTGGCTCAGTATCACCAATACTGACCGAGCTGGCTGAGTCCTGAAGGTCATAGCTGCCAGACTGGGCTTGCGGCAGGTGGAGAGAGAACCAACATGAGGAAAAACCTACTTGACCTCGTCCTCACCAATCTACCTGTCACGCATGTATCTGTCCATGACAGTACTGGTAGGAGTGACTACCGCACAGTCCTTGTGAAGACAAAGTCCCGTCATCACACAGAGGACACCCTGCATCGTGTTGTATGGCACAACCACCATGCTAAATGGGATAGATTCAGAACAGATCTAGCAGCTCAAAACTGGGCATCCATGAGGCGCTGTGGGCCATCAGCAGCAGCAGAATTGTATTCCACCACAATCTGTAACCTCATGGCCCAACATATCCCTCACTCTACCATTACCATCAACCCTGGTTCAATGAGGAGTGTAGAAGAGCATGCCAGGGGCAGCACCAGGTGTACCTAAAAAGGAAGTGCCAACCTGGTGAAGTTGCAACACAGGACTACATGCATGCTAAGTAGCAGAAGCAGCATGTTAAAGACAGACCCAATGGATCAGATCAAAGCTCTGCAGTCCTACCACATCCAGTCGCAAATGGTGGTGGACAATTAAACAACAAACGGGAGCAAGAGGCTCCATGAATATCCCCATCCTTAATGATGGCAGAGCCCAGCATACGAGTGCAAAAGACAAAGCTGAAGCATTTGCAACTATCTTCAGCCAGAAGTACCGAGTGGATGATCCATCTTGGCCTCCTCCCGAGGTCCCCACCACAGAAGCCAGACTTCAGCCAATTTGATTCACTTGATGTGATATCAGCTGAGCACATTGGATACAGCAAAAGCTATGGACAACATCCCGGCTGCCGTGCTTAAGACTTGTGCTCTAGAACTAGCCACGCCTCTAGCCTATCTGTTCTAGTACAACTACAACACTGGCATCTACCCGACATAACGGAAAATTGCCCAGGTATGTCCTGTCCACAAAAAGCAGGACAAACCCAATCTGGCCAATTACTGCCCCATCAGTCTACTCTCAATCATCAGCAAAGTGATGGAAGGTGTCATCAACAGTGCTATCAAGCGGCACTTATTCACCAATAACCTGCTCACTGATGCTCAGTTTGGGTTCCGCCAGGACCACTCGGCTCCAGACCACATTACAGCCTTGGTCCAAACATGGACAAAAGAGCTGAATTCCAGAGGTGAGGCGAGAGTGACCGCCCTTGACATTAAGGCAGCATTTGACAGAGTGTGGGATCAAGGAGCCCTAGTAAAATTGAAGTCAATGGGAATCAGGGGGCAAACTCTCCACTGGCTAGAGACTTACCTAGCACAAAGGAAGATAGTTGTGGTTGTTAGAGGCCAATCATCTCAGCCCCAGGACATCGCTGCAGGAGTTCCTCGGGGCAGTGTCCTCAGCCCAACCATCTTCAGCTGCTTCATCAATGACCTTCCCTCCATCTTAAGGTCAGAAGTGGGGACGTTCGCTGATGACTGCACAGTGTTCAGTTCCATTCGCAACTCCTCAGATAATGGAGCATTCCGTGCCCACATGCAGCAAGACCTGGACAACATTCAGGCTTGGTCCGATAAGTGGCAAGTAACATTTGTGCCACACAAGTGCTAGGCAATGACCATCTCTAACAAGTGAGAGTCTAACCACCTCCCACTGACATTACCATCACCGAATCCCTCACCATCAACATCCTGGGGGTCACCATTGACCAGAAACTTAACTGGACCAGCCACATAAATACTGTGGCAACAAGAGCAGCTCAGATGCTAGGTATTCTGCATCACCTCCCGACTCCCCAAAGCCTTTCCACCATCTACAAGGCACAAGTCAGGAGTGTGATGGAATACTCTCCACTTGCCTGGATGAGTTCAGCTCCAACTCAAGAAGCTCAACACCATCCAAGGACAAAGCAGTTCGCTTGATTGGCAGCCAATCCACCACCTTAAACATTCACTCCCTCCACCACCATGGCTGTAGTGTATACCGTCTACAAGATGCACTGCAGAAACTTGCCAAGGCTTCGACAGCACCTCCCAAACCTGCGACCTCTACCACCTAAAAGGACAAGGGCAACAGGCGCATGTGAACACCACCACCTCCAAGTTCCCCTCCAGTCACACACTATCCTGACTTGGAAATAGATCACTGTTCCTTCATCATCGCTGGGTCAAAATCCTGGAATTCCTATAAAGAGCACTGTGGGAGTACTGCAGCAGTTCAAGAAGGTGGATCACCACCACCTTCTCAAGGGCAATTAGGGGTGGACAATACATGCTGACCTTGGCAGCGACGCTCACATCCCATGAATGAATAAAAAGTGTTAAGAACTTATTTCAAACAAAACCTTAAAATACATACAAGTTGAAAAAATCAACTCACCAGAAGGTGATTGGCATCACGAATTGAGACTGCTTATCTGAGGTTGAAATATGGAAACCTAATGTTTCATCACTGCACCTTGGCTCATAGAACCTACTCACAGCTCATCAAAAATAACCCAAAGTGGACATTACTAGGCGCTGAGCTAAGAAATGGAAAGTTATGGTACCACGCACCATTCTTTGAAATAGTGAGGAAGAACTGACTCACCTACCTGGAGGGGAGCTAATTTTAAAAAAAAACGTTTTAAAATTAAAAACATCCTTTTAAATAAATACGTGAGGATTAGGCCACTGTCATGGATTCTCCAATATGCCAAGTTCTAAACTGCTGCTTTTTGTGAGTGATGATTAACACTGAGAAATGAAACACTTTATTTTGGGGACCCAGCATGTGTATGAAACATTCTCAGGTTAGATGGTATGTATAGTCCTTTCTTCGCTGCCCCACCCTCTATTGGACCAGTGTCACATTTTCAATATCCAAACCACCCATTTTGTGGCTAGAAACTGGGTTGAAACCACCCAAATTTACTTCACATAGGATCTTTACAGCCAAACCAAGGGAACTTACATCTCAGCTAGATTCAAACACACATCTTAGATATGAAAGGCTAGTGCAGCAATTGCACTACTACCCAATTTCACAAGCTAGAAAATGTTTCTAATATTATCTAAAGATCTATTTTTTTTTTTTAAATTCATTTCAGTAACATAACCACTATGTACGCAGTTCAGTTATTATACCCAGTTAGTAGCGGAGCCATGTTATCTCTATTGCCAGTTTGTGCTGAATTTGTTGATCTCAATCAGGACACCTTTTGGGAAACTACAATTGACCAGAGTTGGAAAATCAAATAGGGTTCCTGCTCTTCATAGCTATTTAGTTATCCCTACTCGAACTGAATGTTTTGGAATGTCGGGTGAGAACATGATCAGGCTAAGCTGTGATGCCCACTGCATTTGAATAGCTTATGGAAATATTATCAAAGCTTGCACATGAATAATGGGGTGGGGAGGGGGGAAGAGAACGAGAGGATAGCTGACACTCACTCCCCACCAAGGAGTCAACACCTTTAGGAGGTAAGGGAGAAGGAATAAAAAACTCCAAAGCTTTGACAACTCCAGAAGCTTGTAACATGTTGCCTTTTAAATCTTCTGCCAGCGAAGATCTTAAACTACATACTCATTGTCCCATCAATGTTAACCACAGCAGCAGAACTCCAGGAATACACCAACAGTAAGTCAGCAAGCTACCACAAGCAGCCTAGTATTATGGCATCAGACTCTAAATCCAGGGGCTGTATTTGAATCCTATCTTGACTAGTCTATATTCAGATGTCTTGGCGAAGTTGCTGGACCACTGCATAACAGCAACGTTAATCATCCACAACATTAATCATCCACTGGTAGGAGAAAGGAAAAAAAAAAATCAGAACTAGCTCATAAGGTGCAATTCTTGTTGGCCAATCACACAAGCGAAGTTTGTTGGTGTCCAGAGATAAATCTGTGGCTCAAACCATCCCCTCATTACCAGGGAGAAGACACATTGGTACAAGAGGTAGCAATCAGACAGCCAAGTTGTTTTTTTCTACTCCCTTTCAAGAAGCATTTTAGGTAGTCCCACTGACAGTATGAGGGTGTAAAATGACTATTCTCTTAGTCCTAATTTTTCTATCTTAGTTTATTGCAACTATGGTGTTTGAAAGATTCTGCTCCTTAACCATATTACTATTATGTGGTATGCTCCCTAAAAAGTAACATCTTATTCAAGTTTGCAGGGGTTGCAAAATTCCACAGCTGCAAAAAATGCACGGCACTGGAAAATTATGCAATTTTTGTTGACTTTCTGGCAGATAGTTTGTATAGAGCCATTTTACAGCGGGAAAATAACTGGGACTGGGTGTGTCCAAGAGTTTTATACTATAAAGTCACATGATATTTCATTTCCCATACTACATAAAACCTAGCTTGCAAGACCATTTTCAGTTTTCTTTTCTTGTTCAGCTGGAAGATTTAACTTTCTCAGTATGATCAGTTCTAAATCTTTTCTGCTTTGGAATCGGATTATTCCAACTTGTGAAGCTTTGGCATCCTCAGTTTTCTGTGTTGATATATTGCTTTTTTTCCCCAATTAAAAGTGCTCCACTACATGCTCATATCAGGCTTCAAATATTGCACATCCTGTTGTGGGCTTTTCTGAACACAAGTAGTTTTTGCAGGATGCACCTGAACTCACCAGGAGTCTGTCTTCAGTCCAAACCTAAAATGAAGCACAAACACTCCAGATCAGAGGGATTCATCTAGCACCGTAAGAAATTGTAATTGGTTGTACCATCGGCTGTTTCAACACTAATGAAATCAGGATGTAAATTGTCTTTTATGAAGTATCAAGACTTTCCAATGGCACAACTGTCTTTCCCGCTCTTGCCTCAAAACCGGAGTAGACTCTGGTAATACATGATGTTGCAGTAACCTCAACAAATGCTGGATGGAGCCCTGGTACTGCATACATTTGCTATCAAGTCTTCCATGGTTGTTCCAACCACTACCTTGGTCAGGAAGGCGTCATCAAGAGGAACCTCTGACCTAGGATCTATAGTTGCCCTGGCTAACATGCATGAATCTAGGTAGGACTTTGACTTAGTCGCTCTCTGCTCCGGCCAACATACATGGACCACGAGCAACATTAGAGGATCCTGCATCCTCTTGAATCCTTTATCTTATGGGAATCTTTTGTCTGAAACAGACCTAAAGCTGTTGGATCATGAAAGGCTTTACTCTGGAAAGTTTTTGGATGAGTACTACCCTCCTTTGAAATCCTCCACCATGAAAAGATTAGACTTGATATCACAATGGAGACTTGGCAGTCCACACTGTTGTTTTGACCCAAAGACTACAAAGCCTTGATTTCAACTTTAGCTTCAGAAAGGCAATTGGCACTAGCCTTGGATGGTGTCCCAATTCAGTTGTCTTTGTCAGCGGTCTTGGTTGTTCAATCTGCTTTGGCCAAATTACTTATTGGTCTCAAGGATTTTGCTGACTCGTTACAGCTCTTTGGAATCTTCCAATTCAGAATGGGGGATATACTATCTTTTGGCGCACACACACCTCAACATCTCCAAGGTAGATCTTGCTTGTTCAGTTTAATGCCTATACAGCAATAGTTTTCAGTGCAAGCTTTCCTTCTATCCCTTTTGATTTCGCTCATGGGTCAGTCCTGAGTCTATTGAAGTTATCTACCTCATGGGGTTTTCTGTATTTCCCTTTACAACATCTCTACGGTTGACTGTAGATTTGGTTTGGAAGGGCAAGTAAAACTTTCCTCAGGCAGGGTGGACAACATTACAGTTCCAACGACCACCAAACAAGCCATTTTTTCTGTCTTGGATTCTTCATTGATGTTCCAAGTACAATACAGGACTGACACAAGCCCTTGATATTTTTCAATCTGCAAAAATGTGTTGCTGGTGCTCTTCAGGGAAGGGGGTGCAGGAATGTTCTGCTGCCTTGGATATCCTGTTCAATATACTGAACTAGTTTTGTATTTTACAAATTTCTGAGGATCTTCAGACAAAACTGCTGGGGCTTCCTGCCATGGAAAAAAAAAACCACTTTTTCTGGAACAGGACGAAGAAATGCTTGAATATTTTGAGCAATACAAAAACAAAATATTGATAACATTTATTTAAAAGCACACCCCAAAAATTGAAAATGAAGCCAGAAATGGCCCCAAAGCGTGATTAACTCCAAAATTGAAAAAAAAAATCCACTCTCCAAGAAAAAAATTATTTACTCTAGGGTCAAAGAGGTCATTATAGATTTGGGTCTAAGCAATCCACACAGGGCATGGCGTCACTAGAGCAGTGAGACTAAATCTAATCTTTCGCAACTTTCTGCCTCAACACTCCTGTAATGCCTATTAGTCACATTTTTCCTAGCTTCTATTCCAATCATCAGGAAGAAATATTCCAACATTTTTGAAAGTGAGACAAAATATTTTCTAATACTGCAAGACTGTTTTAAGTATCCTTATTTTAAAGGAACAGTTCATTTAGGATTAATTAGTAAATAGAAGAACTGTTTATAGTTGGCTAGGAAGGATAAAGGTTTTGCTAATGACTTTTTATAGTTCTCAAAATGATGCGTCACTACTGACCCATTCTACACCCTTTTCCGCATCCAAAAGGAAAACTTCGGATGGTTGAAGAACCCTAAAAGGCCTCAAGATTCATCAGTTTCACAAACGTAAGATCTACAAATTAAAAAAATTTAAGCAATTTACAGGATATGAGCCACTGAAACTGCAACATCCGGTTGATCATGTTTTAGCATGTTAGACACCAAAGTTTCAACTTTATTTAAGAAAACTGCTTTAGGACCATTGCCCCGTTTCCTTTACAGTATATTAAGCAGTAACTGAGAATCTTTACAACGGAAAGTCAACAAAAGTCATCACTTTAGTGATTAGTAAGGAACTCTGTTTAGGACTTATTCCACAGAATATAGTTATGACTTTTGTTAACTTTCAATTGTAAAGACTCTCAGTTACTCCTCAATATATTGTACAGGAAATGAGCTCTCAAGTCCTAAACAGGGCTACTTGCTAACCTTTACTAACTTTGAATTTGACTCTAAAAAGTGGGAACTAAATTCCAGAATAAAGTATAGATCCAGTTCCTCATCCAGATTATGTCTTTTATAGGAATAACACAGTGAGTCACACCTGAATTAGACAGAACTGCATTTCTTCCCATCTCTGACAAATTTGCAATTACAATGTTGGCAAATACTCTTCAATCTTGTACTCAATTATTCCCTCCAAATAAACACCAGGATGCAGAGGCATGAAAATCTGTGACGAGGTGGAGCATTATTGACTCCATAAAGGCTAAATTCTCATATCAATTACAGCTAACATCTCGGACTTCTAGCCCTTCCACACAAGCTGGGTCCACTGTTCTAGAACAATGGTTGAATCGGTCACAGTTCCTTGCAGTTAACTTCTACAGATGGTTTAGCTCTTGAATGCAATATAGGCAACATCAGGGGTGAGAATAGGCTATTCAGTCCATCGAGGCTCACCTCTAAATTCCATTAACTCCTGTCATGGCATTTAATTGTATTTTCAATAACCAAAACGTTTTTGCTTCTATTACATTGATTGGTAGATTATTGCAAATACTCACTAAGTAGAGAAACTGCTCCTGATCGGTTTTAAATTTACATTTATCTTACTTTTTTGGTACACTTTGAAGTGCAAATCTAGGTTTGCTGTATTCATACCACTTCAATACTTTATATATGAATTACAGGCAACAAAGTGATTAAGGATCACTTTAATTATGTTGCAATGCTTTCATAAAAGTTAAAACTATGTGCAATATATGTAGAAATTCATGCAAATTAAATGCTGCTGAAAGATCACATATGAAACATTAGGTTAAATTTCTTTTTCAGATGTTGATCAGCCTGATGCACATTTACAGCATGGAAAATAAAAATAATTGGCTGATGCACTGCTTTCGCTAATTAAAACAATTTGAACATTTTGATACATTACTCAGCAGCTCATAAATATCACTAACAGTAAAAAATTCTAACCTTCTGGTGGATATCTTATCAAGAAAATTTGTCTTCTAGCCTCCAATCACTTTACAGTCAGATCGATACTTCAAAAGGTCTTGCTTTATTTTCAATAGTTGTTTAAATAAAGTTGCGAACCTAGCTACACCAAGCTTCATTTATTGGCCATTGAAATCCTTCAGCCCCTTGTAAATGGGCTGTTGAGGTTCATGAAAGGAGTTGAAAGTTTTGATCTTTCAAAACTTCAATACTATGAAAGGGTCGCTTCTTAATCCACAAATGTATACATTGTTTACATTCTTAAGGAGATCAAAAAAAGAGAATTCACCACATAGATGTCTTAGAAGCTTGTTATACTATACCAATAAATCCACACAGTTATTCACTCTATGTGGTAATAACATTTTGTAGGTAACACCATAGCCAAGCGTGAGAGAGTCAGGGGTAGGGATGGCCAGGCAGACAATGTTCAAGTTTCAAAGCAAAGAAATACAATGGCCCGGAATTTGCGCATTTAGCGCATGCGCATCCTAACACAGAAATCCTGAAGTTGTGGTCAGTCATTCACTGCTCTGACACTGGCTGTGCTGTGCCCCCCCACCCCGCGCCCGCCGCCCCCCACTTAGACAGCTTGTTGACATCACAGCAGTTCGCGCTATGGAATTCCAACTACACTGCACAGATCTCAACGAAAAAGACGAACTTCTTGCCAGAGAGCACGAGATCTTTGTGGGAAGCTTTCTTTGGGGCCAGCGGCGAACGCCTTTGCTTTGCCGCTGACTGCAAATTACAGGCTACTTCTACTGAAAATGCAGTCTAAGGGCTAAAGCCCCAATCACAAACATCTCTTTGGTGTACACTTATCTAGGTATTATTGCTCCTTGCCAGTGCTCTTACTCGACAACAGTTTCCAGGCTCCATCAGTCAGACAGTTGTGCTCTATAATCATTCAAATGCTGTTAAAACTCAATTCGCAACCAATACAATTAACACTTTCAAATAATGTTTCTCTTGCCCATGTATTTTTTACTTGAATCCAAGCTCTCTGATTCAATAGATTTGTCATCTGCTAAATTGTACTAACAAGTGTTTGAGAGATGGCTGAGTGAATTGCTGCAAATAAATTGTGTCTCAAAGGGAAGAATTATTCAAGAATGATATCCTCCTACTAATTATTTGATCATTACCACAGGATCCTACACAACAAATGCAACAATACTAGTTATGTAAGCAGCAGATGTGAATTTGCTTGAAGATTGTTCATAGCTTTTAACAGCCAAATATGTAAGTGTACAGATCATATTCTGCACTAAAAATATTATTCTTTCTAACAGCCTTGTGGATCACCAGATATATTTCAAACACTTCAACAACTAGTGCTTATAGTACCCTTTCCAGAAACCAAACTTACACATTTGTTGGTAAATGCATTGAATATGGGGGTCACACTTTAGACTATGATGGTTGTTGATCCACCAGTATATAAAATGAAAGTTCACTCTGCAATCTGGGGCAATTACATGTGACAAGATGGAGTCACTCTGGGTTCCATCTGTAATTCAACTGCATGAACCAACTGTATTACTGTGTTGTCCAAATATTCCAAACAATAATCTTTTCGTAACGCGTTAGTCCTTAAAGTGTGTTTTATTCTACAATTACAGGCAAGCAACTCCATTTTTGGAGGAAGATCACTGCTCTGTTATTATTCTAAGATTTGGACAACAAACAAAATGAAAAGTTAAAAAGATTATCTGTTGCGTGGACCTCCTCGTTCTTTGGATGTAGTTTATCTTCCACACACTTAATTCCCATCCTCCTTCTTCTCAGGTTCTACCTCTGATTGGAGTGCTTGGCATTTAATTTCAGCAATATGCTTCCTTTACATCAAAGCTAAACAGCAGTCAGGTCGGCCGTGATGAACATCCTACTGACAATCACTGTCTAGGTTTATACACGGGAGAATGGCTACCTCAATGAAATGCCAGAGATCTAGCTGCTAGCACTGTGGAATTGCATGCCAGCAAGAGACAGCACCTTTAGGGAAGGAGAAAATTGGGGGGGGGGCGGGGCGGAGAAAGGGAAGTGAGATATATCCTCGAAATAGTGCACAAACTTCTTTGGTGGAGTTATGCCATGGCATGTGCAGAATAAACTATATTCAGAGAGAAAGAAATGTTATTGCCAAGGTAAGTAATCTTCTTGCAAGTATTTTAATGGCATTTTTCTATGCAGGGCAGTTGAATTACAATATATATTGAACAACCTTTCCATTTTTCAAATGATTATTTGTGCTAAAAATATTAACTAAAACAGAAATCCTAGAAATCACTACTCAAGATTCAGCGCAAATTTAAGCCACTATGCATATAACACTGTGTATATTAAGTGCATATACAGACGAGCAAATTGGAAAATAAAATCTTCTGCTTCATAAGTTCTCCCATTCAGAGTTATTATGAGAATTATACTATCTATAATATATGAAAACACCGTGCATCTGCGTGCACTGTCAATTTGTTTCATTGTAATTCCGATGTCCACGTTTATGCTGGAAACTATGCAACGCTGTAATCACACCCATCGTCTCCCCGCACGCGCTTCCCCACACCCCCACCGGATCCCCCACCCCACCCACCAAACGGGTTTTTTGCTGCAGCACACCACTGGGAGCTAACTAAAGGAGTCCACTCTGCTGGATTACATTTCCTAGATAACCACGGACATACATCATGGCCATACCTGGCTCTTTCCTTCTCTCTCGTTCTCCCCCACCCCACCACTACTCTCCTAAAGTTATGAGAAAAAAATAGTGGATGAGGAAGCGAGACTGAAGAAATGGAATTCATGCACATCAGTTTCCTTGACAACAACTCCTTCCTCAGTTGAAACGTGTACTAGATTGTAGCAGTTTCATCACTAGGTGTAGTTAACATGATAGTACTAATATGCTATAGATTTTATTTTAAGTCACATGAGCCAATAGTTAACTCATCACCTCAAATTGCTCTCAACGCCAACATGATTTCACTCTGGTATTTTATAGCTCCCTCCAGGCACAATCTGAGTTTAGACGGGTATTTTTTTCCATTTTAAACAGACATAGTAGAAAACATTTCCCTGCCCACCAATATGCTGTACTAAAATCTTTGAGACAAATCACTGTATATGAAAGTTTGAATGCTTACAAAACCAATAATCAATTCAATTTCTTGCTGCCATTTACTAGGTTACTCCGGAAAGTAGACTCAAGACGAATGTCAGAACATGTGGAGTCAGGGGATAAGCAGCAGAATGGATAGCAAACTGGCTACAAAACAGAAGAGAGTAGGGGGTTCAAGGTAGTTACACAGTTGGCAAAAGGTGGAAAGTGTGACAAGGATCGGTGCTGGGACCACTGTTGTTCACCATTTACATGAACAATTTGGACTTGGGAATCGGAAGTATAATTTCAAAATTTGCGGACACCAAATTTTTGGCGGGGGGTGTAGTTAATAGAGGAGGACTGTGACAAGATACAGGAAAACATTAATAAACTTGCAGAATGGACATGTAATTGGCAAATGAACATCAATATAGATAGTTACCGTCAGCAGCACAAGCGCACAGATTAACCTTCCATTCAGTAAACCTTTTTGCTGCTTTTGCTCAGCTGGAAACACTGTGGAGGGGTGATTGATTTACGCTGGAAACTTGGCTAGGGTAGTACTCGGGGTGAAGTTCTTCTCCTACTCCACCAGTATTTTCAGTTGCTGTATGATGCCTTATATCCTCTTGCAGTCTAGCCTTGGATTGTGAGGTGTGTACATTTTGGTAGGAAGAATAAGGAGACCACATACTCCTTGGAAAAGAAGAGTCTAAATGGGATAGAGAAGCAGAGGGATCTGGAGGTACAGATACACAAATCACAAAGTAGTGGCACAATTTAATAAGGCCATAAAAAAAAGCAAAGCACTGGGGTTTATTTCTAGAGGGATAAAATTGAAACACAGAAGTTATGTTAAACTTGTATAGAACCTTGGTTAGATCACACTTGGAGTACTGTCAACAGTTCTGGTCTCCATATTATAAAAAAGGATATAGAGGCACTGGAGAAGGTGCAAAAAGGATTTACCAGAATTATACCAGAACTGAAAGGTTATACCTATCAGGAAAGGTTGAACAGGCTGGGGCTCTTTTCTCTGGAAAAGAGAAGACTGAGGGGTGACCTGATAGAGGTCTTTAAGATTATGAAAGGGTTTGATAGGGTAGACAGAGATGTTTCCACTTGCAGGAGAAACCAGAACTAGGGGTCATAAATATAAGATAGTCACTAATAAATCCAATGGGGAATTCAGGAGAAACATCTTTACCCAGGAGAGTGGCTAAAATGTGGAATTCGCTACCACAAGGAGCAGTTGCGGTGACTAGCATATATGCATTTAAGGAGAAGCTAGATAAACACGAGGGAGAAAGGAATAGAAGGATTTGTTGATGGGTTTAATTGAAGAAAGGTGGGAGGAGGCTCGTGTGAAGCATAAACACCAGCATGGACCTATTGGGCCGAATGGCCTGTTTCTGTGCAGTAAATACTATGCATTTCCAAATAATGGAATAATTAGAAATTTCATATTGCTAACAGAATTGTGTCCCAGCTTCATCCAATGTTTTGACTATTATACTTATGTACTAAAAAACCAAGTACTGCACATGGCCAGTACGATGGAAAAACAAAACATTTGACTTAAAAAAAAACGGTTTTCCTTTACTTAAGTTTCCACATGGAAGAACATCATCATGCTAGTAATTGGGCAGTGCCTTGCATTTGGAATAATTAAGCTAGTTATTTGTGTGCTTTGGCTTGTTTGAAATGTTAATGTACACAGCTCAACAGACAAAATTGTAATTTCTAGTCATGGTCTGGTGTGAAGCCCAGTCTCTGGGATTGGGCAAATGAAGCCAGCAATTTACAGCCATTACCATGTTGTTTTCCAAGGAGTAAAAACTGAACACTCTGGCCTTTGGGGAGAAATTGTTTGATTTTCAAAGTAAAGGACACCCTTATAATGAAGGGCCCCTCATGATCTTCAGCTCTCTATACTCCTTTCTGGTAATATGCGCCTGAAGGCAATAGGGGCTCCATGAGGAATCATCTCACGTAACTTACCATCAGAGTATATGTTGCCAAGAACTTGCCGAGAAGAGACTGTAAGAAGTGCTTTTCTGTAAAAGGGTATATTTAACCACTTGTGGACTGATTCCAGTTCTACGTATAAATGTTACCTTATTCTTATCTCTTTTGCTTCTACATATTTTGTGTGTAAATAAATCTGAGTGCTTTTACTTATATGCAGTAGTCTAGTGTTGTAATATGTTTTCACCTTCAGAAATGACAGGAGGGCATCCTATGCATTCTCCAGTAAGCAAGTTTAACGAATTTGGGGTTAATTGTTAAACTTGTGCTACACTCATTGGGGCTCCAGTACACAGTATCATCTTGCCAAGGAGGCACGCAATTTTTGAAAATCAGTGATTTCAAATACTCATTTTTTCAGGGTATTTGAATTGAATTGAAATTAGGCAAAAGCCAGAAAAAATCCTTTGCATCCAACCATTACAGCTCTATATGTTTTTGAATCCTGGTTAATCTACTAAGGTACAGATCTTCTGAAGCTGTATCCTTCCTTTCCTATCTTATTTGAAGCGACAACCAGGGATACAAAAGAAAGTTCAACTTTACATTGAGGCTTTCCCAGAAATGTCTAAACAGCACCTTGTAAAGTCCAATTTTTAAAAATCAGCTCAAAATCTTGTCTTCCCCCTCCGATTCGATAGAGTAGGAGACATGCATCCATGACAGAACCAGTTGGGAAAACCCTATTAGCTGTTGCTACATAGTGGGTATTCTCTCCTTGTCTTTTAGATGAGACATTAAACGGAGGCCCTGCCTGCCTTCTCAGTTGGATGTAAAAAAAAATATTCCATGGCACTAGTCAAAAAAAGGCAAGCCGAGTTCTCCCAGTGTCCTGGCCAACATTTATCAACAGCGCTAAAAACAGATTAAATGGTCATTTACCTCATTGTTGCTTGTGAGATCTTGCTGTGCACAAAATGGCTACCATGTTTGCCTACATATGTGACTACACTTCAAATGTAATTCATTGGCGGTGAAGCCGTGTGTGATATATTGAGGGTATGAACGATCACATAAAATACAAGTTTTCTTTCTTTCTCCTCCTGCATAAGGCAGATTTTACATAAGCACAAAAACAAAACAATACAATAACTTAAAAGCAGTTAAGAATATAGCAACACATTGAAAATGCAGCCTGGTATCAAATTATTTTAGGGTTTTTCCTCCTTGACTTGATTAACAATGTTCCTACATAATTAATTACCAACTGCTAGATTCCAAAAAAGCAATCAACACTTTTAGCTTAGGCAAATGTTGCAGTTATGCAGAATAACTATTTACTTTGAGCCTACTTACTATATCACGTCAATGATTTAAAATTCTAATTTGGGTTCAATAGTACAAAGGGTTAAAATACTGCCCATGCCTTTGGTATGGGTTTTAAAGCAGTCCTAGCTGATAAAAGTATTTTGCTCTCTTGGCTCGAAGAGTCCTATGAGTTTGGGTTGCTCCAGCCATGTTTCTATGAATCCGAGGCCACAACTCAAAACTGGCATTAATTAGCAATCTCACTCAACATAAGGATGACTAGTGTTAGAAACTAAAAAAATAATACTGGTGTTGTAGGGGTGCACTTTTGAGGTTCAGTAAAGGGGGCTTTGCTCTGCATGTGGTGGTGTTGTACCTGACCTGAGAATTCTTAATGTTTATGAAATGGGAAATATCCAATACTTACAAAAATGTATCCCCAAAATTGTTCAATTCCAAATATAACTCCTGATTTACTCAGAATAAAAACAAATGCAATTACAAGCTGTTCATTTAATGTAAGGGAATGATGTTAAATGCTCTGTGATTAAGTTTACTTATCACAAGGCACCAGGATTGAGCTTATATAGCAAGTTTAACTAATAACCATAACATAGTAAAGATACCTTTCCATTTAGGTTCAGAATCTTGTACTGCTACAGTGCTAAATACCTACTAAAGGCAGTGTGAGATACACCTACTTAAATAAAACCATGAAGGAAGTAATCGAATTGTAAAGCAAAACAGTGGAGCAGGACATGGGGACTCCCAATTTGTTATAACACTAGAACATAAACAGGAGCAGGAGTAGGCCATACGGCTCCTCGAGCCTGCTCTGCCATTCAATAAGATCATGGCTGATTTTTAACCTCAATATTTTCCCGCCCGATCCCCATGCCCTTTGATTCCCTTTAGAGTCCAAGTTATGACTATAGTACAAGCAAGGCGACTGATTTATGGTTTTCACCAGGGGGGGGGGGGGGGGGAAAATCACAATAAACAAACTGCCAAACAATAGTGAAAATCCTGAAATTCCCTGTAATAATTTGGGCCCGAAATATAAATGGTTCGGAATTGCTGAATGTGATCCCCAAAACATTGGTAAAAGTCTCAGAATTGCAAAATAACAAAGTTTGACTTATTTGATCACAGTAAAAAAAATTTTTTCCTGATCATCAGATATGTTGGTAACAAGTCTCACTTCTTAATTGTGTTGTTTTATTAGCAGAAACCAAATACTTATTTGGGAGTAGGGGGAAATGAGGGTGAAAAACCCAAGGCCAATACAGCAAATGCTATTGAAAAACCACACTGACAGAAACCTGGCAGCAAGTCTTATCAGCCAGGCAGAATACAAGTAGAAAATAAAAATTGAATCAAACAAGTGAAAAAGAAAGTATCTGTAGTAGCAGTTGGTTATCAGGCAAACATTCCAATAATAAAAAGTGCAGTTAATTTAGTTTCAGTTTTCAAATGTGAGTCAATACAATAGTATACCACTATACAGATATGTTGGCCAGATTGATAGAACACTACCGTCTCCATCATCTTGGTGGATTGGGGCAAACTTTGGAGTTGAAGCAAAGGAACGTCCCTACAGCTTAGAGAAAAATCAAGGACGAGAATCTAGGCGCTCTCATGTACCGTCTTCTAGCTAGCTCAATAGTGATGACAGGCCAGGGAATGGATCACCGATCCTCTTGGTCAGAAAACTGTGTGCAACATAAAGGGACCTAGAATATATTGTTTTAAATGGATCATTTACACATTTACTCTACTATTTAATATGCACTACAGTAGGATTTGTTACTGGAGAAAGTTGATCTAAAGTACATGAATAGTATCATTTACTTCTGTATAATCTAAGTGCACTTCATTATTTTTCAGAAACAGCATATATTAAATCTTGCTTTGAACAAATTTGACTCTTTTGCCTCTTTAGAATGTATCAGGTTGTTCAGACTACATAACCACAAATTAAAATCACAGATTCACAACTGGTTTGGAATTATTGTAAACTGGACTTTTTCCTCTGCAAGTAGAGTAAACAAATATGTTACACTTCAATTCTAAACTGCACACTTGATTACCATCTGTCACTCTTTAAAAGAACTGCTCCATTTTGAGCTATCTATGTCCAATACTTTAAGAGCAAGGTCTGAAAATGTAGAGCATTTAAATACGTTATAAATTGCTATGAATAGGAAAACCTGTTGCCATTTCTAATTCTTCCTCCTTGGACAGGAGTCTGTTATTTGTATTCAAGTGGTGTACCTCAATTGGGCGTTAATTGTATTCAGGCTCAGGAAGTGGGTGCAAGCTTATCTTGGGGGTGCACAGTGGTGCACAGTATGTAATGTGTTTCACTGTAAATAAAGGCTTGTAAGCAACTAAAGACTAGGCTCTAGTATTCAATCCTTCACCGCCTGGCTATCCGACGAATAGTCTTTACTTGCAGAATGAGCATCGCAAGAGCACAAGAAAGGAGTTTTTCCATTCATTATGTTGCATGCTTAACCTCAAGTTTACTTTAACTATGAAAACAAATTGTCCTAATTGCTATTTAAACAAGCAACTGCATCAAAGGGTTAATGTCCCTTAGATTAAAAGGAACATCTTTTACTTTGGACAAATTGACTTTGTGCCAGAGTCTTAATGATAATTTGTCATCATCAGTTAATTACTACTGCTAGATCTGTAGTATCAAAAGACGCCCCTTTTTGAAACTCATTTGACTGATGCAATGTGATGCAAGAAACTAATGTAAAACAAGGTTTGACTGCCATAGACAGGATCCTCTGAAATTCAGATACATATGAAAAAAGGTTAATACCAGTTATATTCATACAGGTAAGATATTCTAGCTACCATCAGTCTCAAGTTAATAGACACAGGGGGCATTGTGAAAAGTGAGGCTTGAAATGACTCAAGACTCAAAAATATTCAGTATGGGAATACTAATAGTAGGCTGCTTCAGGACTCTACATAAAACAATTGCCATGTTGCATTGGACAACAAGTAATTGCCTCTGTGAACTTTCAAACCTGATTGGGGAAGAGTGACAATACAGTAAATATGCCACCTTTCAGTAACTGTATTGATATTATTGTCAATAATGGTTGAAATTAACTTCTGAGATTTCCCTCTACTGCTACAAGATATAAATTCATTCAAACAACCCTCCTCAGTCCACCAATAATATTCCAAAGTGTTGGGTTATACTAGCTGTTGCACTGTGACAGGTGGCTACATTCTCACATTAAAATGAAAATATATGATTAAGTGTTCGAATTACATACCACAGGACGACTAGGAAAATGATTTGATCTACTGTCTTCTGGGCAGGATCTGTAATTTTATTAAACATGATGACAATGATGATATGTGCACAAATCTTGAAAATTTGGGGCAAGAGAAGAGAAAAATAAACTTTGCAAGCTATTTGGAAGCTGGTTTACATAACCTGTCTAAGTGCAAGGTGAGGCATGTACTTTGCATGGAAAAGGAGCGAGAGGGGCAAGATGCTAGGCAAATAAAATTGATAGTTACTTGCCCTACAAACAGAAGTTTAGAAATAACTCTGGTCCTGTGCTGGCCCTTTCTAACATTTCAATTTTACAAATCACAATACAAGTGCTGTTGCACTACGTTAGAATCAATAGTTAATACTCACTATAAATTTTTAAGGGCCCAACAGTACTTCTACATCAGCAAGAAAAACTACAAGTTTTATTCCAAGAATATCTTGTAAAATGTTAATCTGGGAATTTCCTCAATGCTACTTAATTATATATATATCCATTAAGTTATTATGCAATGGGAAGCTTGCAAGTGTGTATGGTCAGCAAAAGTCAATGTCGTGGTATTCCTGTATTATAGTTGGATAATCTCAAAAAAATTATCTGCAAGCCATGTTCATCTTAAAAGTACATTCCAACAAAATAGTCTACCACCAAAGATTCTCAAAAGGAATTTATTAGGATTGTGAAAATACAACAAAAAATATTTCTAAAACTTCTAAAATTAACTTCATTTCTGACAATTAAAAATTAAATCAGCACCATGCTTAATTGATATTAAATGGCAGTAAATCAGTCAAATATTTTAGGTAAAGTTTTGAAACAGACTGGAAAGATAATGGTATCACATTTTGACACTTAGCAAGTTTTACAAACTGAGACTTTAAACTTAAAGCAAAAAAACTTACTAGCATACTATTTTTGGTTTTCTTTTAATTGGTTCCTACTCATATACTGTAAACAGTAAATTAATTCCAAATTTGACTCCTTGCCAAAAAATGCATTTCTTTATGCACAAGCATTTTTCTTTGATAATAAAAGTGTCTTGCTTCAAAAAAGTTGGTAAAGATTGGAATTTACCGATTCAAATTTTAGAACTTTTAACTTTTAACTAGTGTACATCAGTCAGGCTCGCAAAGGAAAATGGGGGAAGAAACAAAAAGTACAAAATTAATATTTAAAAATCCCAGTTATTGCACATCACTCATCTACTAAATTTGCATCACGACACCTTTTGAATCTGTGGCACCTTGCAAAATGACGGCTATAAATGCAGCAGGCTTCTACTCTTAACTTTTATGCACAATTCAGGCCAACTCTAGCTGCTTGGCTGCAAGTCAAATGCACTGCAAAATATAAGGTTGAGTTTTCAAACAGATAGTCCTACACTGAAAGTCTGCACAGATTTAAATCTGAGGAAAGCCATTTTGTGGAACATTTTTTGAGCCATTGCTTGTATGAAAATAGCCACATTTGATGTTTATTTCCATCGAGAATATGGTGGGCTTCAGACAAGGCAGAACGGCTTTCAGTAAATACTATTCAAGCCAGTATTAACAGCCTTGGTCTGATTATAGCCAATGTGTCTTCGAACTGCTGCACTGCAAAGCTGCTGGCACTTGAAGCAAACTGGCAAGCACACAAATTCAAAATCACGTACAATACATGAGTGGAGGTGGGGCAGATTTCAGCTCACGACTTAAAACAAGGGCTGCCACAGCAATTGTTATATAGTTTGTAAATCATTCAAAAAATGTACTTTTATGAAATAAGTCGTCTATAATCGGATTTGTGTGAAATGTATAGTTTATGCTTCTAGTTATTAACCTCTTCTACAATCTTGGTTAAAATCGAGCAAAATTACATTTGATTGCATTTATCGATCTTGTCTGCTACAATTTTGTTTCCAAATTAAGTTTCCACCTGTGTGAAATCTGTTACGGTGTGGGTTGGATTACTTTATCCCAGCTTGGCAGTAGTATTGGATAAATCAGATTCTGCATGACTTGTTTGATGTTAACTGCAAACAAGGGGCGTGCGGGGGGTTGGGATGGGAATCCATCAACAAATTTGGATGCCTGATCAAGATTTTTGTTCTCAAGCAATTGCCTATTCTATATATTAGATGCAATATAAACAAATTTTAAAAGGAAACCTTATGTAAATGTATCTAATATTCAGGACTTACTTCTAATATGTTGATCTGTATAATTACAATTGAACAGCAATAGGGTTAGTGATGTTTATTGCCCAGTTTCACACTAGTTATAACACCGCTGCTGAAACGTTGTGCTACATGAATATAACTACTCAGATTACAGTAGCACCTAATTGTTTTTGCAAGTAGTAAAAGGCAACTGGCAGGGCAAGTACTGGCAATGTCTGTTAAACTCAGTATTATAAAAACATACAAAAAAAAGGATGCATCAAATGTTACAATAAAAATTACTTAACAATACAATGTCATTTGTGTTGAATCTTGGAAACCCTCAAGTGGTAGATGAGAAATATCTAGATTCACAACTATCAAGAAATACCTACAATAAATGGCTAAACTCTCCCACTAAACAATGAAATATGAATGTGCTTAACGGTAATATTTAATACCCCATGTATACATTTTACTGTACAAATGTTCAAGAAGGATTTAAAACATTCCTTATGCAAGGTGTGGCTCTGATTCAAATGACTTGAGCCAGGAATTATTGTTTACACATGTTTAGAACAATGCAGCCCTTGCTTCACTCACGACGGAAAAGCATAGTTCTGAAAACTTTACCACAATGGTTGTAGAATTCTATAAACAAACCACACAAAAGCCAAATAGTCTAAACTATATAACAAAGAATTTTATCTCTACATAATCCCAAATGACAAGGTCACAACTGACTGAAGAACTACAGAAAGAAAGCTGGGGAAAGCCCAGAAAGAACAAAACAAGACCTTTACAGTGATTAGTGATCTAGAATGTATGTAATACTTTCAACTTGCCAGCAACAGATAATGCACACGAATGCAACAGTCACTAGCAACCAGTAAGACATGTAAAACATTTTTATAGGTTGTACTGCAAAAAGAAAACAAACCAATTATGTATATAGTGTTAATACTGTGATACTATAAAGTGCAGAATAATCTGTGCCTTTAGAATGTTCTAAAATACGATATTAACCAAACAGGAAATGTAATCTGGAAGAGTTGGCCCCCTTAAAATGTTGTCATTGACATGTCACTCACTCAGATTCCACTTAACATTAAGTTGACCCCTTCCCCCTACAAAGCAAATAAATGCAATTTCCTCTCTTTACAGGTAACAGTAATTTAGGCAATAGCTTGCTACATGAATGCACTCACATTAAACGTTCCCTATCAATTGTTAATTATGTACCATCTGATAGAATGCATATAATTTGACAACTAATCTAAATACATTAAATACCAGTAACTCACATTCACAGTTAAGAGCAAAATTATCATAAACCTAACTTAAAATGTGCTACTTGCTTTGTTAATCATAGGTTAACATTTGTCTGTAAAAATCAAACGACTTTGCAGTTTTCATTTAAATGCCTTTTTTAATAATTTGCTTCATGTTCACAGAAGTTCCACTGACCAGTTTTATATGTTTAAGGTCCAGATGCAATGCATATTGTATAAAAGAGAGCACTTAATAGTTTTACCTTGCATGAATAAACCTATGTACCTTTTAACTCTACAGACTTCTGCATTACATTTAACAAAGCTCAGACACACAGCATGCCTAGCCCTCATATATACACATCTCTAATCACAGGTATATAGGGTGTCAAATATACTATAACCTCCGTATAATGTTTGAAATTTGGTAACAAAATGAGAAAACTAAAAATATTATTTACGTGTTCTTCTAAAATATCTCTCATTTTGTGCTAAGTCAAATGTTAGCTCACATGAAAAGGACTTATTTCATTATAATTCAGCATATTATCTGACGATTGCAAACACTTTTAATAGCTTGAACGTGTACAAAAGTCTTGGTTAATTAGGGAAATAAACACTCAGTTTTTTTTATCAAGTAGGAAACACAGTTCATAATGTTATTACTTAGCAGCTGCTTACGGTTTACACGGTTGATAAGTGGACGAACATCCAGCGATGGGTGACAAGTCGAACTGTCAGTTGTGGAGGTTTGGTGGGCGGTGCTCCCTCGGAGTTAAACAGTTACAGTTTTACAGGAAGTGTTTTTATTACAGTTATATCAGTCTTCCTCCCCATCATCTCCGGGAGCTTCTTCTTGCTGTTCAGATCTTTTCTCCCGCTGTTTCTCCTGTATTTTCTTCATCTCCTCTGCGTATTTACTGAAAGTATTTCCAAACTTGGCCCACACTTTGTACGGTATCGTGATAGAATTGCGGTATGATGGTTTCACCTCACTTACTCTCATAAAAACGCCATACTTGTTTGACCCAACGTCAAAGAAAAATCGCTTGTTGTCCACAGTGAGAGATGTCCCTTCGGGCAGCTCAGTGGGTTCCTCTTCGATGCCATAATCGTCGATTAGTTTAGCGAGTGCATCACGGAATTCAATCAGCCCCTGAGCGGGTAGGGCGATAGTTTGACCCTGCGAACCAAGGCCATGTCCCCGGTTCACGGTCTGGCGGATCCGTAGGAACCGGCCCCGTTGGTTCTCTTTTAAATCCATGTAATATTTGCGGTTTTCCCGCACCAAGAATTCACTTTTCAGAGCTCGCCTGGGCTCGTCCGTCTGCATGTCCGGGTTACTGGGGCCGAGCTGTGCGTAATGTTCGATGAAATCGCCCAGGTAGTCGCGGAACTCCACGGCAACAGACATGGAGAGAGTTAGGCGACTTTTATTGCCTCCTGCGCCCACCTCCGCTATCTTCAGGAAACGGCCTTTTACATTCTGCTTCACGTCCAGGTAGAAGCGCTTGTTCTGGATGTCCACCCTCTTGGAGGCCAATTCCTGCGTCTCCTGCTGCAGCTGCTGCAAGCTCGAGCTGGCCGCCCCTTGCTCGCTTCCACTGTCTCTATCCGCCATGATGGTAGCCTTCTTCCAAACTCCCAGCAGCCGGCGTTCTCGCGAGACTGCAGCGAGGGAAGAGACACTCCGTTAGAACCTTGCTCATTGGTGGAGCTCGCCAGAACACCGCGCCGCCGGCCAATCACTAGTTGCTTTACAAGCGTCCTACCTCGCGGTCTGCCTCCAACTGCTCAAGTATCGCGGAAAGCAGCTGCTGGCTGCCCTCGACAAAGTGAGACATTGAACCACCGACAATACGGGCGAAGTGATGGGAAAAGGATTTTGTTCCCGTTCGATTGCCATGAGGGTTTTTTTTTTAGCCGTCCCATTTTGCTCCCATAGGAAAAAATGTTCAGTGCTATTGAAACTCTCCCACAGTGATAACATAATATGCTAATCTTGCAATAAGTATTTATTACCTGATAATTAAGCCAATTTTGATAAACATTTAGGGTCAACAAATGTTGAAACATAAACATAATGCCAAACGTAATGCAACTATGTTATTGTGATACATATAAATATCAGCAGTTGATAACCAAAATGGCTGCATTCCCTAATGAATCCATAAAGCTATTACATACATAATATACAGTAAATAAATCAGAGGCACTTCATGTATTGGAACTCGTTCACTGACACTCCATCTAGTCGCTATTTTGTTTTGCACATGAAATATTATATATATCTCAAACCAAACTACAGTAATAGACATTACTTTTACCACAAACTGGAAAACAATCAAGAAAATCCAAATTATAATAGATTATATTGCACTTTTCCTTTTTTTTAACTATTAATCAGGTTGATTTAAATGGGGCAATATAGATAGTCCACCCCAAGTTACTACATTATTTTCACAATGAATTTGAAACTCTTCCCCATAATTGATGAAATGTGTACTGTTCCCTGATAAATTGGCAATATCTTACGTGAAATTACATTGCAGTAAACGAATGGTTGTACACTGCGTATTTTCACTAAGTCAATGTGCAATAATTGTATGTTTCATATTTGATGAGTTATTCCACATTCAAAGCAAATTGCATTGCTGCCTTATTCTACCATCAATTTTGATTGAAAATGAATATCACAACATAAATGAAAACGATCGACACATTATTAAAGATGCTACAAAAATATAACTGTGAAGAAGAGCCTGGTAACACAAAATGATATTGTGGCTTTATTGTCCGTTTAGTAATGTTTACATGTTGTTTGTTAAAATGAAATTTAACAACAGTAGTTTGGGGTTTCAAGATTTTTTAAATTACTAGAATATAAATCTTTACATACTATATCTGATCAATTATAAACGTTTCTGATCAATAACAAGCTTAACTTTTATGGCATTTCTTCAAACCTGCCCTACTTACTAGAATCCATTGCCTTCTCAATATGTTCATGATTAATAAACTAGGCAACATCATCTGTATTTTACGAAATGCTCCTGGAAATGATCCTAACAGATTGAAACTCAAAGAAAAGTCGACACGTTAGAAATCTTCACAGAAGGGGATCAATAACTAGGAATATTAATTTCTATAAAGTATGTTTGTGATTCAGCATTAAAAGTAATGGAAGCAGTCGTGTATGTAATCGCAAATTCATCAAAATCGAATTGGTGGATAACACAGAGATTAATCTGTTAATATTATTTTCTACAATGAAAGTAAAGTTACACGAAGAAATCTAGCTCTCTATTCCAGAAGGTACGATTGAACTTTTCATTAAGTAGTCCTAATAATATTACATTTAGAAAAAGATACTTTGTATACTTGCATCGTTTTCAATGTTAGATGCGCGAGTATTTTGTTCGGTATATTGAACTGTGGCAAATAAAATCACAGACCGGACGACAATTTAGGTTGCATAGTTTCTGATTAAATATTCGAACATGTTAAATCCATATTTTTTCCCATTTCAGGTAACTAATATGTCTACTTTTAATAAAACTTTGCATTGCATCGTTATTCCAGGAGATAATATGGCTGCTGGTGGATAGAGGTTGTCTAATCAGGAAACTTCAGACATCGCAACTGTGTGGGGCAGGCTTGATGGACCAGATGGTCTTTCCCTGCCTGTCATTTTCGTAAGTTCGGATAATTTTGTAGCTTGAATTAATAGGTTAACGTAAATGGAAACTAGATTAGTTCGGAAAGAGAACGGGTTTGAAAGCAAAACGATCGTGGTGTTTGGCAAAATAAGCTTCTGAAAGCGCAAAATTCCCGGTTAATAAGCAACAAGCAATACTTAACGTTTTCTAAGGGGCTTCCGGAAAGCCTGATACCAACACTACAGTTAACAGTCTTAATTTTACCCACAGAGTAAATCCTTGTTTCTAATTTATATCATATCCAAATGGAAAATATGCTTTATAAAACCTCGTGAAGAAATTCGCCGCTCATTTTGAATAATTTTATTTAAACTTATCGGAAACGAAATTATTCAAACTCAAATATGTAGACAATGCAAAATATTTCCTTTTAAACTTTTTTTTATAACGGATTTATTTATTTCAGATAATATATACACCATATGTATTTAATCAGCTTAAGACTTAAGCCGCGGTTGGTCGTGACTCCGTTTACTTTTTCATTTAGTAGGCAATATCCACGCTGAATGGAAACGTTGCATCTTTTTAAAAATAATTTAGTTACTCAAAAGATCAATATTAAAATGATTTAATTTGCCACTTTTTATTCCTCAGATTGTTCACTTGATTTCCGTAAATAGACAAAAGTCAGAATTTTGCAATAGCCAATGCCTTATCAGAATACCAGTCTTCCGCCTCGATCAGAACTTCTATTTCATTGTAAAGAATAGATCAGATCAAAGAACATGCCAAAACTATTCCAAGTCAGACAATGCAGTAATAATGCCAGTAATGGGTTATGCTTTATTGTAAAATGTTGGACCAACGTTGGCTTCAACCCAGGGATCATAAGCCACATTGAAAAAAGGTTGCTGTTTTACAGCAGTGTGTTGCTCTATCAGTCGCCAAACTATCTGTACCATAAATTTAACTCTGATGAGGAACCTCAGTTTTATACTCTGCAGCGAGCGAACATTTAGTTCCATTTTACAGTGTTAAAAAAGTTAAGACAGGGCCGTCACTTCTATAAATGCTAGTTCTTTCTTTTGTGAAAAAATAACTTCTCTTAAGGGCCGAAAAGGTTAAGAAAAATGTTTTCTCACGATTGTAAGACGAAGCTTTCGTCGTTTTATTTGAACGTTTATCTTATAGTGAGCTTTCCGCCAATGATTGTGTGTACAAACAACATCAAACTCGAATGTATTGACTCCAACTTATTAAAATGATGCACGAGTTGCTTTCAAAATGCGACAGCATCATCTGAACAAGTGGTATACGTCAAATACAAAATTCTACAGAACGTTCTTTTTAATGAATAGCCCATTTGAAAAGTGTATGATGTTTTTCAAAATAGATCATCTGTAAAATATCGAGAAGGGTAGTCGGTCTTTTCCTTGTCTTGCATATAGCGTACTTCAAAATAATTGAATGAAAAGTCGCGCGTTAATTCCAAGTGTTTAAATGACTGAGTCTGTTTGATCCACTTAAAGTAACAATCTTTAAGTTTAACATTTGATAAGCAATTTCTATAAGCGACTCCTCATACCAGTCCCTCAAAAGACAAGCAGCATGTCTAGTTTTTCTACTGGAGTTTTATAAAGGCAGGTTCCTCAATCACAATGCCTTTGAGGTACGTTTTTAAAACAGATTTGCACTTTTGATACTACAGTCTAATAAAAAAATAAAGACAAAGGTTATACATTAGACCCTTAACACACTGAAATCATTTGAACAAGTCATATAGATTGTGTGTTGCTTTTTGGTACTTTAACAAGATAGAATTCTCACTGACGCGCGAGGAAAGTGTACATGTGATGATAGCGTATCTTCACCACAGGCTACAGAATAAATTAACAACATCTTGCATTTTTGGAATAGTCGCAGAAACCAACCGTGGGTATTTTGGTCATACCAACGCATGGAATTGTGACCAACACCCGTAGCAATCAGGACGCCTTTACGAACATAATTTCATAGGCCTCTTCAGTTTACTGTTTTCTTAATGAGAAATGCCAACCCAGTTGATTAAATATATATATATTACTTTATCGTCTGTCTTTTTAATCTTCAGGGAACGCTGAGGAGAGAATGTTGAGCGCGCTTTTGTATTCCAAATGCAACAACTTTCTCGCTCCATGTTTCTCAGACTACTTTACTGCATTATACTCCCAACCAAAACCAGCCAATCAGTTGCAACAAATTTATATCTACTTCTAAATAGTTTTACAAGTTGTCAGATATCAAGCTCTTCACATAAAGAAGGTTAATGATTTGCGTCTTTGTTTGTCAACTGCTAATACAAATATTGAAATAATATAATGAACAAAGGTGCATGGGTTATTGATAATTTATTTTATTTACAAAAAGAGGAAATCTTTAAAAGATTACAATTAGATTGCAGTTTTAATCATAGTGATAAGAGGATGAGCATTTTCGCAATTAAAGGCCGGGATTGATAACCAAAGCGAAAACACGACTAAGGCTTAAAACATACCTGCTATCTGGATATTTTACTAAATATGCTTTATTAAAATCGCCAACCAAAGTATTGTAATAATTTGCATTTAAGTCAAACCCATTCCCCTTAAAAAGGGTTAAAAACCTTTTTTCTAAAATGCAGTATAATATTTCCATATTTCTTATATTGATAGTCTGTTGACCTTAGCACAATATATTAACCAAAACATTGATAGACGTTTCATTGAAGCAGAGCTCCATCCACCAATAGGATGGGACTTTTGTAACCCCAAACTGAGCTAGCAATAATATAGCTGCCTTTAAAAAAAATGAAGAAAATATATAATGCCCACTTGACATGCAGAAAGGATCAGTAAAATAATAAACAGAAGGAGTGCAACCTTACCCTGCAGCTTTTCTGCTCGCAGACTCTGCAGATATAGGTGTGATTACCTGTCAGAACTATGATGGCCGAACAGTGAAGTGCAGTTTTATTAGGAAGGCCTGATCAGAGTGCTGCCACCTTGGCACAATCGATGGTGAGAGAAAGAGAAAGCGACTCGTCTCACGACATTACGTTCTCCTGCGTCCGACACGATCTCCTGTACGTCAGGGCAACGTACTGCATGCTCCCGGAACTTCCAGCAGGAATCGAGGAGCTGCTGCTGATTTACTCAGAAGGTCACTTGTAACAAGAAGGGAGTATTTTTTTTTCCATTCGCTCATCATAACGTTACATTTTATATTTTTGTAGCGAGCGCACCCGAAGAGTCTGAACGTAAATGGGAAGTAGCTACTGCATTTCTTCTTGTGGAAGTCTCGATAACGTGCACTGCCAGGGGTGGTGTTAAAGCCGCAACTAAATGTTTTTCACCTTGTAATGTCTTAATGCGAGATATACGGTATTTTGGGTATTTTTTTAGGTGCCTCAGTGAAGCGATTCGCATGTATTGCATAAAAGCTGATATTTAAAGTTCTGAAATGTGCCACTTTCAATACTGTATGGTTAAAATGGAAACTGACTGGAGAAAAAAAAGTGACATTTCTGTAGTTCAACCCCAATACAGGACTAAAGCTGTTGACGTATGATGTTGATGCGCCTGATGGCTTCTGTCGGTAATTTACCCAGTTTCACATATCTATGACATTGCAGCAATCTCTCTGTCTTTTGTGTAAAACAGCCCAGCATATTCACGTATATGCAATTTTACTAATATAACATTAAAAAATGTTTTCTTATGTCTGTACATCGCAATTGTGACAAAAATCGCTGTTGCAAGCCAACAATACGGGTTGACTGGAAGAATCATGTTTACAAAATCAATGCTTTCATGGCTGCACAGAACTGGGTATTTTTGTGTATACTGTCACAGGAAGACAATTGTGTAAATCTTTGAAATGGAAGAGAGTAACTAGCACTTTTAAAATGGCACATCAGGTCAAGGAAGTGGATTCAGATAGTGGAGTAGTTACCAATGGACTTGGTAGGTATGTTCACATAGAGCAGTTTGTGCTGGACTCGGTAGGTGAGACACCACTGAAAGAGGAAAAGGCTGAAGTTGAAGGGAATAAGGTAAATAGGGATAGTGAAAGTGATATTGGCTGAAAATTAAAGGAAGCTACACAAGAGGAAAGGAAGTCAGAATCAAGGATAGTCTGGAGGACGAGTTCATGGAATGTATTCGAGACAGTTTCTTAGGACAGTACGTCATGGAACCAACCAGGGAACAGGCTAGTTTAGATCTTTTTTGTGCAATGAGACATGGTTAATTAGTAATCTTATAGTAAAGGATCCTCTAGGGAAGAGTGATCTTAATGGGCCAGAAATTCGGCTCTCCGGCTTCCTGCGGGTGCAAGCATCACGCGCGTACTTACCTACCGCGCCTGCTGTTGTGCTTCGGGCCCACGAGGACTTCGGGTCCTGGGCCTCCTGCAGCTGCCGGCGCGCAGTGCTTGCGTATTCCAAGGGCGCAGTTAGTTCGAAGCGTCCCCTGGGATCACGTGGGCCATGGAGAGCCAATCGGAGCAGGGCATTTTCATTCATAGATTTGACAGGAAGACCTGTCAAATCTATGAATAGAGATCGGCCCCAAAACCACACTTAAACTTCAAATAAATAAAAAAAAAATCACAGTTTTAAAATAACTATAAGTTACATAAATTAACTACTTTAAACAAAATTTAAATTTTGGAAAAAATTAATTATACTTTTTAACAGTGCTAAAAATAAACTTACCTTTCTTTTTAAAGTATGTAATAATGATAAACCTGTTGAAAAAATGTTTAAATTGTAATTAATTAACCACTTACCTTGTTAAAAACAGGCCTTACGCCTCCTTTTTAAAAGTGCAGCTTCTCCATACTTACCCTCACGGAGAAACCTGAAAAAAAAAACGAAGTTCGCTGCGTGCGCGCTGCCTCTACCGCGCACGCGTTCGACTTCTGAACCCCTTCCTTCAGGGGAATGGAAGTTCCGGTTTCTTGCGCATGCGCAGTGCATGCAGGAAACCGGCACTTCAGGTGGCCTTATGGGTGAGTACACAGCGCGTACCCACCTAACAAGAGCCGAATTTCTGGCCCAATATGATAGACTTTCACATTGAGTTTGAAAGTGACATTCTTAAGTCCGACACTAGAGTCTTAAACTTAAACAAAGCCAATTATGTAGGTATGAGGGGCGAGTTGGCTAAGGTAGATTGGGAAATTAGATTAAAAGGTATGACAGTAGATAAGCAGTGGCAATCATTTAAAGAAATATTCCAGAATTCTCAACGAATATATATTCCATTGAGAAATAAAAACTCCAAGGGAAAAGTGATTCATCCGTGGCTAACTAAAGAAGTTAAGGATAGTATTAGATTAACAGATGGGGTTTATAATGCTGCAAAGAATAGTAGTAAGCCTGTGGATTGGGAGAGCTTTAGAAACAAGCAAAGGATGACAAAAAAATTAATAATAAGGGAGAAAATAGAATATGAGAGTAAGTTAGCAAGAAATATAAAAAAAAACAGATTGTAAGAGCTTCTACAAGTATGTAAAAAAGAAGAAAGTAGCAAAAGTAAGCATTGGTCCCTTAGAGGCTGAGACAGGAGAAATTATATTGGGGAACTAGGAAATGGCAGAGACTTTAAACAAGTATTTTGTATCTGTCTTCGCAGTAGAAGACACAGAAAGTATACCAAAAATAGTGGGGAACCAAGGGGCTAATGAGAGTGAGGAACATAAAGTAATTAATATCAGTAGAGAAAAAGTACTTGAGAAATTAATGGGACTAAAAGCTGACAAATCCCCTGGACCTGATTGCCTACATCTTAGGGTTCTAAAAGAGGTGGCTGCAGAGATAGTGGATGCATTGGTTGTGATCTTCCAAAATTCCCTCGATTCAGGAACGGTCCTGGCGGATTGGAAGGTAGCAAATGTAACTCCGCTATTCAAGAAAGGAGGGAGAAAGAAAGCAGGGAACTACAGGTCAGTTAGCCTGACATCAGTCATTGGGAAAATGCTGGAATCCATTATTAAGGAAGTGGTAACAGGGTACTTAGAAAATCATAATATGATTAGGCAGAGTCAACATGGTTTTATGAAAGGTAAATTGTGTTTGATAAATTTATTAGAGTTTTTTGAAGATGTAACTAGTAGGGCAGATAAAGGGAAACCAGTAGATGTAGTCTATTTGGATTTCCAAAAGACATTTGATAAGGTGCCATAAAAAGGTTGTTAAGCAAGATACGGGCACATGGGGTTGGGGGTAATGTATTAGCATGGATAAAGGATTGGTTAACAGACAGAAAACACAGAGTAGGGATAAACGGGCTATTTTCAGATTGGCAGGCTTTAACTAGTGGGGTGCTGCAAGGATCATTGCTTGGGCCTCAGCTATTTACAATCTCTATTAATGACTTAGATGAAGGGGCAGAGTGCAATGCATCCAGGTTTGCTGACGATACAAAGCTAGGTGGAAAAGTAAGCTGTGAGGAGGACACAAAGAGCCTGCAAAGGGATATAGACAGGTTAAGTGAGTGGGCAATAAGGTGGCAGATGGAGTATAGTGTGGTGAAATGTGAGGTTATTCACTTTGGTTGGAAGAATAGGGAAACAGAATATTTTTTAAATGGTGAGAAACTATTAAACGTTGGTGTTCAGAGAGATTTAAGTGACCTAGTACAAGAAACACAGAGTTAGCATGCAGGTACAGCTGTCAGTGGTGGGGCAAGGGAGGGGGAGCAGAAGAGTCAAAGTCAGAGTTCTGATGAAAGGTCATCAACCTGAAACGTTAACTCTGTTTCTCTCTCCACAGATGCTGCCTGACCTGCTGAGTATTTCCAGCATTTTCTCTTTTTATTAAAGTCAGAGTAATGCTGTGTTCTGAGGGGGGAGGGTGTTGTAGTGCTGGTGGAGGTCACAGAGATGGAGAGGAGCAAGGCCATGGAGAGCTTTAAACACAAGGATGAGAACATTAAATTTAAAGGAACTGGAGGCCCGGGAGCCAATGTAGGTCAACAAGGACATGGGTATGATGGGTGAGCATGACTTGGTGTGGGAGAGGATAAGGGCAGCAGAGTTTTGGATGAGCTGAAGTTTATGGAGGGTGGAGGATGGTAGGCCTGCCAGGAGAGCATTGGCATAGTCATATTTGGAGATGACAAACACATGGATGAGGTATATGTTCAGTATATTTACCAGAGTTACAAACTAGTATTGTCCTTGAATTGTCAAAACAACTTCTTCTGTGCTAACCCTCAACATTAAAGTGACCCTGCCAACATGATTCCTACTTATGTGGCTCTAAGTTGTTAGCCATTTCTTTAGTGGTAGACCTCTCACCTCTGAGTCAGAAGGCCCACTCCAGAGACTTGAGCACAAAATGTAGGCTGACATTTTAGTGCAGTACTGAGTGAGTGCTGTCTTTTGGGTGAGGCGTTAAACCAATGGCCCATCTACCCTCTCAAGTGGACGTAAAGGATCCCATGGCACTATTCAAAGTAGAACAGCAGAGGTCTCTCTGGTGTCTTGGCCAATATTTATCCCTCAACCAACATCACTGATCCAGATTATCTGATTATTATCATATTGCTGTTTGGTGGACGTTGCTGTGCACAAATTGGCTGTCGCATTGCCTATATTACAACAGTGATTACCTTCAAAAGTACTTCATTGGCTGTAAAGTGCTTTGGGATGTCTTGAGGTCGTGAAAGGGAATTTTAATACATTGTAAATGGAACCTGCAACCCATTCAGCAATTTTATTACCAGTTAATCTCCTGTGGCATTGCTCATAGGAAATCAGAGGATAATGTGCTATAATGGAGAATGTGTAATGTAGAGCAAAATTGAAATTATAATGGGCCAGATTTTTCTGTCAAAATAACGGTGAGGCTAATGGCACTCACCGTTATTTATGTGCAAATGCCACAGCAACTTCAGATGAAGGGCAGATGCGAGATTAAACACGAAAATCCAAAAGTTGCTGTCCAAGTTGCGCCGCTCCACTGTTAGCGACAACGGCATCTCGCTGTCTGCTTCACCATTGAAATGCATTGAGCAGTGTGAAGCTGCTGTATTTGCACTGTAGATACGAACTAAGCTCGTTACAGAAAGGTAAGTCTTGTCATTTCAAGTCTAAGTACCCCTTTAATGATGTGATTAGTGTTAATTACTGCCAATCAACTTCCCTGGCACTGAAAATTAACTATTGCAAGTGTGGAGTCTCATTCCGTCAGGTATTAATTGTTGTTGGAGATTTTAAAATGAAAGATTTTAAATTTAAACTTTTTTTTAACTTTTCCTTTCTGTCTTTTTTTCTCTCTCTCTTAATCCAACCTTTCCTTCCTTCTCTCTCTCTCTCCCTCTATCTATATAGAATGCATTTACAACACCAACTTGTGATATGTTGTGCCTTTAACATAAAATGTTACTCCAAGCTTCTTGTTTGCTATTGCAGGCTTCTCTTTTATAGTACAGCAATCTGGGTTGGGCAGATTGTGCAGTGTCATCATGGTTCTGCATTTCAGATGCAGTACTCCTGAGAATTGTTTCAGCTATTGCAATTACTGGTTTCACAAACATGGTAGATTTTTAAATTTGGGGGTGGTATGGTATAAGGGGGAAGAATTTCTGCAGGATTCTTCAGATCTTCTGCCATATCTTTGGCAGAAGAACAGCAGAAACACTGAAGAAATGGCCTAAATTGCTCCTTTTAGCCATTTATCTCGGAGTTCCACCAATCTCCAGCTGGAGAATCCCTTCGGAAATTCCTGATAAACTTAAAATTATACAATGTAAATGACGTTTCTGCCATATCCCATCTTCAGTGTTTTAAAGCAATTCTTTCCGGTCATGTCGAGCAACTCGTTCAACTTCATCTAGCATCATATCAGGTTTCAATAAGACTGCCAGATTGATGTTTAAAAGCATTCCACTTTGCATAACTGATCAGATGCTTGTTACAGCTTATGCTTTCTCTCAACACTTCTGTCTTGTGTTTATAGCAAAAAGGCGGTTTCCATAAGCAGACCAAGTCTCCTGTGAACTGAAACCTGCCATGTCTGAGATGGTGTGCTCAGCATTAATAATCATCCTTTCGTTGTGATATTGGTCATTGAAGATCATGTGAGTTGTCCACCATGATCCTTTGACTTTTCCAAAAGGCAGAGAACGCCACAATGTCAGATTAAAGCATTTAGGCTGAAACTAATAGATTTATTTCTAAATAGAATAAATACACAGCAACAGTAAAACATAGCCACTAATAATTTCTGTGAGGGTTCTCCCACCATGACTTCAGCGGAAGAACAAGCAAATATTATGTAGGCTGTATCACATTTTGAGGCCAATTTCCTGACCCCTCCGCCCCATCACTGTGTCCTGGTCCATACTCACTGACCCTGGGATAGAGAGAGGGAACATCAGCCAGGGTCCCTGCTCCTACCCCTGGTCCCTACCCACTGACCTGGGAAACCCAGAGAAACAATGTAAATGCCCTTTTCTGCCATTTCTTTGGGGTTTCCACCGATCTGCCGCTGAAGTTGTAGCAGAAGATCGTGGAACCCCAGTGGAAATTCTACCCAAACATATTAATTTAAGTGCAATACATAAAACAATCGCCTGGAATTCCCTCAGGCATTCTCCTGTGTTTTGGGTAGATTAATGGAGAAACAGCATAAACAGCTAAAAAGGTCTGTTTATGCCATTTCTCTGGGGTTTCCACCGACATTCCAGCAAAATTATGGCAGAATTCAGGAGAACCTCCTGAAAATTCTACCTCCAGGAAAAGATTAATTTACAAGGGATTAAAATATTCTTTTTAGAATGTATTTCTTACAAAATCTTTTATAGACCATCACAATGCAAAGTCATATGTAGATGATGTGAATAATCCAAAAATTCTGCAGGGGTTCTCCTGGTCCTTTCCATAATGTTGATGGGAAACTAGCAGAACCCTCAGAGAAATGGCATGGAATTTTAGGGCCCCTATCTCTAGCTAGAACTGAAACTTGTTCTTTGAAGATAAAATGGCAGCGCGAGAGCTCAACTGGAGCCGCATCTTGTAAAGTTAATGTCAAGACAGGAGTTTTCCTCCAAAACATTTCCCTTAATGGTGTAGCCATCAGAGATTAAATTTGTCTATTCAAACAAAAAATTGCAAATGCCTACACTTCCTTTGCTCCATCCTGTGGTGCTCCTCCTCTTTCCTGATAATGGGATGCAAGAGTATGTCCATAAATTGCAAATGCTGGCAATCTGAAACAGAAAGTGCTGGAAACACTCAGCAGATCAATCAGCATCTGTGGAGGAAACCGACAAATTAGGAACTATAAATCAGTGTTTCCAGTATTTTCTAAATTTGTCTATTCCTATGAACTGTTGATTCACATACATTAACATTTCAAAGAGATTGCCTAGCCACCTAGCAACTTTATGAGCACAGGCAAAGACCAACAAAGGAAGCCCTTTCAGGACAGACAATTATTGAACAAGCTGATGTGCCTGAGTGTATTGTCACTCTTCTACAGAAATAATAAGCTCACTTAGAAATACTGGCCTAGATCTCCAGCTAAGAGGTGGCAAGGAAGCAATAGGTGACTCCACCTCCATGGAAGTATGGACTGCAGCTTTGGAAGCAATAGGGGATAGAATGGAGTGGAGCATGAATTGTAGATTCCAGACTCAAGTGACCACTGTGTCTCTGGGCTTTCAGGATCAGATAGTTGCCATTAGACCCCTCCATCCCACTGATGAGTGGGTATACGGATCCAGGTCACAGTGGAATGGCAACTGCTTTCCACATGCCTGATAGTGTTGCCTCTCGTGACAGCAGTACATTCCAGGCCTTTGTCCTTCCCCCACAGAGCACCTTGCCAATGAAATGTAGGAGATGAGACTGGACTGCTCAGGAGCAAGCTGCAGAGATGCAGCCAGCAGTGCTTCCCTGCTCGGAGTAAGCTGCCACGAGCCGGAGCCACCTCCGTCCCATGCGCCTTCTGTAGGGCATGAGCAACCGACCATCTCCCGCGATCCTGGCTCTCAGGTGGCACCTAGAAGAAGCACAAGAATATGTTTTTTTTTTAAAAAAGGCTTGTGTAGGCACCTAGGGAAGCAAGATGTTAAGAAAAAGTAGGCTGATTGTGTGAATTCACTAATAAAATAGAATGTGCAATTTTGTCATTGATGGAGGTTCGAGTCATAAAGAAAGGATGCAGTAATGTGGTGCTGACATCTTCACTCAGGTGATGATGAATGGCACGGTCATGTAGGGAAAAAGAGGCCTATGTGTTGTCATGTGGTAGGAAGGGTAGCAGTTTGAGGGAATGTCTCTTTATTTGAAAGTGCAGAGGAAGGAGGTATGGGTGTATTGTCAAAGGTAGGCTTTGTTCCACAGAAGAGAAAACCTCAGTGATGACATGTGCTGTGATGCCTCTTGCAGTAAATGCTGTCGGCGTCTCCTTTGCGGTGATCCTCCTCCAGGACAATGGGATGCAAGAATATGCCATATGGAATGCCATACCTGCTCCTGACTGTGGGAAGCCTGAAAATCTGCCGGTGGCCTTGCCCTGTAAGAAGCAGTGAGAAGCAAGTTCAGGGGTGTCCAGGTAGAATTGCAAAAAACAAAAACTTTAAAAAGTCTTTGCCAGCTGCAGAAATCTGTATTCAGTCTCCAGACTTTTGTGTGCCATGAACTCCTCACTTCTGCCAGTATACCCTGGCAGCTGCTGCCCCTCATAAATCTCAGTCTAAGTTAGCAGAGTGCATTAGACAGGCAAACCCAGGAACTTTGGAGCTGCTACGCCAAAGGTTCTCAGTCTGACATGTGAAAATGGGAGCTCGAAAAACTTCAAGGAAGCATTTTAAAGGCGCACAAACGGCTTCCACCCGAATTTCCTTGTTAAAAAAAATTTCTGTTCCATTTATGCACAGCTAATATGTGGAAAATGGCAAGGAAATTCACTCTCCACGATATCGATTTAAAGTCATAAAAAATGCAATGCAGAAATCCCCAGTTTTTCACATCATTTTAATTTCAGATGGGCAACTTGATGTGCTTTCATTGTCTATACATTTTGGGTAATTGGTTTGCATCAAGGAATTAATTATTTTGTACAGATCTCTTAGAGATAGTATGTGTTCGTACTCAGGTGTTATTGTTTTATGTAAGACCCACTGGCGTTGATGGCTGTCACTTTGCTAATTATATGGGTATATTTTTACATTTTAGATTTGCTGCTGTTTGTATTAATTATCACAATGGCTGTTTTCCTGACCGGCTCCCTCCCTGGATTCCCGTTTGCAGCATTGATCTTCTGCCCTTTGCTCCTGGATCTGTAGCTCTGTTATAGACCTCAGCCCTTGCTTGTCACATGCTCCTTGCCCTGCACTCATTGTCTTGCTTCAGCCTTCCCAAACCTCTGTTGCTTGACCTGTGAGTAATGCTGTGGGAAATATAAAGAAAAATCTTCCATTTATATAGCACCATTCACGTCCTCGGGATTTCCAAAAGGGCTCCACAGCCAATTAATTACTTTTGAAGTCTAGTCACTATTGTATTATAGGCAGGACGGCAACCAATTTGTGCACAAATTTCTGCACGGTAAGGTCCCATAAATAGCAATAATGGAGGAAGGCATTAATGGTAATGTTAAATTTACTAATGATATCAAGCTCTGTGGACAGATGGCCAGTGCAAGAAATGTTCAAAGGGATCTGAAAAAGTTCAGTGGAAGGACTAAGAAATAACGAATGACATTTAATATTGGAAAAAACATAATTTAGTGCATGTCAGTGTAAGAAATGCACACAGTGGATGGATATCAATTAACCCAACTGGAGAAGGGCAAACATTTAGGTGTGATTATTGACCATTGTAGATAGCTCTCAACTCTGTTAGCTCAAGGCCTTGACTGCATCCAAAGGTATTTATTTACATTTCACCAGCATCATTTTAATCCTTTATTGCTCAATAATTATATATATAGGATTACATAGGATATACGGCACAGAAACAGGCCATTCGGCCTAACCAGTCCATGCCGGCGTTTATGCTGCACACGCGCCTCCTCCCATCTTTCCTCATCTAACTCTATCAGCATAATCCTCTATTCTCTTCTCCCTCATATGCTTATCTAACCGCCCGTTAAGTGCATCTATACTATTCGTTTCAACTACTCCCTGTGGTAGCGAGTTCCATATTCTCCCCACTCTCTGAGTAAAGAAGTTTCTTCTGAATTCCCTATTTGATTTCTTGGTGACTATCTTTAATTGATGGCCTCTAGTTTTGCTCTTCCCACAAGTGGAAACACTCTCTGTATCTACTCTATCGAAACCTTTCGTGATTTTAAAGACCTCTATTCAGTTACCCCTCAGCCTTTTCTTTTCAAGAGAAAAGAGACCCAGCCTGTTCATCCTTTCCTGATCGATATACCCTCGTATTTCTGGTATCATCCTTGTAAATCTTCTCTGAACCCTCTCCAGTGCCTCTATATCCTTTTTATAATATGGCGACCAGAATAGTACGCAGTACTCCAAGTGTGGTCTAACCAAGGTTCAATACTAGTTTAGCATAACTTCACTACTTTTCAATTCTATCCCTCTAGAAATAAACCCTAGTGCTTGGTTTGCTTTTTTATAGCCTTGTTAACCTGTGTGGATACTTTTTAGTGATTTGTGTATTTGTACTCCGAGATCCCTTTGCTCCTCTACCCCATTTAGATTCTTATTTTCCAAGTAATATGTGACCTCCCTACTTTTCTTTCCAAAATATAATACCTATTTTACCTGTGTTGAATTTCATTTGCCAATTATATGCCCATCCTACAAGTTTATTAAAGTCGTCTTGTAATTTGTTGCAATCCTCCTCAGTATTGACGATCCCCCCCAATTTGGTGTCGTCTGCAAATTTAGAAATTGTGTTTTTGATTCCAAAGTCTAAATCGTTAATATAAATTGTGAACAACAGTGGTTCTAGCAATGATCCTTGTGGAACACCGCTTCCCACCTTCTGCCACTCTGAATAGCTACCCTTTACCCCTACTCTCTGCTTTCTGTCTTGAAGCCAGCTAGCTATCCATTCTGCTACTTGTCCCCTGACTCTGCATTCCCTGACCTTATTCATTAGTCTATTATGTGGTACCCTATCGAAGGCATTTTGAAAATCTAGATAAATTACATCTACTGCATTACCCTTGTCTACTCTCTCTGTTACCTCTTCAAAAAATTCAATTAGGTTGGTCAAGCAAGACTTTCCCTTTTGAAATCCATGCTGACTATTTATTATTACTTTTTTGGTTTCTAGATGTTCTTCCATTTTCTCCTTTAGTAGGGATTCCATTATTTTTCCTACCACCGATGTTAAGCTGACTGGTCTATAGTTCCCCAACATGTTCTATCTCTCTTCTTAAATATAGGTATTACGTTAGCTATCCACACTACACCTTTTTCTAATGACTTACTAAATATGTGAAGTAATGCCTCTGCTATCTCTTCCCCAGATTCTTTTAAAATGTGTGGATGTAATCCATTTGGACCAGGGGTTTTATCCTCTTTGAGTTTCATTAGTTTATTTAATATATCTCCTCATTTTATTTTTATATAGTACGCTGGATACAGTTGTTTGACCTTGGGGGGGTTCAAGCAATTGACGGTTGTAAGGAAAATAATAGTCTTGGTCAATGTAACACTATGGTTCCAGTTATTTTGAGGCATTGCAATGTTATTTACAGAATGTGACTGACAGGTCAGGATTGAGCAAGTTATAAGTTTCATATCCTGTAATTTTTAGGTTAATGGTCTTTTGACCGCGTTTAGAAAATGTTCAGGAATCTCTCTTTGCATTATATATAGATATTCTCCATAAAAGAGTAAATAAACTAGTGGGCATCCACGATGTTACAAATTGATTTTATAGGTCTCATGACTTTTTATCCCATGTTTTCTTATGTATTCTGGACTCACTTATGATTGGTGAACTTCAATAATTCCTGATGGTGCCATTATAATGGGCCATATCTTCCTGGAAAAATAACAGTGAGTTCACGATGCACGCCGTTATTAATGCACAAATCGGCCAGCAAATTCAGGGGACGAAGAGATACGCCATCAGTTGCGAATATCCAGAACTTGCTGGTCACACAAACGGCATCTCGTCCTTAGTCCTCAGCCTCCCTGTTATTTTTAAGAACTTGCTGGATTTGCACATTAATTGCCCATTAAACACACCGCAGAAAGTTAGGGCTCATAATTAACAGTGTAAGTACCCTTTTAACTGCGTGATAATTGTTAATGCAATGCCAATCACTCTCTCCAGCCCAGAAAGGGAACAATTTAAACTATTGAGTCTCATTCCTGCATGTAGTAAATTTTTCTTAAGAGATTTTAAACATTTCAAATTTTAAATTTAATTTTTTTTCTTACTTTCTTTTCTGGTTTTTTTCCTCTCTCACTTATTGCAATCTTTCTGTCACTCTGTTTATTTCTCTTTCTGTACCTGATGTGACTCTAATTCACCCATCTAATTCACCCTTCTTCTCTGTCTTTCCTTTTCTTTCTCCATCCTTAAATCTCAATGGTTAAGAAAATACACTGTTGGTTTACTAAGGTCCCAGATGCCCCATTGCGCTCACCACGCCGTTATCAGCTTGCACTTCCAGCAAGTTATGCCACAAATTATTTTCGAGCTGAAGGGTGAAAGAAGAAGTCTAACTAGCCGGGCACACGCCACGAGATGCCCCACTCCAGCAAAATTTCGCCCGACATGGCAATCACTTTTTCGGCAACTAATATGCTGCATTTGCCGATCAGAGGATATATTCTGCAGTTAATAAGTCAGGAAGATGGAAAAAAGGAGCAGATTGATGATGACTTTGTTCGTACCTGATGTCCTAATGGGGATTGGAATATGGTGTTGTAATAAGATTATTGTGAGTTTTATGGTTTGAATTTGGTTAAAGCTATATGAATATAAAGGATACTGTATCGCTGCATTTAAAATTTATTTTGGTATTTCTAAGTACTTGTCAGCCCCACCAATTGAGAGAGAATTCAGTATCAAAGAGTATGACATAGTATTTGTGTTTATAGTGTGACCACTTCTGATTTAAAGAGGCCAAATAGTGCAGTGTAATGTCTGGTCCAGAACTTTACTACACTGTGTCCCAGATTTTAACTGGAAAGGTGGCATTCAGAAGAGGGTAAGTGGTGTGTATATGTTGGGAGGGGGAACCTAATGGAGAGAAAATTATGGAATGGAGAACTTCTACATTTCAGAGTAGACATTGCAAATTCTAGAATGCAGAACAGTTTTCAAACCATAAATTTTGAAATAATGACCAGAATTTGCTGAAAAAAATACCATGTAAACAATGCAAGCCGTTATTAATGTGCAAATCGGCCAGCAACTTGTGACGAGGAAAAGATACTCCGTGAATTGGTAATTGCCACAAGGTGCTGGACGATTTGCTTCGCTGTTAGTTTTGTGCAGCCTTCCCATGAGTTTAAAGAAGTTGTTGCATTTGCACATTAATTGCTCATTAAACTTGCCACAGAAAGTTAGGTCTAGTAATTAATAGCGCAAGTACCCTTTTAACGACGTGATAATTGTTAATGACTGCCAATAAACCTCTCTGGCCAGAAGGTGAACAATTAAACATGTGGCGTCCCATTTCTTCAGGTAGTGAATTGTTGTTGGAGATTTTAAAAATGTTAAATTTTTTAATACATTTTCCTTACTTTTCCTTTCTGTCTCTTTTTTTCCTCTCTCTTAATCCATTCTTTATTTCCCTCTCTTTATTTCTCTTTCTGCACCTGATTTGACATTGAATTCACCTCTAATTCACCCTCCTTCTCAGTCCTTCCTCTGTTTATTTCTCAATCATTATCAGCTCGCACTTCCAGCAACTTAGAGGGAGAATTTTTCTTGAGCTGAATGGTGCAGGAAAAAGACTAACTAACCAGGCACACCGCGAGATGCCCTGCTCCAGTAAATTCTGGTCCAATATTTAGTGGTACAGCTACAGGGTTTCATTAGCTCTGTTACTAGTACTGTATTACCAGCATCTTTTTTTGTTGTTGATACTATTACACCAACATCGTTTAATTTCTATCTTTGCTTCGGGCTCAAATTAGATTAAGTTGTAATGTTATTCCAAGCTATTTTAGGGTGAAAAGCCACACAAGTGGTGAAATTTATAAGCTGTGTGATTCTACTTTAATTTCAGTCGGCGCATTGATATTGTTTTGAATGAATATTCCTGCAATTAGCATTTTCAGGCTATTATTTTGACCACCCTTGCTTAATAAGAGGAAACCATTCACCTTTCACACTGCTCCACCTACAGACAGAGTTCAATTTCCTCTGTCTAAAACCCTGTGTGAACCAGTTCCTGGGATTGAGGAAAAAAAGAAAAATGTAGGAAGAGAAAAAGGGGCAGAAACTTGTAATGCTGGGTCTCTGCTCAGTTTTTGCATGATGCATATTTTTAGATATCTAGGGGATGGAGCAGGCAGAAGAAACTCCTACTTGAAAAAGGCAGGAGCTTCATTATAATATTTAAATAATGATTATGTCTTTTGCACTGTGGATGCCAGATGAAATTGATGTGTACTGTACATGGGCAGGTAGGGCTGCGAGGTGCTGAGCAGTGAAGACAAGTGGAGTTTGGGCCACAAGAGATTCTTTCAGCAGTTTTGAGGTCAATTCTGGCTGTTCTGTAACTTTTTTTTGTTTTTTCTCCTGACGCATAGATTCTCGCGAGCCATTGTGACGATTATTTTAATTATTTTGGTCAGCAGCACCATTAATGCCATCAGTGGATTTCTCAATGAAAATCCTCCTACTTGAGCTGCTGAGGAGAGGATGATGACCACCTAAGGGATATGAGCAAGGTCAGCCTGCATCAGAAGGGCTTTGTGTCCACCTGCAGGAAACTACACACACATTTGAAGACGAAGTTAAAAGACCTTGCTAGAATGCATATGGTTTAATGTATATGGAGGAAGGTAAGTTGTGATAACAGGCCTGATGACACTGATACATGTGCAAATCTGACCAACCAATATGCTGGATGTTTCTAAGGAAGCACCTCCATGACAAATCATACGTGACCTGGAACTGCAAGATGGAAGGCATCTAAGGTTGATAAACCAGCAAACCTAACTGCCTACACCTGTCTAGATGCTACTGACCATATTTGCTTGCATTATTGCACCTGTGGAGGAGTCCACGACTAACTTGTATGGGGAGGTTCTGGCGCATGTCATATGACACTCTGCAGTCAACCATGAAGTATGTGCGCACCTCAATGAATGCTATAACTGAGCCTCCCTGCAGAAATCTATGGCACCAGTGGGATGCTCATACTGAGGCTATGATGCCTCTGGGCTCCACCATCTCCTCTTCCTTGGACAGGTTAGAAGACCAAATTGATAGGGACTTTAGTCATATCACATGTCCTACAGTCTGCTCTCCTAAAGTTCAATGAGGGTGCGGCCTGAAAGCAGGGGCAATCAGGCAATAGGACTGGAACATGTTAACATCTCTCAGGATGGCAGCACATCTGGACCCTAGTGACCCCTTCAACCAATGCCAGTCCTGGTGCCTGAAAGGCAGCTGAGCCAGACTGCTCTGACAGCTGCTGAGTTGCTGCAGTCTGCAGCCGGTCCTCACAGGCCAAAGCTCCTAGATGTAACCACCCACGAGCATCTCATGAACCTTTGGTTGAGGCACAGCAGCCTTCCATCAACTAATGCTGCAGCCACTGGGGAAGCACTAGAGTAGGTAAGAGAGTACTTAAGACAGGCACTAGGGCTCACACCAGGGTGCTAGTTAGTTTAGAGGCATTTCTGTAAGCCAGCAAAACCTTTTTGAAATCTTTGTGTGCAGAGAATATTCCTATAACAGCTAGTGACCTGAATATCAATGTAGGTCTTTGGGCGGATGCAGTTTATTTGAGGAAGGACTGGAAGAGATGTGCATGACTGCTAAAGTAGAGAGGCAGGAATTGTTTAGTTAAGCACTCTTCAGCAAGCTGCTGCGGAAGAGCTCTGACTGCAGGCAAGTTTTGGAGCCTTCCTGCTTCCTTGCCATCCTCTGCCATTAATGTCATCTTGTGCAGAAGCAGCATGCAATGAATACTCCATGCATCTTTTAAAGGTAGTTTTGTAGGTCACCTCACACTCCATAGTGGAAACAGAACTGATCTTTGAGTTTGAGCATATCAAATGCCCTTTCAATTGTTGACCGTGTGACTTTGACTTTGAATTTCATTATTCATTGTTGATGCTCCGCTGGACTTGGTGGATTGTACAAAGGTAACAACAACCATTTTTTGATTTTATAGGTGTGATCACACAGAGGGCCACAATGGAGTCTGTCATCTTTCAAATAATTGGGTAGACCTGGGCAACTCAATATGTACAGTGTGTACTGATTTTGTATAGTTGATATATACCGGCAGCATCACATTTTATACAATACACACAATCTGCAAGTTTATCATTGGAAGCTCTTTGATTCATGAAGCTATCTGAATTCTAGATCCACAATCTCAACATATGGGTAGGCAATCACACCCAGAACCCCAGAAAATGAACTTCTTAAGTGGCTATGTGCTGTTTCTTATTCTTAGAAAGTGGAAGTCCTCGTTAGAACTGAGCTGGATATAGTTGGAAATACCCAGCAGGTCAGGCAGCATCTGTAGAGAGAGAAACAGAGTCAATGCTTCAGGTCGATGACCCTTTGTCAGAACTGTTTTTGTTTCGGATTTCCAGAATCCGCAGTATTATGCTTTGGATATAGTTGGACAAGGTGCATTTAGGATTTTATAAGCACTCTAGGAGCCTGGAAGAGGTCTGTGCTACAGAAATTTGTGTGTGGGTGACCTTCATAGTTATAGGTAAAGGAATGGTTGCCAACAAGGGTAATTCCTGTTCTGTATACAACTAATAGCATAAGTCATCAAGCACTTCTCTGCTGAGGCAAAATTTTCTGCCACTAGCACTGTTCTGCCAATGCAAAATAGTTGTTCTCAGCTAGTAAATTTTATTCTGAAATAAAAACAGAAAATGCTGGAAATACTCAGCAGGTCAGGCAGCATCTGTGGAGAGAGAAACGGAGTTAACGTTTCAGGTCAATGACCTTTGTCAGAACTGAAAAAGTTAGAAATATAACAGGTTTTAAGCAAGTGCCGAGGCAGGGGAAGGGGAGGAAAGAACAAAAGGGAAGGTCGGTGATTGAGTGGAAAGCAGGAGAGATTAAATGGCAAAAGGGATGATGGTACAAGGCAAAAGGGGATGGTATTGGGACAAATAAAGGAACAAAAGATGGGTCTAGAAGAGGTGTAAATGGGAATGGCAGAATCATCAACAGCTGCCATCTGAAAAAATGGGGGCAGAGGTCATGATCTGAAATTGTTGAACTCGATGTTGAGTCCAGAAGGCTGTAAAGTGCCTAATAGAATGATGAGGTGCTGTTCCTCGAGCTTACGTTGAGCTTCATTGGAACAGTGTAAGAGGCAGAGGACAGAGAGGTCAGAGTGGGAGTGGAGCGGAGAATTAAAGTGACAGGTAACCGGAAGCTCAGGGTCACGCTTGCCGACTGAACGTAGGTGTTCCGCAAAGCGGTCACCCAATCTGCGTTTGGTCTCCCCAGTGTAGAGGAGACCGCAGCGAATACAGTATACTAACAGTATACTAAATTGCAAGAAGTACAAGTAAATTGCTGTTTCACCTGTTTATTTTGATCCTTCCTCTGCTGCAAAATTGCTGCCACCAAAATAAGCACTCCAACATTGCTGCTATTTGGCACTAAAGCTAAAGGGATAATTGTTTGCTTGGTGGTATTTAAACCTATTTCAACTTGTGATTTATTATGCATACAGCTACCCTGAAGCTTAATGTGGAAAACTGTAGTGTGGTTTATTTTTTAATTTTGTTAGCCCATTAGTTCATTGGCTTAAGAGCTGTTCAGTCATCATAAAGTAATGCTTTGCAGTTGTTTTTCATTCAGGACAGAAAGTAAGAGTTTGCAGATATTACACCAATAATGGGATTACTGCCAAGATTCCACTGTAAATAGTAAATGGACAATAACATTAAAATAAGCGAGATGTATCCGCTTTAGCATTTTAAGTTCTTCGCACACAAACTAAAATGCTTTGAAAATCATTGGGATTTCTTCATTATCTTTTAATACTAGATATGAGTTTGGAAGGAAGATTTCCTCTGAGTTATGTGCAATAAAATTGTATACCCATTTATAAAGAATAAGTTTAAAATTTCAGTATGCAAAATGCACAGGAAATATCGCTCCATATTAACCTCCTGAGGGGTAGTCCAGCATAAACACTCTGATCCCAAAGACAAAGCTCTAGGCTATCCATCCATTTGCATAGCTTCATTGTTCAATCCTGGCTGGATGTCCCACATAGATGACACTTTTAACAACGCAGGAACTGATGTGTCCTGCAAATTCTTTGATCATCTTAATTTATACTTGTCCCTATATATGTCTATCCCATTTCTAACCAAATATTTATCCAACTTTCTTTAAAGAGTTAGTCAACGGTGTGTCTTTGTGCCTTTGCTGGGATATGATCTATAGATCCTCTGCTCTGCGGCAAAACAAAATTCTTATTTCCATTCTCTCAAGATTTGTTCATTTTGAACCTTTTGTCATTAAGCTCTGTGTTTACAGTTCTAGTTAAATGTCTTACTTAGCTGCTCTTCACCTATGCAGATTCAAAGAACCTAATATATAGTACTGACATTTGCAGTATATCAGTGATGTAGTAGAAGAGATGTGATGGAACCCATTTGTTAGATTTTGTATCATTAAAGATCTGTCGTTGAACTGCAATTTATCAACACAGTAACACCTCATTCGGCAGTTTTTGGCAGGTTTAGCTGGGAGCAGGCAGTTTTAGTTGTTCCCTTATGCTCTTCAGTAGCTATATTTGGAAAGTCAAACTTATTTTACATAGAACACTATTGCAGCAGATAGAAGAAAAGGCTTCCATCAATCTGGACTAACTCCAAGCAATGAAAGAATCGAGTTCCAATTCCCTGCATCACCCATTTTCCCTCTGATTAAATCACTTTAATAGATTATCATCGTGGAACAAGATGGTTCATTGGACTACTTACCTTTCATTTTTCAGATTTGGATTCAACTCCTCTGCTAAGTGTAAAGGTCCAATGGAAATAAATTAGGACAATCTGTGCAGTCTCAATCCAGATTGCCTCACAATATAAAGCAATCCCTAATTTGGCACTAAATTAGCAATCTCACTGAGAAAAATCTATAGGTGACTGGTGTGGGAAACAAAAAAATATTTTTCCACATCTTCCCCTGGTATTGGTGTAGTTCTTTCTTCACCCTTCTCTTAAATACAGAGCCAAAATATTTGAGTATCTTTTATACTCTACAGTAAGGGCAATGATGATTGCTTTCCAACAATGATGACTATTTTCCTCTGTGTCATATATGGCTCCAACCACTGGAGAGCTTTTTGTTTTGATCCTCTGCCCCCCCCCCCAATTGGCCTCTCTGACTTGATTTGGGCAGCTATTCTCATATCTCTGGCAATCTGCTCTTGCATCCAAGTCTGAATGAAGGCTATGATGAGGTCTGGAGTGGTGTGGTTCTGGCAGAACCCAAACTGAGCATCGGTGAGTAGGTTATTGGTGAGTAGCTGTCACTCAACATCACCATTGAAGACTGCTTGCAAGACTTTATTGATGATTAGGAGGAGGCTAATAGGATGGCAGTTGTGTTAGATTTGTCCTGCTTTTTGTGGATAAGACATACCTGGGCAATCTTCCACATTGTTGGATAGATGTCAACATCATAGCTGCACTGGAATAGCTTGGCTGGGGAGGCAGCTAATTCTAGCGTGCAGGCCTTCAGCATTGCAGCCAGGATGTTGCCAGGACCCATAGCCTTCACTGTATCTAATTCACTCAGCTGCTTCTTCATTTCCGTGGAGTGAACCAAGTTAGCTGGATACTGGTATCTGAGGAAGGGGCCAAGGCCACTTTGTAATTTAGGCAGAAGATGCTTGTAGACACTTCAGCCCTGTTTCTTACATTCATACGCTGGGCTTTACAGTTGAGGATGGGATGTTTATAGAGCCTCATACTCTAGTTAGCTGCCATTCTCGACTGGGTCTGGATGGGCTACAGAGCTTTGTTCCGATGTGGGTCTGCTTAGGTCTGGCTGTAGCATGCTGCTTTTTATGTTTAGCATACAGGTAGCCCTGTGTTGTAGATTTAGTAGGTTAATCACAGATGTTTACAGCACCGAAAGAGGCCATTTAGCCCATTGTGTTTGTGCTGGCTCGTCGCCAGAGCAATCCAAAACTAATCCTACTGCCTGACTCTCCCCATAGTTGCGCATCTTCCTCTGCTTCAAAATATTTATCCAATTTCCCCTAAAAATGCAGTAGTCTCTGCCTAACCACTCCTTGTGGCAAAGAATTTCATGCTCCAACAACCCTCTATGTAAAGAAATTTCTCCTACCATCTCTCCTCACTCACTTAGTAATCGTCGCTGTATGTTCTCAATTGCTTAAATGACCTTTCTATAATGGGAAGCCCCAAACTGCACACTGTACTCTCTGTGGCCAAGCCAATGTTTTGTAAAAATTTATCATTACTTATTTACTCTATGCTCCTGTTTATAACATTCCGTTTGCCTTTTTATGATTTATCTACCTGTACTTGCACTTTCAGGAAATAATGTATTTGAGCCCCTTCATCGCTCAACAACAACAACAACAACTTGTATTTATATAGCGCCTTTAATGTAGTAAAACGTCCCAAGGCACTTCACAGGAGCATTATAAGACAAAAAATTTGACACTGAGCCACACAAGGAGAAATTAGGGCAGATGACCAACAGCTTGGTCAAAGAGGTAGGTTTTAAGGAGCGTCTTAAAGGGGGAAAGAGAGGCGGAGAGGTTTAGGCAGGGAATTCCAGAGCTTGGGGCCTAGGCAACAGAAGGCATGGCCACCAATGGTTGAGCGATTATAATCAGGGATGCTCAAGAGGGCAGAAGTAGAGGAGCACAGATATCCGGGGGGGGGGGGCGGGGGGGGGGGGCGGGGAGGGCAGTTGTGGGGCTGAAGGAGATTACAGAGATAGGGAGGGGTGAGGCCATAAAGGGATTTGAAAACAAGGATGAGAATTTTGAAATCGAGGCGTTGCTGGACCGGGAGCCAATGTAGGTCAGCGAGCACAGGGGTGATGGGTGAACGGGACTTGGTGCAAGTTAGGACACGGGCAACCAAGTTATGGATGACCTCAAGTTTACATAGGCTGTTCATCCACACCCTTCAGAGTCTTTCCATTAAAAGGTATACTCTCATTTTACCTCCCAAAATATATCAACTCGCACTTATCGGTATTATTGCATCTGCCACTTGTCTGTCGATTCTGCGAACTTGTCTATGCCTTTCTGAAGTCTTCCAGAGTCCTTCTTACTATTTATCAAACCTCCTTTTCTGTTCTCAGCAAATTTTGAGATTGTGTTCCCTATACCCAAGTCTAAATCTTTTTTTAAATATATATTTAGAACAAAAGTAGGCCCAGCACTGACACCATTTCCAATCTTTTTTCTGTCTGAGCAATACTCTATCCAATTAGTCATTTATTTGAATAATGCTATTAAATTTGTCAAGTATGACTTGCCTTTTATCTCCGATTATGATTCTAAGCATTTTCCCATTACTGATGTTAGGCTAACTGGTCTATAATTACCCAGTTTGTCCTTCTGTCCCTTCTTGAACAAGAGGAAAATATTCCCCGTCTAACCGCAGCTTAAAATCAAACTCCTGCTGAGGCTAATCTCTACGCTCTTCTGCTTTCTCGCAGCTCAAGATTGAGCTCTCGCTACTCAGCACAAATTTATCCTGTCTTAACTTACACAATAGCCACAGGTAAAAAAAACTGTTAATCAGAAAATACCTTATCGCACATCTTTTGTGACCAATTAACTATCCAATACCATCACAAACCAGCTCACAGTTCAGGTACATTTCTGAGCACAAAAACAACATTAAAATATTAATTCTGGACAAGAGTGTAAATCTGGCATTTTCGTCTACAATTTTGTGCCACGTGCCTGTGCAGAATCAAATTGGGGTCCTTGTGGTTTGATGTCTCCGCTAGGGAAATGCTGTTCTGTGGGAAGGGGAGCCATATAATTGAACAAAACCCTACTTTTGTGCATCTTTCTGTTTTTATATTTTTGGCTAGGGCTTCATTGTAAGTTACAAATACATAAATAATACAACAATGAGGTAATTATATTACAAGTACTAGTTCTAACATTTATAATAATGGATGCAATGAAATGTTATTTATATATGAGAGGGATGATTTTTGTGTCCCTCCGGCCCTTTGTAACTAAAAATGGGCGGTAGTGGGATGAAAGTAGCCATTTTCATTTCTGCCTGTGGTACTACTGCCAGTTCCTGTTCCTGCCACAAACCATGGGCGCTACAAGTCGGGAGGGGCCCATTTTCCAGTGATATTTTAAAGGGATCCTTAGCTGCTCTCAGGTAAAACTCTAGAAAGTTTCTGGAGACATTTTGCTTGTATTACATGGTACTATTTTGCTATTTCAATAAATTCAAAGTGCTTGAATTTGCTGTAAAACATTCTGAACAGTTTCTAGCATTGCATTTTTTTCTTCTGGCACTTCTTCTGGCAATTCGACTCTGGCAAAAGGAGGAAGAAGAGAAACAGCAACAGGAGGAATGAGCAGACAGATATACAGCTGGAGGGAATGCAAACAGAAAGAGACATGTTCCCAGGAATACTTACCCTTCTAAAAAGAGTGTATAGGCCCAGGACAACATATCTGCAGTTATCTGAGAAGCAGTGCATAAGAAGGCAGAATTTCTCTAGGGAGGCTGTCACAAGAGTTGTGTCACCTCCTGTAACAAGACCTGCAACGAACTGCCACAGCACGCTCAGTATTTCCTGTTACAGTCAAGGTAACTGCAGCACTCAACTTCTCTTCCTTCATCTCTTTTCAGGCTACCACAGGGAATATCAATAACCTCATTCAGTCTGCATTGCATGCTTGCATTAAGCAGGTGACTGATATCTTATTTGCGAGAGCAAACACTTTCATCACTTTTCCCATGGACAACTGGAAGCAGCAGGATTGGGCACAACACATGGGACCACCATTGGACGAGGACCTTCAGCATGATGAGGGAGAGGACGCTGATGATATAGAGGATGGTGATGAAGCAGGATGCCTCCAAAACTTGCCTGCGGCCAGAGCACTTCAATAGAGGCTCATTTGAACAGTCCTTCAGCTGAACAATCCCTGCTCCCCTGCATTAAGTCATGTCCAACAGCTCTCCCAGTCCTTCCATCCTCAAATAAAATGTCAACCAACATTGCAGAGTCACCAGCTATAACAGGGACACTCTCTGCATGTAAAGATTTCAAAAGGATTATCATATCACTACACAAATGTTTATACACTAATTATCACCCTGGTGTGTGGCCCCATTGTCTGCCTTAAGTGCTTCTATGCAGTTCTATTCCCCCAGTGGCTGCAGCATGGGAGGTAGAAGGCTGTTATGATTCATTAAGGGCTCATGAGATGCTTGTGGTCGATGAACCCTAGGACCTTGGGCCTGGGGCCTGACAGGTTTCAGCTGCAGACTGAAGCAACTCAACATCTGCCAGGGCAATTAGGCCCAACTGGCTTTCTTCCACCAAGGCGGGCATTGGCTGAGGGGGTTGCAAGGGTCCAGCCATATTGTCATCCTGAGAGATGGCAGCATATTCCATTCCTATTGTAGAACAGCCCCTGCTGTTGGGTAGGCACTCCTACTGATCTGTGGGAAAGCAGACTGTAAAACGTCTATGATTTAATTAAAGCCCCTATCCATTTAGTCTTGCAGCCTGCCCAAGACAGAGGAGATGGTTATGCCAAGAATCTGCATGACCGCAATATGCTATTACTGATGCCACACATCTCCTGCAGGGAGGCTGCAGCTTCCATTGAGGTGATCACAAGCTCCGTAGTTGACAACAGGGTGTCAATCACGTGCACGAGAACCCCACACTCTCAGACATGATGCGGAAGCTCCCTGGCAGACAGTGAGCAATTATTGGTGCAGAGAAAGCATCTTCCTTTTAAAGACTGGGTCTTATTGTTGTGTGGCAGCTTCTCCTGCAAGAGGAGTGGAAGTGGGTTAGTCTGTGCCCTAGCAAGGGTTTTCAAGATGTATGATGTGTTTCAGCATAGTGTGTTTAATGATAGAAAGAAGCAGCAAGTGTGGTCAAGAGGGAGAAGTTTTGAGGGCAGGAGCAACCTTTCAGGGTGTGAGTGCAAGCAGAAAGGAGGTGCAGTGAAGTGTTCCATGGTGACTTGAGGAGAGTTAGAATCTGCATCTCTCTTCAGCAAAGCTAGGAGATGAACTGGCCTCTGATGAGCTGTTTTCTGAGCTGTCCTTTCCACCTGCTCCTGTTCACTTGTTGTGCCTGGCTATCTCCAGTACTGTCAGTGATGTCAATGGCAGCCTCTTCTATTGGTGTTAGTGTCTGTAGAGTGGCAGTACCTCCTCCTATTTTGGCGGAGCAGGAATATTGCCCATTCAAGTGAAATGGTGCCGATCCCAGTGAATTTTCAGGGTCAGCTTAATTTAAATAATGAACATAGGAAAAGGAGTAGGAGATTCAGCCCCTCAAGCCTGTTCTGCCACTTAATTAGAACATGGCTGATCTGTATCTTAACTCCATCTACCCACCTTGGTTCTGTAACCCTTAATACCCTTGCCTAACAAAACTCTTATCAATCTCAGTTTCAACATTTTCAATTGACGTGGCCTCAACAGCTTTTTTTTTGGCGGGGGAGGAGGGGGGGGGGCGGGGAGAGAGTTCCAGATTTCCACTACCCTTTGTGTGAAGAAGTGCTTCCTGACCACACATCTGAATGGCCTAGCTCTAATTTTAAGGTTATGCCCCTTATCTTGGACTCCTCCACCAGAGGAAATAGTTTCTATCTACCCTATCAACTCCTTTAATCATCTTAAACACCTCAATTAAATCACCCCTTAATCTTCTTTATTCAAGGGAATACAAGCCTAGTCTATGCAACCTGGCCTCATAATTTGACCCTTTTAGCCCCGGTATCATTCTGGTGACTGCATTGTAACCGCTCCAAGGCCATTATATACTTTTAAGGTGCGGTGCCCAGAAGTGATCGCAGTGCTCTAAATCAGGTATACCCAGAGCTTTATATAACTGTAACATAACTTCTACCCCTTTGTATTCCAGCCCTCTTGAGATAAAGATGAAGGTGAGCTCTTAGCAGTATTGCTGTTTCCTCTTGTGGGAGAATCTAGAACTAGGGGTCACTGTTTAAAAATAAGGGGTCGCCCATTTAAGACAGAGATGAGGAGAATTTTTTTCTCAGAGGGTTGTGAGTCTTTGGAACTCTCTTCCTGAGAGGGCGGTGGAAGCAGAGTCTTTGAATATTTTTAAGGCAGAGGTAGATAGATTCTTGGTAAGCAAGGGGGTAAAAAGTTATCGGGGGTAGGCGGGAATGTGGAGTAATCGGATCAGCCATGATCTTATTGAATGGCAGAGCAGGCTCGAAGGGCCGAGTGGCCTACTCCTGCTCCTAATTCGTATGTACGTATGCTGTCTCTGTTGGGGAAGTTTCCACATGGGTGGTGGGGTGGGGAGATAGCTGCAGGTGATGGATTCCAATGCTTGCAGTAATTGAAAGAGCCAGGCTGCATCTCCACCTACCACCATACAACTGCTTCTGCTCAGAATCACATATTCTACCAATAAAGGTACAAGATCTCTCGATTCAGGAATTGTCCCTTTAGATTGGAAAATTGCAAATGTAACTCCATTATTTAAGAAAGGTGAGAGAGAGAGAGAAACCAGGAAATTATAGACCTGTTAGTCTAACATCTATTGCAGGGAAGTTATTGGAATCTATAATGAAGGACAGAGTGACTGAACACTTAGAGAAATTTGAGCTGATTAAAGAGAGCCAACATGGATTTGTAAAGGGTAGTTTTTTGAGGGAGTAACTAAAGTAGTAGGCAGTTCTAATGAATAGTCATCGACCTGAAACGTTAATTCTGTTTCTCTCTCCACAGATGCTACCTGACCTGCTGAGTATTTCCAGCATTTTCTGTTTTTATATTAGTAGACATTCGATAAGGTTCCACATAAGAGACTGTTAGCTACAATTAAAGCTCTACAAGATTGGTTAGGTGGTGGATGACAGAGAGTAGGGATAATGGGTATGCACTCTAATTGGAAGGAAGTGACGAGTGGTGTCCCACAAGGATCTGTGCTGAGGCCTCAACTATTCACTATATTTATTAATGACTTAGATAACACAATAGAGAACCATATACTGTATCCAACTTTGCTGATGACACACAGATTGATGGTATAGTAAGTAGTGTAGATGGGTGCATAAAATTACAAAAAGACACTGATCGATTAAGTGAGTGGGCAAAACTGTGGCAGATGGATTTCAATGCGGGGAAACATAGAAACATAGAAGATAGGAGCAGGAGTAGGCCATTTGGCCCCTTGAGCCTGTTCTGCCATTTAATGAGATCATGGCTGATCATCTAAATTCAGTACCTTGTCCCTGCTTTCTCCCCATATCCCTTGATCCCTTTAGCCTTAAGAAATATATCTAACTCCTTCTTGAATATATTTAATGAATTGGCCTCAACTGCCTTCTGTGGTAGAGAATTCCACAGGTTCACCACTCTCTGGGTGAAGAAATTCCTCCTCATCTCAGTACTAAATGGCTTACCCCTCACCCTTAGACTGTGATCCCTGGTTCTGGACTCCCTCGCCATCGGGAACATCCTTCCTGCATCTAGTCTGTCTAGTCCTGTTTGAATTTTATAAGTTTCAATGAGATCCCCTCTCATTCTTCTAAACTCTAGCGAATACAAGCCCAATTGACCCAATCTCTCTTCCTACGTCATTCCTGCCATCCCAGGTATCAGTCTGGTGAATCTTCGCTGCACTCCCTCCATGGCAAGAACATCCTTCCTCAGATAAGGCAACCAAAACTGCACACAATACTCAAGGTGTGGTCTCACCAAGGCCCTGTACAACTGCAGCAAGACATCCTTGCTTCTGTACTCGAATCCTTTCGCTATGAAGGTCAACATACCATTTGCCTTCTTAACCGCCTGCTGCACCTGCATGCTTACCTTCAGCGACTGGTGCACAAGGACACCCAGGTCTCGTTGCACTTCCCCTTTTCCCAATCTATTGCCATTCAGATAATAATCTGCTTTCCTGTTTTTGCCACCAAAGTGGATAACCTCGCATTTATCCACATTATACTGCATCTGCCATGCATCTGCCCAATCACCCAACCTGTCCAAATCATACTGGAGTTTCTCTGCATCCTCCTCACAGCACACACGCCCACCCAGCTTTGTGTCATCTGCAAACTTGGAGATATTACATCTAGTTCCCTCGTCTAGATCATTAATATATATTGTGAATAGCTGCGGTCCTAGCACCGATCCCTGCGGTACCCCACTAGTCACTGCCTGCCACTCGGAAAAAGACTAGTTTATTCCAACTCTTTGCTTCCTGTCTGCCAACCAGTTCTCTATCCAAGTCAGTACCTTACCCCCAATCCCACGTGCTTTAACTTTGCACGCTAATCTCTTATGCGGGACCTTATCGAAAGCCTTCTGAAAGTCCAAATACACCACATCCACTGGTTGTCCCTTATCTATTCTACCAGTTATATCCTCAAAAAATTCCAGTAGATTAGTCAAGCATGATTTACCTTTTGTAAATCCATGTTGACTTTGTTCGATCCTGTCACTGTTTTCCAAGTGTTCTGCTATTACATCTTTTATAATGGACTCTAGCATTTTCCCCACTACCGATGTCAGGCTTACCGGTCTATAATTCCCCGTTTTCTCTCTACCACCTTTTTTAAATAGTGGGGTTACATTAGCTACCCTCCAATCCATGGGAACTGTTCCAGAGTCTATAGAATTTTGGAAGATGACCAGCAATGCATCTACTATTTCTAGGGCCACTTCCTTAAGTACCCTAGGATGTAGATTATCAGGCCCTGGGGATTTATCGGCCTTCAATCCCGCCAATTTCCCTAACACCATTTCCCTACAAATACTGATTTCATTCAGTTCCTCCCTCTCATTAGATCCTATGTTCCCCGACATCTCTGGGAGGTTATTTGTGTCCTCCTTTGTGAAGACAGAACCAAAGTATGTATTTAATTGGCTGCCATTTCTTTGTTCCCCATTATAAATTCCCCTGATTCTGACTGCAAGGGACCTACGCTTGACTTCACCAATCTTTTTCTCTTCACATATCTATAGAAGCTTTTACAGTCAGTTTTTATGTTCCCTGAAAGCTTACTCTCATACTCTATTTTCCCCCTCTTAATTAATCCCTTTGTCCTTCTTTGCTGAATCCTAAACTGCTCCCAATCCTCAGGTTTGCTGCTTTTTCTGGCCAATTTATATGTCCTCTCCTTGGATCTTATGCTATCCCTAATTTCCCTTGTTAGCCACGGTTGAGTCACCTTTTTTGTTTTATTTTTATGCCAAACAGGGATGAACAAATTCTGTAGTTCATCCATGCGATCTTTAAATGTTTGTCATTGCCTATCCACCGTCAACTCTTTAAGTAACTTTCCCCAATCCATCCTAGCCAACTCGTGCCTCATACCATCGTAGTTTCCTTTATTTAAATTCAGGACCCTCATCTCTGAGTCAACTACTTCACTCTCCATCTTAATGAAGAATTCTATCATATTATGATCGCTCCTCCCCAAGGGGCCTCACACAACAAGATTGCTAATTAATCCTTTCTCATTACTTAATACCCAGTCTAAGATGGCCTGATCTCTAGCTGGTTCCTCAACATATTGGTCCAGGAAACCATCCCGTATCCACTCTAGGAATTCATCCTCCACAGTATTGTTACTAATTTGGTTAGCCCAATCTATATGTAGATTAAACCCATGATAACTGCGGTGCCCTTATTGCATGCATCTCTAATTTCCCATTTAATGCCATCCCCAACCTCAGCATTACTGTTTGGGGGTCTGTATACAACTCCCACTAACGTTTTCTGCCCCATGGTATTTCTCAGCTCTACCCATACAGATTCCACATCATCAGAGCTAATATCCTTCCTTACTATTGTGTTAATCTCCTCTTTAACCAGCAATGCTACCACACCTCCTTTTCCTTTTTGCCTTTCTTTCCTGAATATTGAATACCCCTGGATGTTGAATTCCCAGCCTTGGTCACCCTGGAGCCATGTCTCCGTAATCCCAATTATATCATATCCGTTTACATCTATTTGCGCAGCTAATTCATCCACCTTATTACGAATGCTCCTCGCATTAAGACACAAAGCCTTCAGGCTTGTTTTTTTAACACTCTTAGACCTTTTAGAATTATTATTTACTGTGGCCATGTTTGATTTACACCCTTGATTTCTCTGACTGCCACTTTTGCTTTTCTCCTTCCTGTCTTCTGCTTCTATCCTTGCTTCCCTTTCCTCTGTCTCCCTGCACAGGTTCCCAACCCCCTGCCATTTTAGTTTAAACCCTCCCTTCACCAGAATGTTAACCAGGGCTCCTAGGGTTAGATTATGAGGAGAGATTACGTAAGTGTGAGACCATCCATTTTGAACCAGAAATGGATAGATCCGAGTATTATTTAAATAGTGAAAAGCTAGGAACAGCAGTAGGCACAAAAAATGATAATAGAATGTTAGCCTTTATAACTAGAGGACTCGAATATAAAGGGGAGGAAGTTTTGCTACAGCTATACAAAGCCCTGGTTAGGGCACATCTGGAGTACTGTGTACAGTTCTGGGCACTTCACCTTAGAGATGATTTATTGGCCTTGGAAGGAGTGCAGCGCAGATTCACCAGAATGTTAACCAGGGCTCCTAGGGTTAGATTATGAGGAGAGATTACATAAACTAGACTTGTATAGAGAAGGTTAAGAGGTGATTTGATTGATGTTTTTAGGATTTTGAAAGGAATTGATAGGGCAGATAGAGAGAAACTTTTTCCGCTGCTGGGGGAGTCCAGGACAAGGGACATAACCTTAAAATCAGATCCAGGCCATTCAGGAGAGAAGTTAGGAAACACTTCTTTATGCAAAGGGTGGTAGAAGTGTGGAACTCTCTCCCACAAAAAGCAGTAGATGCTAGCTCAATTCATAATTTTATATCTGAGATCGATAGATTTTTGCTAGACAAGGGTATAAAAGGTTATGGAGCCAAGGCAGGTGGATGGAGTTAAGATACAGATCAGCCATGATCTCAGTGAATGGTGGAATAGGCTTGAGGGGCTGAATGGCCTACTCGTGTTCCTGTGTTCCTAAGATCCAACATTCCTCTCTCCATTAAAATGCATGCTCTGGCCATTTAAACTTTTCCCATTGCTGAGCAACACTTGCTGCTTGTTGACTACAAGCATAATGCACATCTAGCAGTAATAATGTGAAACATGCTGTATCACATCACACTATATGTAACTCCAGACCCACAGCAATGTGGTTGACTCTTAACTGCCTCTGAAATGGCCCAGCAAGTCACTCAGTTGTAATAAACTGCTGCAGAAAACAATAATAAGAATAAAACCAGATGGACCACCCGGCACTGGCTTTGGACATGACAACGGCACACCCAGCCCAGTCGACCCTGCAAAGTCCTCCTCACTAACATCCGGGGACTTGTGCCAAATTGGGAGAGCCGTCCCACAGACTATTCAAGCAACAGCCTGACATAGTCATACTCACAGAATCATACCTTTCAGCCAATGTCCCAGACTCCTCCATCACCATTACAATAGCAAAATACTGCAGATGCTGGAAATCTGAAATAACAACAGAAAATGCTGGAAACACTTACCCGAAACATTAACTCTGTTTCTCTCTCCTCGATACTGCCTGACCTGCTGAGTGTTTCCAGCATTTTTTGTTGTTATTTCATCCATCATCATCCATGCGTATGTCCTGCCCCACCGGCAGGACAGACCCACCAGAGGGGGCGGCACAGTGGTATACAGTCAGGAGGGAGTGGCCCTGGGAGTCCCCAACATTGACTCCAGACCCCATGAAGTCTGATGGCTTCAGGTCAAGCATAGGCAAGGAAACCTCCTGCTGACTACCACCTACCACCCTCCCTCAGCTGATGAATGAGTACTCCTCCATGTTGAACACCACTTGGAAGAAGCACTGAGAGTAGCAAGGGCACAGAATGTACTCTGGGTGGGGGACTTCAATGTCCATCACCAAGAGTGGCTCGGTAGCACCAATACTGACCGAGCTGGCCGAGTCCTGAAGGAAATAACTGCCAGACTGGGCTTGTGGCAGGTGGTGAGAGAACCACCACAAGGGAAAAACCTACTTGAACTCATCCTCACCAATCTACCTGTTGCAGATACATCTGTCAATGACAGCATTGGTGGCAGTGACCACTGCACAGTCCTTGTGGAGACAGAGTCCCGTCTTCACACTGAGGACACACTCCATCGTGTTGTGTGGCACTTCCACCATGCTAAATGGGATAGATTCAGAACAGATCTAGCAGCTCAAAACTGGGCATCCAGGAGGTGCTGTGGGCCATCAGCAGCAGCAGAATTGTACTCCACCAGAATCTGTAACCTCATTGCTTGGCATATCCCTCACTCTACCATTACCATGAAGCCAGGGGACCAACCCTGGTTCAATGAGGGGTGCAGAAGAGCATGCCAGGAGCAGCACCAGGTGTACTTAAAAATGAGGTGCAACCTGGGGAAGCTACAACACAGGACTACATGGATGCTAAACAGCAGAAGCAGTACGCGATAGACAGAGCTAAGTGATCCCACAATCAACGGATCAGATCAAAGCTCTGCAGTCCTGCCACATCCAGTCGTGAATGGTGGTGGACGATTAAACAAAGGGAGGAGGAGGCTCCATGAATATCCCCATCCTCAATGATGGTGGAGCCCAGCACATGAGTGCAAAGGACAAGACTGAACCGTTTGAAGCATCTTGCAGCTAGAAGTGCCAAGTGGATGATCCGTATCGGCCTCCTCCTGAGGTCCCCACCATCACAGAAGCCAGTCTTCAGCCAATTTGATTCACTCCAGATGATACCAAGAAACAGCTGAGCGCACTGGATACAGCAGAGCCTATGGGCCCCGACAACGTCCTGGCTGTCGTGCTTAAGACTTGTGCTCCAGAACGAGCCGCACCTTTAGAAAAGCTGTTCGAGTACAGCTACAACACTGGCATCTACCTGACAATGTGGAAAACTGCCCAGGTATGTCCTGTCCACAAAAAGCAGGACAAATCCACTCCAGCCAATTACCACCCCATCAGTCCACTCTCAATCATCAGTAAAGTGATGGATGGTGTTGTCGACAGTGCTATCAAGCGACACTTACTCACCAATAACCTGCTCACCGATGCTCAGTTTGGGTCCCACCAGGACCACTTGGCTCCAGACCTCACTCCAGCCTTGGTCCAAACATGGACAAAAGAGCTGAATTCCAGAGGTGAGGTGAGAGTGACTGTCCTTGACATCAAGGCAGCATTTGACCGAGTGTGGCATCAAGGAGCCCTAGTAAAACTGAAGTCAATGGGAATCGGGGGGAAAACACTCCACTGGCTGGAGTCATCCCTAGCACAAAGGAAGATGGTTGTGGTTGTTGGAGGCCAATCATCTCAGCCCCAGGACATGGCTGCAGGAGTTCCTCAGGGCAGTGTCCTAGGCCCAACCATCTTCAGCTGCTTCATCAATGACCTTCTCTCCATCATAAGGCCAGAAGTGGGGATGTTCGCTGATGACTGCAGTGTTCAGTTCCATTTGCTACTCCTTAGATAATGAAGCAGTCGATGCCCGCATGCAGCAAGACCTGGACGACATTCAGGCTTGGGCTGATAAGTGGCAAATAACATTCGCACCACACAAGTGCCAGGCAATGACTATTTCTAACAAGCGAGAGTCTAACCACTGCCCCTTGACATTTAACGGCATTACCATCGCCGAAGCCCCCACTATCAACATCCTGGGGGGTTACCATTGACCAGAAACTTAACTGGATCAGCCACATAAATACTGTAGCAACAAGAGCAGGTCAGAGGCTAGGTATTCTGCGGCGAGTGTCTCACCTCCTGACTCCCCAAAGCCGTTTCACCATCTACAAGGCACAAATCAGGAGTGTGATGGAATACTCTCCACTTGCCTGGATGAGTGCAGCTCCAACAACACTCAAGAAGCTCAACACCATCCAAGACAAAGCAGCCCGCTTGATTGGCACCCCATCCACCACCTTAAACATTCACTCCCTCCACCACATGGCTGCAGTGTGTACCATCTACAAGATGCACTGCAGCAACTCGCCAAGGCTTCTTCAGCAGCACCTCCCAAACCCGTGGTCTCAACCACCTAGAAGGACAAGGGCAGCAGGCGCATGGGAACTCCACCACCTCCAAGTCCCCTCCAAATTACACACTATCCTGACTTGGAAGTATATCACCGTTCCTTCATCGTCGCTGGGTCAAAATCCTGGAACCCCCTCCCTAACAGCACTGTGGTGGTACCTTCACCACACAGACTGCAGCGGTTCAAGAAGGCGGCACACCACCACCTTCTCAAGAGCAGTTAGGGATGGGCAATAAATGCTGGCCTTGCCAACGATGCCCACATCCCATGAACGAATAAAAAAGAAACATTGTTAATACTGCCTGTTTTAAGTATCCCTGCTCATATTGAGAGGAGCACATTTGGCATTCAGTGGAAATACTGCGAGAAACACTCACCCCATTTTCTGCCCACCTACTGTAATGCCACCTGAAAAGCTGGTCGTATTCAGAGGAGAATGCGAATGATTGAGGTACAGCTGCAACTTTGCGAGATACTGGAAAACATGTCATGCATACCCTCCACAATAGTGTAGAGGATAGAGGATCCAACTCCAATGGTATGGAGCTTTAAATGAGTCTATGCAAGCCATGACCATGGCCGTGCAGACTTTGGAAACCAGCATGTCAGCCACCTTATCCATGGCCTTACAACGTGTCACTGATCTGTACCAAGCTTCTCTCCAGCACAATGGCAGGAGTGATATCACGCTGGCCCAGGAGAGGGATGATGGCAAAAGGGGACATGGAAGTGGCAACTCCACTCAAAGCGCTCCCATGTCTCACCCAGTGCCCTTCTCTCCCCCCACCCCACCCCACCCCACAACCAGTACCCGACATGCTGCCTCATCTCCCGATGGCCTCTGAAGTGGTGCAGGCGAACCAGTCTTTGGCGGGGCCCAACGGGCTCCAAAACCCATAGGTTGTAGGCCAAAAGCATCTCGGGAGTCGGGACAGGGATCTGAGCAGCCTGCCTCTACATCTGCTGAAGCCACACAGGATATGCCACGTAGAAGCGGTAGAAAGAAAGAAACACTTGCATTTATATAGCACCTTTTATGACCTCACAATGTCCCAAAGCGCTTTACAGCTAATGAAGTAATTTGGAAGTGTAATCACTGTTGTAGGAAATGTGGCAGCCAATTTGGGCACAGCAAGCTTCCACAAACAGCAACGTGATAATGACACGATAATCTGTTTTTGCGATGTTGATTGAGGGGTAAATATTGGCCAGGACACCATGGATAACTCCCCTGCTCTTCTTTGAAATAGTGCCATGGGATCTTTTACGTCCACCTGAGAGAGCAGACGGGGCCTCAGTTTAACGTCTCATCTGAAAGACGGCACCTCCGACAGTGCAGCACTCCCTCAGTACTGCACTGGGAGTGTCAGCCTAGATATTTGTGCTCAGTTCTCTGTTGTATGACTTGAACACACAAACTACTGACTCGGGCAAAAGTGCTACCAACTGAGCCACAGGTGACAGGAAGCATAAGAGGAAACAATTGTAATTCACCAAGGATCTGCACATGGATGGTTGAAGGACTGTTTTGTGCAAAGGGAGGGGTTGGTGGCAGCGGTGTATTTTAATGTTTCTTTTTTCCCCCTCTCTGACTAAGTGAACCTTTGACATATGAGGGCAGCAAAGTACGCAGCTGGTCTGGCGATAGGTGCCCCATTTTCACATTGCTCATCCTCCTCCTCCTCCTTAATGTTGTCGTCATCAGAAGATGCCTTAGTTTTCCTCCACCTCTAATCCTCTCTGGTGCGCAGTGCTGTGCAGGAGGCAACACACCACTATGATTCTCGACACCCTCACTGGAAAGTACTGAAGGACTCCTGCAGACCTATCTAGGCACCTGAAGTGCCTACTCAACATGCTTGCTTGATAACATACCTGGTGGTCACATGGCTCTGGGTGTAGCACTCTTGCCAATCATTGGTGGAGTTCCTCACAGGTGTCATGAGCCAAGTCTGAAGCAGCATCCCTTGTCTCCAATGAGCCAGCCCTTAAGTCTGTCTCCTGGTGGGGAAAGGTCTGGACTGTTCGACTGCCACAGTATAAAGACATCATGAATGCTGCCAGAGAATCTGGCACACACCTGCATGAATCTCTTCTTGTGGTTGCACACCAGCTGTGCTTTGATGGAGTGAAACCCCCTTGCGGTTGATGAAAACTCCTGGTTCATGTGGTGGTCTTCGGATTGACACGTGTGTGCAATCGATAGCGCCCTGTAGCTGTGGGAAGCCAGCCAAAGAGGCCAAACCGACTGCCCGCTCATTCTGGCTAATGTCGTCGCAGGGGAAGTTCTCATAATTGGATGCCCTGGCAAACAACCCATCTGTCACCTGCCTTACACATTTATGTGCAGACGAGTGAGCTACCCTGGAGATGTCTCCGGTGGTGCACTGGAATAAGCCAGATGCGAAGAAATTGAGGGCAGTAGTGACCTTTACAGCAATGGGCAATGCGTGGCCACCAGGTCCAGTAGGGAGCAGCTCTTCTTCAAGGAGGCTTCAGATATCTGCGACCACCTGCCAGCTCAATTTAAGCCTGCATAGGCACTGCTCTTCAGATAGTTCCAGGAATCTTAGCCTCTGTCTGTAGACCCTCTTACATGGGTAGTGCCTCCTGTGACCTCGGCCCCTCTGTTGCCCTCCTCTCTGCTGTTCTCCATTCAGCGCTTCTTCTCTCTGATATTCTCCAGATCTGTGTTGTGCACCTCTCTCTTGTGCAAATGCGAATCCCAACACAGCGCGATGTCGCTGCCATGGAAGTTCATTGTCTTCCTCCTCCCATATCCTCTTGAATACATCCATTGCATCCCCCACCTTGATCTTGTCAGTTTGAAAGGCTCCAAATTTTTGAAAAAACTGTATCAACTCAAGAACTCTGCCAAATGTTTGTCAGAGGGAACTGAGATACCAGCTGTAATAACTGAGCTTTTATTCAAATAGAGCAATCACAACTTTAAAAACTCACATGAACTGCGGCTCAATCTTGCCTCCGCTTCACTGGCGAGTTTCAGGAGATCCTGGAAACCTGTGCTGGAGACGTTAGATTCAAAGGTCAATGAAATTCAATTTAAAAAGATCTAATAAGGTCTCATAAGAACCTGCCCGCCTGCACTAATAATGGTCCCAACTGCAGCGAGTAGTTTACCTGCACACATCCAAACGCACCTCTGTTAAACCCGGAAGTGGACACATTGGAGCCGGGCTGCAGTTGCAATCCAAAAATCTGATGGCCCAGGTTTTGCGATGGGTAATGATGGCGGACTATCAGCTCTAAACCTGACCGCAACTTCAGGATTTAGCGCATGCCGCATCTAAACGTGGAAATCCTGAAGGTGCGGTCAGTCATTCACTGCTCTGACACAGGCTGCGCTGTGGACCGCGACGTCCTCCATTTTCGTTTTCCCGGAAGAGCTGCCAGTAAGTAGCATCACCCTGAAAAGAAAAAAGAAAAGTGCACGCCGACTTAACGTCACCAGGACGAACTTCGACCCTAGCTTTGAGTTCAGTGCTGGGTCCTAAGGACGCCAGGTAAACCCAGCATGCAAGCAGACTAACAGAGGCACTGTCACCACCTCTTAAAGGGACATACACATTTTTCAGGTAAGTTTGCATTTAAGCTTTTGGACTTTTTTTTGATTTAATTGAAGTAGTGGTTTGTTGCAATACATGTTAAAAGTTTTTTTAGTGTGTAAGGAGTGCTGCTGGATGCTAGCAAGGCCTCGGGTGGTAAAGGAAGGCCTCTGAGAAGTAAGAAAATGCTGCAAATACGCAGCAGGTCAGGCAACATCCGTGGAGAGAGAAACAGAGTTCACGTCTCAGGTGGAGATGCTGCCTGACCTGCTGAATATTTACAGCATTTTATGCTGTCATTTCACATTTACAGCATCCGCTCACAGAGGGAAGAGGAAGACACAGAAAAGGAAGAAGCTGAAGTGGAGGAAGCAGAAGGAAGGATGTAACCCAGACAGCCCCTTTCTGGCCTGGATATCCAGGATGGAATCATTCACCTGCGGTCCCAGTGACCACAACCCCAATTCCTCTTTCAACATTAGCCCCACACCTTACCTTCCTCTCTGTTACTGACCATAGCAGCTGAAATAAAAGCCACCACTAAGCAAACTTTCCAATCCAACTTTATACATCTGTCCATCCAATATGACATCAAGAAATCAACTCATCACCCTTATGCATTCCCTTAGTGACTGTCCTGTGTGTGTCTTTGCCTATCCTATTGATGTCACGCAGTGCTACCCCAGTGGCTGCAGCATGGCTGGTGGAAGGCTGCTGACTTTCAGTGGGGGATACTGCAAATGGCCTTGCTGGTCAACCTTGGTGGTGGCTGGGAGTGGCAAATTGAGTGACGGTGTTTCTTTTACTTCACTCTCCTCTCCCTCTTCTTGACCAACCACTAGGTGGGCAGGCTGCAGTTTTTGGGTGTGTGAAATGAGGAAGGCACAAGGGTGGAGTTGTGGTGAGGGGAGGGCGGGAAAGCAAGAGGTGGATACCAGAAGGAGGATAACGTATGAAGATACCAGCATCTTTTATCCTTTCTGCCCTGCCATTGGCCAAGGGCTCAGCAATGCCCCTGCCAAGAATGGCCTCTACCATCTCCTCCAAGGGAGTGAGGTGAGGTGAGGCTAGGAATGGGAGACGTGCCTTATGATTGGTACAGATTGTTGGTAGGTGAGTGATTGGTTGGGGGAGGGGGGGTGTCATGTATTGAGCAGGTTGTGAGGCTAGTGATTCACTTGGCAGGAGATGGCTTTTGAAGATGCATTCACTGACCTTGACCAGTGGTCTGAGGTCATGAAGCTTCTTTGGGCACTGGAGCCAGTTTGTGAGGGCGACACTGCTGGCAGTGACTGCCTCGGTGATGTGGTCCCACATCATTCTTTCTGGAGGGCCTCCTGATCCCTGTGGGTAGAGGCCCTCTTTTGCAGTGTTGACCCCCTGCACAAAGCTGGAGTGCTGTGTGCAAGACCCTGGGTGGCCCTTTCCTGGATTGCTGAGCCATTTGTGTTAGTGGCGAAGCACTTTTCCCATTTTTGAGGTTCGAAAGGAAATTCAGCTTTAAGTGCTGAAGACTCCTATTTGGGACTTCATTTTAATGTTATTTTTTTTTTGAAAGGCAGTAAGGGCTGAAAAATGCATTTTTTCACGTGATTTTAATTTTTATTAGTTCTGAACACATTGCCCCTTTAATTCATAGCCCTTTTAATTGCCCAAAATTCATTGCGAACTGCACAGCCTCATTCCCAGAGGCTGTAAGAAGCTACAATGCTACTTCAGTTCAGGAACTTCGGGTTGGATGCCTCCACTAACGTCACCAGGAGGACATTGTTAGCAATGGGCTACAAGTCTTTAGCCCCCAGTGCGAATTTTTGCCGGGTAGCACTACAGCCATTTTCAGTGGTGGTAAACCTGAGGCTGCGGTGACATCAGCAGGTTTTTGTCGATGCCCAATTTCTAGGCCTAAATCTTTATTTTGTTCTCTAACATTTTTAAAAAGTGTAGATAAAAGCTGGTTTTTATTTCATGGCTTGCCAACTGTGAGAATTCTTCAATGTGATTGGCTGCTTAGACAGCTTGATGATGTCACTGCTGCATCACCATAGGAATTCCCTATTCACGGCACTGCAATCAATTACACGTCGAGAAACCTCAAGTTTTCGCCACAGAGATCGCGAGTTCCTTGTGGGCAGCTTTCTTCGAGGTCAGTGGTGAGAGCCTTTGCTTCGCCACTGACCTCAAATTACGGGCCATTATTTTAACTACCCACTCACCCCCAACCCATTCTTGGGGGTTAAAATTCCCCCCTGTATGCTTGTAGTTAGCAATGTTTCTGTAATTTCTGCAACCTCATCCTTATCAGCTGGTATGGGTGAACTGGTTGGCTCACCTTATCTGGGATGATGGTGTTAACATTCTATGACGTCAGAGTGATGAACCTCCATCTGTCAAGGTGCTGTCTATTCCCCTGGATTCTCTGCTTCTGGGTAAATTCATCTTCCGTGCTGGTAGCTGTATTTGGACTAACTGGGTTAAATCTCACCTCACTTGATCTCAAGGAAACTTGTACATGAATGTGACACACTCATATCTGGCTGGTATAGCTGTACAATCTTAACTTCTGTAACCTTTCGCTTTCTTTCTGTTGGAGATGTACTTTCAGATTTTACAAAGACATTGTTCTAATATACTAGATTCAGAACTCCCAAATTATCTACTACAAAGTCTACTAAAGGAATTACTAACTTGAGAAGGATATAAGTATGACGAAGACCAGGTTAATAGATTGGAGAAAAGCTGGTTTTTAGGGGCTGAGAATAGAACTTGGGGAAAATAAAATGAACAACATTATTGGCAAACAATGATGTAGAACAGCAATGGGAAACATTTAAAATGGTGTTCAGCAGAGTCCAGGAAAAATATATTCCGCTGAAAAAACAAGAACAAGCTAAACACTAATGAGACACCATGGATGAATAAAGACATAAGGGAAAAATTGAGGGTAAGGAAAGAGACAAACACGAAGTACATGGACAGCAGGGGAGAGCATGACAAAGGTGAATAAGAAGAGATTAGGAGAGAAGTCAAAAATACAATCAGGAAGGCAAAAGGAACTATGAAATTAAATTATCAAGGGACATAAAACAAAATAGTAAAATATTCTACAGGCACATAAATAAAAAAAGGAAAGTTGGGATGGGAATAGGGCCACTAAGGGATGGCCAGGATAAAATCAAAGGCAGTGATAGCAAAATGGCAAAAATATTAAATAATTACTTTGCTTCAGTATTTACCAGGGAGACAGATCAGGTGAACATTACATAAGAAGATGAGATTAGCAATGATATAACCGCATTTAAAATAAAAAGAGGAAAAGTATTAAATAAATTAATCAAACTCAGAGAGGATAAAATCCCTGGTCCGGACAGATTACATCCACACATTTTAAAAGAATCGAGGGAAGAGATAGCAGAGGCACTATTTCACATATTTAATAATTCATTAGAAAAAGGTGTAGTGCCAGAGGACTGGCAGATAGCTAACATCATACCTATATGGAAGAAGGAAGATAGAACATGTCCAGGGATCTATAGACCAGTCAGCATAACATCGATGGTAGGTAAAATAATGGAATCCCTACTAAAGGAAAAAATAGAAGAACATCTAGAAACCAAAAATATAATAATGAATAGTCAGCATGGATTTCAAAAGGGAAAGTCTTGCTTGACCAACCTTATTGAATTCTTTGAAGAGGTAACAGAGAGTGGACAAGGGTAATGTAGTAGATGTAATTTATTTAGATTTCCAAAAGGATTTTGATAAAGTACCAAACAATAGACTAATGAATAAGGTCAGAGAATGGGGAGTCAGGGGACAATTAGCAGAATGGATAGCCAGCTGGCTTCAAGACAGAAAGCAGAGAGTAGGGGTAAAGGGTAGCTATTCAGAGTGGCAGAAGGTAGAAAGTGGGGTCCCACAAGGATCAGTGCTGGGACCAATGTTGTTCACAATTTGTATTAACGATTTAGAATCAAAATTTTAAAATTTGTGGATGACACCAAATTGGGGGGTATAGTCAATACTGAGGAGGACTGCAACAAATTACAGGAAGACATTAATAAACTTATAGAATTGGCATGTAATTGGCAAATGAATTTCAACACAGATATATGCAAGGTATTACATTTTGATAAGAAAAGTAGGGAGGTCACATATTACTTGGAAAATAAGAATCTAAATGGGGTAGAAGAGCAAAGAGATCTCGGAGTACAAATACACAAATCACTAAAAGTTGCAACACAGGTTAATAAGGCCGTAATAAAAGCAAACCAAGCACGAGGGTTTATTTCTCTAGGGATAGAATTGAAAGGTAGAGAAGTTATGCTAAACTTGTATCGAACCTTGATTAGACCACACTTGGAGTACTGTGTAAAATTCTGGACACCATATTATAAAATGGATATGGAGGCACTGGAGAGGGAGCAAAAAATACTTACAAGAAATGCGAGGTTATACCTATCAGGAAAGGATGACCAGGCTGTGTCTCTTTTCTCTTGAAAACAGAAGGCTGAGGTCTATTGGGGGCTTTAAAATTATGAAAGGTTTTGGTAGAGTAGGCACAGAGAGAGTGTTTTCACTTGTGGGGAAGAGCAAAACTAGAGGACATCAATATAAGATAGCAAGAAATCTAATAGGGAATTCAGAAGAAACTTCTTTACCCAAAGAGTGGTGAGAATGTGGGACTCGCTACCACAGGGAGTGGTTGAAGTGAATATTATAGATGCATTTAAGGAGAGGCTAGATAACCATATGAGGGAGAATGGAATAGAGGGTTATGCTGATAGAGTTAGATGAGGAAAGATAGGAGGAGATTCGAGTGGAGCATAAACACCGGCATAGACTGGTTGGGCCAAATGGCCTGTTTTTGTGTTGTATATCCTATGTAATCCTATGTAAAGGAGGAAGAACTACTAAAGCAGGTGAATTAAACTAAAGAACTGAGAATAGAAAACCGAGGACTATTTTAATAGCAAAAATTATATTCTTAATTTCAAAGAAACTTCCTCAATTCTATTGACCAATCTGAGTGACATGTGTTAGAACAATTGAGCCCTTCTGATGTCAACCACCTCAGACAGCCCTGTTGGTCCTTCTGCTGAGAGAACCCAACAAGAGAGGGGACGCTTCTGGACCTGGTTTGAAAGAATGAAGCTGGGCAGTGGAAGGGGTATCAGTGGGAGAGCATTTTGGTGGTAGTGATCATAATTCAGTTGGATTTAGCGTAGTTATGGAAAAGGACAAAGATAAACCAGGAGTAAAAGTTCTCAATTGGGGAAAGGTCAATTTTATTAAGCTGAGATGTGATTTAGCAAATGTGGACTGGAAATAGCTACTTGAAGGTAAATCAGTGTCAGAGCAGTGGGAGGCATTCAAGGAGGAGATAGTGAGGGTTAAGTAAATTCAAGGAAAACTCAAAGATGTTTTATAAATATATCAAAAGCAAAAGGATAACTAAAGAAAGAGTAGGGCCTATTAGAGACCAAAAAGGTAACCTGTGTGTTGAAGTGGAACACATGGGCGTGGTTATAGAGTTATAGGGGGAAAAATTCAGCATCGCCCCGTTTGGGGCGCAATTATTGACCGAGCGCAAAGATTAGCGCCTGGCGCTAATTATTGCCTCCGACTGCAAACTTGACTTTTATCGCCCCTGGAGGTGATTGGAGCGCTAAATCAGGCGCTTCACACCTGTCTTAAGGCGCAAAGGCCGAGGAGCAAGGCGCTAACTCAGAGCGCTGGCGAAGCTCATGTGATGTCAGACAGCAATGGAACACACACACAATGGCGCTGGCCAGTTCTTAAAGGGGAGGGTTGATCTTGCTTTCCATCCACATACTGCCCATTGCAGCCTTGAATCTCAGCCTGGAGAGACCTATACATCAAATCTGCTGGAAAGAACAATGGAGAGAAACAGGGAAAGAGCTCAGAGTGCAGCCCCCACAGACTCTTCTAAATCGATACAAGGAAGGGCAAATCAAAATGAACCTGCAAAGTGCTACTCAATACCCAAAACTCCTTCACACAGCATTGAATCTCTCCAGAAGTCTCTCTCTCTCTCTCAGAATGCGTGGTTCAAAAATGTCACCAACAAAAAAAGGCAGGAAAGCGGTCGCCTTTAAATAGCGCTCTCCCAGTCCCTTCCTGACTGCAAAATGCTCCCCTCAACCTGTCGTCGTTAGTGGCAGGCGGTAAGGCAGGGGGCGCCACTCAATATCCGCTCCGGGGCGCTACCGGGGCATTGCGCACTCTACTGACGTCACGATCTGCCGGCGCAGGAGATCGTGGCGGTAGTGTTCAGCGCCGCCGCAAAATGTCTACTTAATTTCGCGAGCGGCGCAAACATCACCGCGCCCGGGCGCTAGTTGCTTTGTGCCCCATTAGCGCCCTTTTAAGGCGCTAACGGGAGGCGCAACCAACTGAATTTTTCCCCCATAGAGTCATAACGGCACAGAAGGAGGCCATTCGGTCCATCGAGTCCGTGCCGTCTCTCTGTAGAGCAATCCAGTCAGTCTCATTCCCCCGCTCTATCCCCGTAGCCCTGCAAGTTTATTTCCCTCAAGTGCCTATCCAGTCTCCCCTTGAAAACATTGAGTGTCTCCGCTTCCACCACTTCCGTCGGCAGCGAGTTCCAGGTCCTCACCACTCGCTGTGTAAAAAAGTTTTTCCTCACATCCCCCCTGTATCGCTTGCCCAAAACCTTAAATCTGTGTCCCTTAGTCCTTGTACCATCAACTAGTGGGAACAGCCTTTCCCCGTCTAGCCTATCCAAACCAGTCATAATCTTGTACACCTCTATCAAATCACCCCTCAATCTCCTTTGCTCTAATGAAAACAAATCCAGCTTCTCCAACCTGTCCTTGTAGCTAAGATTCCCCCATCCCTGGAACCATTCTGGTGAATCTCCTCGGCACCCTCTCAAGGGCCTTCACATCCTTCCTAAAGTGTGGTGACCAGAACTGGACGCAATACTCCAGTTGTGGCCTAACCAGCGCTTTATAAAGGTTCAGCATAACTTCTCTACTTTTGTACTCAATACCTCTATTTATGAAGCCCAAAATCCCATATGCTTTGTTAACCACTCTCTCAATATGTCCTGCCACCTTCAGGGACCTATGCACATTAATTCCCAGGTCCCTCTGTCCCTGCACACTCTTTAAAACTGTGCCATTAAGTGTATATTGCCTCTCCCTGTTCCTTCTGCCAAAATGCATCACCTCACACTTCTCTGTATTAAATTCCATCTGCCACTTGTCTGCCCATTCTGCTAGCCTTTCTGTGTCCTGTTGCAGTCGATTGGTATCATCCTCACTGTTTGCCACCCCCCCAAGTTTGGTGTCATCGGCAAATTTAGAAATTCAACTCTGTATTCCAATATCAGGTCATTTATATATATCAAAAAAGCAGTGGCCCCAGCACTGACCCTTGGGGAACACCACTGTCTACCATCCCCCAGTCTGAAAAACAGCCATTTACCACAACTCGCTGTTTTCTGTCTTTAAGCCAACTCCTCATCCAAGCTGCCACTGATCCACCTATTCCACGAGCCTCAATTTTGTTAACCAGCCTTCTATGTGGTACTTTGTCAAACGCCTTCCTAAAATCCACATAGACAACATCCATTGCATTCCCTTCATCAATCCTTTTTTATACTTCATCAAAAAATTCAATTAGATTAGTCAAACACGATCTGCCTTTTACAAATCTGTGTTGGCTCTCCTTAATTAGCTTAAATCTTTCCAAGTGCCCGTTAATTTTTTCCTTGATTACCCACCACTGACTGTTAAACTGACCGTCCTGTAGTTACTAGGATTGTCCTTACACCCTTTCTGGAACAATGGTGTCGCATTTGCCACTTTCCAATCCTCAGGCACCTCCCCCGCATCTAGGGAAGATTGGAAAATTATGGCAAGCCCTTCTGCTATCTCCTCCCCCAATGACCTTGTTGTGGCTGCCGCGAAACACGAATTAAGGCCAAGTCCATGTGTGGAACACAAAGCTTTTAATTACATTTGCCTGGTAAAATGGCTGCTAATAAACTGATCTGAAAACTCTGAGGCCACGCCCACTCCTTTTCTCCTGCCTTAAAGGCAGCATGTGCCTTAAAGGCAAGGTGCCCGATTTATTGTCCATGGACGGAAAAGTGGATTGCGCCCGTTTAGGTGGCGATCCGCCACACAGCTCCCCCCAGAATCCGCTTAGGAGGTGTGGACGAGACGGTGCGGCAGTCTGATGGGCCTTGTAGGATGCCGGTGGACGTGGAACGGCCATGCGTGGAGCAGCCGGGTGAACCGGCTTGAGGGCAGGTCGGCTGCGTGGCGGTGGACGAGCTACAGGGACCTGCTCACCGGGCTCTGAGTGTGCTGGCTTGAGTCGGTCAACCGACACTTTTTCGGTCCTGTCGCCCACTTGCAGGGTGAAAAATTTGTCCCCAGCCTGTATCACCTTGTAGGGCCCGTCGTACGGGGGTTGAAGGGGTCCGCGGTGGGCGTCGTGCCGGACAAAAATGAACCGTGCCTGGTGCAGGCTTAGTGGGACGTGTGAGGTGGATTCGCCGTGTCGGGCAATGGGCACCGGGGCGAACTGTAGCGCCGGTGAGGCGAAGTCGTGGCGTTGCTGGTCGGCTGACCAGGGTGTCGTGGCGGTGGGCAGGAACTCGCCAGGTACGCGCAGCGGCTGACCATACACGAGCTCTGCTGCCGATGCGTGGAGGTCTACTTTAACCGTGGTGCGCAGGCCGAGGAGGACCCACGGAAGTCGGTCGGTCCAGGCGCCGTCCTGGAGGCTGGCTCGAAGAGATGCCTTCAAGGATCTGTGGAACCGTTCACACAGTCCGTTGGCTTGGGGGTGGTACGCTGTGGTGCGGTGAATGATCACCCAGAGATTGCGTGCGACGGCGGTCCAGAGTTCAGAGGTAAATTGCGGACCTCTGTCCGACGTCATGTCGGAGGGGACGCCGAACCGTGCGACCCAGGTGCTGACGTAGGCTCTGGCGATGTCGGCGGTGGTGGTAGAGGTCAGTGGAATTGCCTTGGGCCAGCGCGTGGTGCGGTCAACGATCGTCAGCAAGTGCGTGTGGCCTTGCGATGGTGGCAGGGGCCCTACGATGTCCACCTGGATGTGGTCGAATCTACGCGAAGGGACGGTAAACTCCTCGAGGGGTGCTTTCGTGTGTTGCTGCACCTTGGCCCGTTGGCAGGCTAGGCAGGAGTTGGCCCAAGTACACACATCCTTGCGAAGGCCGCGCCAGACAAAGCGGTTGGCTACCAATTTGATGGATGTGCGGGCGCCGGGGTGGGAGAGGTTGTGGAGAATCTCGAATACCCGGTGGCGCCAGGACGTTGGGACGACGGGTCGAGGTTGACATAGGGATATGTCGCACTTGACCGTGACTGCGGTCGGGCCACAGGCGACGTCGGCCAGGCGTAGCCCTGGTAGGTTGGTAGGTGCGGAGAGCAGATCAGGGTCGGTGATCTGGTCTGCTGCGAGTTGAGCGTAGTCGACTGCCAGGTGTGCGGCGTGGATGGCGGGGCGGGAGAGGCAGTCGGCTACCACATTGTCTCGGCCGGAGACGTGTTGGATGTCCGTGGTGAACTCGGACACTGCCGCGAGCTGGCGCTGCTGCCTGGCGGACCAGGGGTCGGTTGTCTTTGCCATTGCGAATGTCAGGGGCTTGTGGTCGACAAACGCAGTGAAGGGGTGGCCCTCCAGCAAAAACTGAAAATGGCGGACTGCCAGGAACAGCGCGAGGAGCTCGCGGTCGAAGGTGCTGTACTTGACCTCCGGGGGGCGTAGTTGGCGGCTGAAGAAGGCAAGTGGCTGCCAGGCGCCGTCGACCCACTGCTCATACACAGCGCCGACCGCGTGGTCGGAGGCGTCCGTGGTGAGCGCTACCCTGGCATTGGGCCGTGGGTGCGCGAGCAGGGTGGCGTTGGCGAGCGCGGTCTTGGTGGAGTCGAAGGCGGCTGATGCGTCTGCCGTCCATTCGACCGCCATCTTGCCGCTTCTGCCCCGGAGGGCTTCATACAGGGGAATCATGAGGGACGCCGCTTTGGGGATGAAGCGGTTGTAGAAATTCACCATCCCGAGGAACTCCTGGAGGCCTTTGATGGTGGTGGGGCGGGGAAATTGTTGGACGGCCTGCACCTTGGTGGGCAGGGGAATGGCCTCAGCATGGGTGATGTGGTGGCCGAGGAAGTCGATCTTGTCCAGGCCGAACTGGCATTTGGCTCGGCTGAGGATGAGCCCGTGGTCGCTGAGGCGCCCGAACAGGATGCGAAGGTGTTCGAGGTGTTCCTGCTTGGAGGAACTGGCTACCAGGATGTCGTCCAGGTAGACGAACAGGAACTTCAGGTCCCGAAGGACCGAGTCCATGAGCTGTTGGAATGCCTGGGCCGCGTTTTTGAGGCCGAAGGGCATCCGCAGGAACTCGAAAAGGCCGAAGGGGGTGATTACGGCCGTCTTGCGGACGTCTGCGGGGTGGACGGGGACTTGGTGGTAGCCGCGCACCAGGTCGACCTTGGAAAAGACTGAGCAGCCGGCCAGTCTAGCCGAGAAGTCCTGGATGTGCGGCACAGGGTACCGATCAGGGGTGGTGGTGTCGTTGAGGCGGCGGTAATCCCCGCAGGGGCGCCAACCCCCGTCTGGTTTGGGGGCGATGTGGAGTGGGGAGGCCCAAGGACTGTTGGAGCGGCGGAGGATGCCGAGCTGTTCCATGGTGGCAAACTCGGTCCGCGCGATCTCCAGTTTGGCCGGGTCCAGCCTGCGGGCGTGGGCGTACACTGGGGGGCCTGTGGTGGGGATGAAGTGTTCCACCCCGTGTTTGGCGGCCTCCGCGGAGAAGGTCGGATTGGTAAGGGCCGGGAATTCGGCCAGGAGTGCTGAGTAGTCATCCGTGGCCCGGGCGTGGCACTGTGACGCCATGTCGGCGGGTTGACGGGGGGCCATGGCGCCCAGGATGGGGGACATGGTGTTCATGTCCACGAGGCGACGTCGAGGGATGTCTACCAGTAGGCCGTGGGCGCACAGGAAATCTGCGCCGATGAGAGGGGAGAGCACCTTGGCAGTGATGAACTCCCATCGGTAGCGGCGACCAGCGAGGTCGAGGGTGACTGTCCGGGTGCGATACGTCCGGATGTCCGAGCTGTTAGCAGCAGCCAGCGCCGGTCCTCGTTTGCCCTTTTGGATGTCGAGGGCGGAGGCCGGGATGATGCCGTGCTGAGCTCCAGTGTCGCACAGGAACCGGCGGCCGGTTTTGTCATCCGTGATGTACAGCAGGGAGCCCGCGTGGCCCACGGCCATCGCGGGGGCTGGTATGGGGGTGGACTTGAAAGAGCAGGGAGGTGTGCACCGTTGTGCCCTGGCGCCGAACCGTGCGTGGTAGTAACAGTGGCCCGGGTTAGTGGGGCGCGAAGGCCCCGTGAGCCCGGTGGCTGGGCCTTGTGGCCGCGTGGTGGCCGGTGAGGGGCGCGCCCAGGCAGTGGCTGCCAGGTCCGGAGTGACGTCGCGGCTGGAGTGAGCGGACAGCAGCTTGTCGGCCTCATCGGCCAGGGCTTCCAGGTCCGTGAGGCCGGACGCCACGATCACTGGGCGGATGCTGAGAGGTAGCTGGCAGATGAACAGCGTGCGGAAGAGGGATCCGGGTGGACTCTCGTAGGTGAGGGAGAGCATGTGGGAGAGGAGGTCTGACGGTGAGGCATCACCGAGGCCTGGAAGGTCGAGGAGGTGGCAGTTTCGCTGGTATGCCGACGCTGTAAATTTTTTAAGGAGCGCGGCCTTAAGATGTGCATACTTGCCCTCCTCTGGTGGGTTCTGCAGCGTTGTCCAGACCTTCGTAACTGTGGAGCTACCGAGTGATGTGACGAGATAGTCGTACTTCGTCCCATCTGTGGTGATGTTTCGCAGCCGGAAACGCGACTCGGCTTGGAGGAACCAGGCTTCGGGCTGGTTTTCCCAAAACTCCGGCAGTTTCACGGAAACTGCGTTCATGTCCGCCATTGCAGTGCTCGGAATACGTTCTGAGCGTCGGGGTCACCAATGTTGTGGCTGCCGCGAAACCCGAATTAAGGCCGAGTCCATGTGTAGAACACAAAGCTTTTAATTACATCTGCTGGTAAAATGGCTGCTAACAAACTGATCTGAAAACACTGAGGCCACGCCCACTCCTTTTCTCCTGCCTTAAAGGCAGCATGCGCCTTAAAGGCAAGGTGCCCGATTTATTGTCCACGGACGGAAAAGTGGATTGCGCCCGTTTAGGTGGCGATCCGCCACAACCTCCAAATTAATGAAGCACTGCCACCTAGACATACCAAGTCACTTGTTTATTCCCTAGTTTCTCAGTTCTTTGCTAACAATGGGGTTGCACACAGATCTAGATAAGGCAGGACATCTTTATGTTCCTCCTTAACAAACCATCTGTGGGTCTGTGGTCTTGATGGCTTTCTTCTGTAAGTTTTTTTTGTATCAGCCTTCATGGTTTACATAGCATTAGCCCTTTCCTAGCATTCTCTCTGACTACTGACTCAATTTTGAGGACACATTTAAGGTAATTCTTCAGACATTTCACCTACATCATGATGGCCCGGTCAGAGAATGATGTGAGAGGCACAGAGGGTGATTGTGGGCATTTTTCAAGGGGGATTTGAGCCTAGGACACTGGCAGGATAGGAAAGGTTGAGGATAGTGATGGGTTGGAGTAGGAATCAGGGAAGTGAAATCCTCGAGTGGGGGCATAACCAGGTGAAGGGAAGGGAGGGAGAGGGGAGAGAAAGCCTCGGTAGGGTTGAAATTAAGAAATGGAGATAGGAGTAATAAGCTTGGGTTCACTGAATCAATTCAAAATCTAGTAAACTAATAATCTTTAGATACATTTTGATTGAATTGCAATACTTTCTAATATAACCCTGTTGGCCAAAAAATAAATGATTTCTTTTGAAAGCGCACATATTTAAAGTATAGCTGCTGCAATCAAAAATTAAATACTTAATATCTACACCTGAATACCAAGAATACATTCTTACTACTTAGCTTGATGGTATTCTATTTACCTTTATGATGGTGCATTTTATAATCAGCAATTTATGGTCCTGTAAGTCTATAAGAGTAACAAAGCTTCATACTACAGCTTGCCTTATTCCTTGGTGTATGAGCATGTATCGTTCTAGGCTGTTTCTATTTTCAGCTCAGACTGCAGACATGAAATATGACCCAGTCTGGGTTCTATAGTTCTGTCTAACTGCAGCTATAAAATGGTGCAGTGTGCCTTTCCTAAGATAATTTAGAATGTGTAAATTGGCAGGAGTCCTATTGAGAACTCATCTCTGGCCCTTATAACAGGCTGCCAAACCACAATAGTTCTTCTCATTGACAGGGTGACTTTCTAAGAAAAGATGATCAGACTGAGGGTAAGCATTCGGGATATTTAATCAAACACCTCTGCTGTACATACATGGTTCTTGCACATCACTATAAGACAATGGTACCAGTATTACACTGGGGCATCACCATAGAAATTCCTGGGACCCCATTCCACCGTCGTAAGTGCAAAACGGCGGCATATGCAGCGCCAGCATAAATAGGGTGGTTGGTGGCCCGATGCCACTTTTGAGCTGCTACTGCCTCATTTACGCCTGGCGGATGGCGTTAAAACTGACCCTTGTATTTCCTGACCTGTATCTTCTTAAAGTTATCTCTTTGCCATCTCCAAGGTTTCTATCACTGATGATATCTCTAATCACTCTAATCTAATCACTTTCTTGTTTCCCACAACATCTGCTTTTTGCTGCTCACCTGCCATCCTTCAATCATCTACCTGGAAAAGCACCGGCAGCTCCTTCTGGAACACCCTCTCAAACTCCCAATTTCCTGTCCTCATGCCCTCCAATCATGGTAACAGCATTGCTGTGGATAAGCTGTTCAATGGCTCCCTTGCCTCTGCTCCTTACATTTCCCTGGTACTATTTACATCTCCAAACCCTGAGGGCTGCAAGCTTGAGCATGCCTGGATGATGAATGACTTAATCGTTCACTCCCAGATTTGGCTGGTCCATGTTGAGAATGTGATGGAGGGGAGGTAATGGTTGAAAGTGCTCGAGGAGAGGGCAGAAGGCGTGTTGGCAGGTGTTATTGAGAGAGATGAAGAGATGTACTCGCCCTTGCTGCTCTCGTGAGATAATTAAACCTCTTTCCACATTGAACCCAGGTCCTGTGGGTGATGCTGTTGGTATTGACCCTCTCAGCCACCTCTCCTTAGGTCTGCTTGACAGTGGGCTTGGGATTCTCCTGCAGTTACTGGGGATTAGTACTTCCCTCCTGGCATTCACATCCTCCATCAAGAAAGTGGGAACAGCCCTCCGACTCTTCCCTGCAGCCAACTTGTCTTCCAGAGATGTTCAATTAAAAACACAAGCAGAGGATGTAACCCTTGCTTGAAGAGGTGCATCCCTGCTTTAAGTGGAGTCAAGGAACGCCCCGGAAATTACACGGGTTAATGGGTGTACTGCCCGATGCTGCAGGGGATCAGTAGAGCAGTCCGCCATTCAAATGTTAATGAGACTTGGGAGTTAAAATGGCCCGGGGCTCACACCGGCAATGCCGTCGAGGTTTTTGAATGCCTAGCCCCCTCCCATCCCCCTCACACGCAGGATAACCACCCCGAGTTAAAATCAGGCCTTATATTTTGATGCGCCCTCTTTCTGCCTTGTAGGGATATGTATTTTGTACTCCATCCATCTCGTACTTGAAGATTTCCCACTGCAGATCTGTCGTCCTCTCTTCCAACTTTTCTGCCCAATTAATTTGGATCAGCTCCCTTCTTATCTTGCAGACTTTTGGCTTTTTCAAGTCCAGCAACCTAATCTTTGATTCTTTATTTCCTTTTCTGCTGTCACATTGAACCTAACTACGCTCCCAATTGTTCTCCTGTTTCCACACCAGTTATCTGCCCCATTTCATTTCCCAGAACTAACTCAAGCAGTGTTCATTTCCTTGTTGGATTAGAAACATACTGATTTGGGGATGAGTTTTGGGTGCATTCTAAAAAGTGTTCCCACTTTAACCACTTTCATTACCTTTATCCCAGTCGATCTCAAGACTGCTAAAATCACCCAATAGTCCATTGTTCTGAACTCTTTACAAATCTTGCCCTCTTTCTCATTTGCAATATATGGTAGCCTCTAATGCACACTGAGAATTATACCTTCTCCCTTCCTATTCCTTAATCTATCCATATGGATCCTATCTTAACGCAACCTGCCAAAACACCCTTATGTTGTAGTGTTGTGCTAGAATCCTTCAGTAACACCATTACCTCATCTGCTTTTATCCCTTTATCTCTCCTGAAAATGTTATAACCAGGAATATTAAGTTCCTACTTTGGTCTTAACCTAAACCACATCTCCGATACAGCTACTATGGACTAGAAATTCGACATGGGTAAAAACATGCCGGTCCCTTAAAGGGGAACTGCCTTCTGAAATGAAAAAAATAAAAATCATGTAAAAATAGGCAGTTTTTAGCCCTTACAGCTCAACTGCCTTCTGAAAAAAAAATCAACATTAAGAAGAATTCCCAAATGGGAGACTTCAGCTCTTAAAGCTGAATTGCCTTCCGCACCTAAAAAAAATTGCTAAAAGTGCTTCAGCACTCTCATAAATGGCTCAGCAAGCCAGGGAAGAGGCACCCAGTGTCTTGCACGCAGCACTCCAGCTTTGTGCAGGGGGCCAACACTGCAAGAGAAGTCCTCTGCCCACAGGGGCCAGGAGGCCCTCCAGAAAGAAGGATGTGGGACCAGATCACCGAGGCCATCACTGCCAGCAGTGTCGCCCCCACAAACTGGCTCCAGTGCCCAAAGAAGCTTCATGACCTCAGACCACCGGTCAAAAGCCGTCTCCTACCAACTGCACCACTAACCTCACACACTGCTCATTGCATGACCACCCTCCCATCACTCACCTACCAACAATCAATGCCAAACATGAGGCACACCTCCCATTCCTAGATTCACCCCCTGAGGACGAGGAGGAGGACAAGGAGGAGGAAGATGACAATGATGATGAGGATGAGGATTCCCTATTACACCATCTCTCCAGCCAGTGAGGTACTTTTTGAAATGTAGCCATTGTTGTAATGTGAGGACAGCAAAGGTTCCACAAACAGCAATGACCAGATAATCTGCTTTTGGTGCTGTTGGTTGAGGGATAAATGTTGATGAGGACACAACAAGAACTCCCTCTGTTCTTTGAAAAGTGCTTGGGATCTTTTATGTCCACCTGAGAGAGCAGGCCTTGGTTTAATGTCTCATATGAAAGGCTCCCTCAGTGCTGCACTGAAGTGTCGGCCTTTATTACATGCTCAAGTCTCTTTAGTGGGGCTTGAATTCATGTCTGTATGACTCAAGAGGTGAGAGAGTGCTACCACTGAGCTAAGGCTGACACCTTGAAATAAAACCGTTAGTGCATGAAGTAATGGATGCAAACAATATAACTTACCTCCTTGCAGTTTTCAAAATTATTTTAAAATAAAATGCATACTTGAGAGATATTTCAGGAGCTTATGAGAACTTTTGCTAAATCCAACTACTTTGGGTTTGAATGTGGCTGCTTTTAAAAAAAAAGAAATCACCACCACACATGAAATGTGACAGTTGTGGTAATATGTTCCATTATCACCATGGTAACATCCGGAATTTGGTCTACTCGGGGCAGGGATACAATCCATGGCATTCACTTGTGCTGGAGTAATAAGTCAAAGTCACTGCCTGTTAGAGGGATAAGTCATCTGATCTCTGCAGTCCAGATTGGGAAGGTGCCTATTATCCTTTGTTACTTTAAGGATATTAGTACGTGCGAGGGACATTCAACAAAACAGTCTCATTTAAGATGTTCAAATTATACTGACGGAGGTTTTCCAGTATTAATTTCAAAGTGCCATTGTATGCTTGATGTTGAATCTATCTATGTACCTGGATGCACAATGGTGCTTAAAGTTTCAGAGGGAAATGGAATGCCCGGTTTATCTGGCTCACTTCACTCAGTCTCATGCACACTTAAATCTGTTTTCTGACTACTGGTGTAAATCCTAGCTTGAGGGGTATTAGATTGGTATTTAGGAAGGTGACTATAGTGTTAACTCTGGCATCTGAGTTAGAACATTGTGGGGGAAAAATTCAGTTGGTTGCGCCTCCCGTTAGCGCCTTAAGAGGGCGCTAATGGGGCGCAAAGCAACTAGCGCCCGGGCGCGGCGATGTTTGCGCCGCTCGCGAAATTAACTAGACATTTTGCGGCGGCGCTAAACACTAGCGCCACGATCTCCTGCGCCGGCAGATCGTGACGTCAGTCGAGTGCGCAACGCCCCGGTAGCGCCCTGGAGCGGATATTGAGTGGCGCCCCCTGCCTTACCGCTTGTCGCTAGCAACGACAGGTTGAGGGGAGCGTTTTGCAGTCAGGAAGGGACTGGGGGAGCGCTATTTAAAGGCGAACGCTTCCTGCCTTTTTTTGTTGGTGACACACATTCTGAGAGAGAGAGAGAGACTTCTGGAGCTATTCAACGCTGTGTGAAGGAGTTTTGGGTACTGAGCAACACTTTGCAGGTTCATTTTGATTTGCCCTTCCTTGCATCTATTTAGAAGAGACTGTGGGGGCTACACTCTGAGCTCTTTCCCTGTTTCTCTCCATTGTTCTTTCCAGCAGATTTGATGTGCAGGTCTCTCCAGGCCGAGATTCAAGGCTGCAATGAGCAGGATGTGGATGGAAAGCAAGATCAACCCTCCCCTTTAAGAACTGGCCTGGGCCATTGTGTCTGTGTTCCATTGCTGACTGACATCACATGAGCTTCGCCAGCGCTCTGAGGTAGCGCCTCGCTCCTCGGCCTTTGCGCCTTAAGACAGGTGTGAAGCGCCTGATTTAGCGCTCCAATCACCTCCAGGGGCGATAAAAGCCAAGTTTGCAGTCGGAGGCGATAATTAGCGCCAGGCGCTAATCTTTGCACCCGGCTGATAATTGCGCCCCAAATGTGGCGATACTGAATTTTTCCCCCTGTGTTTTTAAGCCCCACTGCAGAACTTGAGCACACTGGGAGAGTGCTGCATTGTCAGATAAGCCATCTTTGGGATGAGATGTGCCCTGTCTGACTGGACATAAAAGATCAAATGTCACCATTTGAAGTAGGGGAGATGTCCTGGTCAAGATTTGTTCCGCAGTGGTTTTCCAGTATGAGACGTTGTCCTCAGATGAGACTTTAAACCGAGGCCCTGTCTTTTCTCTCAGGTGGACGTAAAAGATCCCATGGCACTATTTGGAAGAAGAGCAGTGGAGTTAATCCTGGTGTCCTGGCCAATATTTATCCCTCAATTGACATCACTAAAACAGATTATCTGGTCATTATCACATTGCTGTCAGCGGGAGCTTGCTGTGCGCAAATTGGCTGCTGCTTTTCCTACATTACAACAGTGACTACACTCCAAAAAGTACTTCATTGGCTGTAAAACACTTTGGGACGTCCGGTGGTCATGAAAGGCACTATATAAATGCAAGTCTTTCTTTCTTCTTTCTCAATCAACATCACCAAAACACATTAACTGGTCATTTATTATGATGCTGTTTGTGGGACCTTGCTGTGTGCAAATTGGCTGCCATGCTTGCCTACATATCAACAGAAACTCCAACATATTGGCCCAAAAATTAGTGCTGCTACGCGAGAGTACGCACTGTGTACTCTCGCGTATTCTGTCTCCAATTGCCAGTTTTCTGCATGCACTGCGCATGCGCTGAAAACCAGCACTTGGTGATTTCAAAAGGGGGCGGTTCCTAGGTGAACCGCGTGCGCGCTACAGGCTGCGCGCACGCAGTGCACTTAGTGCTTTGGACGCGCAGGTAAGCATGGAAGATTTTAGACATAAAGAAAGGAGGCGTAAGACCCTCTTTTAACAAGGTAAGTACTTAATTAAGTATTATTTTGAATTTTTTTTAACAGGTATATCTTTTTTAGAGACTTTAAAGACAGGTAAGTTTATTTTTATAACTTTTTAAAAGATTTTAAATTTTTTCAAAAATTTAATTTTTTGTTTAAAATGGTTAATTTATTTAACTATACTTATTTTATTAATCTGATGGTTTTTTAAAAAAAATTAATTGAGGTTTAGCTGTTCTTTTGGGGGGGTATAGTATTCATAGCTTTCACAGCCGTGCTGTGAAAGCTATGAATGAAAGATGGTGTGCTGCCATTGGCTCTAACTGAGTCACGTGATCCCACAGCTCGCACGAATTAACTACGCCTGTGGGATACGAAAGCACTGCACAGATGCTGTCCAGAACATCAAGTTCGTGCGAGCTGGAACTGAAAAAGCCAGCGCGCAGTGAGAGATCGCGGGAAGGCCTTACCCTCGCACGAAGGCTCACTCACTAATTTTTGGGCCAATGTAATTAATTGACTGTAAAGCACTTTCAGGTTGTGCACAGTGCTATATACATGCAAATTCTTTCATTCTTTGATGAAGTGGTTTCTGGGGAACTTTGCCAGCCCTAGTTATCAAATTGAATTTGGACATTCCCAGTCTCAGACTACCTAATCTGAGGTGGTCTCACTAAAGGTCGAGCACTCAAACTAATGTACAAATTGGCTGAACTATACTAGAGTCTCTATGCTGCATTAATGCAGTTACTACCATAAATTTGTGAGAAAAATCTATTAAAACAAGAGTTCGTGGTGATTACATATCTGATTCCTGGCAGACAATGATACTATGGACTTGGCTTTGAACTTTGTAAATATCTGAATAGAAGTCTTCTAAAATCAAAGACTAAATAAACACAATTGCTCATTCTTACAAAAAAAGGGTGGCAAGACTGTTCTCCATATGTGTTTTAAAAATATGCCCCATACCTCTTTGAGGTTGTCTGATCACTATGCAGCTATTAAATAACAAGCATTGTATGTCAAACCTTTCTTATAGGTGAATTAGTTGTGATCCTTTCTATGTTAAATTTTATCTACACTACAAAGAAATATGTAGAAGTTACAATACAAACACAGGCTGTTTGGCTCAACCTGTCCATGCAAGCAAATAGTTCTATTCCCACTTACTCTGTTCTTGTAGTATCTCTTCAACCCCTTTTTCTTCATCCAATTATAATTTCATGTTGCAATAGTTCTTCAGCCATCTTTAGAGAAGTTGTATGTGCATCGCATTATGTTAAAGGAGCCCTGAGCCTGAATAAACCTTTTGGGCAAAAGACATTTAACAATTGAAAAGCATAAAAATATTTGATTCCTCCCCTCCCTCATAACAAATGTACAGAGCAGTGGCGTACAATTTGCTCCACTCAAGAATAAGACCGTCATAACTTGCGATTCATCAGGTCTTTCTTACTGTCAGAATAAACTATACTCCACTGTTTCTCTTCCTGCATTCACTTTTTGTGTTATGAAATTCGGTCATTCTGAAAGCCTTTGCTGCAGTAGGTAGAGTTTTATATCTGCACTTGCAACTGTTTTGGTTAGATGAAACATTCTTTATTGAAAAATATCCAAAGCAAAGCATTCTAATATTCACAACATGCAGCAGGAAAAGTTACACTGTACGGAGAGTAATGCTAGTGTTTAGCTGCCAAAAGAGGTCAGATAAGGTAACGCACTATGCAGTTCCAGGAATAACAAAGCTAAACATTTTAATAGGCTGTATTGCCACATTAAAGAATTTGCCTGGTTTAGTTATGACTTCATAAGCAGTGCTATCTGAAACCCATTTGCAACAAACAAAACAGTCTGAATTCCTAATTTGTCTCTGCCTTTGCAAAGGCATCATCATAAGAAAAGCAAGAAGCTTCATAAAGCAATATGTTCACTCTACGAAAGGATGCATTTACTTAGAATAAAAAGGCACGTATCTGAGTGCAGGTCCTCAGTATTACCACATCCCACAAGCCCCTCCCCAATATCTCCACTACTAAATTAAACAACACAACTCCCACTTCTTCCACATCTACCTTGCCACATCTAGGTCAGTCTCGGCTCAGTGGTAGCACTCTCACCTCTGAGTCAGAAGGTTGTGGGTTCAAGTCCCACTCCAGATACTTGAGCACATGATCCAGGCTGACACTTCAGTACAGTCACTGAGGGAGCACTGCACTGTCAGGGGTGCCATCTTTTGGATGAGACATTAAACCGAGGCCTCATCAGCCCTCTCAGGTGGGCGTAAGAGACCCCGTAGCACTATTCGAAGAAGAGCGGGGAGTTCTTCCTGGTGTCTTGGCCAATATTTATCCCTCAACCACTAAAAAGCAAATTATCTGGTCATTATCGCATCTGTTTGTAGGAGCTAGCTGTGCACAAATTGACTGTCGTGTTCCCTACATTACAACAGTGACTACTCTTCAAAAAGTATTTCATTGATTTGCAAAGCACTTTGGGACGCCCTAAGGTAATGAAAGGCGTTATACAAATGCAAGCTCTTTCTTTTTTTTACACCCTGCCACCACTCTCTTCACAACTGCCACATACAGTAACTCCCGTTCCACCACTGCCACTTCCCCACACTACCTCCGACTCTGAACACTCCTCTCGCTACCCGCTTATCTCGCCCAATCATCCCATAACCCAGGAACACATTTCCATTATCTCCCACAACTATAAATCTCTCTCCCGAATTCACACATGCCCTGAAATTCGCTCAATACTCCAAATGTCAAGACTCCCTCCCAAGTGCACAAACGTATGTGTATATATTGCTCTTCTCTCGCCAATCTCCTCTTCATTCTCGCATCTAACTCTCTTCCTACTCTTATCTCATCATACCAATCTCATTTTTCGCTCTCTGCAACCACTAACTTTCCTACTTCTTTGTCCCCTAACCTATCACCGCTCACCATAATTTAACGTGCCCTCTCACTTTGCCACCCACTCGCCACACTCTTTCCCATTTAACTCCAACCTCTCCGAACCTGCATTATTTCCTACCCCTTCTTCCCTAACTCTTTATATACCTGCTCACTGCAAGACCTAAACTCCCAACCGTTTCCCAATGCCTGCCACATTACAATTGTCACCCATGCAGAACAATGATGAGATACTTCTGGTGGTTAGCTTTGTGCGACAGGATGCTAATCAGAATACTGGGTGCGAAGAGTAGCATGCCCGATTCACAGTTAGTTAGTTTTTCTGTTCATTGAACAAGTGGAAATCAGACGAGCCATGAAGTTAGCGCACTGACCTTCACATATGATATTCTGGGCTGAGGTCAAGCTGGCAGGCAGAAGCCCAATACATAGTTCAGGAAGGCCTTGATATGTGGGTTGATTGCTGCCATCGTCCTTAGATGGGGTTCCGACTCACAGATCTTTCAAAGTATTTGGAACTGATCAATGAATCAAGCTGTTTCCATAAACTCATAACAACAACTTAGTATGAGCACAATACTGAATGCTTTGAATCCTGAAATCATTCAGTAGTGAATTTGAGGACCCTAAAAATGTGAACCACATTAGTTATGCTCAGTCTTTTATGTTACAGTCCCTTCTTTAATTCCTAATTTTCTAAGTACTCTTGGTTGCATTCCATCTAATCCTTATAAATATTCAAGTACATCACTTTTTAATGGCCATTTAATTATTAATCTATGTTCTCCACGAGTTCAGATGTTTCCCCACCCCTTCAGTTACTGTAATGAGGATACTAGCAATGTTTTCTACAGTGAAAAAAAGTAATATTTTTACCATATTAATTTCCTCACACTGTTATACTGTAAGAATAGATCATTTGCTGTAACTTGACCAAACTTAAAGTTGACCACATTGTATGTACCAGCATGCTTCGCGAGGCCAAGAGACTGGTTGCTGAGAGAACTTTTGCAAAAATAAGATGCTGCGGCTAAAGCTGTGAAGGCTGCCAGCTGACCTTCAACAGATAAGTGAACAGACCTTGAGAGTTCTGTAGGAACAGACTATTGAACTGTGGAATCACTGCAAAAACAGGAACATCTTCAGACTTTGGAATGTAACCGGCTTTGAGGCCTGCTGACGGATCATCGATAAGAAGAAGGGAAAAACAACTACGGACAATTACTCACACAATTTGGGACATGTATGCAGTGGGCGGGTTGCCAAGTTTTGGGATATAAAAGGTGCTGTAAAAAGACACTCGGGGCTGCAGTCGAGCAACTTGGTCAGTTGCCACTTAAAGAAGTATTAGTCACCACCGAACTGACCATTCGTGGGTGTTAGTACGTATGCATTTGCTTATGATCGCTTTAGCTTAAAGTAAATGAGTAGATCCGTGTGTGCTTACTTGTAATAAGTAAATGAATACGTACGGTTGTAACTTTTACTATATGTAACAGTTTGTGTGTGCTTACTTGTAACCTCTTGCTGATTTTTAAGTAAAAGAAAGTTTTCCCTGAAATCCTTTGGTTTTGTGTTGTCTGTTCCATGGGTCTGAACTTTAGAAACTAGTTAAAGGACTGGGTGAATTTAAACGTCTTACATAAACTTTATTTTAAAGGAGGACTTTTGTTCTTTAATGCTTTGTTTGGATAAATATCTAGTAGCATTTACTTTAGTTTCCAATATGAAATTGAAGAAACTGTTTTTATTAACTTGTCCACTTTGGAAAATGGCAAAAATAAACTTTTCAGATACAGATTGTTGAGAAAAACATTAGGGTATAAAAAAGATGAAATTTTGCAAATATCCCACTGTTAATTAATGATGCAGAATAATTTACAGAATTTTCACTGGACGGTTCAAGAATCCTAATTAAGCTTTCTGAACTTCATTCATTAGTTCAGTATAAAGGTGGAAGTGTAAAAACTGCAGATGTGCATTGGACATGATTTCACAGAAGGCTTAGAACATCTGTGTGAAATGAGGAAAAATAGCTTAACAATACAAAATTTACTACTAATATCTGTGTATTATGAATTTATTCTGTGTGATACAGGCTAACACATGGTTTAGATTAGGCCAATAAAATTCTGCATGCCATAGCTAAGGCTGTGTTGTAAAGATTAAGGCAGCTTTCATCAAAGGATCTGTGTGAAGAATTATGGCCTAGTTTGGAAATTACATGCTTGGTCTAGGTTACTGATATGCTGAAAAATGTATGAATGTTTACAATTATGCAAGTTTATCTTATCTTTTATTGATAAGAAATGAAGTCCTTCAGATTTCAGTGAGAATGATGTATATGTGTTACAGCATTCCCACCTACTGCTGCAATAGTATATGACACATAAGGACCACACGACAATGATCTCAGAATTGATAGGTTCAGAGAAAGTCAACTGACGTTGCTTAGAAACTCTCTCTCTTGAGATGTATAAATATGGACCAATTTCAGTAGATTGTTTGATATTCAGTGTTGAGAATTTGCCTGGATAGGAGAAGTTCACACACCCCAATAGATATGCTACTTGTGAGTTTATAGACATATAGATTTGCTTATACTTTCTGTCGATATTAATAAAACCAACAAGTTAATTGATCTCTGGCATCCGAACCTATATAATTTGAATTAACCTACTCGATTAATCTAACACCCCGCTCAGATGGTTCATATTGGGTGAGAAAGGATCAGTCCTGGTTGTGGTAGCCCCACAGCAGAATAACTGGCGGCACTCGCTGTCAAGGCTCATACATTAATAATGGTCACTAGGAGAAAATCTTGGAGGGCGATCACTTCTTGTGGAATTACACCCCAACAAGGAGTCAATGGGGGGGGGGACGGGACAATTGCCATCTGCCTACCACACCACTCATGCTGAAAAACATGGCAATAGACAGTAGAATTTATTTTTAAAAGTCCTACCACCTAAAAGTGCACCCGATTCAATTTTCAAGCAGACCTCAAAATGGGCAACCAGTGCTCCTGCTCGAAACAAGCGGGAGCCTTATTTAAATATTTAAATCAGCGTCTTATGTCAGATGGCGTATGAGGAGAGATTGGGTCGATTGGGCTTATACTCACTAGAGTTTAGAAGAATGAGAGGGGATCTCATTGAAACTTATAAAACTTATAAAATTCTAACAGGACTAGACAGACTAGATGCAGGAAGGATGTTCCCGATGGCGGGGGAGTCCAGAACCAGGGGTCACAGTCTAAGGATAAGGGGTAAGCCATTTAGGACTGAGATGAGGAGGAATTTCTTCACCCAGAGAGTGGTGAACCTGTGGAATTCTCTACCACAGAAGGCAGTAGAGGCCAATTCATTAAATATATTCAAGAAGGAGTTAGATATATTTCTTAAAACTAAAGGGATCAAGGGATATGGAGAGAAGGCAGGGACAGGGTACTGAATTTGGATGATCAGCCATGATCTCATTGAATGGCGGAGCAGGCTCGAGGGGCTGAATGGCCTACTCCTGCTCCTATCTTCTATGTTTCTATGTAAGATGCAGGACCATGACACAATTTTCAGGTACCAGTGGGCAGAGCGTGCACCCCACATGTTACTGGAGTTACAGTCATCTAATCAACGGTCCTTAAAGGATCCGCTGCAGGCCGTTCCTAAAATTAGGCAAAAATCTTATGTCACTGACTTTTGCGGGGCCAGAAGAAGCATGAATGCTCCTTATGGCCCCCAAAAATTCTTCCCACCTCTTAGTAGCCCCCCAGGGCTGCCTCCCTCTTTACACTTTAACTCTTGGCTCAGCTCCGTAGAGGAGCCATCCAAGTTCCTGCTACGCCCGATCGGCGAGCTGCCTATCAGTGTGTGTTGCGTGCTCGCAGCTCGCCAAACATATTCAAATGAGGCTCGACCATGCAAGTGTTGTGGGCCTCTCGCTAGTGCCACTGGGCAGGCGGTGCAGTCGCTCTGCCCACTACCTGTCCGACGTGCTCTATAATTGAAAATCAGCCCCAATGTCTTCAGGAGAGAGGGGGTGAAAATTTATGAGAGAAAAGTTTAGTAACAATGAAAATTCCCTTGCTGGCTAACCTATGGTGAGTTACTTTCTTATTTTGCTGGACCAAAATAAAAATAACAACATTTTACCAGCTGGTGAGTAACATCATTGAAGCAGTGCGAAAACTTAAGAAGTCGAGTACCTGAAAATCATCATTTTCTCTGATAAGCTTTGTCTTTCTGTGAGAATTGTAGGATTTTATTGTGGAATCAGGGATTTAAAAATGCCGCTCAGACATAGTAATCTTCGTACCCAAGAGTGACCTCTTGTGGCTAACCAGCAGAATTTATTTCTGTGTTGAGTTATTCCAGGGCTGTATTTTTTCTGTGTAAATTTAAAAAAAACCAGAGATAGAATTTCCAGAGTTCTCCTAATCTCCCACCGTAACGCTGGCAGGAGATTGGTGGCAACACTGGAGAAACGGCATAAATGGCCATTTACATCACTTCTCCAGAGTTTCTGCCAATTTGCCACCGGAGTTACAGCAGGAGATCAGGAGAACCCTGATGGAATTTCCAGGCAAAGTTCATTTGGTAAACCCTCATTAGTTTGTAATAATTATTAAATGAATTAATATTCCACTGAGTCTTTAAATTGCAGCATCTATTCTCCTAGGTGTTCAATATTTTTATATAGTATTTTGCTTATGGAATATCGTCTTAAATGGGCCAGAAATTCGGCTCCCTGGCTTCCCGCGGGTGCAAGGATCGCGGGCGCACCTATCTACCGTGCCTGCCGTTGACCTCTGGGCTCACGGGGACTTCAGCTCCTGGGCCTCCTGCAGCTGCCGGCGCGCAGTACTTGTGTATCCCAGGGGCGTAGTTAGTGTGATGCGTCCCCTGGGATCACGTGGGCCATGGAGAGCCAATGGCAGCAGACCATCTTTCATTCATAGATTTGACAGGAAGACCTGTCAAATCTATGAATTGAAATTGGCCCCAAAACAACACCTACATTTCAAATAAATTAAAAAAAACATCACATTTTTAAAATAACTATAAGTTAAATAAATTAACTACTTTAAACAAAAATTTAAATTTTTGAAAAAATTAAAATACTTTTTAACAGTGCTAAAAATAAACTTACCTTTCTTTAAAGTATCTAAAAAAGATAAACCTGTTGAAAATTTTTAAAATTGTAATTAATTAACCACTTACCTTGTTAAAAACGGGTCTTGCGCCTCCTTAATAAAAGCGCAGCTTCTTCCATACTTACCTTCCCGGAGAAACCTGAAAAAAAATGAAGTTCGCTGCGTGCGCGCAGCCACTCCCGCGCACGTGTTCGACTTCTGAACCCCTCCCTTCAGGGGAACGGAAGTTCCGGTTTCCCGCGCGTGCGCAGTGCATGCAGGAAACCGGCACTTCAGGTGGCCTTACGGGTGAGTACACAGTGCGTACTCACCCGGCAAGTGCCGAATTTCTGGCCCAATGGTATTCAATTAAATTTCATATAGGATCATACGCAGTCAAGACTGGAAACACCCTTTGCATTTGAGGTGATATGAATTGTGAGAGAGAGGCTTCAGCAATTTATCAACATTGTTTCAACCCCAAGGTATGTTACTGCTCTCTACCGTCTGCTCTTCTGCATAATTATAGAAATATTACAATTTCTCACCTTTTTATGTGTTTGATTTGTGGTTTTCTATTTGTCATTTTGCCAGTTAGGATGCAATGGAAGACAATGAATGGTTGGTTGTTGAACGTGTACCATATGATGAGGCCAACATTGATTTTGGGATTTATTTCACTTGCTTAGTCAGCCAGTAGTCACAAACCTACGATCCGAAAAGCCACAAACTCTCACTATCGCGCTCTCCTGGCTTTCCACTCCTTTAGCTGTTAATCTTCAAGTTCGGTCTTCCTGTACACAGTCTCAGCATCTTAGCTTTGGCCTTCCATGCTGTCTATTTTTAAATGCAACAGAATATTACAGTGTTCAACCTTGTAGTGCTTGCTTATGTCAAATGTACCTGTTAAATGTAACTTTTGAGTGTGGTGAAGTAAACATAAATTTAGTCATGGTAGCTTTGCCTATCAGGAACAATCCTTCACTTATAAGTTTTAACTTTCAAAAGTAAAATATTAACATCCTAAATTCATATAGGAAAGTCATTTATTGATTGCAAGAAGTCAAAATAAAAATAAAAAAACAAAATCCTAAGAAAATTGTACCTGAGACTGTAAAACCTAGATTAAATTGGTTAAGTGATTTATTTTCTTCATAACAGTTATTAATCTGGATCAGTCATATTAACAGACTGGTGATAGTGAAGAAGTTTATGGCTCTGTCTGTGGATAAGGTAAACTATGCTTGTTCACATATTTGTGCAATGCTGGAAAAAGTTACCTACGAAAGTGTCTATATTTTAGTGTGTAACTAAATAATAGGAAATAGTTTAGAACAGATAAGACAGACACTTCGAAGTTATCAACAATTACTTTATTGAAAAATAAGTAGAAGTTGATTAATGGCTATTGTTTCTTTCTTTTTCTCCAGACAGATAGTGTTGTTAAACTGTATTAACAGCTCAATAACATTTAGAGGAAATTAAAATTAAAAACAAAAATGCTGAAAATACACAGCAGGTTTTTTACAACAACAACAACAACAACTTGTATTTATATAGCACCTTTAATGTAGTAAAATGTCCCAAGATGCTTCACAGGAGTATTATAACACAAAAAATTTGACACCGAGCCACATAAGGAGATATTAGGGCAGGTGTCCAAAGGCTTGGTCAAAGAGGTAGGTTTTAAGGAGCGTCTTAAAGGAGGAAAGAAAGGTAGAGAGGCGGAAAGGTTTAGGCAGGGAATTCCAGAGTTTAGGGCCTTGGCAACAGAAGGCACGGCCACCAAAGGTTGAGCGATTATAATCAGGGATGCTCAAGGGGGCAAAATTAGAGGAGCGCAGATATCTCGGGGGTGGGGTGGGGGGGGGGGGGGATTGTGGGGCTGAAGGAGATTACAGAGATAGGGAGGGGCGAGGCCATGGAGGGATTTGAAAACAAGGATGAGAATTTTGAAATCGAGGCGCTGCTTAACCGGGAGCCAATATAGGTCAGCGAGCACAGGGGTGATGGGTCAACAGGACTTGGTGCGAGTTAGGACATGGGCAGCCAAGTTTTGGATGACTTCAAGTTTACGTAGGGTGGAATGTGGGAGGCCAGCCAGGAGTGCATTGGAATCATCAAATCTAGAGGTAACAAAGGCATGGATGTGGGTTTCAGCAGCAGATGAGCTAAGGCAAGGGCGGGGAAGGGCAATGCTATAGAGGTGGAAGTAGGCGGTCTTTGTTATGCTGCGGATATGTGACCGGAAGCTCATTTCAGCTTCAAATATAACACCAAGGTTGCGAACAGTGTGGTTCAGCCTCAGACGGATGTTAGGGAGAGGGATGGAGTCAGTGGATAGGGAACGGAGTTTGTGGCGGGGACTGAAAACGATGGCTTCGGTCTTCCCAATATTTAATTGGACAAAATTTCTGCTCATCCAGAACTGGATGTCGGACAGCAGTCTGACAATTTAGAGACTGTGGAGGGGTTGAAAGATGTGGTGGTGAGGTAGAACTGGGTGTTGTCAGCATACATGTGGAAACTGACGCTGTGTTTTTGGATGATGTCAGAAAAAGGTAGCATGTAGCTGAGAAATAGGAGGGGGTCAAGGATCGATCCTTGGGGGACACCAGAGGTAACGATGCGGGAGCGGGAAGAGAAGCCATTGCAGGTGATTTTCTGGCTATGATTTGATAGATAAGAATGGAACCAGGTGAGTGCAGTCCCACCCAGCTGGACGACGGTGGAGAGGCGTTGGAGAAGGATGGAGTGGTCAACCGTGTCAAAGGCTGCAGACAGGTCAAGAAGGACAAGGAGGGATAGTTTACCTTTGTCACAGTCACAAGGAAAGGGAGATTTTTAGTATCTGAGAAGAGGAAAAAATAGAAAGAAATTCAATCCAATTTAAACGATTGGAACATTCTAATAGATTATTTGAAAAAATTAATCCTCTGACAAATAATCTACACCAAGTCTGACTAGGCTGTGAAAAAATACAGCTATATGTATACAATATTTCTGGGGAAGAGTGACCCCAGTGAGTAATACAACATTTTGGAACATCTGTCTGTAAATTAAAGCTTTCATGTCCATCATGGATCACAATCAACAAAATAGTCGCTCATCAAAGAAGTGCATGTTTTGCAAGGTGTAGCCGTCGGCGCAGACTCCATGGATTTTTAGATTATGAACATATACCCTTATTAATAACTGTACAGGCTGTTTGGGGGGAAGCAGTGGAAAACCACTCAAGCTGAAGGTGGCTGACGTAACCAGGTCGCATTCGTATGGTAACAAACTGTCCTTGGGAACAATGGCCCGAGAGGCCCACTCCCAAGTCATGAATAACGAGGCTGGCGACTCATTGTTTCTGGAGAAGATGAGCTTGTTAAGTTAATTGGCTGGGAGATCGAAACGAGATCTAAACCATCCAAACCTGGGAGGAAGCCTGGAAACCATTTCCCTGAGGCCATGTGTCCATTAAAACCACAGACAGTGGTCTGTGTATTGGAGGGGTATATCAGAGAGCCGTTTGGATAGCTCTCTCTCTCTCTCTCCTGCCCTCCACACAATGGAACATCAAGAGGAGCTGAGCCTTGCTCTTCCAACCGAGACGGACTTCAACTCAGACTGGGATTCGCATGCCGCAAGGCCGGTACGAAACCAGGTAGCCGAGACGGACGGGAGGAAGCTACAAGCAAGATCAAGGGCAATCTAGGTGAGCATTGCCAAGCCTACACACCCACAAGATCACTTAGCTGTGTGAGGGGGTGCCTGTATCTTCCTACCAAACCAGAGGGGGTTTAGCGTTGGAAGGGTCCTGTGATAGTTTAGTTCACGGGAGGGTGTTTTTAGGCCATGGTAAGTCAGCACGGCAGGGGCATGTTGGACAAGTCAGGGTTGTACTGTTTTAAACTGTACTGTAGTGTTCACACCGCTCGTACTGTATGCGAGTGGAGTGGTTTTGTCAACCTTAATAAACACTGTACGGGTGAGCCCGAAAACGCTGTCCGTGTTCAAATCTGTCCTCAGTAATCCCTATCGTCCAGAACTTGTAGTAAGGGGGTTTGCGTGCTCGCTACGGGCGGGGCGAAACCACTTATAATAATTGGCGATTGTGGCAGGGTCCATAGGAAATTGGCCACCGCAAAAACCGGTTACAGAATTGGTGACTGCGGCAGGACGATAGGTTGTGGATTAGATATGGACAGTTTGGAGGGCAAGAGATCCGGAATGGAGGACAGAATTTCCTCCTACATGTTTAAAAAGGTTAACGTATCCCAGCAAGGGTGCTGGAGATGTTGCGCTCTGAGAGTCCCCAGGATAGGGCCACAGAGTGGACAGGGAGCAAGGAGCACAGGAAGTCCAAAGAGAAGGCGATTTGGCTCCTGTGCTTCCAAAAGCAAGTTCAACTGCTCCGGGAGCAGGTTCAAAAGCTCAGAAACGAGCTGAAGGAGTCTGAAGACAAGTCAGATGCAAGGGGATAGTCGGGAGTAGACTAGTGGAGGAGTTGCGCGAGGAAAGACAGGAAAGACGCGCACAGGAAGAGACCTCCCGTAATATGGGGGAATACCTGCGGTGCTAGTTTACAGAGGCCAGGTTAAATGAGCAGGCCTTACGGGAGGAGAACGCAAGATTAACAACGAGAGCTGACAGTTTGGAGGGTTAGCTTAGGGTCATTAAAATAGCTCATAAGGTAGCTAGAAGTAGGGGCTATGAAGACTCTGATCACGGTCCCTGCGAAGAAAGGATTAAAAAATTGACCCAAGCCTTGTCTGGGGCCAGAGGTATGGTCTGTTTAATGGCACCAGGGGAAACCCGGGTGGAGTGGGACGAGGAGGGTCAGGAAGCAGAGGATAAGGTTCAGGACAGGGAAGTCCCATCGGCGCCAGAAGCGCCACCGAGACCAATGTATCCTCTGTGGCAGCAAAAGTACGGTCCACCCACACCAAACGGTGACCAGGGCCCGCTGCAGAGCGATTACGTGGTCCCATTCACCATCCCATAGTTGCAAGCCATGGTAGCAGAGTTGTCCAAACTAAAACAGGATGGGGACCCCTCAGTTCACTTTATGGAGGTTGAACAGGTAGGGGGGATCAATGGGTGTAGCGAGGACGAGACCCACAGGCTGATGCTGCTCACCCTTGACTGGAAACTGTATCAGAGCCTGTCCGCAGCCACAAAAGCGGGGCGAGGCACCACAGGGGGGTTGAAAGAGGAGATCCTGAGAGCCATGAGGCATACCCAGGGTAGTCCGTTCTCACAAGTGGAACAGACTCTACAGTTAGCCGGCGAGGCACCAGCTGCATTTGCGGACAGGCTATGGCCGGTGTACGCAAAGGCAACTCGAGGTGCGCCAGACTGATAGGGGTCCCCAGAAATCACTGGCTCAGGACCCTGGTAGCAAACAGCCTGCCACGGATTAAAGCCAAGGCAGGGTTTGACTCCGAGGACCTCGCGAACACGGAGGCAGGCGTACTCCGGAAATTGGGCTTAGCTTTTAAGGCCGGTTCCGGGGAGGAGGTCAAACACAAGGGGAGGGTACATGAGATGAAGGCCAGTAAGGGGGATAGGAAGAAATGGCGTCAGGAAGGGGGTAACACCGACGAGTCTAAGACTTGTTTCAAGTGTGGGAAGACGGGACACTGGAGGCGGGATTGCACGGCCCAAAACGTGAGGTTAGGCCAAGGGGGTCCTCCTGTGCGAAAACCCCAGGTCACTGAGGCGAAGGAGGCGACCAATGAACCGTTTGATGTTCTGGTGGCCGCCCTTCGCACGGTGCTGGGGAAGGACAAAGGAAGGCTAGACGCTGCTGTGAGCAGCATAACGCCGACCGCACCCGCATGTCCCCCTTCACTCTGACTAGAACGCACCCAGCCTGAGTACCTGTGCCCGCTCACATATGATGAGTGGGACAGGCCCTGTGTTAAGATAGGGGTGGAGACGGTGCAGGGGAGATATTTGGTGGACACCGGAGCTTCCAGCACGGTGGTCCATTCGAAGGACCCGACCAATTCACCCTGGTCTAAGAAGGTCCCATTTAGCCTAATGGGATTCACAGGGAACGAGCAGGCGGGGGCAATGTCCAAACCCCTGAGAATAGAGCACGTGGAAGTGCGTGCTATTGAAATGGGAGCAACCAGGGTGGGGAGTCCTCGGGGCTGATTTCATGTTAGCCAACCGGGTCATTGTGGACCTGAGGAATCACTGCCTGTGGGGGGCAGTGGTCTCGGACAAGACAGAGGAGGTGATAGTGATCCCCAGAGATAAGGGAGGAGGGGGTAGTGTATGCACCATGAAACCCAAAGGGAGTTACAACCTGGAACAGTTGGTTAGTAGTGCCCCAGCCCAGTACCAGGCGAATGTACGGGACAACCTCGCCGCATTCGCCACCCATAAACACGATTGTGGCAGGGTGACCGGGTTAGAGGTCCGGGTGCAAGGGGACCCCATGTCACGGCCACAAAAGCAGTATAGTTTCCCCTGGGAGGCAGAAGCTGACTTGGAGACGGCACTGGGGTCCCTGGTAAAACAGGGGGTGTTGAGACTAATAGCCACCCACGTGAACTCACCACTCTGGCCGGTGAAGAAACCCGACCAGTCGTGGAGAGCCACCGTGGACTATCGGGTCCTCAATAAGAACATCCCAGCTTGCGCGCCCACAGTCGCAGCTGTCGCCGAACTGATAGGGAGCATTCCAGCAACCGCAACCACATTCACGGTGCTGGATATCTCCAACGGGTTTTGGTCGATTCCCCTCAGACGGGAAGACCAATACAAGTTTGCATTCACTTTTAAAGGGCAGCAGTATACATGGACATGCCTTCCCCAGGGGTTCCACAACAGCCCCTCCATATTCCACCAATGCATGGCGGACACATTAAAAGGCTTCAGCCGACCCCACCAGTTAATCCAGTACGTGGACGACCTGCTTTTGTTCTTCGCAGAGGGGGAGAACCACGGGCCACTGCTGGACGAGCTGCTAAAGCTGTTGCAGGAGGCGGGGTTCAAGGTCAACCCCAAGAAAGCCCAGATCGGCCAGGAGGAAGTCAAATTCCTCAGGCTGACCATAAGGGCTGGTGAAAGGGCCATAGACGAGGCTAGGAGGAAGGCAGTACAGGAGCTACCAGCCCCCGAGAATGTGACCGGGGTAAGGTCTTTTCTGGGACTCACAGAGTACTGCCGGGACTTCATAGAGTGTTACGCAGCCATGGCAGCCCCTCCGCTTCGGCTCCTCCGCAAGGGAGTCGAGTGGGAGTGGGATCAGAACTGCCAGGAAGCGTTCACTCGCCTCAAAGGGGATTTGCAGACGGCACCCACATTGGGAGCCATTAACGGTGGGGAAGAATTCTTCTTAGAGGTAGCAGCCAGTGGGGATAGATTGAGCACGGTGTTGCTCCAGGAGCGACACGGCAAGCTACGGCCCGTGGTATACTCATCTAGGGTTCTCACCGAGGTAGAACGGGAATATTCCAACTGCGAGAGGCACCTCCTAGCCACGCATTGGGCCATAAAGCGCTCTCAGCTTTTTACGGGTTCATCCCCAATAGTTCTCTTGACCCACCACACACCCACTCAGATGCTGTTGGACGGGAGAATCAAAGATGGGACGGTGAGCAGTGCCCGCATTGCTCACTGGACATTACTGCTCTCACAGTTGAACTTGAGAGTGCAGGGGTTGACCGAGCCAAAGCTAGCAGCCAACATGATTTACCCAGGGACGGCCCACACGTGTACGGTAGAAGGGGTGTGGGATGTAGATGAAGGATTCCGGGCCGGGATACACCCGAGGGGCCGATACATCTATAGAGATGGGTTCAGTTCGGTCGTGAAGGGGGAGCGTCTCACCGGGTGCGGAATCTATGACCCTACGGCTAAAATAGCGAAGGCCATTAAACTCCCCAACACCCTGAGCGCTCAGCACACTGAACTGGCGGCGGTGGCATACGTGGTCACCCACCCCGATGAGTTCCCCACCCCCTACACCATTTGCTCGGACTCTATGTTCACGTGCAACTCATGCACGGAATACTTGGCAATCTGGGCCAGGCGCGGATTCAAGTCCGCAAATAGGAAGCCCCTAGCAACAGCACCACTGCTAGGTAAAATTTTGGAGGCCACAGGCACCTGGGGAGATCACCATATTCACAAAGTTAAAGCCCATTCAAAGACAGAGCCCAAGTGGGAGGGCAACCAAAAGGCAGATGAGCTGGCCAAACAGGGTGTAAAGGAATAGCCATATTTCAGAAAAATACACCATCCTATGAAAGAATTTTGATTATTAAAACATGACAAACTGGGTGTAAAAATCTGGAAGCCTTAACAAGCTAAAGCTGTAAATATAGGCTTCTGAGATAAGATGAGTCGTTAACACAAAGCTGTAAACACCATACAAGCTTTTGAAATGGGAATCAGTTGTTGACACAGAAACAATGGCCCTGTTGAAGCAGCAGGGTTGGAGCTTCCAAGAAGTCTGCAGTTTGGAAAGAACACAATAGCTATACCCAGTTTAAAGTGTTATAAACTAACACTTTGAACAGAAACACAGAACATTAAAGAACCATATGCCTTCATAAATATAATATCAAATGAAACAGGAGACATAATTCTTGGTACAACCAATTGAAGTAGCTAGGGGGACAAAGAGATACCCGGTTGAAGTGTTCCACATTGTGTTTGTATTGAACTTGGAACAGTTAGGAGACACGACGTCTGCTTATAACCAGCTGAGGTGATTTAAGAATTGAATAGAAGACCTTCGTAAAAATGGCATCAAATAGATACATCAGTTATAACCGTTTTTTATGATAAGTTTCGAACACCTACACAGCAGTCACAAGTCTGCAAGCTAACAGCTGAACTGACAGTAAGAATAGAAAGAAGTCAACAGAAATATAACTGGAGATAATTAGCTTACATCAGCAGAAAACTTCAAAGGATATACCACTGAGAAAGGGTATAAAAGATTGGACTTTCAAATAGAAAGACAGAATTTGCTGGAAGGGGCAAGCGATTCTCAACTTCAGAGGCAAGCTCTGTAAGTTTTCAACTCTTTGAGTCTCGGGTAATCAAAGGTATTTGATTTTGGTGGATATTCTGGATTAAGAATAAGTAGAAATATAAAAATGTAACGAAGTTAAGATTTGAGAATAAGGATCTCCGAGAATAAGAAGTGTAAGCTATTTGTTTTTAGAACTGTTAATGTTGCGACTGAATCACCAACTGTTAACTACATGTCGGTTCTTTAATAAATCTATATATTTTTAGAATTGTCTCACATAGAACTTCTGTATCAAACTCGCAAACTCAATCTCTGTACGCTCTTTGGTGAGGAGTTGCAGAATTCTGGGGGAGTTTTCCGGACCCTCATAATATCCGGAAGGTTACAGTCTAGTTAAACTTATTAAAAGTGCTATCTGGAAGACGGTAACATCTTCAAGTCGTTCCTTTCCTTTAGGGAGAGATAGTCTGGACCTTTAGACCCAATTAAGCGTCTTATAGGATTCGGCTATCTCTAACTTTAGTTGAAGGTGAACGTCTGGGGAATACGCCTGATCTGAGGTAGCCCGAAAAGGGCTAGGACTAGTAATTATCCCTTCAAGGGGGCCAGGGAAGGAGTATTCTGGGATCCATACAAAGCAGGTCTGGTAGCCGCAATCCGGGACAAGGGAGGCACACAGGGGGTAGCTTTGGCCCCAGACTTAAAGCAGGTCCAAGCCCAGGATCCCATCCTTAAGGCCGTCCTGGTAAAGAGAGAGAATGGGGTGTCCATAGAAGGTCCGTTCGGGGCAGCAGACATTAGTATCAAAGAGGGAATGCTTTTCAAAGGGGATCGGTGGGTAGTCCCAGCGCAGCACCGAGAGGAGTTCCTCCAGTTGGCCCATGGGGGCCTGGGAGCGGGACATCCAGGGCCGGAAACTACCTGGCAAAGGGTAGAGGAGGCAGGGTGGTGGCCTCAGCTCAGGGAGGATGTCCGAGTTTTCTGTGCGCACTGTTTGGTGTGCGCAGCCAATAACCCCGATCCGCAGCACAGGAAAGCCCCCATAGGACACACCAGGAGGGTAGAGGGGCCGTGGCGGTCCCTGCAGGTCGATTTCATCGGACCACTACCTACCACTAAAGCAGGCAACAAGTACTGTTTAGTCCTGGTGGACGTATTTTCCAAGTGGGTGGAAGCCTTCCCCTGCCGAGCAGCCACGGCACTAGCAACAGCTAGAATCCTGGTGAGGGAAGTGTTCTCCCGGTGGGGGCTGCCACAGGTCGTGGAGTCCGACCAAGGGAGCCATTTCACGGGGCAGGTGATGCAGGCCACCTTAAAACTCTTGAGAATACAAGGGAAGTGGCATGTGGCTCACAACTCCCAGTCATTGGGGATTGTGGAGCGCATGAACCGGACACTGAAAGAAAGACTGAGGAAGGAGATAAGCCCGTTCCCGCAGAGATGGGATGAGGTCTTGCCTCTAGTCTGGGCCAGCCCCTCCAGAAGCACAGGGTACTCCCCACACGAGCTTATGACCGGGAGGATTATGCGCACCCCAACCCATGTGTTGGCGCCGGTCCTCACCGAAGCGCAGGTCAGGGAGGTAAACCGGGACAGGTTTGTCCAGAATCTGTACGAGACATTGAAACGGATTCACTGGCAGGCAGCCAGTAACCTGGGGAGCCAGCACCAGAAAAATCGGCTGCTGTTAGAACCCCAGAGAACCCACGAGTGGGAGATGGGAGACCAGGTAATGGTCCGTAATTACGCCTGAGTAGGGGCGTTCGAGCGCTGTACATGGGGCCTTATAATATCGTGGATAAAGCGAGCACCATGGTATATGCAGTAAAACTCCCGAAACGCACAAAATGGTTTCATGTAAACCAGTGCAAGTTGTTTAACCCCGAGGAGGGGAAAACAAAGGCCAAGAGGCACCAGGGCACAGTCATGAGCCTGGTGAACGCGGGTCTTCCTCCCCTGGTGTGGGACGATGATGACCCGGAGGACGGGGCGGTAAGGAGGAGCAGTCGGGTCCCACGGCCTAGGGTGCCGTGGACGCCTCCCTACTCGCCGACCGCGAGCTGCAAGAGGCCCCGACGGGAGAGGTCTTAAATGGGGCGCTCGTTAATGCGGCAGGGAACACTGTAAATATTTTGTAAATAACCAAAACCAGATCCGTGCAGGAAAACCCTCTCACAGAACGGAACTGTTTTGCTTTTGTTTTGGCAGGGAACCAAAGGAGATCGGAGGAACAAGGGGATATGGCCAACAAATTTATCGTACTTCTATTCCTAATGATGATCGGGACTGGCAGCATGGAAAGAGGAGACACCGAGGTGTCCTTCCTCTACGGCTGCACAGGAGGGAACGGGCCTACCGTGACACAGGGGGGTAGGACAGGGGACACGGCGGAATGGCCACTTACTTCCACGAGGGAAGGTGGCCAGGGTGGCTGGGATCGAACTCGACTCGGTACTCCGGCAGCGAGGGTTTCACGTATGGAGAAGCTTCCATACCTGTCCCAAACTGCAGGTCACAACCACACGGGTTAGGGTGACCGAGGGGAAAGGTGTCTGTCTAAGATGTGAGGGACACATTCCCTTGGGACGGTGGTGGTGGTTAAGGAAGTTGGGCCAGGCCAAGGGTAACTGATCCGCAGACTGGGAGAAACTGGGGGACGATACGTACCGACAGATTACAGGGGCGAGGGGGGGAGTAGAAGTGTGCTGGAACAAATGGTGGAAAGAGGAACAGGGAATTTACGTGTGTATGTGGGGGTTGGAACGGGTCTGCCCGGCGGGTGTGTCGATCGCCTTCTTGCAGCGATGGCAGGATTCCGGGGCCGGGATCGGATGGGATCAGAGTGTGGACTCCTGCGTGATCCCAGACCCTCCCAACACAGTAAATTCCACGGAACTGGTAGCACACGAGAGGAAGCCCCTGCCCACAGTCCCACCGGTACAGGAAACACAGATTAGTTGCCCCGCCACCACACCGGTTAGTGTTAGTCCCGACCGGCAAGATCTTGTACCAAGACGTTCACTACGAAGGCGCGTCGGTCATTCTAAATTTAACCCGGGTACAGCTGCCCTGGTGGTGTCTGGTAGGAACGGAAAAATTATATGAGGCCCTGTTGAAGGAAATGTTCCGACAATTTTATGAATTAAGTTACGGGGACATGAATCGGGAAAGTCTGTACGATTTAACTGTAAACCATCGCGTTGGTTCGGGGAGATATAGACGGGGGGTATTTAATGAAGCGGCTACAGCCTTCAGCACGGGCACGTCCATTATCAACAGTATGGACGATGCACAGCTGCAGATGCAGGTCAACACTCTAAGGGATCAGCTGCGAAATATACTGGGGGAGGGTAACGAGCTAGAGGGGTCAGTGTTACGGGAAGATCAGGCTATGACTATACATTTAAAGGAAGTCATAGCCGAGCTGGAGGCACACGCTCAGACGATCAATAGTTTGATCAGGGAGGATCAGAATGCCTTGGCGCAGGCAGCGAAAAACGATGCGTGTGTGTTGTACGGTGCGTGGCTGCTGAACGAAGGCCGCAGTAATTTGGAGGACCTACAGCAAGGTCGCGTCCCTTCGTGGGTCAGCAACCGGCACCTCACTGCGCTCAGCCCGTATGAAAATTTAATGAGCCCGTGCCAACTCCGACTGGCCTCAGAGGCATACCCGGTCCCAGTTGACTGTGACCAGTCCAACCACACTGTAATGGGGATTGTACTCCGGATGCCGGTAATGGGCGGGTCACCGCGGCCAGCGCTGGTATACTATGTAGAGAATATTGGCGTCCTAAGGGATGGGGTGCACGTGCGACATCATGGGGCCCCACCATTTGTTGTAAAGTGGGAGCACGCCATGACCGGCACTGACCTCAATGGATGCCAGAGCAGGGGTGCGCACGTGGTGTTATGTCCCCAGCATTTGAATGCGTTTAATCGGCCGGTGTGCGGGTTTGAATCAGAGGGTGCGGAGCCCATTAATTGCACCATGGAGGTGATGGCCCAAAGCCACGTTCCACCCCAGGTAGCATATGCGGGCAGAGGGACGTACTGCGTCACAACAAGCGTGGACCAGTACTGGGTGCACAACGACACTTGGTGCCCGGTCACCGATAAGACTTTCTGCTTCAAAGCCCACACAGAAGTTCAGGTGGCTCAAGAGCGCATCATTCCCATTCCAGAGCCCACCGCGGTGCACCTCATGGTGAATGATACAATACAAGACCTGCAACAATACCTAACACGGTTCGGGTATGAAATTCCTCCTCTGCCCGAACACCTCACAAAATTAATAAAGGAAGTTGAACTCTCCCAAAAGCATTTCTACACCCTCGAGCAACGGAACAGGGAAACGGGGAATGAGATAAAAGAACTGGTTTCTCCGCCATGGTGGGACATCGGTCTGAATATCAAGATTCCCCCATGGATTCGTGTGATTTCTCATGTGATTGTAGTAGTTCAACGTGTGTTAGTGTTTTACCTTCTCCGATTGTCATGCAGAAAGCGAAGTAAAACACTCCGAAACCAGTGGCAAACTTTGATTAAAGAATAGCCCGGAGTTGACTGTCTGTTTGTATATATACCTGTAACTGTGATGTGATTTGTTGTATAAAGTGTGAGATACAGGACCCTGGGGTAGTATTTGATGTACGGTTTGGTTGGGATATACAGTGCGCCTCCCGCAGCGGAAGACGACAGAACTTTTGATGATATTTCTGTTTGGGAAAAGTTGAAATATCAAAGGGGGGCCTGTAGCCGTCGGTGCAGACTCCATGGATTTCTTTAGATTATGAACATATACCCTTATTAAAAACTGGACAGGCTGTTTGGGGGGAAGCAGTGGAAAACCATTCAAGCTGAAGGTGGTTGATGTAACCAGATTGCATTCGTATGGTAACAAACTGTCCTTGGGAACAATGGCCCGAGAGGCCCACTCCCAAGTCATGAATAACGAGGCTGGCGACTCATTGTTTCTGGAGAAGATGAGCTCGTTAAGTTAATTGGCTGGGAGATCGAAACGAGATCTAAACCATCCAGACCTGGGAGGAAGCCTGGAAACCATTTCCCTGAGGCCGTGTGTCCATTAAAACCACAGACAGCGGTCTGTGTATTGGAGGGGTATATCAGAGAACAGTTTGGATAGGTCTCTCTCTCTCTCTCTCCTGCCCTCCACACAACGGAACGTCAAGAGGAGCTGAGCCTTGCTCTTACAACCGAGATGGACTTCAACTCAGACTGGGATTCACATGCCACAAGGCCGGTACGGAACCAGGTAGCCGAGACGGACGGGAGGAAGCTACAAGCAAGATCAAGGGTAATCTAGGTGAGCATTGCCAAGCCTACACACCCACAAGATCACTTAGCTGTGTGAGGGGGTGCCTGTATCTTCCTACCAAACCAGAGGGGGTTTAGCTTTGGAAGGGTCCTGTGATAGTTTAGTTCACGGGAGGGTGTTTTTAGGCCGTGGTAAGTCAGCACGGCAGGGGCTTGTTGGACAAGTCAGGGTTGTACTGTTTTAAACTGTACTGTTGTGTTCACACCGCTCGTACTGTATGCGAGTGGAGTGGTTTTGTCAACCACTGTACAGGTGAGCCCGAAAACGCTGTCCGTGTTCCAATCTGTCCTCAGTAATCCCTATCGTCCAGAACTTGTAGTAAGGGGGTTTGCGTGCTCGCTATGGGCAGGGCGAAACCACTTACAATAATTGCCGATTGCGGCAAGGCCCATAGGAAATTGGCCACCGCAAAAACCGGTTACAAAGGAAAGTATCAAATTCATGGATAAATCTTTTGCAAAGTTACAAATACAGATTGCACTTTTTCATGTCAACAACTGGGTATTGCATCAACATTGAAAAGCTGAGATAATGGCGATTGCTAAAGGAAGATCACGACTGGACATCAAGATTACAATGGATCATTGGTTAAAAAATGCTGGGTGAGTGATGATGGTGATGATGAATTACACTTCTTTCTACCCTTTGAGCTTTACTTATTTATTGCCTTTTTCGTTATGTAATTCTAGGTCAATTAGAATTTCACTAAAATAGCCTTTCTCTGAAAGACTGGTTATATTTTTTGAGCTTGACCTGCACATTAGCAGGGCAGGAACAAATAGCCCATATTTAAAGAGACATAAATAAAATTCAAAACTCAACAAAATCAAATACGACATGTGAACCCGTGGTGGATTATGCCCAGCGAGCTCTAATAATTAATTAGATATGCTGGCCTGTAATTTCCTCTTCGGGGAGGAGTTTCGGTGGACGGTCCTTCAGCCTGTCCCTTCATGTTCGCCCCAGCCCCAGCCAACTTTCTGGGGTTGGGAATCATTAGAGCTGCACAGCATGCTCCCGGTGAGAATCCTGCTGTCTTCACACTGAGCACACCCTCCATCGTGTTGTGTGGCACTAGATTCAGGGATAGATTCAGAACAGATCTAGCAGCTCAAAACTAAGCATCCATGAGGCGTTCTGGGCCATCAGCAGCAGCAGAATTGTATTCCACCACAACCTGTAACCTCATGGCCTGGCATATCCCTCACTCTACCATTACCATCACGCTAGGGGACCAACCCTGGTTCAATCAGGAGTGTAGAAGAGCATGCTGGGAGCAGCACCAGGCGTACCTAAAAATGAGGTGCCGACCTGGTGAATCTACAATGTAGGACTACATCCATGCTAAACAGCGGAAGCAGTATGCTATAGACAGGGCTAAGCGATCCCACAACTAACGGATTAAATCAAAGCTCTGCAGTCTTGTCACATCCAGTCATGAATGATGGTGGACAATTAAACAACTAACGGGAGGAGGAGGCTCCATGAATATCCCCATCCTCAATGATTGCAGAGATCAGCACACGAGTGCAAAAGACAAGGCTGAAGCGTTTGCAACCATCTTCAGCCAGAAGTGCTGAGTGGTTGATCCATCTCAGCCTTCTCCTGAGGTCCCCACCATCACAGAAGCCAGTCTTCAGCCAATTCGATTCACTCCATGTGCTATAAAGAAACGGCTGAGAGCACTGGATACAGCAAAGGCTATGGGCCCCGACAACATCCCAGCTGTCGTGCTAAAGACTTGTGCTCCAGAACTAGCCGTGCATCTAGCCAAGCTGCTCCAGTACAGCTACAACACTGGCATCTACCCGACAATGTGGAAAACTGCCCAGGTATGTCCTGTCCACAAAAAGCAGGACAAATCCGATCGGCCAATTACTGTCCTATCAGTCTACTTTCAAGCATCAGCAAAGTGATGGAAGGTGTCGTCAACAGTGCTATCAAGCGGCACTTACTCACCAATAACCTGCTCACCGATGCTCAGTTTGTGTTCTGCCAGGACCAATCAGCTCCAGACCTCATTATAGCCTTGGACCAAACATGGACGAAAGAGCTGAATACAAGAGGTGAGATGAGAGTGACTGCTCTTTACACCAAGGCTACATTTGATCAAGTGTGGCATCAAGGAGCCTGAGTAAAATTGAAGTCAATGGGAATCAGGGGGAAAATTCTCCACTGGCTGGAGTCATACCTAGCACAAAGGAAGATGGTTGTGGTTGTTGGCGTCCAATCATCTCAGCCCCAGGACATCGCTGCAGGAGTTCCTCAGGGCAGTGTCTTAGGCCCAATCATCTTCAGCTGCTTCATCAATGAACATCCCTCCATCATAAGGTCAGAAGTGGGAATGTTCGCTGATGATTGCACAGTGTTCAGTTCCATTCGCAACTCCTCAGATAATGAACCAGTCCATGTCCACATGCAGCAAGAGCTGGACAACATTCAGGCTTGGGCTGATAAGTGGCAAGTAACATTTGCCAGGCAATGACTATCTCCAACAAGAGGAAGTCTAACCACTGCACCTTGACATTCAATGGCATTACCATTGTCGAATCCCCACCATCAACATTCTGGGGGTCACCATTGACCCCAAACTTAACTGGGGCTCAAATACTGTGGCTACAAGAGCAGGTCAGAGGCTAGGTATTCGGGGGTGAGTGTCTCACCTCCTGACTCCCCAAAGCCTTTCCACCATCTACAAGTCACAAGCCCGGAGTGTGATGGAATGCTCTCCACTTGCCTGGAGGAGTGCAGCTCCAACAACACACAAGAAACTCGACACCATCCAGGACAAAGCAGCCCGCTTGATTGGCACCCCATCCACCACCTGAAACATTCACTCCCTCCACCACCGATGTACCGTGGCTGCAGTGTGTACTATCTACAAGATGCACTGCAGCAAGTTGCCAAGGCTTCTTCAACAGCACCTCCCAAACCCACGACCTCTTCCACCTAGAAGGACAAGGGCAGCAGGCGCATGGGAACAGCACCACCTCCAAGTTCCCCTCCAAGTCACACACCATCCTGACTTAGAAATATATCACTGTTCCTTCAAATCCTGGAACTCCCTACCTAAAAGCACTGTGGGAGTATCTTCACCACACGGACTGCAGCGGTTCAAGAAGGCGCTCACCACCACCTTCTTAAGGGCAATTAGTGATGGGCGATAAATGCTGGCTTTACCAACAACGTCCACATCTAGTGAATGAATATTAAAAAAAAAGGAAGGAGCCTGCCAGCGCCAGCCAGGAAATTCTGACGGTGCAGCCGAAGATCCGATGAGAGAATTAAAGGGGCAGAAGATCTCTGAAGGTCACGGCTGGGGTGGACATGAATGACTGGGTAGAAGTATCCAAAGATCGTAACAAGACCTCCCACTGAAGGCCTCGGATGAGATCGACACCTTTAATAGGTAAGCCTCTGGGGCCTTCTGGAAGACGCTTCAGGGCACTCTTCCTCCATTTGGGCATTTTACAGCATTTCCCGCAGCCTGCCTCTACCTTCAGCTTAGCGGCCCCAGGAAGTGGTGGTGAGTGGGGAAATCCGCCGGAACCCCAAGCCCCACACTACTGTAAGGGGTTTTCTCCGACACACACAGTTCTTGGACGTCTGGATTTATAAGAACAAAATACACACGGCACAGGGTTTTGGCTCAACCTTTGATTCGTTCATTTATTGAACACACACACACACAATTACTTCCCCGGTAAAAATCTCTACAATTTATATCAGGCTAACAACCCCAAAATACAAACCCCTACGCAAGGGTCATTTGCATCAACACAATATGACACAGTTAAACCCGTCTGCGATTTGACTGTTACATATAAAGTTACCCCGACTCAATCACAAGACCCTTATTGTGATCTGACTGAAACTCACAAACTTACTCAGACTCAATCATAAAAGCCCCCTCTATGATTTGACTGAAACATACAATCACCACTCCTGATTGGCTGTCTTTTGGAGTTGATTGTAGGCCCGAATCTTTCTCTTCACTGTTCTGCCATCGGCTTCCCCCACACTGTCTTCGAAGTGATCTGACTTTAAACCAAAACCAACTTGCAGTATTTCCTGGCCCCCTCCTGAGCATGCGATGGCCATATCAAAATGTGTGAATTGTCTCCAGCAGAGAACTCTTGATGGCTAATGTCTCTCGTATTGTTCATTGATTAGAGATTCCTTTCTGACAATGCAACTTCCCAAAGTGACTGCATATGCGAAGTTGTTGGTTTCTGTTAGCATTCGTATTCAAAAGGTTCAAGGCCCGGCCCATTGCCTAGGCCTGCACTGAAACTAGTTATTTGGGGGCCATGGACTAAGGTGGACAATGTAACCCCTTAAGGTACATGAATATGCGGATATTCTTGTTCTGACTTTAGTTCGTAATTTCAGCTGCAATGTTTGAATTAACCCTTTATTGCCGAGCCCTTTTTGCGGGCTCTGCAGTTCTGGGTTTTTATATTTCACAGTCCAATATTTTTACCATGGTGGGGGGGGGGGAGGAATCGATCCTACATCTCCCCCCTTTAATATCTCTTACATTAGAGATATTACTTCCGTCCATTCTTCTGCCGTGGAGGGTGCATTGTCGGTCCCAGCCAAATCTCACATTTTTTACACAATCTATACATTTGATTCTATAATCCCAAATCCCCTTTATACAGTCTTTCCTGCTTTTCCCTTTTTACCCTTCGTTTCATTTTACACGATAACCTGAACAGATACAACTACATAATTAATTGTACAATTAGCAATACATGTGAGGCAATTCTGATCCAGGGAGGAATTTCAATATTAAACCCAATGTCCCACCAAGGTGGGGCGGTCATTTCCCTGATCTGATCTCCTCTCGCGTTTCTCTGTTTTCCTGCTGGAGAGTGCAGTAATGTTTCTGGGAAAGCTCCACTTCCTTTACCAGTTTTGTCAAATGCTCAGGTAATGGCGGGATATCATACCCAAAATGTGATATATAATCTTGGAGGTTTGGTAAAATACCACCCACTGTGAGATTTACTGAGGTGTGATCTGAAATAGGGATTATCCTTTTCTGCGCCACTTGAACCTCTATCAGGGGTTTAAAACAAAAGGTCGAGTCGTAAATTGGACACCAGGTATCATTGTGTACCCTATACTGATTCGCACTGGTGGTGACACAGTAGGTTCCATTCCCCTCATAAGCAACCTGGGGCGGGATGTGCCTCTGAGCCATCACTTCCATGGTACAGTTGATCGGTTGTGCGCTTTCAGATTCAAAACCACATACCGGTCGGTCGAACACATTCAAGTGATGTGGGCACAATACTATGTGGGCACAACACTACATGTGCACCCCTTTCCTGACATCCCTTCAGATCCGTGCCGGTCATGGAGTTCCCCCACTTAGCCACATATGGAGGTGCCCCATGATGCCGCACATATACCCCATTTCGGATAACACCAACATTTTCCACCCGATATACCGGCACTGGCCGTTGTGACTGACCCATCACTGGCATCTTGAGAACTATTCCCATTATGTCTTGGTTGTACTGATCACAAACGATTGGGACTGGGTACGCTTCGGAGGCCAACCGTAGCTGGCACGGGTTCATGAGATTGTCATAAGTGCTCAAGGCTCTTAGGTGTCTGTTGTCAATCCATGATGGTATACGACCTTGCTCCAGATCCTCTAAATTACTACGCCCCTCGTTTAATAACCAGGCACCGTACATAACACATGCATCATTTTGCGTGGCCCAGTCCGACGCATTCCGGTCCTTCTTTATTAAGTTGTTTATGGCTGGGCGTGAGTTTCCAGCTCAGCTATCAATTCTTTTAGGTGAATAGTCACTACTTGGTCTTCTTGTAATTCCTGTCCCTCAATCTCATTACCCTCCCCCAGTATCCTCTTTAGCTGATCCCGTAAGGTATTGACCTGCATTTGCAGCTGGGCATCATCTATGCTATTGACCAGTGACGTCCCCGTATTAAACACCGTGGCTGTGTCATTGATCAATCCCCTCTTCCGTCTCCCCAAACCGGTGTGACTGTTGTCAGCTCATTTATACAAATCCTTCCGACTTTCTTTCCCATAGGTCAACTCGTAGAATTGCCGGAACATTTCTTTTAATAGTTTCTCGTACAATTTTTCCATTTCAGCTGGGCACCACTGGGGTAGCCGTACCTTTGTAACAGATGCTACCTCATAATGCACGTCATGGTACAACACCTTCCCTGTTGGAATCAGTACTAACCCATTCCTAGGTCCGGGTGTCATTATGGGGCACTTAACCTCTTTATCCCGTGTCTTTGGGGCTGATGGTATGGGCTTCTTATCGTGCGCTACTAGTTCGGTAGCATTGACTGCGTTTGGAGGATCTGGGACCACACACGAATCAAAACTCTGAGTCCAGCCTATTCCAGACCCGAAATCTTGCCATTGCCGTTTAAAAGCGATGGACACCCCCTTCTGGCATTTACGTTCCGATCCTCCCACACACACATAAAGCCCTTGTTCCTCCTTCCACCACTTGTCCCAACGTAATTTCACCCCCCACTTTGTCCCCACAATCAATCTGTACGAGTCGTTCCCCAATCTTTCCCAATCCGTGGATTCATTACCCTTTGCCTTGTCTGTTTTCTGTAGCCACCACCACCATCCTACGGAGATACTTCCCCAGCATTCTAGGTACACTTGCCTTCCCTCGTTCACCAGTACCTTTTTGGTGGTGATATTTAATTTGGGGCAGGGCACTGATGCTTCACCGAATTTGTAACCAGTGTAATTGGAATATTTAGTGGAATTTGACCCCAACCAACCCGGCCATTCTCCCTCATGGAAGTATGTAGCTCTCCCATCAGTGCCCCGTGCTCTACCTCCCTGTGTTACGGTGGGATCGGCTCCTCCCATACACCTGTAAGTAAATGGCATCTCGATGTTGCCTCGCTCCATCTGTCCTGATCTGATCAGGATTACCAACAGGCCCAGCCACAGAATGCATTCCATCCTGCGTCCTCCGTTCGACTCGCCTCTCCAAATAAAAGAAAAGAAAAATAGCAACGCTCTGTGAGAGGTCTTCCCTCCACAGGTCAAACTTAGGTTATATACATATTATACCTGCTGTGATTGCTGCAATCACTGCGTTCCTTTTTCCTTACTCTCTGGTTGGGACCTCTTGCGGCTCGGGGTCGGTGTGTGAGGAGGCGTCCAAGGCACCCTAGGTCGGGGTGTTCGACTACTCCTTCTCACCGCTCCGCTCTCTGGGTTTTCGTCATCATCCCACAACATGGGAGAAAAACTTACATTGGTCAAACTCATAATTGTTCCCTGGGCTCTGGTTCATTTTATTCCCCTCTTCCCGGGGTCATAGCGTTTACATTGATCAATGTGGAACCACTTTGTCCGTTTTGGCAGCTGCACTGCGTAAACCTTGTCTTGCCTTGTCCACTATACTGTACGGCCCCATGTACAGTGGCTCGAAAGCCCCTACCCGGGCATAATTTCTCACCATGACCTGGTCCCCTACCTTCCGCTCCTGTACTTTCAGTGGCTCTAACAGCATTCTATTCTTCTGGTGTTGGCTTCCCATGTTATTTGCAGCTTCCCATTGTACTTTCCTCAAGGTCTCATACAGGTCTTTTACGAACCTGTCCCGGTTGACCTCCCTCGTTTGAGCTTCGGTCAGGACCGGTACCAACACATGAGTCGGGGTCCTCAGCGCCCTACCGGTCATCAGCTCATACAGAGAGTGTCCTGCGCTTTTGGAGAGGCTGGCCCTGATATTCATGAGAACTAGAGGAAGGACCTCGGCCAATTTCTTTGGGAACCCCACTATCTCCTTCCTAAGCCTTTCCTTTAAGGTTCGGTTCATCCTTTCCACTATTCCCGATGATTGGGGGTTGTGGGCCACATGCCATTTTCCCTGTATCCCTAAAAGTTTCAGGGTGGTCTGCATGACTTGTCCTGTGAAATGGCTCCCCTGATCTGATTCCACTACCTGGGGCAATCCCCATTGGGAGAACACATCCCTTACTAGGATCTTAGCTGTGTTTAATGCTGTGGCTGTTCGACAAGGGAAGGCCTCAACCCACTTAGAGAAAACGTCCATCAACACCAGACAATACTGGTTGCCTGCTTTTGTGGTGGGCAGGGGCCCAATGAAGTCTATTTGTATAGAATGCCATGGTCCCTCTACCCTCCTAACGTGTCCCAATGGTGCCTTTCTACGGTGGGGGTCTGGATTATTCGCAGCGCACACTAGGCACTCCCTGCAATATTCCTTCAGCTCTTCCCTGAGATGAGGCCACCAACCCACCTCTTCCACTTTCTTCCAGGTAGTTTCCGGCCCTGGATGTCCAGCTCCCGGACCCCCATGAGCTAGCTGCATAAATTCCTCCCGGTACTGTGCGGGCACGATCCACCTTTCCCCTTTAAACAGCATCCCCTCTTTGACCACTATATCTGTTGCTCCAAAAAGACCCTCAATTGGTTCCCCTTCTACCCTTTTCTTAATCACGGTTTTTAAAACCGTATCTTGTGCTTGAACCTGGGTCAGGTCTGGGGGCAACTTCACCTCCTGTGGGCCCTCCATATCCCCTATGGCTGCGATCTGTCCAGATCAGTACGGGTCCCAAAGTACTCCCTCCCTGGCCCCCTTTTTTGCCAACTCGTCGGCCTTCTGGTTACCTTTCCATTTTGGCTCGGTTTTTGACTGCGCCTTTACTTTTTGAATGTGATACTCCCATTTATTGCCTGTTACGCCCAGGATTGTGTTCAGCAGTGGGGCGATTACTAACGGTTTCCCGTTGGCGGACTTGAATCCTCGTCTAGCCCATATTGCCAGATATTCAGTGCAAGAATTGCACGTGAACATCGAGTCTGAGCATATTGTGTAGGAGGTTGGGAATTCCTCGGGATGCGTGACCACATAAGCTACAGCCGCCAGCTTGGCCTGCTGTGCGCTCAGTGTGCTGGGGAGTTTGATGGTTTTCTCTATCCCAGCCCCTGGGTCATAAATTCCACACCCTGTCCTACGCTCTCTGTTTGTCACCGAGCTGGACCCATCCACATATATATCTCTCCCTGTCGGATGTTGCCCGGCCCGGAATCCCACGTCTACATCCCATACCCCTTCTACCGTGCACACATGATTCGTCCCTGGATAAATCATGTTCAAGGCCAGCTTAGGTTCTGCCAATCTTTCCACCCTCAGGTTCATCTGGGAGAGTAGCAATGTCCAGCGGGCAATACGACTGCTACTCACTGTCCCATCTTTTATCCTCCTGTCCAATAGCATCTGTGTCGGGGTATGACATGTCAGTAAGGTTATTAAAGATGACCCCGTAAATAATTGGAAACGTTTGACGGCCCAATAGCTCGCCAAAAGATGTCTTTCCCAGTTCGAGTAACCCCTCTCTACATCTGTCAGGACTCGGGAGGCATAAGCCACTGGCCTCAACTTGTCATGCCGTTCTTGGAGCAACACTGCACTCAAACTATCCCCAGTAGCTGCTACCTCCAGATAAAAATCTTTGTTCCCGTTTATTGCTCCTAGTGTGGGTGCATTTTGTAAATTTTCCTTTAGGCGAGTAAATGCCTCCTTACAACTCTCATCCCATTCCCATCCTACTCCTTTCCTACACTTCACCTGACGAAGGAGCAGCCGCTCCGAAAGCTTGTGATTTCAAATAAAACTGTTGGACTATAACCTGGTGTTGTGCGACTTCTCACTAAGGAATCTAAGCAAAGGGGCTGCCGTGGCTGCATAGCCTTCAATAAAATCCCTGCAATACCCTGTCATACCAAGAAAAGATCTCACCCCAGTTACACTCTTTGGGGCGGGTAGTTCCTGTACTGCCCTCCTCTTCGTCTATAGCCCTTTCCCCTGCCCTAATCATCAATCCTAAGAATTTCAGCTCTTCCTGTCCTATTTGGGCTTTCTTGGGGTTTGCCTTCAACCCTGCGTCCCCCAACAGCTTTAGTAGCTCGTCCAGTAGTGGCCCGTGGTCCTCTGCACTTTCTGAGAATAATAATAGGTCATCCACGTACTGGATCAACTGGCTAGGCTGACTGAAATTCTTTAATGCATTAGCTATACACTGATGGAAAATCGAGGGACTGTTATGAAACCCTTGCGGGAGGCACGTCCACGTATACTGTTGCCCTTTGAATGTAAAGGCAAATTTATACTGATCCTCCCGTCTTACTGGGATAGACCAGAACCCGTTAGCTATGTCCAATACAGTGAACGTCGTTGCCTCCGCAGGGATATTCCCTATTAGATCGGCTACTGCTGCTACCGTGGGCGCGCATGCTGGAATACCTTTATTGAGAACCCGGTAGTCTACCGCGGCTCTCCATGACTGATCGGGCTTCTTAACTGGCCATAGGGGTGAATTTACGTGGGTCGCTATCGGCCTCAGTACCCCTTGTTCCACGAGGGAGCTCAGTGCAGTTTCCATGTCCTTCTCTGTCTCCCGGGGGAAACTATACTGATTCTGAGGTCGTGACATTGGGTCCCTGTGTACCTCCACCTCTATCCCCATTACCCTTCCGCAGTCATGTCGGTGAGTGGTGAACACTGCGAGATTATTTTTCACATACCCCCGATCCTTTTCAGGGTGCTACGGACCAATTGTTCCAAGTCATAGCTACCCTTCGGTTTCATAGTACAGGCGCTACCTTTCACTTTCTCCGCCTTGGGGATAACTAGAACTTCTTCAGGTTTATCTGAACCAACCACCCCCTATAGACAGTGGTTTCTCATATCCACGATCACATAGTGGGCCAGCATAAAATCAGCTCTGAGAACCCCCGCGCCGGGCTGATCCCATTGCATCAGTACACATTCCCACTTAGTGACAAGGGGTCCTAACCCTACAGACAAAGGTTTCGATACGGCCCCAGCCTGCTCGTTCCCTGTGAAACCCACAAACTTAAACGGGACCCTGCTCGACCATGGAGAAGTGGTCGGGTTTGGTGAGTGAACCACCGTACTGGAAGCTCCGGTGTCCACTAGATACTTTCGCTGAACGGCCTCTACCCTGATCTCTACACAAGGTCTGCCCCACTCATCGTAGGTGAGCGGGCACAGGTACTCGGGCTGGGCGCGTCCTAGTCATGGGAGAAGTGGGGGCGCGCTGGGCTTTTCACTGCATACGGCAGCGTCCAGCTTTCCCTGGTCTTTGCCCATAACCTGCCGTAACGCGGTCACTAGAAGTTCCACTGGATCTTCTACCCTCCTTCTCTGCCTCTATTACCCGCGGTTTTGACCCTGAGGGACCCCCGTATCCTGGTTTTTCCCTTTTTGGAAACTTGCACTCCCTGTTCCAGTGTCCCATTCTATCACAGTTAAAGCACACCTGGGATCTGTCCACCTTACCCCCCTCCTGCTTCCATTCTTTTCTACCATCCACGCTTCCCTTCATCTCGTGTACTTTTCCCTTTTGTTTATTCTCCTCCCCTCGGTCGGATTTAAAAGCCAGAGTCAGTTTCCTTAACACGCCTGGCTCTGTATTATTAACATCCTCGGAGTCGAACCACTAGGGTCCTCAACCAATGATTCCTGGGAGTCCCTAACAACTGTGCTCGGGCTAGATTTCTCCCCGTCACTTTCAGATACACGGGCCACAACCGGTCTGCGAATGCATCCGGTGCCTCACCAGCCAGCTGTCTGGTCTGCTCGACCTGCAAGAATGGGCTGCCCTGGCTATGTCCCAGTGCCATTAAAATTTTGTCCTTTATCCCGTCCAGGGTACCCCCTCCTAACTTAGTGGCTGCCGACAAACCCTGGTACAGCTTCCTATCTAGAGAGAACAGCTTCAGCTTTTTCCGTTCGTCGTCATCACAATTATTGATCCCTCCTATCTGCTCTACATTGGCAAAATGAACAGAGGCATCCCCTCCGTGCTTCAGTTTTGGCACACTGGCCAGCATTTGCTGCAACTGAAGGGATGTATAGGGAAGCACATAATCACCCTGCAATGGCCCCTGACCGCCGCCTTGTGGGGGTGGACTGAACTTTTGCTGTCGCAGGGGACACATCGGTTCCGGTGGTCCCTGTGCTTCGGGAGCCGGTCGAACCTCTCTATACTGGATCCCATCATCGGGCTCCTTTTCCTCCTCATTCCAGTCTACCCCAACTTCCCCTGGTGCCATGAGACAAACCATACCCCTGGCCCTGGATAATGCTAGGGTCAACTTACGGATTTTTTCATTACAGGGCCCATGATCGGCCTCTTCATGTACCCGGATTTTGGCTACCCTGTATGCCACCTTTATATCATTTAACTGCTCCTCAGCCTTGTCAGCTCTCTCTGAGTTCCTACTGCCTTCCTCACGCTGAGCCTGACACTGCCTTCTACTTTCGGTGACCTGACATTGCAGGTATTCTAACGTGTTTCTAGCTGTTTCTTCCTGCGCTTTTCTCTTCTGCCTTTCAAAGCTCAAATCTTCTGTCAGCCGGTTCACTACGGCCTCTCTCTCTCCTGCCCTACTTTCTGATTCCTGTTTCTCTATTCCCAAACGCTCAACTTTCTCCGTGAGCATCTGAATTTGTTTCTGCATACATATTAGCCAAATCGTCTTTTCCTTCGATTTCTTATGTATACTACTGCACATCCACTCTACCGCTTTCTCATACGGACTGTCAGAGTGTAACATTTCCCACACCCAGTGCTCGGAAATGTTTACTTTCCCAAACACATACGAGGATATCCTATCCTCCATCGCGGGTTTCTTGCACTTAACCCTGTCTATAATTTTGTTCTAAACCTTGACGTCCTGCCGACGGTCGCCAGATTCTGTAAGGGGTTTTCTCCGATACTGGTCCCCCATTACACAGAGTTCTTGGATTTATAAGAACAAAATACACACGGCACAGGGTTTTGGCTCAACCTTTGATTCGTTCATTTATTGAACACACACACACACAATTACTTCCCCGGTAAAAATCTCTACAATTTATATCAGGCTAACAACCCCAAAATACAAACCCCTACGCAAGGGTCATTTGCATCGACACAATATGACACAGTTAAACCCATCCGCGATTTGACTGTTACATATAAAGTTACCCAGACACAATCACAAAGCCCTTATTGTGATCTGACTGAAACTCACAAACTTACTCAGACTCAATCATAAACGCCCCCTCTATGATTTGACTGAAACCTACGATCACCACTCCTGATCAGCTGTCTCTTGGAGTTGATTGTAGGCCCGAATCTTTCTCTTCGCTGTTCTGCCATCGGCTTCCCACACCACTGTCTTCGAAGTGATCTGACTTTAAACCAAAACCAACTTGCAGTATTTCCTGGCCCCCTCCTGAGCATGCGATGGCCATATCAAAATGTGTGAATTGTCTCTAGCAGAGAACTCTTGATGGCTAATGTCCCTCGTATTGTTCATTGATTAGAGATTCCTTTCTGACAATGCAACCTTCCCAAAGTGACTGCATATGCGAAGTTGTTGGTTTCTGTTAGCATTCGTATTCAAAAGGTTCAAGGCCCGGCCCATTGTCTAGGCCTGCACTGAAACTAGTTATTCAGGGGCCATGGTCTAAGGTCGGACAATGTAACCCCTTAAGGTACATGAATATGCAGATATTCTTGTTCAGATTTTAGATTCGCAGTTTCGGCTGCAATGTTTGAATTAACCCTTTATTGCCGAGCCCTTTTTGCGGGCTCTGCAGTTCTGGGTTTTTATATTTCATAGTCCAATATTTTTACCGTTGGGAGGGGGGGAGGAATTGATCCTACACTACCACTGGCATTTTCATGTGGCAGGCGGGGAAGGAGCATTCACGATCATAGGGGAGAATCCCTCCTGCTGTTTCATCTCCATCATTGGCAGTGAACCATGTTTCTGAAATTCCTATAACATCATAAGCTGGGTACTTCCTCATAGCTGCTCCCACTCTGCCACCGTAACTTTGCCGGAAGTGCGGTGGAAGCCCTGTTTAAGCAGGTAAACGGGATTTCTACCGCACCTCTGGTGATGCTACAGCGGCGGATAGGAGCAGCTCGAGGAAATTCCCGGCCTATAGTTCCCAACAGCCTTAAGTTAGGAGAAAGCCAACAGACACGCACATTACAAACACTCAAAATTGAGTTCAAGAGATGTTCAGGAGGTCCAATGTGCTATGACACTTTCTATTAATGAGGATCTTATACCTCTTGCTTTTAGCAACTGGGAAGTCAGTTTTCCCACCTGACTCCAGAATTACATGACCATTTTTGTGTTAATCCAAAGCCATTTCATGTTGACACAAATGTAACGGTACAATAACACAAGTGATTTATTTTACTGGAATACATTTTCTGTTTGATTGTTGTAACAATGATAGAGTTTCTGAGCAAGACTAGCTGAACTGATTTGTTGCCAAATAGTTTTCCTTTCACAAGATCAAGCGATAGGATTTTGCTGATAATTTAGGTATAGTTGAAAGCTTCTCTTGATTTGTAAGTGCAAGACGCGATTTCTCATGAGCATTAACTATATTAAAATAATCACATATTGGTACTCCCTGCTCAAGATTTATATTTGGAAATATAACTTTTATGCAACCTCCTGCATTGAGAGTTAATTAGAACACTTTTGCATCCAAAGCCTAAATAAAAGAATAATGAAACTATTCATTGGAAGCAAATATTGTTTAAAAAAACAATTTATCAATTGTCAAATAAATTTAGTTGCACAAAATGACACACTGCAGGGATCCTGAAATTGTTCAGTGATTCAAATGGCGGTTCTCTTGAATAAGCTATAAATTTGGTCACCAAGAAATAGCCAATGGAGGCATTATGATGAATAAAACTGATATTAATCAACAAAGGTGTTAAATTGCGATACTGTTACTATCATAAATGAATCATATTGCAGCATTATTGTTGATGTTAGAGGAATGGATTAGAAGAAAGAGGGTGAAATTTGACTGCGGCGGTGCAAATTGTGGGAGTGTAAGACTGGCTGCCAATTCGCTATCGCCCATTTTGTGCTGCTGTCGAAGTCAAATTTCACCCCCCAAATGTCTTCAAAAAACCTGCAATGGAATTTCTTTGTCAGTAGAGGGCAACTTAATTGCATGTCTGTTTTATTCATTTTTGAAATGCTTTGGCTGTAGTTGAAACATGTTTCAGTAGAAGGCACTAGTGTAACATGGTCAAATCTATCAGATGCCCTGTTATATTTCCATCATAAAACAGTGAAAAAATAACTGACTAGAGAGAAACTATATTAAGCTTTAAAATTTTATAAGTCACTGATATTTAACTGTAGCTATTGTTTGAAGATGATACTGGCTTCAAAAATTTAGTGCCAAGCAAATTTGTTGCTCAGTGATATATATCTATCAGAAATTATTTTCAGTAAGCAGCTAGCAATTGGATATCTTAAATATGTTAAAAAGGTCTTCGCAGGTCTTCAGGATCCATATTCTGGCCGTGTTCCAATGGGATGGGTAAATATTTCAGGTACTTTGGATATTTGACCATATTAACATTTAATTATAAATTCCATTAAAAAGGTCAATGTTGAATTGGATCATACAAGATGTTGTTGAAGACTTGCTGGATTACCATCAGGGACACTGGTTTATAGTGACTGAATAAATCAAATTTATTTTATTACATTGGATTCTTGGATTTTTGCTTGTGTTTTGGGGAATGAATTTCATGATCTAGTCATGTTTCCGTGAAAACATAAATTTGATCGTTATCTGGTTTGCTCTCATTTGTGAGGAGGACCACTTTCGCACTGAAAACAGCATCAAATAGCTCCTCCAAGGCTTACAATATGGGTCCAGAAATGTTAAAACTTTTCCTTCTCTGAAATGATAGTGTATTACAATGTAGCAAAAAAAGTGTAATTGAATAGATATATTTCATTTGACATGATGTTAAAATATGTCACATAGGAAATTGCAATTAATTTTTGAATTAATAATTATTTTCTTTGCATTGCCTATTTAACTTTTCTTTTGACCTTATTGACTTGGGTGGGCAAGCTGCCGTGACTTCATTCTTATGTGAAAAATTATCCCTGGTCTGCATGCATCACGATTTTTGTCTTTTGGTGCTATTTGTTACATTATTAAGAGGGGGTGATATTGATGAAAGCACTATGATGAAATTAAATCACTCAAGAATTGTTTTCCAGCTACCCTAATGGCTCAGCGGGTAAATGCACCACCCGATGTAATGTCAAGTTGTAGGGATGCCAAAGATGTCAGATTGAAGAAAGACCTTGCATTTATATAGCGCTCTTCATGACCTCAGAGGATGTCCCAAAGCACTTTGTAGCCATGAATGTATTTTTGAAGTGTTGTAATGTAGGAAATACAGCAGCCATTCTGTGCAGAGCAAGTTCCCAGAAATAGCAATGAGATAAATGACCAGATATTGGTTGAGGGAGAAATAATGGTCAAAATACTGACAGAGCCCACTGGTTATCTTCAAATAGTGTCTTGGGATCTTTAACAAGACACCTGAATCAACGTAGAAGGCCTCCAACAAAACAGTACTCTCAGCACTGCACCAGAGTGTCAGCCTAGATTAGGTATTGAAAGCCTTGAGTGGGGTTGATCCAACAACCTTCCTGACTCAGAGGCAAGTGAGCTACCAAATGAGCCAAAGCTAAACAAAAGTAATCAGTATACAGTGATGCAATACGGGTAGAAAATGTGAGCTTACTTTTTTATTCTCAGGATGTGGTCGTTGCTGGTAAGGCCTGCATTTATTTCCCATCCCTAGGTGGGCCACCTTCTTGAGCTGCTGACACTGGTTTGATACAACTGAGTGGCTTGGTAGGCCTCTTTAGAGGGCAGTTAAGAGTCAACCATTTTGATTGGGAATGGAGTCACATATAGGCCAGACGAGGTAAAGATGGGCAGGTTTCCTTCCCTAAAAGACATTGGCCCAGCTTTTCCGACCCCCACGGGTGTGTACACACCCGTAGGAGCCTCGCAAGTGCCGGTTTCAGGCAAGCGAAGCGCATGCGCTGAAAACCGCTACTTCCAATCTGTCAAGAATTCTCTTAACAGATCATCTGCCTGCCCTGGAGAAGGGCCTCTGTGAGCAGAGAGTTCCGCTTTCTGCACAACCTCTGCCCGCTGAAAACCTTTAAAAATCTTACGCCTGGTAAAAGCATGTGTAAGGCCTGCTTTTACCAGCATAAGAGTTTAAAAAAGTAAAAAAAAAATTTTTTCCCACTCATTTATAATTTGAAAATACTTTAAAAAAAGATAAGTTTATTTTTAGCCCCGTAAAAAACTTTAATTATTTTTTTCAAAAAATTACATTTTTGTTTAAAATATTTAATTTAATGTAATTTTAACTAATTTTAAATATGTGATTTATTTAATGTTTAACTGTTTTTTAATGTGATCCCCATTCATACTTTGGACAGATCTGTGCGGAGAGACCTGTCAAAAGTATGAAGGGAGATTCCCTTCTTTGATTGGTTCCCCAGGGCCCACGTGATCCCTGGGACGTTTGCGAACCGCCTGCGCCCCTGGGATACCCGGGCCTCTGCGCGCGCACCAGGAGAGGCCCAGGATCGGAAGTGTCAGGACCTACAGAGCCAGCAGGTAAGTGCGTAGATTTTTCCAGATCGGAGGCATCTTCACGCAGGAAGCCTCTGATCGGAAAATCCGGCCCAATAGTGAACCAGTTGGGTTTTTCCAACAATCCAACAGCTTTATGGTTACTTTCACCAGCTCTTTTATTTCCGTACTTTTAAAACTGAATTCAAATGCTCAAAAGTGCCATGGTGGGAATAAACTCACATTCTATGGATTATCAGTCCAAGCCTCTGGATTACTAGTTTAGTAACATACCCACTACACTACGGTACTATTTATCTGCATTTAGTGGTGCTATGAGGACTCCTCACACTCCGAAATAACTTCACAAACAGTAGCAATCAATGAGGAAAAGATATTGAATTTAATTTGTTGGGACATTGTTAAAGAACGGATGAGCTTATGCAAAATGACACACCTGTGGAATGTAATCGGAAAGTTAGTATTTAACTCCTGTTCAGACCTACAGTTAATGATCTTAACCAATGACAAAACTTCTAGGCATCAGCATAGCAGATGATGCCTTGAAATTTTATAAAATAGAATAGCATAGACAAATTTTCTGTCCCCACAGCATGTGGTGTAGCAACCATTACATAGCCCATCAACATGTGCTATTCCAAGGTCATCCAAAGCCTCCCTCCTGAATACAACTACTAATCATTTCTAATATATAGAGGGAGCTGTTTGTATGCATAACATCTACTACTTGTTCTTTGCTGTGCGCTAAAATGATGTGCCAATTTTGTCTTTAAACAGAAGAGCATAATGGATTGGGGCAGGGCAACTTTGACCATGGGAATCCTTAATGTGATATATTCTATTTGCAATCTTGACATGTTGAATGTAACATGGATAACCATTCTATTTTTCCTTTTACCTATCTTGCTACATCCATGCAAATTTTTTTTCATTCCTTCATGAGATGTGGGCATTGAGGCAAAGCCAGCATTTATTGCCCATCCCTAGTTGCCCTTGAGAAGGTGGTGGTGATCCTTCTTCTTGAACCGCTGCAGTCCGTGTGGTGAAGGTACTCCCACAGTGCTGTTAGGGAGGGAGTTCCAGGATTTTGACCCAGCGACGATGAAGGAACGGCAAAATACTTCCAAGTCAGGATGGTGTGTGACTTGGAGGGGAACTTGGAGGTGGTGATGTTCCCATGTGCCTGCTGCCCTTGTCCTTCTAGGTGGTAGAGGTCGCGGGTTTGGGAGGTGCTGCCAATAAAGCCTTGGTGAGTTGCTGCAGTGCATCTTGTAGATGGTACACACTGCAGCCACGGTGGAGGGAGTGAATGTTTAAGGTGGTGGATGGGGTGCCAATCAAGCGGGCTGCTTTGTCTTAGATGGTGTCGAGCTTCTTGAGTGTTGTTGGAGCTGCACTCATCCAGGCAAGTGGAGAGTATTCCATCACACTCCTTACTTATGCCTTTAGATGGTGGAAAGGCTTTAGGGAATCAGGAGGTGAGACACTCGCCGCAGAATACCTAACCTCTGACCTGCTCTTGTTGCCACAGTATTTATGTGGCTGGTCCAGTTAAGTTCCTGGTCAATGGTGACCCTCAGGATTATGATGGTGAGGGATTCGGAAATGGTAATGCCGTTGAATGTCATGGGGCAGTGGTTAGACTCTCGCTTGTTGGAGCTAGTCATTGCCTGGCACTTGTGTGGTGCAAATGTTACCTGTCACTTATCAGCCCAAGCCTGAATGTTGTCCAGGTCTTGCTGCATGTGAGCATGGACTGCTTCATTATCTGAGGAGTTGCGAATGTCACTGAACACTGTGCAGTCATCCGTGAACATCCCCACTTCTGACCTTATGATGGAGGGAAGGTCATTTATGAAGCAGCTGAAGATGGTTGGGCCTGGGACACTGCCCTGGGGAACTCCTGCAGCGATATCCTAGGGCTGTGATGATTGACCTCCAACAACCACAACCATCTCCCTTTGTGCTAGGTATGACTCCAGCCAGTGGAGAGTTTTCCGCCCGATTCCCATTGACTTCAGTTTTACTAGGGCTCCTTGATGCCACACTCGGTCAAGTGCTGCCATGATGTCAAGAGCAGTCAATTTCACCTCACCTCTGGAATTCAGCTCTTTTGTCCATGTTTGAACCAAGGCTGTAATGGCGTCTGGAGCCGAGTGGTCCTGGCGAGACCCAAACTGGGCATCAGTGAGCAGGTTATTGGTGAGTAAGTGCTGCTTGATAACACTGTCGACGACACCTTCCATCACTTTGCTAATGATTGAAAGCAGACTGATGGGGCGGTAATTGGCCGGATTGGATTTGTCCTGCTTTTTGTGCACAGGACATACCTGGGCAGTTTTCCACATTGTCAGATAGATGCCAGTGTTATAGCTGTACTGGAACAGCTTGGCTGGAGGAGCGGCTAGTTCTGGAGCACAAGTCTTCAGCACGACAGCTGGGATGTTGTCGGGGCCCATAGACTTTGCTGTATCCAGTGCGCTCAGCCGTTTCTTGATATCACGTGGAGTGAATCAAATTGGCTGAAGACTGGCTTCTGTGGTGGTGGGGACCTCAGGAGGAGGCCGATATGGATCATCCACTCGGCACTTCTGGCTGAAGATGGTTGCAAACGCTTCAGCTTTGTCTTTTGCACTCACGTGCTGGGCTCCACCATCATTGAGGATGGGGATATTGATGGAGCCTCCTCCTCCCGTTAGTTGTTTAATGGTCCACCACCATTCATGACTGTGTGTGGCAGGACTGCAGAGCTTTGATCTGATCCGTTGTTTGTGGGATCGCTTAGCTCTGTCTATAGCATGCTGCTTCCGCTTTTTAGCATGCATGTAGTCCTGTGTTGCAGCTTCCCCAGATTGGCACCGCATTTTTAGGTATGCCAGGTGCTGCTCCTGGCATGCTCTTCTACACTCCTTATTGAACCAGGGTTGGTCCCCTGGCTTGGTGGTAATGGTAGAGTGAGGGATATGCCGTGCCATGAGGTTACAGATTGTGGTGGAATAGGCCGAATGGCCTACTCCTGCTCCTATCTTCTAATTCTGCTACTGCTGATGGCCCACAGCGCCTCATGTATGCCCAGTTTTGAGCTGCTAGATCTGTTCTGAATCTATCCCATTTAGCACAGTGGTAGTGCCACACAACACGATGGAGGGTGTCCTCGGTGTGAAGACGGGACTTCGTCACCACAATGACTGTGCGGTGGTGACTGCTACCAATGCTGTCATGGACAGATGCATCTGCGACAGGTAGATTGGTAAGGATGAGGTCAAGTAGGTTTTTCCCCTTGTGTTGGTTCTCTCACCAGCTGCTGCAAACTGGCAGCTATGTCCTTCAGGACTCGGCCAGCTCGGTCAATAGTGATGGACATTGAAGTCTCCCACCCAGAGTAAATTCTGTGCCCTTGCTACTCTCAGTGCTTCATCCAAGTGGTGTTCAACATGGAAGAGTACTGATTCATCAGCTGAGGGAGGGCGATAGGTGGTAATCAGCAGGACATTTCCTTGCCCATGCTTGACCTGAAGCCATGAGACTTCATGGGGTCCGGAGTCAATGTGGAGGGCCACTCCTTCCCGACTGTATACCACTGTACCGCCACCCCTGGTGGGTCTGTCCTGCCGATGGGACAGGACATACCCAGGGATGGTGATGGAGGAGTTTGGGACATTGGCTGAAAGGTATGATTCTGTGAGTATGACTATGTCAGGCTGTTGCTTGACTAGTCTGTGGGACAGCGCTCCCAATTTTGGCACAAGTCCCCAGATGTAGGTGAAGAGGATTTTGCAGGGTCGACTGGGCTGGGTGTGCCGTTGTCGTGTCTGTGGCCATAGCCGGTGCCGAGGTCGATGCCGGATGGTCCGTCCGGTTTTATTCTTATGCGTAGTGGTTTTTTACAACTGTGTGACTTGCTAGGCCATTTCCGAAGGCAGTTAAGAGTCAACCATATTGCTGTGGATCTGGAGTCACATATAGGCCAGACCAGGTAAGGATGGCAGATTTCCTTCCCTAAAGGACGTTAATGAACCTGATGGGTTTTTACGAGAATTCGATAGTTTCATGGTCACCATTAGTGATACTAGCTTTTTATTCCAGATTTATTTAATTAACTGAATTTAAATTCCCCAACTGCCATGGTGGGATTTGAACTCACGTCTCCGGATCGTTAGTCCAGGTCTCTGGATTACTAGTCCAGTAACATTACCACTATGCTACCATCCCCAATATAGTACCTTTTGCATATATCTTTAACAATTTTGACTCTTGCATGTCCCTTTATGTCCTATGCTGTTACTGTACAGTAATGTTGCTGCCTTACCTTTGAGTTCTTCCATCAGTCATGCAGTTTCTACTAGACTTTGACAGGTTTTCAAGAATTAAGTCTGAATTTATATTGTCTATGAAATATTGCCATGCTTGTTGCCTCAGATCATGTTTGGAGGTGGTCCTCCCATACCAAAAATGTAATTGTGTTTCTGCATTACCCACCTCTCAAAAACATCCAAGGGCCCAGGAAGATCAAGAGCAGCAAGCTCATAGGAACACTATTACTTCTAAGTTCTCCCCCAAGCCACATATATCTTGGACATATATCACTGTTCCTTCATCATCACTGGATCAAAATCTTGGAATTCTCTACCGAACATCATCTTGAGAGCAATATCAGCACAAAGACTGCAGTGGTTCAAGGAGATGGCCTACCACCACTTTCTTAGGGCAACTAGGAGTGGATGATGATATAAATGCAGCTTTGTCAGTGTTGCCATATCTCAAGATCAAACCTAATAAGTTGCTAAATCTAGCTTGGTCACTGAGCAATTTTTGAAAAACATTGGCCCAGAAATTCGGGTCCCCACGGGTGAGTACGCGCTGTGTACTCACCCGCAGGGCCACCGGAAGTGCCAGTTTCACACATGCACGGAAAACCGGAACTTTCGGTCTCTTGAAGGAAGGGGTTCGCGGGTCAACCGCGTGCGCGGGAGAGGCAGCGCGTACGCATCGAACTTCCGCTTTTTTTTTTACAGGTTTCTCCGTGCGGGTAAGTCCCTAGCAGCTGCGCAAGGCCTGCTTTTAACAAGGTAAGAGCTGAATTAAGTAAAATTGAAACATTTTTTCCACAGGTTTATCATTTTTAAATACTTTAAAGAAAGGTAAGTTTATTTTTAGCCCCGTTAAAAACTTTAATAAATTTTTTCAAAAATTTAAATTTTTGTTTAAAATAGTTAATTTATGTAATTTACAGTTATTTTAAAAATGTGATTTTAAAAAAAAAATTTATTTGAAGTTTTACTTAGGTTTTGGGGCTGATCTCTATTCATAGATTTGACAGGTCTTCCCGGAGATTCCCTGCTCCGATTGGCTCCCCCTGGACCACGTGATCCCAGGGGATGGTGCGAACTAGTTGCGCCGCTGGGATACGTGAGCACTGCAAACCGGCAGCTGGAGGAGGCCCAGGATCGGAATCCCACGCGGGCCCACAGCACAACGGCAGGCGCGCTATTTAAGTGCACCCGCTGTGCTTGCACCCGCGGGAAGCCTCCGACCCGAATCTCTGGGCCATTGTGTTCTCTATTGCTGCATGAATGATTTTTTGATAATTACACTGGCTCAGTGGCTTGTTAGTTGCTTGATAGGAGTTAAAGGATCATTATTGCAAGTGTCACGATTGTCTATTTAAATTCCGCAAAGAAAATCACATTCTCAGGACGTGCACACTTTAAAACCAAATATTTTTGCCATATTATTAGTTTGAAAATAATAAAAATGGAGCATTTAATCCATTTTTCAACAAAATAGAATTTAGTCCAAAAATTCTTCATCTTCAAAATCATAAAAATGTACAGCTATAAAAGGTCAGCATTTGGATCAATTGGGTAACAGCAAACCATACCTGATTTACTAAAATACTGAAAGCGTTTGTACAATTCTTTACAATGTAGATTGATACTTCCACATTAAAACATTAATACTGGCATTTCAATCAAGTTAACAGGATCTTGCCTGCTAATTTGCTTCTTGAGCAGAACCTCACATTGCACCAAACAGAATCCATTAAACAGCTTATTAACTCCTCTGTGTCAGTGGGATATCATTGGCAATACTGGAAAATCTCATAGGATTTCTTAAGTACTGCAGTGTACTGCAACCTCTAAAATGATGAATGTTTATTAATTAGCAGTAGCACACAACATTCTAAACTATCCACTAGGATTACCTGAAATAATGCAAATAGAAAAATCGATTGACTAAAAGTATTACATAATGATGGGTCTTAAAAATAACCATAATCTATGTCCCAGGTATCTATAAACATGCTTTATGTTATACATGTAATTTTGTGTTAATTGGAGTATATTTAAGTCAAGATGAGGGTTTGGGGTGGTACCAAATAACACTTGACATACTAAGGCCTTCTCATGATGAAGTATTTTGTTTTACTTTGGCATTACAGAAGCAGAATTCATACCATTATGCAGCCAACAGTTGATGTGCACTTTGAAGGCACATAGTGGGGACTGTCTTTTAATCAGGAGCCAGGAAGCAAGTTCTGAATTTTGCATATAATACTTTGAATCCTTGGAATCACACACACACACGTATTGGTTGCCTTAGCAACTGTATTTAGAAACAACAAAATATTTCTGAAAGGTTTAAATGGTGGTCATCTGTTGCAGTTTCTTTCCCTGTTATTAATTCCACAAATACTTTTAATAGGTCCAATTGTTCTGAGTTAGAGAAGAAATATATTTCCTTCTGTGTATTATACTGGGGGATTGAGTACTGGGCTGGTGGACTGACGATGAAAATCATCAGCTTGAGCTCTTCAGGTGAGCTACTTCTGCTCAGTTGTAAGTTATAGTAAACTAAGCAGGGAAATTTTATTTTATTATTCAATCATAGTTGAATAAAAATATTTTTTGGGGGAAGTAAATAATGTCAAATTTATGGATGCACTAATAGTATTTTGTTGCTACAAGTGAGATTTATGATCACAACTTTGAAGCAGATGATAAATTCACTCAAACATATTGGGTGTCATATTGCTCCAGTGTGTTGGGAGTACCAACGTGTGTAGCACCATTGGTGGGACATGACTTTCTGGGTACACACGACCACACACTGAGCTTCTAATTTTAAAACAAGTGACTGTGGAAAAGAAAGTCATTATTGTATAATTCCCATGCATTTTGTGGCACTTGATGCATTCATGTGGCTCCCCTTTCTCATCATAAGAGGCATGGAAAAACATAAGAAATAGGAGCAGGACTAGGCCATATGGCCCCACGAGCCTGCTCCACCATTCAATAAGATCATGGCTCAACTCCACTTTCCTGCACTATCCCCATATCCCTTGATTCCCTTAGTGTCCAAAAATCTATCGATCTCTGGCTTGAATATATTCAATGACTGAGCATCCACAGCCCTCGGTAGAGAATTCCAAAGATTCACAGCCCTTTGAGTGAAGACATTTCTCCTTATCTCAGTCCTAAATGGCCGACCCCTTATTCTGAGACTGTGACCCCAAGTTCTGGACCCCAGCCAAGGGGAAACATCCTCCCTGCATCTACCCTGACAAGCCCTGTAAGAACTTCATGTTTCAATGAGATCACCTCTCATTCTTTTAAATTCCAGGGAATATAGACCTAATCTACTCAATCGCTCCTCATAGGACAATCCCCCCATCCCAGGAATCAGTCTGGTGAACCTTCGTTGAACTCCCTCTAAGACAAGTATATCCTTCTTTTAGGTAAGGAGACCAAAACTGTACACAATACTCCAGGTGTGGTCTCACCAAGGCCCTATATTATTGCAGTAAGACTTCTTTACTCTTATATTCTAATCATTTTGTAATAAAGGCTAACATACCATTTGCTTTCCTAATTGCTTGCTTGTACCTGCATGTTAACTTTCTGTGATTTGTGTACAAGGACACCCAGGTCCCTCTGAATACCAACATTTCCCAATCTCTCACCATTTAAAAAATATACTGCTTTTCTATTTTTCCTACCAAAGTGGATAATTTCACATTTCTCCACATTATATTCCATGTTCTTGTCCACTTGCTTAACCTGTCTATATCCCTTTGCAGCCTCTTTGCATTATCCTCACAATTTACTTTCCCACCTAGCTTTGTATTGTCAGCAAAATTGGATACATTACACCCAGTCCCCTCATCTCAGTCATTGATATAGATTGTCAATTGCGGAGTCCCAAGCACTGGTCCTTGTGGTACCCCACTAGTTACAGCCTGCCAACCCGAAAATTACCCCTTTATTCCTACTGTCTGTTTACTGTCCGTTAACCAATCCTCAATCCATGCTAGTATATTACCCCCAATCCCACGAGCCCTAATTTTGTGTAATAACCCCTTGTGTGGCACCTTATTGAATGCTTTCTGAAAATCCAAATACACCACATCCACTGGTTCCCCCTTATCTACCCTATGTGTCCCAGAGAGACCAGGGGAAAGAAGGGAGAAAATAACTGTAAAAAGTGTGTGTGTGGAGGGGTTGCAGGGGTGGGGGGGGGGGGGGGGGTGGTGGTAGAGAGAGGGTCCATATCCTCACAAAAGGATATATGTACATGTGTCTAGAAAGACCTTTTAAGTCAAAAGTCCTCAACTTAGTTTCTTTGAATGACTGAGTCTTGGTGGGTCTGGGTTTCTTTTAACTTTCCAGTTCATTGCTTGGCCAGAAGCAGGGAAATATGTCTTTGTTACCAATGATATACTGAATGAATTTGATGTTAACCAGGGCTGCCAGTTTGTTAGCAGGCCGAGGGAGCTGCAACCAGGCCATCTGCAGCCTCACCTAGTTTAGCAGATGGTATAAGATGAAGTAACAGACGCAATCGGCTCTTTATCCTATCTATCACAATATACAGCAAATCAGGGTGGAGACGTGTGACCATGAGGATTGGGATATATAAACTAAACTTTGAAAAGAATGCAATAAAGCAGTATCATCTACAGGGATGGGGGTACATTATTTTCTCATTTAAACAATAAAATAAGATATACTGCTATGTCAGGAATTTGTTATGTTGCCTTGTTTCATTTTTAATTGACAAAGCAAACTATGTTTTTTGAATGTAAATTAATCTGGTTCACCAATTTAAGTTCCTAACAGCAAGACTGATGTAAATAACGGGTGCTTCCTACAACTGGAACAATTGCAGGATGATTATCAATATCTGGTTACATCTCAGCTAACAGAATTGTTTGTCTCAAAACATGGGGTTTGGATCTCAGTAGGCACAAGTGACTTTTCCTGCTGATTCCTACTGTCCCATTTTTATTCATATACTGTATCGTGTAGGTAACATCATCAATTGTAATTATTTGAATGTAACATCATTTAAGTTTGTCTGACAGCCTGACTTCAAAAGAATTAGATTGAAAGAGGAAGTTGACCACAGTTCAGTAGCATCTTCTGACAGCTGGTCAAATGGAATATTTTTCTGCTACCTGTGTGTTGTTTGAATTACAAACATCACATTACAATTCAAAATGTTACACCAGTACCAAAAGTTGTGAAGAGGACAAAAAGAGGCGGAATTTGTAACTGAGTCAAAACTTTTCCAAACAGACGTTAGAGTCTTTCAAAGGACAATTGACCCAGTGTCAATTTTTCATCTTGTATTTATGTTCTATATTGTACTTTGTAATATTTTCCAAACTTTTGTGCTTCATATTTCTAATTTTAATTATTTGTTTTAGCTTATAATGTCTGATCTATGCTTAATATCTGCCAATCAAAGTAGCTTTGTTTGAATTGCAGGAAGTAATGTTAAGTTGCTGTAAGTAGGGTCATTATTGATCCTCTGCAAAGGAAATATTATTGAAAAGATATAGGGGGAAAAATTCAGTCGCGCCCCGTTTGGGGCGCAAATATCGTCCGGGCGCAAAAATTAGCGCCTGGCGCTAATTATCGCCACCGACTGCAAACTTGACTTTTATCGCCCCTGGAGGTGATTGCAGCGCTAAATCAGGTGCTTCACACCTGTCTTAAGGCGCAAAGGCCGAGGAGCGAGGCGCTACCTCAGAGCGCTGGCGAAGCTCATGTAATGTCTGTCAGCAATGGAACACACACACAATGGCACGGGCCAGTTCTTAAAGGGGATGGTTAATCTTGCTTTCCATCCACATCCTGCTCATTGCAGCCTTGAATCTCGGCCTGGAGAGACCTGCACATCAAATGTGCTGGAAAGAACAATGGAGAGTATCAGGCAAAGAGCTCAGAGTGCAGCCCCCACAGTCTCTGCTAAATCGATACAAGGAATGGCAAATCAAAATGAACCTGCAAAGTGCTGCTCAGTACCCAAAACTCCTTCACACAACGTTGAATCTCTCCAGAAGTCTCTCCCTCTCTCTCTCAGAATGCGTAGTTCAAAAATGGCACCAACAATAAAAGGCAGGAAGCGGGCACCTTTAAATAGCGCTCCCCCTTTCCCTTCATGACTGCAGAATGCTCCCCTCAACCTGTCGTTGCTAGCGTCAGGCGGTAAGGCAGGGGGCGCCACTCAATATCCGCTCCGGGGCGATACCGGGGCGTTGCGCACTCGAGTAACGTCATGATCGGCCGGCGCAGGAGATCGTGGCGGTAGTGTTTAGCGCCGCCGCAAAATGTCTAGTTAATTTCGCGAGCGGCGCAAACTTCGCCGCGCCCGGGCGCTAGCTGCTTTGCGCCCCATCAGCACCCTCTTAAGGCGCTAATGGGAGGCGCAACCAACTGAATTTTCCCCCCATAGATTCCAGGAAACACTGAGAATGAAAATTTGGACATAAAAGGATAGAACAGGGGACTTTCTAAATGGTGAAAAGCTAAAAACAGTGGAGGTGCAAAGAGACTTGGGGGGTCTAGGTACATAGATCGTTAAAATGTCATGAACAGGTACAGAAAATAATCAAAAAGGCTCATGGAATGCTAGCCTTTATAGCTAGAGGACTAGAATACAAGGGGGTAGAAGTTATGCTGCAGCTATACAAAGCACTGGTTAGACCACACCTGGAGTTCTGTGTTCAGTTCTGGGCACCATACCTTAGGAAGGATACATTGGCCTTGGAGGGAGTGCAGCGTAGGTTTACCAGGATGATACCCGGACTTCAAGGGTGAAGTTACAAGGAGAGATTACACAAATTAGGGTTGTATTCCCTAGAATTTAGAAGGTTAAGGGGTGATCTGATCGAAGTTTTCAAGATATTAAGGAGAACAGATAGGGTAGATAGAGAAACTATTTCCGCTGATTGGGGATTCTCGGACTGGGGGCATAGTCTAAAAATTAGAGCCAGACCTTTCAGAAGTGAAATTAGGAAACACTTCTACACACAAAGGATGGTAGAAGTTTGGAACTCTCTTCTGCAAACGGCAATTGATGCTAGATTAATTGTTAATTTTAAATCGGAGATTGATAGCATTTTGTTAACTAAAGGTATTGAGGGATATGGGGCAAAGGCGGGTATATGGAGTTAGGGCACAGATCAGCCATGATCTCATTGAATGGCGGAACAGGCTCGAGGGGGTCAATGGCCTACTCCTGCTCCTATAATGGGTCTATAAATTGCCTAAAATTGTATCATGCCATATTAAATAGCCTCCTCAAGGTGCAAGCTAGTGTTATGGGTTCACTCACCCCATATACAAATACAATAAGAGGCCGAATGCAAGCCCCCTTTGCAAAATTAGTCTGCCCTAACAGCAGCTTGCCCGCCACCGATGTTGTTCATTAAAATGTGGTCTACATATGGCCGAACCTTAAAGGGACCACAGGAGGCTGCCACCAAAAAGGTAAGTTTGTTTAAAAAATGCATACCTGAATGTGGAGCCAGGAGGCGGAGTCCACTGCAGTGCCAAAGACGGTTGCCAGCTCCTACTCGAACCCCTCCCGATCTTTGCCCCCACCCCCCGGGCCTATTTGAGGGTCACTGCTGGCAGTGCTGAAGGGATAATTACTAGTCCTAGCCCCGTTAGGGCTACCCCAGATCAGGCATATTCCTCAGACGTTCATCTTTCAACTAAAGTTTGAGGTAGCCGAATCCTAAAGATGCTTAATTGGGTCTAACGGTCCGGACTATCTCTCCCGAAAGGAAAGGAACAACCTGAAAATGTTACCGTCCTCCAGATAGCACTTTTAATAAGTTTAGCTAGACTGTAACATTCCGGATATTATGAGTGTCCGGAAAACTCCTCCAGAATTCTGCAACTCCTCACCAAAGAGTGTACAGAGATTGAGTTTGCGAGTTTGATACAGAAGTCTTATGTGAGATAATTCTAAAAATATATAGATTTATTAAAGAACCAACATGTAATTTACAGTTGGTGAGTCAATCGCAACATTAACAGTTCCAAAAAGAGAAAGCTTACAATTCTATGATCAGAGAACCTACTCTCAAATCTTAACTTCGCTACAGTTTTACAGTTCTTAGTTTTCTACAGGATATCCACCAAAATCAAATACCTTTGATACCCAAGGTACAAAGAGTTGGAGACTTACAGAGCCGCCTCTGAAGCCAGGAATCGCTTTGCCCCTTTACAGCGAGTCTACTATCCCATTTGAGAGTTCAATATTTATACCCTTTTCCAGTGGTATTTCCTTTAAGGTTTTCTGCTGATGTAAGCTAATTATCTCTAGTCATTTTTCTGCTGAGCCCTGCAATTCTTACAGTCACCTCAGCTGGTAGCATTACAGAATTATGTCTCTTCTCTAGGTGTTCTAAGTTTACCATAAAAAATGGCGTAACAGCAGGTGCGTTTTACTTGATGTCATTTTTACGAAGGCAGATGTTTGTGCTTCTTTACGAAGTGTAAATTAGAACACCTTAACCAGGGTGAACCATTGTCTTGTTCCCAAAGGTCAGCCTGTCAGGAGCCTTTAACCTTCTGTTTCAATAAGGTTATTGATTCAGTGTCAACTATCTTATCTCAATAGCCAGAATGCTATCACAGCTTTTTCATAGTTAGGTTTCTAGATTTCCAAACCCAGTTTGTCATGTTTTAATAAGGCCAGAATTCTTTCATAGAATGGTGTGCTTTTCTGAATAGGTTATATGGCTTATTCCTTCACAGTGCAGCAGCCTGAAATCCAATGCTGATTCGCTGCCCAGCTGCCTGGGGACGACCAGCTCGCTGATCTCATTTAAGTGAGATCCAATATCAGCAGGCCAGTACATTTGTAGCCCCAAATGTTTTCTGATGTTGTTTAATATCAATGGCAAAGGAAGGCGGCGTTAAAAGTAGCAGAAAACTTGGGAAATAAGATGAAAGTACCAGCGTTTTCCTTTTCTGTGCTACTCCCAGTTTTCTGACAAAAAAGCGGGGAGTGAAATTGACAATTTTTATTTTGAAAAATCCCCTGTGTGAAGGCCTTTCAGAGAAAGATACAGAAGTTTTCTGCAGGGGGAAATTAAAACCACCAGATCGGAAGTAGATCAACTGCTGAGCTGGAATTAATTCAAAAATGCAGCCACTGTACTCTTTGTCATAGTATCGGTTTAACGGGATTTTCTGCAATTGTTACATTAACTGGTTCAGTGTTTGTGTTGGTGGGAGACAGCACAAGCTCCACCAGGATTCAGCACCCACTTTTCCAATTACCATCAGGGCTTTTAGACAGTTTACTGCACGACGCTCACTGACACTTTGTTCACCTGAGCAAGGCTCTGCCGACAGGCAATTAAAACAGATGAACAGTAAAATGTGGTGTTCATTCTCTGCCTTGAACTGTATCTGTCTACCTGCTCCACTAACTTGTCTATGTCTTCCCACAACCTTCGACACTCATTCTCGCAGATGGCTACGCCCCATAATTTTGTATTGTTAGGAAAACTTTAACTCTTGCTGTGCCAATTCCCAAGTTATTTATATAAAAGGGAAAACAAAGGAAGTGCCAGCACAGAACTCTGGGTACACCACTACCCACATCCTGCCAGTCCAGAGAGCACCGATTTACCACTACTCCCTGCATTCTGTTTCCTAGCTATCGCTCTCAATGGGGCTACAGTCCTTTTAATACCATTGTGTCTCAATGTTCACATTGCGCCTCTTGCGTGATACCTTATCAAACATCTTCTAAAAATCCACATGTACAACATCCATCACATTCTCTTTATCTGTACACTCTGTGATTTTCCTAAATCAATGAATTGCAATCTACCCTTTACAAATCCATACTGACTGTTCTTTATTAGCTGAGGCCTTTCTAAGTTTTCACTAATTTTATCCCATATTATGGGCTCCCGAGAGGGACCAATTTTTCCTTTGCTTTGTGTCTGGGAACTCTTATTTCCAGGTCACACAGGGGAGAAGCCTGCTTTAGGTTGCCTTTGTACTTTTGGAAATTCCCCTGAAGGATGGAAGGGAGGTTGGGACAGTGCTTGTGACTACAACAGATTATTAAATGGTTACATGGGGCTCGATTTTGCCATTGGGGGCAGGCTGGGGCGTGTCAGGATCCCGACTCCGATGTGAAGTGGGAAAAAAGTGCGATTTTGCCCTAATTGGGCACTTGATTTCCAGCGTGTGGAAACCCCTGGCCCAATGAGTCTTTTCATACAGAAAGTCGCCTCCGATGCCGTCATCAATGCTGCTGGATTTAAGGCCTGCAAGCAGCCTTGCTTCTTCTGGAGACTTTAAACTTTATGCCCATTGTTGTGATCGCTTCATTCAGCAACTATGTCCAGCAGTAGGCTAAAGTCTGCTCCAAGGTTCGATAAGGCCCCCCTCCAAGCTCTGGTGGAGGGAGCAAGATCAAATAAGGAGGTGCTCTTCCCTTCCTCAGGGAGGAAAAAGCCTCCCCAGCAGACTAAAGCTGTGTGGATGCAAGTGGCCCAGGAGGTCAACTCAATCTCTATGTGCCGCAGAACCTGGCTGCAGTGCAGGAAGAGGTTTCATGACCTTCTCCGCACAGATAAAAGGGAGTTTGACTTTCCCATCACCCTCAATCTGATCCCCATTGCCTTTCCTCACCAGCACTCTGCTTTGCCAACCTCTTCCTCCACATCCCACTTGACACCGACATCCCTGCACCCTTATCCATTCCCTCTCTCTCTATGGTCACATTCACTTAACTATTCGAACATGCAGCCCTCACACTCCCTATCACTGCGATGCTATGACAACAACTTACAACACACAGGGAGGGCCCTTTGTCTCCTTCTAAGCATCTATGCTATGGATTCTCTACACTCACTCCTTCATTCTCACTCAAACTCCACTTGTGTCCCTCATTGCAGGAAAAGAGAGCCCACATTAAGAGGGAAAGAGCGAGGACAGGAGGAGGGCCACCCTCAGTAGCCCAGCTCACCACCTCGGAGGAGGCGGCCCTGGAAATCGCTGGTGTCGAGGAAGATTCGTAAGTGGGGGACGGACAGACGGGCGCATCATAGCAAGCTGGTGACAGAATAGTTTGGCATCTCTCTCATTGACATTGCATGAGTGACTGATAATGATTCTGATGCTCTAACAGATTGACTTATCATCTGCACAATTCAATGTGCATGCAACCTTTACCTCACATCTCTAACTCTTTCCTTTACTCCCCCACAGGACCATCGACAGCCCCCATCCCCACTGTCCAGGAGGAACAGCCTGAGCTTCAAGACTCCTCAGAGGAAGCTGCAACCTCTGAGGGCGTAGCGTCAGCAGAATTCAGCGCACCCAGCACCAGCGCAGACACTCACACCTCGGTGGGACCTTCGCGAGATAGAGTAGTGTTGTCACCTGGTGTATCACAGATCACAAGTGAGCATCAGCAGATGGTGGAGACAGGGACAGCAGTGGAGAGTCCTCGTCGGAGGGCGCAGGATTCTGCCAGCTCGGCTCAGCTGCATGTCGACCCTGTGCCTCCGGGTCCATCATCCAGAAGGAAAGCGGTGCTGGAACTCCAGGAACAGGTGCAGGAGTCTCTGGCAGGTTTTGTCTTCAGGGTCGCTGCGAGTGTGGAGCGAATGGAGGAGTCCATCGCGAACATGAGCAGAACCTTTGTGGAGGCATTGGCACATGAAAGCATCACCATGGAAAGGATGGCTACGATAGAGGAGAGGATGGCTATGGGGCATGGAGGAGCTAAGTCGCCAGAGTGTTGAAAACATGGTCATTGTTCAGAATAGACTGGCATCTCTTGAGGAGCGATGGTCAGCTATTGAGCATACAAACCAGACCTTCATGGAAGTCCTCTGGAGTAGGACGTCCAGTGCAGAAACGGGTCCGCATGGCTCCCCTGAAGTGCAGCAAGGTACTGTCAAGCCACTTGCTAGCTCTGAAGTGGGGCTGACCCATGAGAGGGATGTTGGTGGCAGACAACATAGAAACATAGAAACATAGAATCTAGGAGCAGGAGTAGGCCATTCGGCCCGTCGAGCCTGCTCCACCATTCAATACGATCATGGCTGATCATCCAAATCCAGTACCCTGTCCCTGCTTTAATCCCCACAGTACACATATCCCACCCTACCCCCGTAACCCCACGTATTTAATTCCCCCTAACATATCCCATCCTATCCCCATAACCCCACATATTTAATCCCCCCTAACACTAAGGGTCAATTTATCATAGCCAAATCAACCTAACCCGCACATTTTTGGACTGTGGGAGGAAACCGGAGCACCCGGAGGAAACCCACGCAGACACGGGGAGAATGTGCAAACTCCACACAGACAGTCACCCGAGGTCAGATTCGAACCCGGGTCCCTGGCGCTGTGAGGCACCAGTGCTAACCACTATGCCACCGTGTTGCCCTGCAAGGAAGTGGGGGTTCCTCTCCAAGCACTCACACGACCATGCCACTGCAAAGCCCTCGGTCAGAGCCCCACCAGAGTCCTCACCCAACTGAGATAGGTGTCTCATCCCCTGCACAGCCGCAGGAGCAGCAGACTGTTGCCGAGCCCTCACAGGTTCGCAACCCCAGAGGACGGCCACCAAAGGTGTCGTGACAGGAGCAGCAAGAAAGTGAGCAAGGGGCCTCCACATCTGCTGAAGCCACAGGGGAAGCACCACGTAGAAGCACGCATAAGAGGAAGATAATGCACAAGTAGTCACAAGGGTAGTCACTTGGGTGTTATGTTGTGTTTATTTTTGAAATACCATCAGTTGCTTGTTGTAATAAAAAATTCTGATGGCAAACTGTTGAAGTTGTGGCCGGTGTCATTTCGCAAATGGGACTTCCACATTGAGGGCTTAGAGCGACTTGCAATTGTCAGTATGGTGGGCAGAGTGATAGGAATCCGCAGGTTCTTGTCCATTGTCGATGCTCTGGTAAGAAGGTGCGAGGCAAAAGTGTTTGATTGTGCAGGCTAAGCAAATCTGGCCAACATGAGTGCATCCCTTGCATCCCGGGCAGCAACGTGGTCGCGCGCTGGCGCCTTCTGGCCTGTGCAGCTTCAGGTGGGTGAGCAGCAGCTTGGCGTTCCTGTTATTTCTGCTGCTGTTGGTGCTGCTGTTGTTCATGGTTCTGCTGCTGCCACGGCTGGTCTTCATCCGAATCTGATGTCCAGGAGGAAATGAAATAAATGGTTCCCATGCTTCTGGTATAGGCCTCAGTTGAGGAAGCGCTCAGTCAAGGTGGGGAGAGGGGTTTCCCAGGAGGTCACACTGGAGATGGGTGTCAGGCTCCAAACTTCCACAACAATGAGTATGCCTGCTAAAAGTTCCCCCAGACCTGAGACAACAAAGTTTTGCTACCTGCAAATGATCATTGGTGAAAACTCCTTTTTAATGGTGGAGCTGCAGCTGTTAGTAAGCAGTCCACTTGTGAGGCCGCCAGGATTAACTGGCGTGTTCCAGAGGAGATGTGCAGGATGGGGGAAAAGTGTTAAAATCAGAAAGGCCTCTCAAAATGGGATTATAGAGGCAATTAACTGGTTGGTAAGAGCCTTAAGGGCCTATCCTGCCTCTTGGAGGTGGGATGGAAACGGGGTCTGAAACCCCGATTCTGGGAAAATTGCTCGGAGGCGGGATCGGAGCAGCCTGCCATTTTTTGCGATTTTAACACCTAACACGCCTCCAATCCCGCCTCCTCGGGCCTGGCAAAATCAAGCCCATGGTTTCTGCTTTAATTACCAGCTCTGGTAGTGCATTCCTCAGCCTCACAACCCTCAGTGTAAAAAAAGTTTCTCCTGCTGTCTGCCCTAAATTTCTTACATTTAATCACATATCTATGCCCCCTCATTCTTCAACCACTGGAGCAATGTCCCCTCTAATTTTCTTTGGGCCACGCGGCCCCTTTAACTTGCATGCACAGTTTTTTCCATTTAAAAGCCGGTGAGCCGGCTGTGTGGAAGCTCCAGAGCGCTGCGCAGTTTAAAGGGAACGTTGCACTGGAGACTATCTGACTGGGGATTTCCTCTGAGGTTCTGGCAATCAGTTGCTGTAACATAGATGGAAGATTGGTGCACAATCTGGAACACATGCATAAATTGGGTTTCCACCCATCTTCCACTGAAGTTCTGGCAGCTGATTGAGAGAACCGCTGAGGAAATTTCCACCATCTGTCTCTATCTACCCTGTCCCATCCCTTTATAATTTTAAACAGCTCTATCAAATCACCTTGTAACCTCCTCTGTTCTAAAAAAAAAAAAAAATCCCAATTTTTCATATTCCTATTTCCTCATACCAGGGAGCACCTGAGTGAATCTGCATTGTATCCTCTTTATTGCCTCCAAATATTTCGAATGGTGTGGAGCCAAAAACTGCACACAGAATTCCAACTAAGGTTTTATAATGATTCGCCGTTACATCTCAACTTTTATGTTCTATACCTCTTGCCATAAAACCCAGTATTATATCAGCTTTTTTTTTTAATAGCCTTAGCCACTTGATGTGCTGCTTTTAATGTCTTGTGAAGCTGCTCCCCCAAAATCTATCTGCTCTTCCAAATCACCCAACCATCCTCCAAAGTATAATAATTACTTAAAAAAAATACTACTTCACACTAACAATTTTTTGCACATTCCACCATCTTATTAGTACCCCCCTTGTAGCTTCCTTTGCCTCAGAATTATTTACTACGTCTCCTATTTTGCTATCATCTACAAATTTCTACACCACTTCCTCTAGCTCTGTATCACAGTGAACAGAAGCAGTCCCAGAATAGAACTCTGTGGGACACCACTACCCACTTCCAATCGCTCTTACTTTCTGCTTCCTCCGATCTAACCAGTTTTTAATCCATTTTGCAACCCTTCCTCTAATTCGTACCCCTTAAACTTCTCCAGTAATCTCTTGTGTGGTACCTTATCTGAAAGTCCATGTACACCACAACTACTGCATTTTCCCCATTCACCATATCTGTCACCTTCTCAAAGAACTGAATCAGGTTTGTCAAGCATGAACTTCCTTTCTGTAATCCGCGTTGGGCGCTTTTAATCATTTTCTCGGAGCTCGGACACTGTGGGCTCGTCCAGAAGAATTTCAAGCTTGGAATGACAAAGAAGATTTGGCTTTGTTTGGGGAGTAGAATCAGATGGGATGTAGGGACTGGGAGGGATATGCTGCTGAAAGAAAAGGGGATGAACTGGGGAATTCTAGGTCAAAGCTTCCTGTCATACCTCAGACAGTGACATCATTGTTTTGCTGACCAGACTTGCCAGTCTTTATTTACATTGTAGAAAGTACTTTTTTTAAAAGATTGTGCCGAAGCAGACAGAGTAAAATCTTGTTAGTACACTAGATTAATTTTCTGCTAAATATCAGCTTCATGATGCAGGCTGTTTTTGACTAATTTGAAGAACTGCTTTTCCTCTCTATGACATTTTAAACAAGCAAACAAAAAGACATATTTGCAACATACTCAATGTACTGGAAGTATGAGGGAGTTTGAGCAGCTAGGGGCCAAATTAAAAAGCAGAACCTCGAGGGTAATAATCTCTGGATTACTACCTGAGCCACGAGCAAATTTGGCTAGGGTAAATAAAATCAGGGAGTTGAATGCGTGGCTCAAAGACTGGTGTGGGAAAAATGGGTTTTGCTTCTTGGGACACTGGCACCAGTACTGGGGCAGGAGAGAGCTGTTCCGTTGGGACGGACTTCACTTGGCCAGTGCTGGGACTAGTGTCCTGGCGAATCGAATAACTAGGGCTGTGGAGAGGGCTTTAAACTAATTAGTGGGGGGGAGGTTTCAAGAGAGCAAAAAATAAAAATGACAACAGAGAGGGTCATAGACATAGGTAGCAGTAGGAGAATCACAAATCAGAGCGTGGCAGGAAGGGACAGAGTGTGTGGAGTAAAAGGTAAAGTAGTAAAAAGTGAAAAAGCAGGAACTAAGTGCCACAAAGCATATTTGAAAGTTCTCTATCTGAATGCACGTAGCATTCGTAACAAAATAGACGAGCTAATGGCACAAATAACTACATATGGTTATGATATTGTGGCCATTACAGAAACATGGCTGCAGGGTGACAATGCCTGGGAATTAAATATACCAGGTTATTTAACGATCAGGAAGGACAGGCAGGAAGGAAGGGGAGGTGGGGTGGCTATGTTAATAAAGGAAGGAATCACTGTAATACAGAGTAATGATATTGGGTCAAAAAATCATGATAATGAAACAGTTTGGGTGGAGATAAGGAATAATAAGGGAAAACAAACACTAGTGGGCGTAGTCTATAGGCCTCCGAACAGTTGCAACTCTGTTGGGCGGAGTATCAATCAGGAAATAGTTGAGGCATGTAATAAGGGAACATCTATAATTATGGGGGATTTTAACTATCATATTAATTGGACAAATCAAATGGGGCAGGGCTGCCTTGAGGATGAGTTCATTGAGTGTATTAGGGATGGGTTTCTTGAGCAGTATGTAACTGAACCGACCAGGGGGCAAGCAACCTTAGATCTGGTCCTGTGTAACGAGACAGGATTAATTAAAAATGTCCTAGTAAAGGATCCCCTTGGAATGAGTGACCATAACATGGTTGAATTCCATATTCAATTAGAGGGTGAGAAGGTTGGATCTCAAACAAGCGTGCTAAGCTTGAATAAAGGAGACTATGAAGGTATGCGAGCGGAATTGAGTAGAGTGGATTGGGAAAATAGATTAAAGGGTAAGACGACACATGATCAGTGGTGTACATTCAAGGAGTTATTTTACAACTTCCAAAAAAAATATATTCCTCTGAAAAGAAAAGGGTGTAAAAGAAAGGACAGTCATCCGTGGCGAAGTAAAGAAATTAAGGATAGTATTCGACTAAAAACAAGGGCATATAAGGTAGCAAAATCTAGTGGGAGGACAGAGGATTGGGAAAACTTTAAAAGGCAGCAAAAAATAACAAAAAGATTGATTAAGAAAGGGAAGATAGATTATGAAAGCAAATTAGCAAAAAATATAAAAACAGATAGTAAGAGTTTTTATAGTTATATAAAAAGAAAAAGGGTGGCTAAAGTAAATGTTGGTCCCTTAGAGGATGAGACCGGGAAATTAATGGTGGGAAATATGGAGATGGCAAAAACACTGAATGAATATTTTGTATCAGTCTTTACAGTAGAGGACACTAAGAATATCCCAACACTGGACAAACAGGGGGCTATAGGGGGAGAGGAGCTAAACACGATCAAAGTCACTAAGGAAGTGGTACTCAGTAAAATAATGGGACTCAAGGCGGATAAATCACCTGGACCTGATGGCTTACATCCTAGAATCTTGAAGGAAGTGGCGGTAGGGATTGTAGATGCATTGGTAATAATTTTTCAAAACTCCCTGGATTCCGCTAAGGTCCCGGCAGACTGGAAAACTGCTAATGTAACACCCTTATTTAAAAAGGGCAGTAGACAGAAGGCTGGTAACTATAGACCGGTTAGCCTAACATCTGTGGTAGGTAAAATTTTGGAGTCCATTATTAAGGAAACAGTAACAGGACATTTGGATAATCATAATTTAATAGGACAAAGTCAGCATGGTTTTACGAAGGGGAAGTCATGTTTGACAAATTTGCTGGAGTTCTTTGAGGAAGTAACATATAGAGTGGATAAAGGGGAACCAGTGGACGTAGTGTATTTAGACTTCCAAAAGGCATTTGACAAGGTGCCACACAAAAGATTATTGCTTAAGGTAAAAAATCACGGGATTGGGGGTAATATTCTGGCATGGATAGAGGATTGGCTATCTAACAGAAAGCAAAGAGTTGGGATAAATGGTTCATTCTCAGACTGGCAATCAGTAACTAGTGGTGTTCCACAGGGGTCAGTGCTGGGTCCCCAACTCTTTACAATCTATATTAACGATTTGGAGGAAGGGACCAAGTGTAACATATCAAAATTTGCAGATGATACAAAGATGGGAGGGAAAGTAGTGAGTGAGGAGGACATAAAAAACCTGCAAGGGGACATAGACAGGCTAAGTAAGTGGGCAGAGATTTGGCAGATGGAATACAACACTGGAAAGTGTGAGGTGATGCACTTTGGCAGGAAAAATCCTAGAGCAATTTATTATCTTAATGGCAAGAAACTGGAGAGTACTGAAGTGCAAAGGGATCTGGGGGTCCTGGTGCACGAAACTCAAAAGGTTTGTATGCAGGTGCAGCAAGTGATTAAGAAGGCAAATGGAATGTTGGCTTTCATTGCTAGGGGGATAGAATATAAAAATAGGGAGGTATTGCTTCACTTGTACAAGGTATTGGTGAGACCGCACCTGGAATACTGCATATAGTTTTGGTGTCCTTACTTAAGGAAAGATATCCTTGCTCTCGAGGCAGTGCAAAAAAGGTTCACTCGGTTAATCCCGGGGATGAGGGGGTGGTCATATGAGGAGAGGTTGGGTAGATTGGGACTCTACTCATTGGAGTTCAGAAGAATGAGAGGCGATCTTATTGAAACATATAAGATTGTGAAGGGGTTGGATCGGGTGGATGCGGAGAGGATGTTCCCTATGACGGGTGAGACTAGAACTAGGGGACATAGTCTTAGAATAAGGGGCTGCTCTTTCAAAACTGAGATGAGGAGGAACTACTTCACTCAGAGGGTGGTAGGTCCATGGAATATGCTGCCACAAAAAGCTGTAGAAGCTACATCATTAAATACATTTAAAACAGAAATAGACAGTTTCCTAGAAGTAAAGGGCATTAAGGGTTACGGGGAGCGGGCAGGAATTTGGACATGAGTCTAGGCTCGGATCGGTCATGGCCCTGTGGGTAGTGGAGCGGGCCCAGGGGCCGTGTAGCCTGATTCTGCTCCTATTTCTGTTAGATGCAGGAGATGGTTCTGTGATAGATAGTAGATTGGCGGTTAGGATCAGATCAGCCATGATCTTATTGAATGGCGGAGCAGGCTCGAGGGGCCGATTGGCCTACTCCTGCTCCTATTTCTTGTGTTCTTATGTTCTTATTACCATTTTAAAACACACAAAATACTACTACAAAAAGAGCACAAGATAAAATGTTGCTTTCTCCTGTCTAACTGATGGAGAATACACACGATTGTATGCATCACTTGAATGAATGACAACTATGTATCACAATGAATCACATCAACAAACTGTGGATGTTCAATTTCTTTCCGAAAAATTGAATCCATTAAACACCTGCCATTCAAGATTGTATGTCTTATCTTTCCCATCAAATCAATCTGTATCCAGAGTCTGGCGGTAATCCTGTTTTGCTGAAAGCTAAAAGTATTGTTATTAAGTGGCTTAAATGTGTGCATGTTCCCCAAATATACCCATAGTTTAATTAGCTCCCTTTAGCAGACATAAAAAAAAATGCTCATGTTCGGCTTTGAATTTTTCTCTAAATGTTTATTGACATTTATTGCAACAAATCTGTTCTAGCTGAAATGTTTTAGGACTGGTGATGAGGTTGGGTTGCTTGTCACTTAGCCTGGAGATACATCTTAAAGGGTCGAAGAGTCATTCTGCACAACAAAATCTTTTCAGAGATTTAATTTGGTGGTGTGTATGTTTCTGTCAAAACAATGTTACAATATTGCCAATAGCACCATTCGTCAACAAACTTGGAGGTCATCTTCAACTTTTGTGCTGGGCCCCCAAAATATGGGTAGACATTAAAAACTGCTGTTGTTTTGAAAATGAGGCTTGATCCTATTAGAATTTTGATTATATTCCTGAGGAGAGCATGCAGAAAAAAAATAAAGGGCGTAGGGGAGGAAAATCAAATCGACCAGTTATAAGCAGGGAAAAGATAAAGAAACAAGGGCCGGAATTTTCCCATCAATAAACGGGTGGGTTTGGAACTTGGGGGCAATTAAATAGTTAAAAATGGGATTCCCGACCTGATCCCGCCTCCAAACCACCCACTTCCTGTTTTGCCGGAGGCGGGACAGGGACAGGATGGGGGCGGGCAACCAATCTGCTCCCAGGGGGCATTACCTCAATTTAAATATTGTAATGAGGCTGGAAGCCTCTTTTTCCCCATCCATTTTGAATTTAACTGCCTGAGGACGGGTTTCACACAATTCGTGAAACCCGGCAGTTAAACTGAGGCGGGGACTGCTGCATCCAGGAGGTAAGTGGCTTTATACCTACCTCCTGGATCCAGGGTTCCTGCCTAACCCACCCACCCCCCCACAATCGGAGGCCCCTTCATGAGGCCACCGATTGCATTCCCAAACCTCCCCCCCCACCCCCAGGCCTCCCCCCCCCCCATGATGATGATGAGACCCCGCGATCCATGATTTCCCCCCTCCCCGCGATCCCTGACCTCCCCCCAATTGCCTGCCGATCCTGCAACTCCCCTCCACCCCCCCCCACGATTGCTGACCCCTGACGATCCTCACTCGCCGCTCCCGATTGTCGACCCCCTGCCGATCCCCGAACCCCCTCCCGCCGATCCCCCTCCCACCATCCTTTCCCCGGACCGACCCCTTGCAACTGAGGCCTACCTGCCCGCAGCCAGCCAGCCTCTCAGGCTGGCTGGCTGCGGGCCGGAAACTGAGGCCTGACATTCAAATTAGGCCCTGCCAGTAAAATCGGCAGGGCCTGCGGGAATCCCGGCCTCTTGGGTTTCCCGCCCGCCTCGGATCCCCCCAACCCGCCCCCCCCCCGCACAAAATTCCAGCCAAGGTATTAGCTTGGACAAAAAAAAATCCAGAGAAAAGAAGCTTTAAATACGAACAAAAAATAAGATAAAATGCATGTATTGCAGTGTTCATAGTGTGGGAAATAAATTGGGGGAATTAGAAGCAATGATGTCATAGAAAGATATAGATTTAATAGTAATAACTGAAACTGGGCTACAAACTGGACAGGGGTTAAAATATTTTTAGGAGGGACAGAATACTTAAGAAAGGAGGAAGAATAGCAATATTGGTGAAGGAGGGAATATATTCTGTAGAGAGGACTGATGTACACAAAAAAAGTAGAGACAGAGTCAATATAGTTAGAGATCAAAGATTAAAAAAGGATGTTTACATTACAACAACTTGCATTTATATAGTGCCTTTAATGTAGTAAAATGTTCCAAGGCACTTTGCAGGAGTGTTATGAAGCAAAATTGACACTGAGCCACAAAAAAAAGAAAATAAAGACCTGCATTTATATAGCACCTTTCAAGACCTCAGGATGTCCCAACTCGCTTTACAGCCAATTAAGTACTTTTCAAGTGTAGTCACTGTTGTAATGTAGGAATAACATAATGAGATATTAGGACAGGTGACCAAAAACCTGGTCAAAGAGGTAGGTTTCAAGGAGCGTCTTAAAAGAGGAGAGAGAGGGGTAGAGAGGCGGAGAGGTTTAGGGAGGGAATTCCAGAGCTTAGGGCCTAGGCAGTTAACGACTTGGCCGGCAATGGTGATGCAATTAAAATCGGGGATGCGCAAGAGGCCAGAATTGGAGGAACGCAGAGATCTCGGAGGGTTGTAGGGCTGGAGGAGGTTACAGAGATAGGGTTAGGGTTAGGGTGAGGCCATGCAGTGATTTAAAAACAAGGATGAGAATTTAAAAATCAAGGCATTGCCAGATAGACGTTAGTGGGGCTATATCACCTCAAGAATAATGACCATAACATGATAAGGTTTAAGGTCCAAATAGAAAGGGAAAATATTAAGACAAACAGCAAGGGCGTCAGATTGGAATAGAAATGAGAAGTCTCACAACACCAGGTTATAGTCCAACAGATTTATTTAATTTTACAAGCTTTCGGAGCTGTCGCTCCTTCGTCAGGTAAGTTAGCAATGAGAGAATCTCCCAGAATTCACAATTTAAACCCAGACAAAATCTATTCACATTATTCGCTACAACAAAGAGCACAGCCAAGACAATGAGATGTGTCCCAGGGGGTCCAACGCGTCAAACCACCTGCTGGCTGCATATCCTGTCAATTTGTGTTCTTGTGTTAGCCTTTTTAAAAAAAAACAAAAAAAAAAAAAAAAAAAACACCTGGGAAGACCGGCCATGATGTCAAGTCACGTTCTGTATCGTGACATGAACCCGATATCGCGATTGAGGCCATCCTCATGAGCGCAGCCTTCAACATGTCATCGATGACGACGAACACCTTGCTAAGGCCATCCCCACGCCTCCACTACTCGCCTTCAAGCAGCCGCCTAACCTCAAAAGTACCATCGTTCGCAGCAGATTACCCATCTTTAGGAGAACAGCAACCAAGACACCACACAACCCTGCCACGGCAACCTCTGCAAGACATGCCAAATCATGGACACAGATACCATCATTACACGTGAGGACACTACCCACCAGGTACACGGTACATACTCATGTGACTCGGCCAACGTTGTCTACCTGATACGTTGCAGTAAAGGATGCTCCAGAGCATGGTACATCGGCGAGACCATGCAGACACTGAGACAACGTATGAACGGACACCGCGCAACAATTGCCAGGCAGGAGGGTTGCCTCCCAGTCGGGGAACACTTCAGCAGCCAGGGGCATTCAGCCTCGGATCTGCGGGTAAGCGTTCTCCAAGGCGGCCTTCGAGATACACGACAGCGCAAAATCATAGAGCAGAAACTGATAGCCAAGTTCCGCACTCATGAGGATGGCCTCAATCGCGATATCGGGTTCATGTCACGATACAGAACGTGACTTGACATCATGGCCGGTCTTCCCAGGTGTTTTTTTTGGTTTTTTTTGTTGTTTTTTTTGTTTTTTTTTTTAAAAAGGCTAACACAAGAACACAAATTGACAGGATATGCAGCCAGCAGGTGGTTTGACGCGTTGGACCCCCTGGGACACATCTCATTGTCTTGGCTGTGCTCTTTGTTGTAGCGAATAATGTGAATAGATTTTGTCTGGGTTTAAATTGTGAATTCTGGGAGATTCTCTCATTGCTAACTTACCTGACGAAGGAGCGACAGCTCCGAAAGCTTGTAAAATTAAATAAATCTGTTGGACTATAACCTGGTGTTGTGCGACTTCTCATTTTTGTCCACCCCAGTCCAACGCCGGCATCTCCACAGATTGGAATAGGGCAGAAAGATGAGGAGCAAGCAAGCTGAGGTGATCTAGAAAGAAAGATTGGCACATAGGACTGTAGTTGAACATTGGAATATATTTAAACAATAAGAGATTGCAAAGTTGCAGAATAAATATACACCATTACAAAAGAGATTACTTCAAGTTTCAGAATGTTGTGGTTAAAAAACGGTTATGGGCATTGTCATACTCACAGAATCATACCTTTCAGCCAATGTCCCAGACTCCCATCACCATCCCTGGGTATGTCCTGTCCCACCGGCAGGACAGACCCACTAGAGGAGGTGACACAGTAGTATACAGTCAGGAGGGAGTAGCCCTGGCAGTTCTCAACATTGACTCTGGACCCCATGAAGTCTCATGGCTTCAGGTCAAGCATGGGCAAGGAAACCTCCTGCTGATTACCACCTACCGCCCTCCCTCAGCTGATGAATCAGTACTCCTCTATGTTGAGCACCACTTGGAAGAAGAATGGAGGGTAGCAATGTACTCAGAGTCCCGTCTTCACACTGAGGAAACCCTCCATCATGTTGTGTGGCACTACGACCATGCTAAATGGGATAAATTCGGAACAGATCTAGCAGCTCAAAACTGCGTATCGATGAGGCGCTGTGGGCCATTAGCAGTAGCAGAATTGTATTCTACCACAATCTGTAACCTCATGGCCCAGCATATCCCTCACTCTACCATTACCATCAAGCCAGGAGACCAACCCTGGTTCAATGAGGAGTGCAGGAGAGCATGCCAGGAGCAGCACCAGGCGTACCTAAAAAGGAGGTGCCAACCTAGGGAAGCTGCAACATAGGACTACATGCATACTAACAAGCGGAAGCAGCATGCTATAGTCAGAGCTAAGCGATCTCACAACCAACAGATCAGATCAAAGCTCTGCCGTCCTGCCACATCCAGTCGTGAATGGTGGTGGACAATTAAACAACTAACGGGAGGAGGTGACTCAGTGAATATCCCCATCCTCAATGATGGCGGGGCACAGCACACAAGTGCAAAAGACAAGGTTGAAGCGATTGCAACCATCTTCAGCCAGAAGTGCTGAGTAGATGATCCATCTCGGCCTCCTCCTGAGGTCCCCACCACCACAGAAGCCAGTCTTCAGCCAAGTCGATTCACTCCACGTGACATTAAGAAATGGCTGAGCGCACTGGATACAGTAAAAGCTATGGGCCCCGACAACATCCCGGCTGTCGTGCTCCAGAACTAGCCGCTCCTCTAGCCAAGCTGTTCCAGTACAGTTACAACACTGGCATCTATCCGACAATGTGGAAAACTGCCCAGGTATGTCCTGTCCACAAAAAGCAGGACAAATCCAACCCAGCCAATTACTGCCCCATCAGTCTACTCTCAATCATCAGCAAAGTAATGGAAAGTGTCATCGACAGCGCTATCAAGCAGCACTTGCTCACCGATGCCCAGTTCAGGCTCCGCCAGGACCACTCGGCTCCAGACCTCATTACAGCCTTGGACAAAAGAGCTGAATTCCAGAGGTGAGGTGAGGTGAGAATGACTGCCCTTGACATCAAGGCAGCATTTGACCGAGTGTGGCATCAGGAGCCCTAGTAAAATTGAAGTCAATGGGAATCAGGGGGAAAACTCTCCACTGACTGGAGTCATACCTAGCACAAAGGAAGATGGCTGTGGTTGTTGGAGGTCAATCATCTCAGCCCCAGGACATCGCTACAGGAGTTCCTCAGGGCAGTGTCCTAGGACCAACCATCTTCAGCTGCTTCATCAATGACCTTCCCTCCATCATAAGGTCAAAAGTGGGGATGTTCGCTGATGACTGCACAGTGTTCAGTGCCATTTGCAACTGCCCAGATAATGAAGCAGTCTATGCCCGCATGCAGCAAGACCTGGACGACATTTAGGCTTGGACTGATAAGTGGCAAGTAACAAGTGTCAGGCAATGATTATCTCCGACAAGCGAGAGTCTAACCACCTCCCCTTGACATTCAACATCACAACCATCGCCGAGTCCCCCACCATCAACATCCTAGGGGGGGGGGGGGGGGGCGGGGGTCTCCATTGATCAAAAACATAACTGGACCAAGATCAGGTCAGAGGCTAGGTATTCTGCAGTGAGTGTCTCACCTCCTGACTGCCCAAAGCCTTTCCACCATCTACAAGGCACAAGTAAGGAGTGTGATGGAATACTCTCCACTTGCCTGGATGAGTGCAGCTCCAACAACATTCAAGAAGCTTGACACCATCCAGGACAAAGCAGCCCACTTGATTGGCACCCCATCCACCACCTTAAACATTCACTCCCTCCACCACTGGTGTACCGTGGCTGCAGTGTGTACCATCTACAAGATGCACTGCAGAAACTCGCCAAGGCTTCTTCGACAGCATCTCCCAAACCTGCGACCTCTACCACCTAGAAGGACAAGGGCAGCAGGCACATGGGAACATCACCACCTCCAAGTCACGCACCTGACTTGGAAATATATTGCTATTCCTTCATAGTCGCTGGGTCAAAATCCTGGAACTCCCTACCTAACAGCACTGTGGGAGTATCTTCACCTCACGGACTGCAGCGGTTCAAGAAGGCGGCTCACCACCACCTTCTCAAGGGCAATTAGGGATGGGCAATAAATGCTGGCCTTGCCAACGACACCCACATCCCAGGAAGAAATAAAAAAAAAAATGGACTCATTTAAATTGAAGAAGAGGGTATATGACATCTAAAGGTGTGATTAAAAATGATAAAATAAAGAGAGAATGAGAAAATAAAGCAAGTAGTTAAGAGTGGGATAAGGATGGCAAGGAAGGATGGCAAGGAAGGAGTATGAGGAGAAAATCTCAAAAAATCTTTTCAAAAAATAAAGTATTCTACAAGTATAAAGTGAATTGTCAAGTGTGCCCATTAAAGACAGATGCAGGTGAGACTCTAATGGATAATAATAAAATGTCAGACTTGCTAAATGAGTACTTTGTCTTCATTTTCACAGTGGAGGTGGTACACAAAATACCAACGGCACAAGTCAAATCATGAGGAGGAATTTATTGGCCCGTATTTTCCAATCCATACAGGTGTGTACGTGCTGTGTACACACCCGTAGGGACATCAGAAATGCCGCTTTCTGCAGAACCTCCGCCCGCGGAAATCACTTAAAAATCTTATGCCTGGTAAAAGCAGGCATATGGCCTGCTTTTACCAGCATAAGAGTTGAAAAAAGTAAAAGAAATAATTTTTTTTCCACTCATTTATAATTTAAAAATACTTTTAAAAAAGGTAAGTTTATTTTTAGCCCCGTAAAAAACGTTAATTATTTTTTTCAAAAAATTACATTTTGTTTAAAATATTTAATTTAATGTAATTTTAACTAATTTTAACAACGTGATGGTTTTTTAAAAATGTATTTAATGTTTTGATGTCATTTTTCAGTGATCCCCATTCATACTTTTGACAGGTCTATCCGTCAAAAGTATGAAGAGAGATTCCCTTCTCCCATTGGTTCCCCATGGCCCACGTGATCCCAGGGATGCTTGCGAACCGCCTGTGCCCCTGGGATACGTGGGCCCTGCGCATTTCGTCGTGGAGAGGCCCAGGAGCGGAAATGGCCGGACCTCAGGAACCCTCAGGTAAGGGCGTATATTTTTTCCCGATAGGAGGCATCCGCATGCAGGAAGCCTCCTATCGGAAATTACAGGCCAATGGATTTAATACAAGTTAAGAAATGGGAATGGAAAAATAATGGGATTTAAGCTTGATAAATGTCCAGGCCCTGATGGTTTCCACCCCGGGATTTTAAAAAACTAGGTGAGGAAATTGTAGATGCATTAGTCATAATTTTCAAATCTCGCTAGATTCAGGAATTGTGACTTTGGATTAGAAAACTGCAAATGTTACTCCATTATTTAAGGAAGGGAAAGAGAACAGACCTGTCAGTTGAACATTAATTGTGGGCATGTTACTGGAGTCTATCATTAGAGATAGAGGAGGAAAAATTCTGTTGCTTTGCGCCTCCAGTTAGTGCCCTAAGAGGGCACTAACGGGGCGCAAAGCAACTTGCGCCCGGATGTGGCGCCGCCAACGCCTCCCGTGAAATTCAGTGGGAGGTTATCGGCGGCGGTAACCATTAGCGGCCCGCGGCGCTGCACCGCCGGCGACGATGTCATCGCCGTGCGCAGCGCCCCGCTCGCGCCCCAACCACGATCTTCGGTAGCACCCCCTGACTTACCGCCAGACGCTATGTCCGACGGGGTCAGGGGGGCCTACCTGCGGCCGGGGCGGCGCTAATTAAAGGCGAGGTGCTGGGCGGCCATTTTTGTTGCTGGCCGTCTGCCAGCACCTGCCCCCGTTGCCGTCCCCGGCCTCCTCAGCAGCCCCCCCCACCCCCCCCCCCCCGCGGAGTGCTGGCTGCGCTCCGTGAGCGCGGCACTTCTCGAGTGCCGGCCTCTTTTGCCAGCACTCCTGAACCCTGGTGGCCCAGCTGGGCCCCGGGTCGCGCTGCGCAAGGCCCCTCCCCTTTAAGAAGTGGAGGAAGGCCTGCAATACCGCGGCGTGACGAGCCGCAGCGCCGCACATAGTGCCGCGATATTCCCTCGCAGCGCCCCAAGAGGGAGGTGGGGCGCTTCTAGTAGCGCCCTGCTTCCCTCTTGGGGCGCTACTGATGAATTTCGGCTGCGGGGACGCTAATTTTTTCGGGGCACTAAAAGTTAGCGCCCCAGAGTGACTGAAAACTTGGCCAAGTATCAGTTGAGCAAAGAAAATCAGCATGAATGTGTGATGAATAGATCATATCTGACTATTCTCGTTGATTTTTATGAGGAAGCCATTAGTATGGTGGAAAGGGAAGTTCCTATGGATGTTTTCTAATATGGACTTCCAGAAGGTATTTGGTAAGGTTTCGTTCAAGAGATTAGTAGCAAAAATGAGTGTGAACGGAATTTGGAGGTAACCTTGTAGCATGGGTCGGTAATTAGTTGGGGCGGTAGGAGCCACAGAGTAGTGATAAAGGTTAGGTCTCTGATTGGCGGGATGTGACAAGTGGTATTCCTCAGGGATCTGTACTGGGACCTTAGCTTCTCACCACATGTAACAATGATTTGGATGAAGGAATAGAGAGTTGTATATCCAAGTTTGTAGGTGACACTATGTTCGGAGGCATAATAACTTGCGTGGATGCCAGCAGCAAGTTACAAAGGAACATAGACAGACTAAGTGAGTGGGCAAAACTATGGCAGATAGAGTTTAATGTGAGTTCAGTGTGAGATCATCCACCATGGATCTGAGATAGACAAACCGGAATATTTTCTTAATGGTGAGAGACTAGGAGCAGCGGAGGAGCAAAAGGATAGAATCATAGAAATTTACGGCACAGAAGGTGGCCATTCGGCCCATTGTGTCTATGCCGGCCAAAATAGAGCTATCCAGCCTAATCCCACTTTCCAGCTCTTGGTCCGTAGCCTGGTAGGTTACAGCACTTCACGTGCATATCCAAGAACTTTTAAAATGTCATGAGGGTTTCTGCCTCTACCACCCTTTCGGGCAGTGAGTTCCAGACCCCCACCACACTCTGGGTGAAAAAAGTTCTCAATTCCCCATTATAAATCTATGCCCCCTAGTTATTGACCTCTCCGCTATTCACTATCTAGGCCCCTCATAATTTTATACACCTCAATTAAGTTTCCCCTCAGCCTCCTCTGTTCCAAATAAAAACAGCCCCAGCCTATTCAATCTTTCCTCATAGCTAAAGTTCTCCAGTCCTGGCAATATCCTCGTAAATCTTCACTGTACCCTCTCTAGTACATTCACATCTTTCCTGTAATGTGGTGACCAGAACTGTACGCAGTACTCTAGCTGTGGCCTAACTAGTATTGTATACAATTCAAGCATAACCTTCCTGCTCTTATATTCTATGCTCGGCTAACAAAGGAAAGCATCCCGTATGACTTCTTAACCACCTTATCTACCTGTCCTGCTACCTTCACGGATCTGTGGACATGCAATCCAAGGTCTCTCTGATCCTCTACACTTCTCAATGTCCTACCATTTATTGTGTATTCCCTTGCCTTGTTAGCCCTCCCCAAAGGCACTACAAAAGGGATGACAAACAAACAAATGTCCTTATAATTTAACCCTTTATGCACTGGTATAATTCTGCTGAATCTGCGCTGTACCACTTCCAAGGCCACTATATCTTTCCTGAGGTTCGATGCCCAAAACTAAAGGCAGTTCTCCAGATGGGGTCTGCCCAAAACTCAATACAACTGAAGCATCAATTCCTCACTGTTGAATTCCAATCCTCTTGAGATAAAGACCAGTATTCCATTCGCCTTTTTTGATTGCTTTTTTGTACCTGTGCACTCACTTTTAGTGATGTGTACACCGGCACCTAAATCCTAGTGAGGGTGATGGAGAGTGATAGACTTTTGTTCGGTAAAATTACCAAGGGATATGGAACAAAGGTGGGTAAATGGAGTTGAGGTATAGATCAACCAGCATCTAATTGAATAGCAGAACAGGGGGAGTTTGAGAGGCTGGATGGCCTACTCGTGTTCCTATGCGAGGCGGGCACCCCGAGAGGAGACCTTAGTGAGTTAGTAGACGGTAAGCAGAAATTGGTGGGGACATTTAACAAGTACTTGGGCGGAGGTAAATCCTTAATAGGTTGAAAGTGACGTGAGAAATATAAAACAATCTCTTGTGTGGTACCTTGTCAAAGGCTATCTGAAAGCATCACAGGTCTCTGCCCTATTTACTGTCAGTACTGCATGAGGACTAAGCTTTCCTCAGGTACTACTGACAGGAAAATTAGCCTCTAGGTATCTCAGCCAATTGGGAGATGCCTTGCAACACAACCAACACTCCCCGCCCCCAGCAGGGTTTCAAGGATAAAGAAAGACTTGCATTTATATAGCGCCTTTCACGTCCACCGGACGTCCCAACGCGCTTTACAGCCAATGAAGTACTTTTTTGAAGTGTAGTGACTCTGTTGTACTGTAGGAAACGCGGCAACCAATTTGCGCTCAGCAAGCTCCCACAACAGCAATGTGATAATGACCAGATAATCTGTTTTGGTGATGTTGATTTAGGGATAAATATTGGACAAAACACCATGGATAACTCCCCCTGCCCTTCTTCAAAATAGTGCCATAGGATCATTTATGTCCACCTGAGAGGGCAGACGGGGCCTCGGTTTAACTTCTCATCCGAAAGCCGGCACCTCTGACAGTGCAGCACTCCCTCAGTACTGCCACCCTAGATTTTTGCGCACAAGCCTCTGGAGTGGGACTATGAATCCACAACTTTCTGACTCAAGTGAGAGTGCTACCAACTGAGCCACGGCTGACACTGATAACATTCATCTGCTGTGTGCTCTATAACTTTGATGTGCAAAGAAGCCACACCAAGCAGGTCAAAGAACAGGATGTCAAAGCTATGGTAGGAACAAAAGGGTAAAACTATCAACAAAGAAAATAGCTGCTGAACCATCAATGTGCAAAGAAAACACTAGACACTAATTCAAACTGCTTGTCAATGAATGTCAGAGCTACACCATTACTTAGTGGTGCAAATTGTAGCTGCAAAGTACCAGTTCCCAAATCACCTTCTCCTACACATTCCTACATGGTTCCTCAAATAACCATCTGCTCCTATCTTTTGCTGGGCACTTATGTAATGACACATGAATACTGAGCACGGTGTTAAAATCAAGTGCCGTGCATTTAATTCATTCAATGCGTGATGTGTGATTGTTGTCAGTGTGATTTGCCATTGTGCTTCTCCTTTGTGTTTCTGGTTTGTTTTTGACATGGGAGGGAGAAATTCAACTCACAACCATCCATTTTGTGCCTGAAAAACAGGCGGCCAGGAGTTGAAAATCAGGGGTTGGGGCACCTCGCCTGCCACACTGATGCCCAAAGTGGGCCTGTGAATGGACGACCAGCCTGCCCACCTGAAAAAGGCTACCTTAGTATGCAAATCGGGATCCTGCGCCAGTTTTAGGACCTAGATGTAAAATTCAGATACAAATGGGTTGAGTTTGTTCCACGCAAGCTCCGCCTAGTTGTACCATGTCTTGAGCAGCCTAGCCAGCGGTCACTAATCTTTTTCAAAGTTATATTTTTGTGTAACCAGAAGGAGCAGGAATGCTCTTCCTGGCTCCACAAAAATACTGCGGGCTGCTGCCAGCTCAGGCTTGTTCCCTTCAACTTTGCTTCCCCCAACACCTATCTGTAGGCGGGCTCATCATTGGAGGTGGCTGGAATTCATTAAGCTCCCACTGGCAAGCTGCATCAGAAAACCCATCTGGTGCCCACAGCTCGTTACTTCCATTGAAATAAGGCCTTATGCTGAAGTTGGCTTGGGCCTCAGACTGGCAGAAATCGGCATGGAGCAAAACGTGCTGCCCATTTTGGGCGCAGGTCAACTTTCTCCTCTGTGATGCTTAATCTATTACTACTTCTGTGAAAGGATTAAGTGTGCTGGCTGGCTGTAGGGATTCACTGATAACCTGCTGGGATTCTGGTGGTCTTGGACCTCTTTACCATGTGCATTGCAAAATCCCTAAATTAAGTCTGCCACATCTGGTAAATCTGGTCCCAACTGCTTTCTGCCACCTTGGATGTCACTTGTGCGGAGATATTTAATGGCTTGGATGTAGCATTGACTTGAGAGCCAGCTGCTTGATCTGTGACTACTGCAGGGATGCCATTATCGCTGGGCACTCCTCAACACGTCCATTGATCTGTCCCAGAGCAGAACTTTGGGCAACAATGATGGCAGTGAATCCTTGCCTCAAGGTTGTCTCTATGCAATCATGAGATGCGCTCCTACTTTCCCATGATCTGCGCTACTGAAGGCTCTGCTGCAGAAGCCACAGGAGTTGCCATGCATTCCACGGCAGACTACAATGCAGGCATACTTTCATCTGTGACTGTGCAGATCCAGGTAATAGAGTTCTCCATATCCCCACTTCCTCCCCACAGATGCTGCAGTGTATTTTGCTTTGACACATCTAGCTCAATCTGCAAACTACTTTTGTAAGAAGGAGTATACAGTATCAATCAATCAATAAACCCTGTAGCAGGGATTGGAGGCCTTGCTGGACTACTGCCCAGCCAACAGCATTTAATTTGCACGCTGAACTTGCCCCATACTTCCCTTTCAATCTCGCTATCTGCATCCTGTGGGGAGTGTGCAGCTCTGCAGGTGCTCAGCACAGGATGCTGTGAGGTACTAGCTTGCACAAAACAATGGCAGCAAGTTCTTCCACTTCTAAGAATACAGATAAAAATATATGTCATGTCAAAATACTGTTTCAAACAACAAAAAAGGATTAGGCTGACAGGAGAGAGGACTTTCTTGCATGCAAAATTGCGGCAGGAGCTTGTAATATAGAACAGTATTATTGGCTTACTTTGGCACATATTATGAGGCCTTATACCTTTATAAATCGATACCCAACCTGCTCCTTCAGGTTTCAACACTGCAATCAGCCTTCCTCTTCCCCTACCTACTACATTATCACTTCTGAAGTGGGGGGGGGGGGGGGGGGGGGGGGGAGAGTCTGGTCATCTGTCTCAAAGCGTGTCTCTTCATTTTCTGACTCCTTCCAGTGGTTCTTCCAGCACCTACTGTAAATCTGACTTTCCTTTGTTTGCAATGCTCCATTCTTCAGCAATGCTGTTCAGAAAACAGCTGCTTTGGTCTCACCAATGTGACTTCTTTTTAAGTGATTTCTCATTGAAGTTCACTGCTGTTAGTCTGGATTATTGATTCTGCTGCTTTATTGGTTTGTCTGCTGTGTGGGTGTTAAAATGCACATTTTAGCACAGCTCTAGGAAAAGGTGAAATTAGGGAAGTTAACAAGCCTGCTTATTAACTCTGAAAAACCTTAAGCAATGCTCAGTTAAGTCCTCAACAGTGCAGAAACATTTCTAGACTATAGACAGCAAACATGTATCTCAGAGTACAAACTATGAATCAACTTTGTTAAGAAAAGAAAGAACAAACATAGATTTATATCATGTCAATCACATCCTTAGGGCATCGCAAAGCACTTCACACCCACTTTTGGACAGCCAATTTGCACATAGCAAGGTCCTAAAAACAGTTGGTTCAGGGAGGAATGCTGGCCAGGACCCTGGGATAACTCTCTGTTCTTCTTCAAATAGTTCCATTGGATCTTTTGTGTCTACTTTATTAGGCAGACAGGGCCTCAGTTTAAAAGATCATCTGAAAGATGGTACTTGCATTCAGACAGCACCTTATCACATCTCAAGGATACCCCAAAGCAGTTTACAGCCAATTAATTACTTTTGAAGTGCAGCCACTGTCATTATGTTGGCAACTACAGTAAACTTTAGAACCGAATATGATGCCTCAGACAGCAACTGGTCTGATTTTTGTGGTGTTGGTTTAAGGGAGGAGTATTAGCCAGGATATCAGGAGAACTTCCTGGTCTTCTTTGAATAGTGCTTTGCGATCTTTTACATCCAACTGAACCGGCAGACAGAGCTTTGGTTTAACATCTTATCTGAAAGACAGCATTTCCAGCAATGCAGCACTCTCTCGGTACAGCACCAAAATGTAAGCCTAGATTCTGTGTTCAAGTCCTGGAGTGGAGTTTCAACCCACAGCCCTTTGACTTAAGCAAGCACAGCAAATTTCACTAGATTATATGCTTAGAGGCGCAGGGCAAGGCTAGAATACTCAATGAGTACTTTGTATCGGTGTTTACTAAGGAGGTGGATGCTGACAAAATATCGGTAGAAGTGGAAAAGGTAGAAGCAATGAAAGGGGTGAAAATTGATAGGCAGGATGTACGAGAAAGGCTGGGTATGCTTAGAGTGGATAAGTTGCCTGGTCCAGATGGCTTGCATCCCAGGTTGCTAAGGGAATTGGAGGAGGAGATAGCGGAAAGGCTTGCCATAATTTTCCAATCTTCCCTGGATGCGGGGAGGTGCCGAAGGATTGGAAAGTGGCAAATGTGACACCATTGTTCAAGAAAGGGTGCAAGGACAATCCTAGTAACTACAGGCCGGTCAGTTTAACATCAGTGATAGGTAAAGTTTTAGAAACAATAATCAAGGAAAAAATTAACAGGCACTTGGAGAGGTTTAAGCTAATTAAGGAGAGCCAACACAGATTTGTAAAAGGCAGATCATGTTTGACTAATCTAATTCAATACTTTAATGAAGTAACAAGGAGGATTGATGAAGGGAATGCAATGGATGTTGTCTACATGGATTTTCAGAAGGCGTTTGACAAAGTACCACATAGAAGGCTGGTTAACAATATTGAGGCTCATGGAATGGGTGGGTCAGTGGCTGCTTGGATAAGCAATTGGCTTAAGGACAGAAAACAGCGAGTTGTGGTAAATGGCTGTTTTTCAGACTGGAGGATGGTAGACAGTGGTGTTCCCCAAGGGGCCACTGCTTTTTATGATATATATATATATATATATATCTCTAAATAAAAATGACCTGGATATTGGAATAGAGTAAAATTTCTATATAAAATATAAAATAACATGCAGATGGAATTTAATACAGAGAAGTGTGAGGTGATGCATTTTGGCAGAAGGAACAGGGAGAGGCAATATGCACTTAATGGCACAGTTTTAAAGAGTGTACAGGGACAGAGGGACCTGGGAGTTAATGTGCATAGGTCCCTGAAGGTGGCAGGACATATTGAGAGAGTGGTTAGCAAAGCATATGGGATCTTGGGCTTCATAAATAGAGGTATTGAGTAGAAAAATAGAGAAGTTGTGCTGAACCTTTATAAAGTGCTGCTTAGGCCACAACTGGAGTATTGCGTCCAGTTCTGGTCACCACACTTTAGGAAGGATGTGAAGGCCCTTGAGAGGGTGCAGAGGAGATTTACCAGAATGGTTCCGGGGATGGGGGATCTTAGCTACAAGGACAGGTTGGAGAAGCTGGATTTGTTTTCATTAGAGCAAAGGAGGTTGAGGGGTGATTTGATAGAGGTGTACAAGATTATGATGGGTTTGGATAGGCTAGATGGGGAAAGGCTGTTCCCACGAGTTGATGGTACAAGGACTAGGGGACACAGATTTAGGGGGGAAAATTCGGTTGATTAGCACCTCTTGTTAGCGCCCTAAGAGGGTGCTAATGGGTCGCAAAGCAACTAGTGCCCGGGCGCGGCGATGTTTGCACTGCTCGCGAAATTGACCAGACATTTTGCGGCGGCGCTAAACACTACCGCCACGATCTCCTGCGCCCGCAGATCATGACGTCAGTCGAGCGGGTAGCGCCCCCTGCCTGCCACTAGCAACGACAGGTAGAGGGGAACATTTTGCAGTCAGGAAGGGACTGGGGGAGCACTATTTAAAGGCGGCCTCTTCCTGCCTTTTTTTGTCAGCGACATTTTTGCACCACGCATTCTGAGAGAGAGAGAGAGAGAGAGAGAGAGAGAGGAGAGACTTTTGGAGAGATTCAATGCTGTGTGAAGGAGTTTTGGGTACTGAGCAGCACTTTGCAGGTTCATTTTGATTTGACCTTCCTTGCATCGATTTAGAAGAGACTATGGGAGCTGCACTGATTCGGGGCGTCATCCTGCACCTGCAGAATCGGAGGCATCAGAGAGAGAGTGGCAAACATGGCCAGAGGGAGGAGGGCCAACGGGCCTCTGCACAGGAGACCTTACCCTCCCAGGGTATTCCGGGAGCAATTCTCCTACATTCATTTGTCTGAGGAGCAGTGTTTGCACAGGCTGCGCTTCAGCAAGGAGGTGGTCACTGAGCTCTGCCACCTGCTGCAACCAGATCTGCAGCCTCAACTGAGGACCAGGACATAGAACGTAGAAACATAGAAAAATAGGAGCAGGAGTAGGCCATTCAGCCCTTCGAGCCTGCTCCGCTATTCAATATGATCATGGCTGATCCTCTATCTCAATACCATATTCCCGCTCTCTCCCCATACCCCTTGATGCCTTTTGTGTCTAGAAATCTATCTATCTCCTTCTTAAATATATTCAGTGACTTGGCCTCCACAGCCTTCTGTGGTAGAGAATTCCATAGGTTCACCACCCTCTGAGTGAAGAAATTTCTCCTCATCTCAGTCCTACCCCGTATCCTGAGACTGTGACCCCTCGTTCTAGAACCCCCAGCCAGGGGAAACATCCCCCCTGCATCCAGTCTGTCTAGCCCTGTCAGAATTTTATACGTTTCAATGAGATCCCCTCTCATTCTTCTAAACTCTAGTGAATACAGGATGTCTCTGTCGGTGACAGTGGCTCTGAATTTTTATGCCAGCGGCTCCTTTCAAGCATCTACTGGGGACATCGCCAATATCTCCCAGTTCACTGTCCATTGCTGTATCTGGGAGGTGACAAATCAGTACATCTCTTTCCCCATGACCTGGGCCAAACAGCATGAACGCGCATGTGGCTTTGCTAGGATAGCGGGCTTCCCCATGGTGCAGGGCGCCATTGACTGCACACTTGTGGCATTACGGTCACTGCATGAAAATGCAGAGGTTTTCAGGAACCGCAAGGGCTACCACTCCTTAAATGTCCAGTTGGTCTGTGACCACAGACAGCTGATACTCGCTGTCAATGCCCGCTATCCTGGCAGCAGCCACGATGCTTTCATCCTGCGCCAGACTGGTGTGCCAGACCTTTTCCAGGCACCGCATCAGCCAAGTGGTTGGCTCCTCGGGGACAAGGGTTATCCATTCTGCACCTGGCTGATGACACCGCTCCGTAACCCCAACACCCCTGCCGAGCTGCGGTATAATGAGAGCCATATCGTCACCAGGAACATAATTGAGCAGACGATCGGCATGCTCAAGCAATGGTTCCGCTGTCTGGACCACTCAGGAGGAGCCCTGCAGTACTCTCCTGAGCGAGTCTCCCTCTTCATTAGTTGTGTGCTGCATTCTTCACAACCTGGCAATCCTGAGGACCCAGCCAATGCCACCAGGGATTGGTGCACCACCTGAGGAGGAGGACGATCAGCAGCAGCAGCAACGTGGGAGGGAGGCCCACAATGTTGGCATTGCAAGGGCTGTCCGTCAACGGCTGATAACAAGCCGCTTCTAGGCCCCTACTCAGAAGATGGCTTCTGGCATGGAGAACATCATCATGGAAAGCAACCTGCACCCACTATTGCCGGCCAAAGCTGCAATGATTCCAAAGGCCAAAAATGTAAATTTTGAATACAACAACATTTTTTATTTAACAAACTCTGTGTGTGTCATTTATTCAGGAGAAACAATTAGAAACAAACACAACACATTATGAATTAACAGAACTGGTTCTCACAAGCTGGAGATAAACTCCAAAACAGTAAACAAATGTAATCAGCCGAACCTCGACCTTAACTACAAACATTCCCACCATTTCTTGAGACCTCCTACTGTTTACCCTTCGAGGGTGATCTCCATCCCCTGCGCACTTCCCCGCTTCCCAACCTACTGCTCCTCCGTAATGGGGCCCCAGTGGCTGTAGCAAGGCTGGTGGAAGGCTGCTGAATGTCAGATGCTGAGACTACAGATGCCTTTGAAGGACGCCCTTGACCAGCTCTGGGCCTGGAGGCCCCGGCTGCAGACTGCACCAACTCTGCATGGGCGGCAGCTGGCTGGCCTGGCTGTGTTGCAGGCGGTGGCAAGTGCAATGGGGAAGTGACAGTGGTGGGAGCAGGAATGCTGTCATCCTGAGAGAGGACAGTACCTTCTTGCTCGACCGACATACTGGCACGCCCCCAGGGCAGTACCTCAGCATCTGGAGCAATCTGCTCGAGCACAGATTGCTGGCCTGCTGCGGCACCGTGAGAGCCCTGGGGCAATGTGGCCGAACTAGCGACGATGGCAGCAGTCAGTGCTTGTGTTACATCAATCTGAGACTGCATGAGAGCAGTCTGAGATTGGATGGCAGTAGCCAGTGATTGAATTGCAGCACTAAGCCGTTGCGTTGCGTCAGCCTGTGCTGCAGAGGAGTGCTCCACACTCCTTGCCAGTCCATCAATGCTTTTGGGCACCCTTCCCATTGCACCCATGAGCTGAGTGTGCATGTCCACCGCCTGGGTGTTCATTTCCACGATGAGCCACTCCTCCTCTGCGTCCAGTGCAGCAGGACTCGCTGGCCTACTCTCCCTCCAGGGAGAAGGCCCCCCGAGCTTCCCTACCCCCATGGCGTTGCTGCAGCCTGCTGGGTCCCAGAGCTTTGTCCTCATCAGACCCTTCCCCCCTGCTCCCCTCCAGGGAAGGCATGTTCCCAGTGTGGGCATGGGCTCCCTCGGGAGACGCTGGCGCTGAGGCTCCGGCTTCCTCTTCCTCCTCGCCTGGGGCGTCGCTGCCACTGGTTGGTTGAGGGCCCGTCTCCTCAGCTGGTGGTTCACCATCTGAAAGCAGGGTGGTACAAGAGTGGCTTTAGCATCAGGACAGGGGGGCAGTAAGGGAGCAAGGACTGGAGACATTTAGTAAGTTGGATTGAAAGTGTAAAAGGCTGGTATTGTGAGGGGCAAGTGGAATGAGAGAGAAGAGAAAGCTGATGAACTTACCATTGCTGTCCCCAAGGGGGTCGACCTCTCCAGCGGCCACGGCACCTATCACCTGGCTGGCAACGATCCTGTGCACGCATGGCTCCAAATCGCTGAGGGTCTGCAGCTCAGTCAGCCCTCCACCCTTCCGTTGCTGCTGGTGCCTGTTGTGATATAGCTTGGCCTGCAAGAAAAAGGACGGTGTCTGAGTGAATGTGCAGCCATGTGCTTGCCTGATGTGCCTCCCATAGTTGAATAGCCCTTAATGTATGCAAGGTGTGGAATGTGTGTGTGTGTTTTATGAGATGGCCATAGGTCTTGGATGAGTGTTGGGCATTTGGGGTTTTTAAACCCTCTGGGCACAGAGTGAAGTTGAGATGGAGGGATGGAGAGGTATTGAAAAGCAGCCACTCACCCTGACCTCCCGAGTGAGGTCATTGAACTTCTTCCGACATTGGGTGTGGGTCCTGGGCACCAGGCTCCTGGAGGAGACGTGCTGAGCCACCTCCCTCCACACTCTTCTGTATTTGTGTGGCAATGACCTCCTGCCACTCTGTGGGTAGCGTACTGCCCTTCGCCACTCCATTGCGCCAACCAGAGCCACCAAGGCCCGGTCGCTGAAACGCTGAGCTCTTTCCCTGGGCCTCTCCATTGTTCTTTCCAGCAGAATTGATGTACAGGTCTGTCCAGGCCGAGATTAAAGGCTGCAATGAGCAGGGTGTGGCTGGAGAGCAAGATCGACCCTCCCCTTTAAGAACTGGCCGGCGCCAGTCTGTCCGTGTTCCATTGCTAACTGACATCACCTGAGCTTCGCCAGCGCGCTGAGGTAGCGCCTCGCTCCTCGGCGTTAGCACCTTGAGAGAGGTGTGTAGCGCCTGATTTAGCGCTCAAATCACTTCCAGGGGCGATAGAGGCCAAGTTTGCAGTCGGAGGCGATAATTAGTGGCAGGTGCTAAACTTTGCGCCCGGCTGATAATTGCGCCCCAAACAGGGCGATACCGAATTTCTTCCCCTTAAGGTTTTGGGCAAGAGATACAGGGAGGTTGAGGAAAAACTTTTCTACGCAGCAAGTGGTGAGGACCTTGAACTCACTGCCGACAGAAGTGGTGGATGCGGAGACACTCAGGCAGCTAAATTTGGTTGATTTGTACCTCCCGTTAGCGCCCTAAGAGGGTGCTAATGGGGTGCAAATCAACTAGCGCCTGGGCGCAGCGCTGCTAACACCTCCCGCGAAATTCAGCAAGAGGTTAGCCCGGCTGTAATATTGGGTGGCGCTCCCTGACTTACCGCCAGACGCTACGTCTGCCGGGGTCAGGGGGGCCTACCTGCGGCCGGGGCGGCGCTAGTTAAAGGGGAGGTGGTGGGCGGCCATTTTTGTTGCTGGCCACCTGCCAGCACCTGCCCCCGTTGCTGTCCCTGGCCCCCATGAAGCCCCCCCGCGGGGTGCCAGCTGCTCTCCGTGAGCCCGGCACTCCGAGTGCCAGGCTCATTTGCCGGTACCCCCGATCCCTGGTGGCCCAGCTGGGCGCCGGGACGCGCTGCGCCAGGTCCCTCCCCTTTAATAAGGAGGAAGGCCTACAGTACCGCGGCACAATGTGCGCACCAAGAGGGACGCGGGGCGCTTCCAGTAGCGCCCCTCCTCCCTCTTTTTACCCCTCAATGTTTTCAAGGGGAGACTGGATAGGCAATTGAGGGAAATAAACTTGCAGGGCTACGGGTATGGAGCGGGGGAATGGGACTGACTGGATTGCTCTCCAGAGAGCCGGCAAGGACTCGATGGGCCGAATGGCTTCCTTCTGTGCCGTTATGACTCTATGGGGGCGATTTTGCCAGCCCTGGGGAGGCGGGACTGCCGGGAAAATGGCAGAAACTGGGAGCGGGTACCGTACCCGCCCCCAACCCGCCTCCATCTCCGAGGCGGGAAGGGGATTACAGTCACTTAACTGCCTGTTAACAGGTAGTTAACAGGCAGTTAAGAGGATTATCCCCATTTTTCCAACACAAGTGCGGGCTTCCTGATGTTGGGAAACCCTGCCAGGGTCAGTAAGGTGAGCAGTGGGTCTGCGGGGGTCAGATGGTTCGAAAAGTGCACTGTAGAGGTGAGTGATGGGTGCAAGTGTGGAGAGGTAAGTATGTAAGGTGAGTGAAAAGTGATAGAAAAAGTTTCCTCACCTTTGTTTCTTCTGCAGGCTTCAATCATTGGGGATCCGGAGGCTCCGGCATCTCCACGGCAGAGATGACAGAATGGCTGCTGCATTCTCCGATGCAACAGCCATCTGATTTCTGCTAAGGAAATAGGTTTGATGAGTCTTGTATACAAGGACTCACCAAACAACAGAGATTGTCAGTGTTTACAGCTTCTCAAAGCTGTCAAACGATGACAATTCATCTGTCAAAAATTTTTGACTGATGAAATGTCATACGCTGACGTTCTCTGTCACCGGGTTTAACAACGTCAATCAAGGGAAAATAGCGTGGGTTGGCCAGACATCGATGGAGGCGGGACAACGCTCCAACAAAGCAGCAGTCCCGCCTCCATCACCTCCCCATTGGCAAAATCACCCAATGACTCCAATACAGAAATTTGCTTAATTTACAGAACCTGTTTCAAAGTGATAAAATGTCTTAAAACTCTAGCAGCACCTTTCAGCCAGCCTAGATAAAATAATTTTACATGAAAAGGACAATTCACAGTGTTTTCACTCATACAGTGGTACAGTAAGAAGGGAAATAAAAACCTAGCAGTATTAGACCGAGTTATATTCCACCCTTTGCTTAGAAGTCCAAACTGGGACAAAAGATGATGAACGAAAGGGCATCTTTCACAATTAATTAAAGCTGTCAATCACCAACATCTTTCAAAGGCACACAGAAGGTGACTGTCAGGTTGCTATAATGTTTACACCTTTGAAATAAAACAATCCTCATACAAAGAATAATACTTTCCATTCAAGCCCCTGGCAGCCTAACAGCTCCTGATGGGACAACTAACAGATGCCATGTACAGATGTAACTAATTAATTGTACAGTAATCAATATTAAGTGTTTATGACACCTAGGTGAATTTAGCAACTATCGCTTGTTAAGCAGTTTTGCCTTGACAGAGGTGGCTCATCCACTTTTGAAGAGTCAACTCGCAGAGATAGATAATTGTCCCAGAATTTGCGGTCAGCGGTGAAGCGACGGCGATCGCCACTGACCTCAAAGAAAGCTGCCCACAAAGATCTTGGTGAAAACTTTAGGGGGGAGAAATTCAGTATCGCCCCATTTGGGGCGCAATTATCGTCCGGGCGCTAAGATTAGCGCCTGGCGTTAATTATCGCCACCGACTGCAAACTTGACTTTGATTGGAGCGCTAAATCAGGCGCTTCACACCTGTCTTAAGGCGCAAAGGCCGAGGAGCAAGACGCTACCTCAGAGCGCTGGCGAAGCTCATGTGATGTCAGTCAGCAATGGAACACAGACACAATGGCGCGGGCCAGTTCTTAAAGGGGAGGGTTGATCTTGCTTTCCATCCACATCCTGCTCATTGCAGCCTTGAATCTTGGCCTGGAGAGACCTGCACATCAAATCTGCTGGAAAGAACAATGGAGAGTACCAGGAAAAGAGCTCAGAGTGCAGCCCCCATAGTCTCTTCTAAATCGTTACAAGGAAGGGCAAATCAAAATGAACCTGCAAAGTGCTGCTCAGTACCCAAAACTCCTTCACACAGCGTTGAATCTCTCTCTCTCTCTCTCTCTCTCTCTCTCTGAATGCGTGGTTCTAAAATGTCACCAACAATAAAAGGCAGGAAGCAATCACCTTTAAATAGCGCTCCCCCAGTCCCTTCCTGACTGCAAAATGCTCCCCTCAACCTGTCGTTGCTAGCGGCAAGGCAGGGGATGCCACTCAATATCCGCTCCGGGGCGATACCGGGGCGTTGCGCACTCGACTGACGTCACGACCTTCCGGCGCAGGAGATCGTGGCGGTAGTGTTTAGCGCCGCCGCAAAATGTCTAGTTAATTTCGTGAGCGGCGCAAACATCGCAGCGCCCAGGCGCTAGTTGCTTTGCGCCCCATTAGCGCCCTCTTAAGGCGCTAACGGGAGGCGCAACCAACTGAATTTTCCCCCCCTAGCTCTCTCGACCTTAATTTGATTGTAGTGCTGTCAAAAGGGGATCTCCAGCGTACAGCAGCAGTGATATCGTGAAGCTGTCTAAGCAGCCAATCACATTGAAGAATTCTCAGACATCAAACCGGGAAATAAAAAGCACTGATTATCATTCACTTTTAAAAAAATTTACAGAGTGTGAAATAAAGATTGAGACATACACATGACAGAAGGTAAAAGCTGAAATATTATAAACAAACTTTAAAAAAAATTATTTTAAGAATGGAGTAATTTTTATCATAATGGAGAAATTTGACATTCCACAAATGTAAAATTAGTTTTTCAGGGTCAGAACGATTGTTCAGCAGTCACTACGCCGTTAAAAGCCCAGTTACAATTCTTTCAACAAGGCTTAACTTTTATGGGGTGTTGAACAGCGATATTAGAGCGGAAAAGGGGAAGTTTATCAGTTCAAGTGATTTCACTGATTGCTGGCAATGGGGAGTTCCACAGCACAGCCTGCGGCGGAGCAGGGAATGACTGACCGCAATTTCAGGATTTCCGCATTTGTCTGCGTATGCTTTAAATCCTGAAGTTACGGTCAGTTTCAGAGGGGTAATGACGGCGAACGCTAACAGTGCGCCATCATTACCACTGCAAAATCCGGGCCAATGTGTAATTCATGTACAATCTATAAGGTTTCTTCTAGCAAGTATTAACTAATTGTAAGGTGGCCGCAAGCAAAATCCCATAAAAAATTTAAAGGCATGAAGCACCTAGGCCCTGGAGAGTATGACAAAGACAAGTCCGGTGAGGAGGCCGGTATGGGCTGCGATTGGGGCGGTGAGGTGGGCAGGCACTGGGACTTCTTGCAGCTGCCACCTCCTGTCACAACGCTACTCAAAGATGCAGGACTGGTGGAATAATTCTCCCCTCTCGCAGAAATCTTGCCAATTCTGCCTTTACTGGAACCGAGGGAAAGAATACCTGCATGAAGCAGGCATATTTACTTTGTCAATGTGGTGGTGGGGGCCTCATGTTGGAGTGATTGTTTGCAATTAGGAATGTGGCGATGAACATTTTCAGATGTATGTTGTTGTTAAAAGAAACGATCTTCGGGCACAATAGCCTGTTACCTAAAAAAATGCTCCCTATGCAGTGCCACAAATGGCACAGGTTTTTACCATTTTGGTGTTAATCATTGGGATTTGGGACGGGGCCATCATTATAGCTGGAAGTCCTGCCCTGCCATATTTCCAGTGGTGGAGCAGGGTTCCAGAAATTCTCGCAGTTAACTGTTAACAGTTCCTGCAGGATTCAGTTACAGATTTAGTGCACAGGTACCCATAAACTGAAACATCTGTAAGAAAGAGGGAACGCCTGGGTAAAAATAGACCTCTATTACCAAAGCATTGTACAACATGACCTCGTGGAATAAATGAGTTGCTGAGACTTTACAGCAATAGGAGTTATCAAGCCCTTCTTAACCCAGTTCAAACTGAGGCCCCGTCTGTCTTCTCAGGTGGACATAAAAGATCCCACGGCTTTATTTGAAGAAGCCCAGAGGAGTTGTCCTGGTCAACATTTGACCCTTGACCAACACCAGCAAAACAGATTATCAGGTCATTTACCTCATTGTTGTTTGTTGGACCTCGTTGTGTGCGTATTGGCTACTGCATTTCCCCACGATACGATACGATAATGACTACACTTCAAAAATACTTCATTGGCTGTGACTTGCTTTGGGACATTGAGGTTGTGAAAGGTGCTATATAAATGCAAGCTCTTCTTCTTTTGAAAAAAGTGTAAGCTGCTGTTGTGCCTGGATACAAAATCTATCTGCATCCTGATACAGCTAAAAATTGTGCCAGCAAAACTATGTCAGTTGGAGAAAATATATGCAAATTTCTGGATTATAATAATATACAGGTAAAGCATGTTGACAATCTAAAATTGTGCCACTGATACCTGTGCAGTGGCAACTTTTTTCCTTGCCATCTGACTCCCTCAGGACTCGGACTTGGACTCCCTCAGGACACAGCCTATGTTCCCTCTAAAATTTCATTGTTGTGCACTGCCATTTTTTTTCAATGTGTGGTACCTTTCAGCAGCCGCGCACGCGTGGTATTTGAGAGCTTGTGAGCAGCCTGCGCGGTACCTTCAAGATTGCTGCGTACACACGCACACACACAGCTTAGAAGGAACATTGGTAACAGCCATACCCGTCCATAAATGGGGTTTCTGTGACACTTCCGACAAAGTGATGCCAGTGAAGCAGGAGCAGCTCCGAGGAATTTCCCAATTACTGTTTGCTCCGATATAAAATTAATTTTGACCTCAACATCCATTCTATCTGTCACATAAAAAAACAATGATGTATTACAACTTTGTATACCCTTTTTACTTTGATTTTTACATTGCTTGGCAAAACTACAACAGAAGCTCCAAATTAATACAACCAAAACAAAATTGTATAAAAAATTAAACACAAAAAACAGGAAATCCTACTTACGGAACAAAATCAAAGCTTGTGTTATAGCCTAAGGGGATAGTTTTCTGGTGGCAAGGATCCTTACCCATCACCATTGCATACTGGAAAAATGTGCGCTGCCTGTGATTTTCTGATCGGTGAATTTTCAGCAAGCCTTGGGCCTTTAGCTCCAGCCTTGTGTTGCAGGCGCCCCCGTTCACTGCGCACCAGTTTTTGACGTGCAAATCATTTCCCAGCAAAGATTTTTTTAAAAGGTTATAATTTTACTGCCTGCGCAATTTACAAGGCTATGGGGAAAGAGTAGGGGAGTGGGATTAATTGGAGAGCTCTACCTAAGAGCCGGCACAGGCACAAATCATTCTATGATTCCAAATGCCTACACACTAATTATCACCATAGTGTGAGCCTTTAGTGTTTGTCTTAAGTGCTTTCTTACTTACTGTTGTGCTCCTACAAAGCGTTTTCCCCCAGTGACTGCAGTATGGGAGGCGGGAGGCAGGAGGCTGCTGTGGCTCAGTCAAGGGCTCTTGTGATCAGTGACCTCTCAGAGCTCGGGCTTCAGACGGCCTGGCTGCAGACTGGAGCAACTCAGTGGTTGCCAGGGCAGTCCAGCCCAGATGGCTTTCTGGTACCAGAATAGGTATTAGTTAAAGGGACCATGATGGTCCAGACCTGCTGTTATCCAGAGAGATAGCAACATGTTCTATTCCCCTTCCATGATTACCCCTGTTATCAGCAATCCCATTGATCTGCAGTAGATGAGTGATGGCATAAATAGTGGTGGACTTTCCCTCAATTCTGAAAGCATAGGTTGGCAGCCTTTGAATAAAGTGCCATTTAATATTCTGGATAGAACCACTCCCCCAAAGAGGGGAAAGGTCCTTTGCCTTTCACCACCTGTTAATGATTTCAACTTTTCTTACCTTTCAGATACCAATAACAGGAAATTGATCATCCAATTCCAAATCATCGTTCTGCTAATCTGCAACTTCAATTTCTCCCAAGTAGGTTGAGTAGGAAGTAAAAGAGTTGGACCGTCACAATTGTACTTCATTGTCCTCACTAAGTAAGTTCACTTCCCACTGAGAAGTAATGCAAATTTAGATCTAACATTGATTAGATCACTAATTACCTGAAAGTACTCAATGGAATAATAATTTGCATATTTGAGCACTGCTTGTTTGCCCATAAGTGGACTTTAATTAGTACCTAGAAACGAATCCAAAACACTGGGTTGGCTTTATGAATTGGAATGATCTCAAATAGCAAGTTGCTACTTTGGACTGGCATCACATCTGCCAGTCAAAAGATTTCACACCTCATTTGGGTTCAGATGAGGCAGATCATATATAACGCTGCAGAGTGCTGTATCCTTTCTAAGTTGTTGTGCGTCAACATTGGCTCACAGCCCTGGTTTATAAAAAAAGTGCTGCAGCCTTGTTCAGAAAATCTGTTGGTAGATAGGGAAGATCAAGCAATCAAAATGATAGGGAAGTGTATCTCCATTCTTAAAGTGAAAAGGTGTATTCAGCTCAGAAGAGGTGCCAGTCTGAGATTAGTTCTGAACTATGATTCACAGGCAGGTTCCATGGTATGGTGGAAAATGAGTTAAATCTGCTTTCAACATTGGAGCGACACCACCAATCCTTGTCTTAAATTACACGCTACATGTCTGTTGACAATGGAGAGGCGTTGATCTGTTGAAAAGTGATTTAAAATGCAAGATCAGGGCACTAAGAGTTCCATTAAGTTGTTAAGCTTGAAATGACTTTTTTGTGAGATTAGAAACATTTTCAATTTACCAACCAAGCGTAAAAATGGCATTACGGATTGGCCACCCATAATGGAAACCGCCCGAATTTCAGTTGAAAATCTACCCCATTGGATCATAAAAAGCAGATGCTTGTCTTCCAAAAATAACATGATTATACAGTTTCCTCAGTTCCTATGCTCCTAAGCAGTGATAATAAGATATAGCCAGAATTGGATTGCAGTGGTCAAATGGTGTCAATAACTTTGTTCACAAAGATTGAGCTTAATATTTGCCATCCACTTTGTAATATATAAATTCTCAATTAGATTCAGCTGCTTGATTTGGGAGTCACATCCAAACTGCTCTGGGCAAATAAGTAGTAAAGATGGTTTTAATCTGGTAGGTAAATGGAAGCCCTCAGGAAAGCTTAGCCCCACTTGTATTATTGGGAGCTTCAGTATTCTACAACAACCATGGCTATGATTTTGCTGGTGTTCAGAGGGCGGGTTCGGAGGCGGGCCCGCTGTCAAAATTGAAATGATTGACAGCAATTTGGGAGCCTACTCCGAACCCGCCTCCATGTAAGTTTCCAAAGTGTCGGGTCTGCGATTGCAGAACAGACCCAACACCAAGCGGCGGGGGAGGCATTTAAGACAGTTAAATGCTTGTTAAACGCCTATTTCTATTTTAGCACATTTTTAACGTGGTTCACGTCGTTCGGAGCTCACATCAGGTAAGTAGGTCAGGAGTTCAATCGAGCTGAATAATTTACAGCTGCAAATGTCGTATAAAAGCTAACATTTCACATCTGTTCACTTTCCAATGTCAGAAGTTGCTGATTTCAGGATTTGGAAGACACATTTGAATTTATTGAGGCTGTAAGTGTATGGTGTAAACTCTATATCTACTGTCACCTCCTTGGAATAACCTCTCTCCCCATTGACAGATTGCTTCTAACATCTCATCCTCACCTGCCATATATAACAGCAGAATGGGAACGATTTATACTCTCTCACCCTGGTCCTCAGAATCTGATCACGATCAGCCGCAGCAGCAGCAGAACCAAGCACACCAGCAGCAGCAGCAGAACCAAGCACACCAGCAGCACCAACAACAAGAGTGCCAACCTTCTCCTCAACCACCTGCTGCTGGACAGGGCAGAGGGCATCAGCGCAGGGTTGCACCGCACTGTAGAAGATACCCTCAACACAGGGTTAACAGGCAGAGGATGAGCTTCCTCAACATGACTGAGCAGCAGTGCCAAAGGAGGCTGAGACTTTCGCGACAGGTAGTCGCAGATATTTGCACAATGCTCGATCAAGACCTGCAGCCTAGAGGAGCGGGTGGACACTCCTTACCAGTGGCTGTCAAAGTCACCACTGCCCTCAACTTCTTTGCGTCAGGGTCCTTCCAGGGATCTGCAGCAGACATTAGAGGCATCTCCCAGTCGGCCGCCCACAGATGCATCACACAGGTCACTGATGTTCTCTTTGACAAGTCACCAATTACATCCACTTTTCCACTGATGAAGCCAGTGTTACCGAGAGGGTGCTCAGCTTTGTCAATCTGGCTGGCTTCCCATGGGTGCAGGACGTCATCGACTACAGACATATAGCCATCACGGCACCCCATCAGAACCCAGGATTCTTTGTGAACCGCAAGGGCTTCCACTCCCTTAATGTGCAGCTGGTGTGCAACCATAGGAAGAGCATCTTGCATGTGTGCGCCAAGTTCCCTGGCAGCTGTCATGACTCTTACATCCTGCACCAGTCCACTGTCCCTCAGCTCTTTGCACCGCCAAACAAACTTTCTGGCTGGCTCCTTAGAGACAAGGGCTATCCCCTGAAGACGTGGCTAATGACACCATTGAGGAGGCCATCAAACGAGTCTGAGGAGCATTATAATCAAAGCCACATTTCCACCAGAAGTCCCATAGAACAAACAATAGGGTTGCTCAAAATGCGCTTCAGATGCTGGACAGATCTGGTGGAGCCCTTCAGTACGCTCCAGCCAGGGTCTCGAGAATCATCGTTGTCTGCTGTGCCCTGCACAACATTGCACTGCAGCGAGGATTAGCGCAGCATGAGGCACAAGGCACAGAGCACACAGCCTCTTCGGAGGAGGATCAGAATGAAGTTCAGCATGAGGAACACCTGGAGGAGGCAGCTATCCCAATGTGACCAGAACGCGAGCACATTGCTTCCCGTGATGCTCGGGAGGGCCTAATCAATGCCAGATTCACCTAACTTTATGCAGCACAGACCTGTGGCTGCCACATGCGCATGAAGTTTGGCATCACCCCACTTCAACACCATAGAGCCTCTCTACAATGAACTGTGCATTCCTTGCACTGTCACCACCATTGCTGGACATAAAAGATGCCCTTACCCATCACTCTGCCACTTGCAATTGTGAGCACACATATGGCAACGAATGCAAACATTCAGAAAAAATTAATTTGTTACAACAAAGTAAAAGATCAGAAACTTAACATTCATTTATAGCAAATCACCCACGTGACTACTCTTGTGACTATTTATGTGGGATCTTTCTTTTACGCGTGCTTCTACGTGGTGCTACCCCTGTGGCTTCAGCAGATGTAGAAGCAGCCTGTTCATTTCCTTGCTGCACCTGCTTAGATGCCTTTGGCGGTCGTCCTCTGGGTTTAAGAGCCTGTGAGGGCCTCGCCAAAATCTGCTCCTCCTGTGGCTGTGCAGGGGCAGACTCGGCCATCACTGTCCGGGGAGGCATCTGGGGCTCTGACCGAGGGGTTGGCAAGGGGGTGGAAGTTTGATCGCTTGGAGAGGAGCCCCCACTTCTATGTCCACTCCTACCATCATCCCTCTCATGGACCACCCACACTTCTCTGCTAGCAAGTTGCTGGAGATCACCTTGCTGCACATAGTGGGGCCATGTGGACCCGTCTCTGTACTGACATTCCTCATAACAAGGATGTCCATGAACCTCTGGTTTCTCTCCGCAATAGATGCCCATCTATCCTCCATAGATGACCATCTATTTAGAAGTGTTACCATGTTCTCCTGAGTCTGGCGATTTATGTCCTCCATGGAGGTGGCCATCCTTTCCTAGGCAGAACCTACAGTTGCCAGTGCGTGCGCCGTGGTGTTGCTCATATTTGAGATGGACTCCTCCATTCTCTGCACACTCGCAGTCACCGTGGTTGCAAACTCTGTCAGAGCCTCCTGAACTTGTTCCTGAAGCTCCAGCACCGCTCTCTTTCTGGATGGCCCCCGAGGCTCAGCGTCTGCATGCAGCTCAGCAGAGCTAGGAGATTCCTGCAGCCTCTGACGAGGACTCTCCACTGCTGTCCCTGTCTCCACCATTTGATCTTGCTCACTTGTGACTTGTGATACACCAGGTGACAGCACTACTCTATCTCGCATTGGACCCACCGAGGTGTGGGTCTCTGCGCTGGTGCTGGGTGCACTCATTTCTGCTGATGCTGCTCCTTCAGAGGCTGGAGGATCCTCTGAGGAGTGCTCCTGCCCTTCCTCCTGGACAGTTGGGTGGCGGGGGGGGGGGGGGGGGGGCGGGGGGGGGCTCTTGATAGCCCTGTGGGAGAGTAATGACATGAGTTAGACATGTGAAATGTAGATTGTAGACACATCCCATTATGCACATGATGAGCATTCAATTTCTCTTGACCTCAGACCCCATATGAGTCACTCGTGAATGCCAACTATGATGTATGGAAAATAATTCTGTCACCAGGTTGTTCAAATGAGCCTCTCTCTCCGTCCCCCACTTCAGGCTGGTCAACAACTCCTGTTATGTTCAGAGCTGCCTCCTTAGCATTGGTGAGCACAGCCAGTGATGATGGTCCTCTTCCTGTTCGCTCCCTCTCCCTCTTATTGTGAGCTCTCTTTTCCTGCAATGAGGGAAACAGGAGAAGTTTGAGTGAGAGTGATGGAATGAGTGTAAAGAATGGATGGGATAGATGTTTAGAGGGAGACTATGATGGAGTGGGGTGCCAATACCAAGTTGCCTCCTTTTGAGTTGTTAGTTGTTGTCATTGTATAATGATGAGGGTGAGTGTGAAGGGTGCATAATAAGATGGGGATGTGATTCTGTACATAGGGAGCGGGGGGCTGGGTGATGGTGCAAGGGATGTTGGGGTGAGTTAGGATGTGCAGGAGTAGGGTTGGCAATGCAGAGTGATGGGGATGTGATGAGTGGCACAGTAGAATGAAGGTAAGTGTGCTTTTATACTCACTTTTCCTGAACGCAGAAGATCATTAAACCTCTTCCTACATTGCACCCAGGTGCAAACAACCACAGACCTTGCAGTGACCTCCTCAGCTATTTGCAGCCAGGCTGCCTTTGTCTGCTGAGGAGGTCTCCTCCTTCCATCCAAGGGCATAGAACCTCCCTGCATCCTCTGACTCCCTCCACAAGAACATGGAGGGAGTCATCATTGAAATGTGGCGCAGCCCTTTGTCTATCTGCAGTCATTGTTGCCTGAACCAGCACTCAGGAGCATTAAATCAGAATTGAGAGCAAATGGGGACATGGCCCCTTTAAATATACCGGCAACAAACGCGTCATCAGGTGACGTCACCAGACCCGCACCTTGTAACAAGCCCAATTAACATAAAATCCTTTTCGCAGAGCGGCCGGAGCCAGGAGCAGGACCGGGACCCGCCCACGACCTCTCCCACCGCGATCCTGCCTCCGATGGCGAAATCGCGGCCTATGTCTAGCCATTGATGGAATATTGTAGGCTTGTTTGGCAGGCTGTAAAGAGCACTTTTTACTTGCTTACAAACTAGATACAGTTTAAAAAAAAACATACAGACTAGTGAACTTGATAAGGGAGATCTACCCTGTGATAGATTCTATCCACTGCAACGTCAGAAAAGCGTGACAGGGTGGTCAGTCTTTTTGAAGGTTGTGACCAGCCCATGATTAAGTCCATGATGAGCAGCACAAAAGCTGACTAATACTTAAGTCTGATCTGGATTATTCTGCAGCTATATGTCAACGTACGAGTGTCTATTCCACATTTACATGCTCCCAGTGGGGAGCAGTGCTCACAGGAAGTGCGCTGCAGAAAAGCGTGAGCACATAAATCATGATTTTTTCCATCCATTCAAATTAATAAACAGAAAATGACAAGCTGTACACTCACGATTTCCTGTGATATGTTTCTTGTGGGAGCACAGGATCATGGAATTGGCCCTACTCTATCAATCCAAAAGGTCTACATGGAATACTAGAGACAAAAAGACCGATTTTAATTCCTGGCAGGTAGCCAACGGTTGCAGATGACAATTCTGTGCAGGAGTGTGTGTCAGAGACCTGGCAGATTTAGAATGGAATGGCACCAGCCAGCCGTTCTGCCATTTCTGGCGGAACATGGCAGCTGGCCAGTGGAGGAAGGTGAAATTGGGCGGGCGTCAGACCTGCCGCCAGCATCAGGAGGAGGGTGCCGGCAACAAGATAAATGTGGGAGGGAGGTGTTGCAAGGGTGGGGTGGGGTGGGGAGCCCCACGGCAGCAGTTGGTCTGAAATGTCTTTGTGGGGCCTGGAGGAGCACTCCTGCTCTCTGGGCCCCACTACGGATAGTTTTTTTTTACACTTAACAGGCCTCGCTGGCATACTGACAGGTTCACCTGGCGGTGCAGGCGCCCCACTGAGGCGACAATTCAAATTCCATCAGGGTCCCATGTACGTAATGAGACCCTCAATTTGCATTGATTCATTTGGCTCTCACCAGCATCCAGCAAATGCTGACGGTGCAGAGCGACGGGAACAAAGGTGGAAATGGAGCCTCTGCATTGAACTGCTTCCCCGCTCCTTTCCCACTGATCGGGGAGAGTTAAAATCATCCTAAAAGTTTAACACATTGGCCTAGGCTAGCTGCTTCCACGCTGCCATTTTTAAAAATGAATTTAGACGGAAGTGCTACTTGGGGACACATTCTGTTTTACCCCCAACTCCCTGCCATTTTCCAGAGGCCAGGCATGTTGGGGCAAAGTCCACCCATCCATATGTTGTTTGGCAAATGTTAACCATGTAAGAAATGGAAACATGTCCTGCACCTTATTCCCTGCTATTTGCACTCTTCGAGTGCTGGAGATAGGAGACACCTGTTGGGGCCTAGCATCTAGCATGCAGAGGTAGGCAGAGGGGGCCTCGAAACAAAAAATGATGTACAATAAACCTTTTTTAACAGGCAACTTGCTGGCTGACTTTTCATCCAGATCGGCAGGGAGCCCATCCCCCATATGTAAAAACCCTGTGGCCAGAAATACGGCCAGCATCGGCGGATAGGCGTCAGTTCCACCCTGGCGAAGATGTGTCTCAATGTGGGGTGGTAGCGGTAGGGGGGCGGGCAGGCCGTTGTTTCCAGGCAATGTTGCTGTCGGAAACTCTGTTCCATATGTGCAGAATTAGATTATTGGGGCAGTCATTAGTCTTTGGGAAGAGGTTGACTTTCCTGTTTGGTACCTCTATCGTCTTGCTGGAAATAGCAGTTTTGGAAATGCTGCAAAGATGGTGACTCTAGTTGGGAGAGCAACCATTATGAGCTGAACATTTTATATCTGAAATTTACTGATGAGTACTTTTTTAAGGAAAAGAACATGGTGTATATTTTGGATGAATAAGCAAAGCTAAGGATTTTCAGGTCCATTTGCTGAAGCATTCTTTTAAGATGAGAAATGCCAATAGTGTGGAATAGAAACTTTTCCACTTTTTGCATTCCTTGTCAGCAATTTTCCCTCTAATTTTCTTTTTCGTGCGCAGCCCCTTTAAGTTTGCTGCGCAGCCGCGCGTGCGTGGTATCTCTTCCAGCAGCAGGAGCTGGTGAGTGGCCTGCGCGGGACCTCGCGATTGATGCGCGGCTGCGCACCTTAGGAGAAACATTGCTTGTCAGTCGAAAGCATAAGAACATAAGAAATAGGAGCAGGAGTAGGCCATGCGGACCTTCGAGCCTGCTCCGCCATTCAGTAAAGATCATGGCTGATCTTTGACCTCAACTCCACCTTCCCGCACTATCGCCATGTCCCTTGGTTTCCTTAGTATCCAAAAATCTACCAATCTCTGTCTTGAATATACTCAACGACTGAGCATCCACAGCTTGCACTTGCTGCTCAGGTAAAGCATAGGTTACAAGCAGGATAAAATCCCTTTACTCTCACCGCAAGATGCCTTAACCCCAACCTCAGAAGAACTTGATTGCACCATTGTGATGTTTTTTTATTTCCTACACCAACCACCTGCGTAATCTTTCTAGGCCAGGCTTGCAATTTAATCTAAATTAGGGACAAATTTGGACAATGTTGTGCTGTAGACCCTTGCCCACTAAGAACTGGAATAAGACTAGAAACTCTTGTAATTTAGGATCCTTATAGTTATAAGAGCTAGGGGACTTTTGTACCTTTAGTCTAGGTTAAGCCCAGCTCCTAGAGATGAAATGAGGACTCTAACCTACTGCCACCCAGTCTTCCTTAATATTTATTTATTTAAAACAAACCAAAAACATTTATATTTTATGGTACGTAAAATACTTCGAACCAAAATTTTTAAATATTGATTATTTTTTAGATAAAACAACAACGTTTGGTACATTTTAACAAGAGGCTGTACGTCAGTGGCACATAATGAAAGAATAATATAATGCAATTGAACATTGCATTAATCACAGGCGAAATCCATTTCCATAAACAGATTTGCTAAAATAAATATTACTCAAAGCACCTCATAAATAAATGTTTTTGGTGAGTTTTAAGTAACCTTTACAAACTTTAAAAATAACAGCACACCAACTAGGGCAATACTCAAGTTGAACAATATAATAAACAGAATTTGCATATCATAAAATTACCATGTCACAGAACAGGAGGAAATGTCAAGCTCAGTTAGGCTGCAGCTGCCAAAGTTATTTTTCTCCACAGGTCATTAAGAAGCAGGAAAGAGTCTAAGCATTGCAAGAAGCACGGAAAATGAAATGCAATTTATTATATTGTGGAAGCTTTGCTGAGGACAGTCGACAACCTCAGTGACTTTTTGTATTAGGAAGTTCTGCTCCAGCAGCCTGTGACTCTGCAGCTTTCAGCAGGGTTTAATCTGTCATAGAGGGTGCATCACTGCAGGGAGGACATGGTGACATTTTCCACTTGAGAAAATCAATCCTGTCACTTACTGATAGGTTCCAGCTGAATCTGCTGATAAGAAAACTGCTGGAGGGAAAATAGCAGCAGAAGCACATAGAAAGCAATGGAAAGTATGTGTCCTTCAAAGGCTCTGGGGGCAGGTTACAATTTTTTGATGCAGAGGTATAGTTACCAATAGTCATGCTTTACTTGGAATATTTCACATTTAAAGCATTGTTTTGTTCATTAACAATATATAAAATCTTCATAAATGAATTTGCCATATACTTTTTCATGCCAAAATGCATAGAACACAGTATCAAAGGTATAATTCTCACATTGAAAGTATTATTTTTAATTGAGCTTTTAATCGCACAGATCTCTTTCTTGATATATTGGAAATATGAACATGTGCTCAGTAATCACATACTTTCATTCATTTTAATTCATATCTTTTCCATGTGTTATTTTAACATGAACACAGAAGGAAAGTTGATTATAGGTGAATAATGATAGAAATTATACTGAAATACTTGGAGGTAAACTTCTGTATTTTTAAAGCAATACTTTGGCAATGTTTTTAAGTGAAATTGATTTACAAAGTATATAATTTAATAAAAAGAAAGTACTGAGTTTGAGCTTCCACATCTATCTATTAATATATTTGCATGTGTTGCACACTTCCTGTGTTACCCTTACTTCCTGTAACACATTCCCATCACACATTGTTAATTGGCAAAATAAAACAGCAGTAAATCAGAACTGAAGGGTTAGGAAATGTATGAATCAAAAGTGAGGATAGTGGTTAGAAAACTACCAATAAGAAACGACTGAGGACTTATGAAAACAACCAATCCCGACTGACCAGTCATAAGAGATAACCAGTTATTTTGTGTATTCCCATCATTATTTCTTTACTTGAAGCCCTTAGCCTCTCTGAAAAGCATAGCCTTGGACTTGATTCTTTTACCCAGAGGTATGACTCTTTTAGCTAAAGACAGATTCTGTAGTCGGAGTTAATGCACAATTTCCTAGAATGTATCAATAGCAGTTTGTCAGCCCAATTGGAATTGTTTCGCTTCAACGTCTAACAGTATCTGTTTTATTTTAATTATTTGAAGAAAAACTAGAGGGCAAATTTCAAAAGCTTTCTTTGGGGCAAGTTTATATTGAGTGTTTCTTTTTAAAACAGAAAGGCTGGCTGTGCACGTAAAGAAAGAAACACAAACAGGCAGAACTCCATTTCAAACATGACAGGGCAGTGCTGACCATGCATCTGTGACAGCTTTTGTGTATTTTCAATTTCCAAACAATATTGGCCCGGAATTTGCTGGGAAAATAATAGCGAGTTCATGCCGCTCACCGTTATTAGTGTATAAAAACCCCAGCAATTTGTGGTGAGGAAGGGAGACACTGTGAGTGGCTAATTGCAGGACGATTTGTGTCGCTCTACCCTTAGCTTCGCAAAAACGAGAGCTCACTGTCAACCCCCCCATGCGTGTCAAGAAATTGCTGGATTTGCGGCGTAAATATGAATTAAACTCGCTGCAGAAAGTTAGGGCTGCTATTTCACGCTGTAAGGACCCTGTTAATGGGATGATTTATGGTCCAGAAATGTTACTCAACCTTGGAGGCCCAAAAAGGGAACAACTGAAACTGTAAATTGTTCCTAGAAGTTTTAAAAATGTTAAGGGGGACGAATTCGGTCGCACCCCCTTTGGAGCGCTAACTTCGCCGGGATGCTACTTTTTGCGCCCCAAAAAAGTTAGCACTCCTGCGCCGTAAATTGAGTGGTAGCGCCCCAAGCAGGAGGCGGGGCGCTACTGGAAGCGATCCCCCTCCTTCCTGGGGTGCTACCATTCAATATCGCGGCACTACGCGCAACAGCGCCACACGCATCTGCACGACGTGCCATGGTATTACAGGCCTCCCTCCCCTGATTAAAGTGGGGGGGCCTAGCGCTGCGCACACCGGGGCCCTACTGGACCACCGGGGAGCGAGGTGCTGGGAAAACAGCCCAGAACTCAAGAGGAGTGCCGGGCTGACCGATCACGGCCAACACCCCGCAGGGGGAGGCGAGAGGGGGCAGGTGCTGGCAGGCGGCCCAAAGAAAAATGGCCACCCGGCACCTGCCCTTTAATTGGCGCTGCCACGGCCGCAAAAACACCACCCTGACCCTGTCAGACATATCGTCCGGCGGTAGGTCAAGGGGCGTGACCGAAGTTTGTGGCCGGGGCGCGAGCGGGACGCTGTGCATGGCGATGATGTAATCGCCGCGGGGCGCTACCAGCTACCGCCGCTGCTAACCTCCCGTTGAATTTCGCGGGAGGTGTTAGCGGCGCCGTGCTCAGGCTCTAGGGGCTTTGCACCCTGTTAGCGCCTTCCGGGTGCGCTAACGGGAGGCGCAAAGCAATCCAAATTTCCCCCCCAACAATAAAAAAATTTTCTTACTTTTTTTTCTCTCTCTTAATCCAATCTTTCTTTCCCTCTCTTTATTTCTCTTTCTGTATCTAATTTTACTCTGATTCACCCTATTTCCTTCTCCGTCATTTGCTCCGTTTCTTTCTCTATCCTTAAATTTCATTGGTTAAGGAGATAGACGGTTGGTCTCGTCATTCACCAAGGTCCCAGATGCCCCGTTATCAATTTGCACTTCCAGCAGCTTGCAGCACAAGAATAAATGGAGCTGAAGGGTGAGGAAAAAACTCCAACTCACGGCGCCCCACTCCTGCAAATTCTGGGCTATTATTTTTCTAAGTAGAAAAGTCAAATGGTGTCTTTGTGTATAACAATATTTCAGTTTGTGGATTTTAGAAAATGATTTTAATACAAATTGGATGAGGGATTTGGATAGGTTTGCAGTTAAACTTTTAGGTTGAAAATATTGGCTTCATTTATTTAACTGCAGATCAGTGTCCAGCTGGGAGACAGAGAGAGGCAGACAGATTGAGACACTAAACTATTGTTTGAAAGCAAATCATGGTCTACATAAGATAATGGCGCAAAATTTGCTGTGGCTGGCCAATGAATGGCTCCCGTCGTTAGTTAGACTTCCCCTTGCCCGTTTAATCTCCAGGATATTTTGCCCGACAAGTTGCTGGAAGTGCGAGATGGAATCGGCGCAGCGCCCTCTACAGGGCATCTGGGATCTGCGTGAACAGGGCAAGCAACTGTGTATTTCCTTAACCAATCATATTGAAGGATTGTGAAATTAACAGCGCAACGTGTGAACAAGGAAGTGTAAGTTAGAACGGTGAATTCAATGTCAAATCAGGTAAAGAAAGAGAAATAAAGAGAGGGAAAGAAAGATTGGATTAAGAGAGAGAGAAAAAAGAGACAGAAAGAAAAAGTAAAAACAAAAATAATTTATTTTTTAATCTCTAACAACAATTTAAACCTGAGGGAATGAGACTCAACACTTGTAATAGTTAATTTTCAGTGCCAGAGAGGTTGACTGGCAGTAATTAACACGTATCATGCTGTTAAAAGGGTACTTAGACTGAAATGGGCAAGCCCTAACTTCCTGTGGAGAGTTTAGTTCATATCTACTGTACACATACAGGAACTTCACGCCATTCAATGCATGTGAATGGTGAGTCAGACAGCCAAATGTCATTTTCGCAACACTAACGGCAGAGCGCTGCATCTCGGACAGCCACTTTTGAATTTTTGCGGTTAACTCTGCATCTACCCTTGCCTGAAGTTGCCGTGCGATTTGCACATAAATAACGGTGAGTGCCGTTAGCCTCACTGTTATTGTGGCAGCAAATTCTGAGCCATTAATGATTCTGAGGTAAGGTCTAGAAATGTTTATGATAGACAGCAAGACTGACCATTCACAGATCATGCTAGTGCCATGCTCCACACAGACCAAACCTTCTTTCCAAGGTAGTCAAAATTGTTGACTGAATTTTGGTAGTTCAAAGTAAAAATATATTTTATTAATGCAGGTATTTGTTATTCCAGAGAAGCAAAGACAATAGACAGTACAATCTCTATATTTATGGAATTGAGGTATTTATTTATGCGAAGAAAACAATATTTACTTATTTTATAGTAACCAATCACAAAACACTTAATTTAAAGTTTGCAGAGATCTCTCAGAAAGTTATGAACTCGTCCTGCCAGACTCAGAACTCCTCGCCGAATATTGTCAAACTTGTGCTTTCTCCCCTTCCCTAGCACTGACAAGCCACAGAATTCGCCTCCACAGTGCTACAAAAAGTACAGGACAACCCCTCCCCATTAAACTGCAAAACCCAGGGCAACTAAACTCTATGACTGCCACCCCAGTTCTGTCAAACCCCACGACTATCTCCCTGTTTTGCTGAAGCCTACAATCCACCACTCCCCAGTACTGCTTAACATCAGGGGGCACAATACCCACCTTTGGACTCAATCAAAGTGAGTAAGTGAGTGCAGAAGCCAAATCTTCATCCCAGGTGGCTAATTCCAGCCTCGTACATCTTTCATAGCATCTTGCAGTGTATCTTTGGCTTAAAAAAAAGGTAAGAGCTAACAATTAAAAACCATTAAATAAAGGGGTGTGTATATAAAATAAAGGCCATCCATTTATTGTTTTCATAGAACAATGGAAAGAGTTATGGAATTTGATCTCCAAAGCTCCAGTAAAAGTCTCAGGAAACAAGTAATGAAAATTGAATTTTATCTATTCAGTAACCATCGGCCACTAGCACTGACAATACACTGTGAGCTACCTGGCATAACACCACCATTGTTGTTTAACAGCTTCCATTGTAAAATATCCTCCAACTCACCCTGAGCAATGCCACGGGAGATCTGCTATTTTATCAGTATAATCTGTATTTTGGTGTTCTAAGTAAAGTTGACTGTATTGTGTTGTGATGGTCAGCAACAGTGTTGTAAAATCAATAATGAAATCTTAAATTGCCAAAAGAGTTTTCTTGCAGGATTAAAATGAAAAATCTACATTTTGGACTCTGTAGAGATTAGCACAACTGCATGCAGCACATAGATTCCACCCACTACCTGCCTAATGCTCTATTAGAAAATCACAGAAGCAAACAATCCATTAAAACTTAAATAATTACAGGACACATTTAAATGGCATCATCATCCCTCTTCAAACCTCTGCACTCCACAACAGCGAGACATTGGCCCAGATTCTCCTATTCTCGCTATTACACCACTGCCACTCTGCCGTGACCCCGACCTATTTTCCCGGGTTGGGAGTCATTTGTTATGACAGGGAGGTTCTCTGCCAACAAATGGGAGGTCGTCGCTGAAAGGCAACAAACTTCCTGCGGTGCCGTGGTGGGGCTGCTGCTACAGCACCTCAATAGGAAGCCCGACATTTAAATGGGGCAGAAGAGCCCCTAAGAGGGAAGGCGGATTTTTTTTTAAGGTACCTCTATTGTCCCATATGGAGGGAGAGGAGACCACTACTAGGCCCTCTCCTCCATTGAAAGACTTTGGGGAGTCACCACTGCTGCCCCAGGGCCTACTGTCACCTTCTCCATAGATGGAAGATGAAAGCACCCCATCATGCGACTGTGGAGCTCCTAATCAGACCCTGCAGCACATCATTGAGCATTACCCTCGGAGGAAATTTGCAGGCAGCCTATAAGACATCCACGCCGTTACACCGGAAGCTTTGGCCTGGATATCTGACTTCGATATTGATAAGCAATTTGTTTTTTGCTACTACCATACGAAAGAAGAAGCCACCTTTCTCTTGATGGTTCCTGTGGTGGAAGGGACAGCAGTGGTAAGGATGTAACCTGCTGGCATTTACATGAGATTGGTGGGGAAGGGGTGGCCAGTGGCCTTCCTAATGCTCCCCCTTGGCTTGTCTTTACCAACCAGATCTCGGCACCTCAATCCTATTTCCCCATCTCCTACAGCAGCGTTGTCCAATAGACATGGCGATGGCAACACCATTTTAGCCATGAGCACTAATTTTAGTAGAGAACACCTTACACACAATACAGATTAATGTAATTCACGTGCATATTTACATAACAAACATCTACTGCCATTCAATGCAAAACTTTGCAATCTTTCTCTTTCACCAAAGATGAATTGAAAAGATGCCATGGATTTATCAGACAGAGCACAATGTGGTGCAGCTTCTAGGTTTTCGTCCAGCAGTTCCAAGCAGTAATTTAACTTCATCAGAGTGATTGCTGAGAATGTTGACTTGCACAACTGAGTCGGCTCGGCACGGACTCAATGGGTCGAATGGCCTCCTTCTGTGCCGTTATGACTCTATGACTCTATGACAACAAGACATGCCAGACCTACCCTGCTCTCCATCCAGAATATGGTTGGATGCTGCTTGCCTTTTGCCATGACGTCTACAAGTTGCACTGCAGCAACTTGCCAAGGCTTCTTTGGCAGCACCTCCCAAACCCACAACCTCTACCACCTAGAAGGACAAGGACAGCAGGCGCATGGGAACACCACTACCTCCAAGTTCCCCTCCAAGTTACGCACCATCCTGACTTGGAAATATATCACCGTTCCTTCATCGTCGCTGGGTCAAAATCCTGGAACTCCCTCCCTAACAACACTGTGGGAGTACCTTCACCACACGGACTGCAGTGGTTCAAGAAGGCAGCTCACCACCACCTTCTCAAGGGCAATTAGGGATGGCCAATAAATGCTGGCCCTGCCAGCGACGCCCACATCCCAGGAACGAATAAAAAAAAAAGTGCCCTGTTGGAGCTGCTCATTATTGGGTGGACTTGATTTCTTCAGGTGGCCTGGAGCAGTCATTCCAATTGGTCGAGCTGACCACGTTGACACACCCTCTCTCCATACAATGTTGCTGGTAGGAATGAGATGTAAGGAAGTGAGTCATGACCGTATCATTCCTACAGGATGTGCATGCTGAAATAGTGCCCCCACTTACCTTCGTCAACCTGGTGAGGTCATTACACCTTTTCCTGCATTGTGTGACAGTTCATGGAGTATGGAGACTGTACTCACTGTCTTTGCCACCTCCATTGATAAAGTCTGAACTACCCACTTATGGGGCTTCTTGCTCAGCCCCCAGGAGTCCTTCTCTTCTGGACTTTATTACTGTTATAAGAATATCCACCAAAGTATCTGTTAATCTGGATGCCCTTTCTGCTGCTGACTCTCCCTAATCCTTCCTCACTCTTTGCTGCACTGTTCTGCTGCTCCCTGGCAAGAAACATGTGCCCCTTAAATCAGCTTCAACATTTTAAGTCCTGACTTTCCCTCTTTCCCAGCAGCAGTAAATCAATAGGCATCCATTTTACTGCTATCATCCCACTCGAGGGCCAGTCCAGGAAACTTTAGTGGTTTAGTGGAGGGGTCACATGGGCATGCAGAAGTCATGCTTTATTGCTGACCCATCTTTTGGAGAAATATCCAGCCCCAGAGGTCAGTGAATGCACAGCGTGTATGGAGCAGGGAATAACCTGAATGACAGGGTCTAGGTTGAGTGAAGAGAATAACTGATATGAGGAGTTTAATGCTTTTGTTCTTGTGATGTGGCCGATAATGGCGAGGCAACATTTATTGTCTATCCCTTGTTGCCCTGAGAAGGTATAGTTGCACTGCCTTCTTGAACTACTGAAGTCTTTATGGTGACCGTGCTCCCATGATGATGTTAGGTAGGGAATTCCAGGATTTTGATTCAGCAACGATGAAGGAATGGCGAAATATGTCCATGATTAGAGGAGAGCTTGGAGATGATGGTTGTCCCATGATGTTACTGCTATAATCCTTCTCTGTAGAAGTCGCAGAATGCTGGGAATGCTGTTAAGAGAGCTTGGTGATTTAAGTATATGGTGGTGTAGTGGTCATTGTACTAGACCACCAAACCAGAGGTCAAAAGTTCAACTCCTACCATGGCAATTTGTGAAACTGAATTTAATAAATCTTGTAATTTGTGGGCTTGGGTTAGAAAAATGACTAAGAAAACTGTGGGATTGTTGTAAAGCTCCACCTAGTTCAATGATGCCCTTCAGGGAAGGAAAGCTGGTTCAGTACCACACTAATTGCTGGACTCTTAATGTCGTCTGATGTGGCCTCGCAAGCCAAATGTTGCTGCAAATGTTCTGAAGATCAATGCTTAGCAATAGTTCCAAAGGTATCATCAGTTCCAGTAGAGATTAGACCATTTTTGAAATAGCAGTCTAACAAATGCGAGCAGGGGAAAGAGGAGAAGGAAAGAATGATTTGCTTTCTTCTGCTCTCATCAAAGTATTGACTTATTTCCTGGATAAAACACAAAACTAAATTAATGCTATGAAGAGTAGAGAGTGATTGTACTGTAATATTTAGCTTCTCACTCTCCAGGATAAGATATGATTCATTATCACATTCCAAGATATGTGCCTTATTTTTCATTCGTTGATTGTCACAGACATCAGTTGATACATTTTTAAATGTTGCTGTGATTTTTGATGAAAGTAGATTCTGAAACCATTCCTGCTAAACATATCACCTGTATTTATGTACAAAAATCTCCTTACAAGGGATTATTGAATAAAAACGATTGGGTGAATAAGTATGTGAATATATATGTGTATGGTCTAATTATGATTGAGATGCAGTTGAAGGAAAGTATTTTCACTATTTTAAAATCAAGTATCTTTAAATAAATGTATCAAATTGGCAAGTAAAATATATAAATTTCCAACACCAACAGAGCATCACAATTATATAACAAACAGTGTCGTGCTACTTTATTGCTTTAAATGATACAGGCATTGCCTAGCTAAAGGGTCAACATAGGATCTTCATTAGTTTATCTGGTTTGCCTATCTCCATCTCTTTTGTGACATGAAATGAATTCCTCAGGGAAAATCCAATATAAACAATCTGTCCGCCTGATTGTAATCAATATCCTTTATATTAAACTGCAGAGGAATAGTTTCTGACCTACAGCAAAAGAATTTTCTGGGCATTACCAAAGCAATTCAGTCACAGTAAAGAGAACAATCTGCATGGAAACACAACTCATTCTGTAGCTAAATGAAACCCCGAGTACTGCACAAGAGTTATATAAAATGCACCAAATGAGGATTTAATATGATTTTTCTTTCTCAGAGGGTAAAGTTCTGATCGGAGTATAAATGTGTAACCAAAGTTGAGGTAAGAAAAGTACTCATAGTGGGCCATATGGTAGCCAGTGCGATCCCAAACTTTGGCTTGAATTTTCTTTTTTTTTTTTAAAAAGGCCCAGTTTTGGATAGAGCCAGTCTGGCGAGTGAAGTGGGGTGGAGAGGCCCTCTGCCAAAACTTCGTCCTTAAAAATGGCCCGACTTCTCTCTGTAACCCTGATCCACCTGCCAGGCATGCACCGTCACCTTTAAATGAAGCAGACAGGTCTGGCCATCTGCCCCCACAACCTCCTTGCATTTCTACCTACTTCCCGCTGCCATAAAATCGCTGTCACTATAAAGGCGGCAGTGCTGAGCCTTTATGTTGGCCCGCAGGTGGAAAGAGAGTTTGGGGAGATGAAAGGTCACACAGGAGGGCGATTCTGCAACACTGTTTTGGCTGGGAATAACATCCACTAATTTGAAGTTGCAGTATCTGAGCATTTAAAGGTACTTTGTGAAACTTGCAGTGAATTTAAAAGGACCTCTGCATAGTGCAATAATGGATTTCACTCTCAGGATTCGGTTATTCCCGTTGCACAGCTAAAGTATGAGCCAAAGTGTTTGCTGATATTAGAGATGTTTCCAGAATACATACATGCTCGGTAACTTGGCTAACAGTATTATTGGGATGTTCCTAAATTACAGATCACCCAGCAAACATATTTTCTGTACTGATTACTAAAGATATATATGGTAGACCGAGCAATGACTTCCTATCTAGCTTAGTAATAACAGACAGATATTTAATTCATTCAAGGTTACAGTTTTCATAAGGATTGATATCCATACCCTTTGAAGTAATAAACATTCTACAGTAAGATTTAAGTTCTAATACATAAGGTGGACAAATAGTGTATTTATAACTATTTAGATTTACCTAATTATATACAGAATGGCATCCTGTTTGAATTTAATTTCTTTTGAATTGGTCTGGGTTGGTGCAGAACACGGTAAATTACAAAACAAAAATCAATTCAGTCGAAATTAGATGTTTGGCAAGAGAAGATGCAAAAGACAAATTTTTGTGTTGATGTGACTGTTACAGTCCAATCGAATTTTGATTGATTCAGTGTACTCGTAGCTTAATAGAATTGGCCAAGAAAGACTGGCCTTTGTGTAGCAAAACAGGGAGAGCAAACATTGCTCCACAGTCTTTTTAAGATAACAGGCTCATCAATTTCCACAAAAATCAAATCAATATAGTCCATCTTACCCTAAAATAAATTCTCTAAAAACTCTATGACTCTCATGTCTGTATGTTAATGCTTCTATTCCCAGATGCAGTGTATAGTCATAAACATACAATAAATATAGGTATAAATTGTGAGCTTGATGGCAGATGCCTGGTAGCTCCAAATTATTCAGAAACACTTGGATTGAAAGCTTTCAGTGTGACTTATTAAATTCTGCTGTAGTTCCCCTATATTATGTGAGATATATTTGTGAATCTGTGGTCTGATGGTACAATGGTTAAGTGTCAATGCATTAAGCCACAGAGTGGTAGAAACCAGGGTTCACCCCCATGATTCTCCACTCAGTTACATACTGTGGAGCCGAGCCACCACAACCACCAGGGCTGCAGCCTGTGCTTTCCATGAGGGTGGAGGTACCTACTGGTCCCAGACCGCTTCTGCTGTAGGGGACTGCCGCAGAATCCAATGAAGCTGCCACATGCTCCAATGATTCCTCCAATAAGGATAAAGCTTCCTTGATACTGCAAATGAGAGCTATAGACTCCAAAGTCACAGATGTCATTTGTCGCACATACTCGGAGACTGACCTCAGAGCCTGCATGTAGATATGATGTTCCCTAAACTTTCTTCATTTCAGGTGGGTATTAATGAGATCTGGGTTCCATGGCTCCAAAGCCAAGGGATGCCTCCACTGGAAAGGTGGCACATCCTCACCTACTCACCACCCCTCTGGCTCCCTCGTGCTTTGTGAATGACCTAATGCCATATACTGACTATCCAGATCCTGCTGGGTGAAAGCATCTGAAAAAAACAAAGACTTGCATTTAGATAGCATCTTTCATGACCTCAGGATGCCCCAAAGCACTTTACAGCCAATGAAGTACCTTTGAAGTGTAGTCACTGTTGTAATGTAGGAAATGAGGCAGTTAATTTGCAAGCTCCCACAAACAGCAATATAATGACCAGATAATCTGTTTTAGTGATGTTGGTTGAGGGATAAATATTGACCAGGACACCGGGGATAACTCCCCTGCTCTTCTTCTTCGAAATAGTGCTCTGGGATCTTTTACGTCTACATGAGAGAGCAGACGGCCCTCGGTTTAACGTCTCATCTGAAAGACGGCACCTCTGACAGTGCAGCACTCCCTCAGTACTGAGGGCGTACAGAGCTGACGCATGGCCTGATCCTCATCAATTTCCTCCTTTTCATCATCATACTCATCGCCACCATCATCAAAATAGTCCACCAGAAAAACATTTCTTTCCTCTTCTTTCTTTTCCTCATCATCATCATCCTCCTCTTCATCATCCTCTGCCTCTTGTTGCTGTGGTGGATCTGCAGGAAAGGAAAGCATAAGCAAAGAATGGGTGATTTTAACCCCTTGAGATTAAGGAGACGGTGAAGAGTGAGGAAGCTTCTGGGTGCCTGCTACTTCACGGGGATGCCAGGGTAAATGTCTAGATGGTGAGAAACTATTAAATGTTGGTGTTCAGAGAGATTTAGGTGTCCTCATACAGGAAACACAGAAAGTTAGCATGCAGGTACAGCAAGCAATTAGGAAGGTAAATGGCATGTTGGCCTTTATTGCAAGGGGGTTGGAGTACAAGAGTAAGGAAGTCTTACTACAATTGTACAGGGATTTGGTGAGACCACACCTGGAGTACTGTGCACAGTTTTGGTCTCCTTATCTGAGAAAGGACATACTTGCCTTAGAGGCGGTACAACGATGGTTCACTAGATTGATCCCTGGGATGAGAGGGTTGTCCTATGAGGAAAGATTGAGTAGATTGGGCCTATGCTCACTGGAGTTTAGAAGAATGAGAAGTGATCTCATTAAAACATATGATTCTGAGGAGGATTGACAGGGTAGATGCTGAGAGATTGTTTCCCCTGGCTGGAGAGTCTAGAACTTGGGGGCATAGTCTCAGGATAAGGGTTCGGCCATTTAAGACTGAGATGAGGAGAAATTTCTTCACTCAGAGGGCTGTGAATCTTTGGAATTTTCTGCCCCAAACGGCTGTGAATGCTGAGTCGTTGAGCATATTCAAGACTGAGATCGATAGATTTTTGGACTCTAGAGGAATCGAGGGATATGGGGATCGGGCGGGAAAGTGAAGTTGAGGTAGAAGATCAGCCACGATCTTATTGAATGGCGGAGCAGGCTCGAGGGGCCGTATGGCCGACTCCTGCTCCTATTTCTTATGTTCTCATGTTCCCGATCAGCACAAAAACTTCACCAACAAATTTTACATCTCAGCATTCACGCTGCGGTGTACAAAACCATTTCCTCCTTGAGATACCTCCAGAATTCTGGTGCATTTATGTAAAAGAATGTTGCAAATTTATTGTTAACCAATTAATATTTCCTCAGATATGCCCATACGATAGACAAAACTATACATGACTTCACTTCCAGACTGTTGCAGTGTCCATCCAAAATAGAAATTAGCACAGAATGTTTGAGCTGTTAATATAGTTTTGCTGCATGCACTAAAATTAAATTATCCAGTGACATGAAAGCCTTAGTAGTAATAGGCTGGCTCTCTCATATTGTAATAATCTGACTGGATAGTAAAAAGATTAGCTAAAATAAATAAATCCTCCAGTGGCAAAGATGGCCAGTATTTGTGAAGGCGATTGCGTTCAAACCTCTGAGGAAATTGGCACTGTCCTGTGGAGATAACAGGATTATTTGGTATGGATGGGTCTCCTTACTAATGATACTCATCATTACCACAGTAGATGCCCATCATGAGTTAAGTCTGTCTAGCTCTGGAAGGTTTAGAGGACAATAGACCTCTTTCTGTAAACAGCTAAGGCTAATTACAAATCTGTTCTCTCTGGGAAGCAAGTGAATAAAAGTCCAGACTGCAGAGCAAAGAAAGAGAGTTAAAGGAACTCAGTGTGTGTGAGAAATAAATAAGAAACAAAGCTCTGGACAATGTCTGTATTATAAGGATTGAGCCGGCACATCTGCCTGGAGTTTTTACTTTTGTGCAAGTGCCATTGATTCTTTTCGAAAGCACAAGCGTGAAAAACAACAATAAAGTATTGTAGCAATTCCAATATACATGCGAAAACTATCAAAGATACATTAACATAAAGACTTCTGGATATAGGGAGATCTTATCTGGGTACGCGTTCATTAATGTTGAACTTATGATGGTACTGCAAGATCTTCTGCAGCTACCCATCCAGTGGTGTTAGCTGAATATCATCTTTTTATTAAAGTTGCAACTGTGAACTATTCGCAACATACATGACTTCACATGGAACTTGGCTTGTGGCCAGATTCAAACTGGTAACCATACAAGTCTGAAGTGAATGTTATATTGGCCTAGATTTTGCTGTAGCAGGGCACCTAACAGTGTCTGCCATTATTTAGACTTGTGTCCTGCACCCTTCAGTTCAAATATCTTTTGCCCACTTAGTTGCTGAATGTGAGCTGATAACAGTGCAGCGAGGGAAACAGGGCATCTGGGACCTGAGTCAACAGGGTATCTCCTTAACCAATGAGAGTTAAAGATTGGGAAATAAACAGTGGAAGGACTGAGAAAAAGGTTGAATTAAAGGGGGTAAAATCAATGTCAAATCAGGGACAGAAAGAGAAATAAAGAGAGGGAAAGAAAGATTGGATTAAGAGAGAGAAAAAAAGAAACGGAAAGGAAAGTAATTTTTTTTAAATAAAAAATTTGACATTTTAAAAATCTCCGAAAACAATTTACAACCTGAAGGAATGAGACTCCACGCTTATAATGGTTCATTTTCAGGGCCAGAGAGGTTGATTGGCAGTCATTAACACTTACCTCATTGTTAAAAGGGTACTTGCGCTTGTATTAGCCCTAAATATCTACGGTGGGTTTAGTTCGTATCTACCGTGCAAATACAACTTCATGACATTCAATGCGTGTCAATGGCATTTTCGCAAAGCTAATGGCAGAGTTTGCACAACTCAAACAGCAACTTTTGGATATTCGCGTTTAACCACACATCTGCCCCTTGCCTGAAGTTGCTGTACCATTTATGCATAAATAACACTGAGCACCATTAGCCTAACTGTTATTTTGACAGCAAAATCTGGCCCATTATGATACTTAGCTATGGTAATAAATATTTTTTCTTTAAAATGTTTGTGATTATCAAAGTGAGGGATATTAATTCTGAGGAATGGCACTCTTCCCATTGCAGGCACCCAGTGTCAGCATTGAGCACTCAGATATAGCTCAGCCAGGTGCAGAGAAACTCCGCGTACACTGCCCCAACAAAGTACTTGTGTGCCAACCTTAGAAAAGCACCTCCTTCTGTGCCAGTGTAATATTTTTACATATCCCACATCAGCCATCTAACTTGTCAGACTGAGTGCATTTCTGACACTGTTCCATCACAGAACGTCGTGCTGCAGAATTCAACTTCATGTTGCCCGTTTCGGAACCGGAAAACATGCAAAACGCATACCAATTTCTCCCTCACAGGTCCAACACTTGCGTTACACCAGAACAGCACAAAAAATATTCAAATGACCTTACCACCTTGCGTGTAACTCCCTCTGCTTGTTCAGTTGAAGTCTAGTTTCTCACCATGCCTACTAACCGATGAGACTGGGCAGGAAAATGGAACAGAGACCAATATGTATTTCAGTGAAGAAAGATGAGAATATTCGATTAGAATGGCTATTCCACATTTATGGGCATATCTTAATTCACTTCTGTTTTTAGACCCCAGCCCTTTATTGGCAATCCTGTTGATCTCCAACAGGCATTTGCTTTCAAGGAGAAATGTTCCAAAAACAAAGGACAGGATTAAAATTGAAAAAGGATAAATAAAGCTATAGATGGCCCTGAATTTCCTTGATGCCCACAGTGCTGTTATAGTGCCAGAAAATAATACAATTCACCAGCAGGAGGAGCAGCATAGAAATTTCCTGGGAAAGTTTGTTTGCACATGAGCAGGTGTTAGTTCTGGGATAATTCATGTGTAAAACAAATGTAAGCAGCTGAACCCCCAGAAATTTTGAGTGCAATAACAGTGGAACTGTTTAAAAGCACCCTGGAGACTCCTGTCTTCAGCACAACCCTGTGAGACTGACATGTACAGTTCCAGTTCTCTTTCGGTTCTGCTCAAATCTCCCCACAGCATCTCTAACCGACATCTTTATTCTATGTTGGCAGGTGGCATCTAGGAGAGGTGGGAGAAAGAGAACAGTGAAGTTCTGGGAGGAGGACCTTGATGTTCTCTTGCATGTGATGGATCAGAGAAGACAGAGCTTCCTGGGACTACAGTCTTAAAGCAACACTCATACTACTAAACCTTTCACCTGCACTCTGGTTAATGGGAACTTCTAACTCCCGAGGCTGCACTATGGCTACATTTCTCTCCTAACATACAAAAGCTATCTTGCACAACTCCCAAAACACCTTCCGCCATTCTAACATCTTCACACACCCACATTTCTCACTACACCTCTCCCATTACACTCGCCTCATACTCCTCCTATGCCATCCTTACCCTTATTTACTTATAGAACATATAATATACAAACAGAAAATGCTGGAAATACTCAGCAGGTCAGGCAGCACCTGTGGAGAGAGAAACAGAGTTAACGTTTCAGGTCATTGGCCTTTCGTCAGAACTGGAAAAAGTTAGAGATGTAACAGGTTTTAAGCAAGTGCAGAGGCAGGGGGAGGGGAGGAAAGAACAAAAGGGAAGGTCTGTGATAGGGTGGAAGGCAGGAGAGATTAAATGACAAAAGGGATGAAGGTGCAAGGCAAAAGCGGATGGTAATGGGACAAGAAAGAAACACAAGTTGGGTCTGAAGGAGGTGTAAATGGCAACAGCAGAATTATTTCCAGCACCTGCTGTCTGAAAAAGTGGGAGCAGTGGTTATGATCTAACATTGTTGAACTCAATGTTGAGTCCAGAAGGCTGCAAAGTGCCTAATCGAGTGATGAGGTGCTGTTTCTCGAGCTGCCGTTGAGCTTTATTAGAACAGGTGTAGGAGGTCGAGGACAGAGGTCAGAGTGGGAGTGGGACGGAGAATTAAAATGGCAAGCAACCGAAAGCTCAGGGCCACGTTTGCGAACTGAACAAAGGTGTTCAGCAAAGCGATTACCCAATCTGCGTTTAGTCTCCTCAGTGTAGAGGAGACTGCATTGTGAGCAGTGAATACAGTACACTAAATTGAAAGTACAAGTAAATCGCTGTTTCACCTGGTAGGAGTGTTTGGGGCCCTAGACGGTGGGAAGGGAGGAGCTGAAAGGGCAGGTGTTGCTTCTCCTTCTCTTGCACGGAAAGGTGCCGTGGGAAGGGGAGGGGTTGTTGGGGTGGTGGAAGAGTGGACCAGAGTGTCGCGGAGGGAACAATCCCTTCAGAATGCTGAAAGGGGAGGGAAGGGGAAGATGTGTTTGGTGGTGGCATCAGGCTGGAGGTGGTGAAATGGCGGAGGATGATCCGTTGAATGTGGAGGCTGGTGGGGTGAAAGGTGAGGACAAGGGGAACCCTATCGTGGTTCTGGGAGGGAGGGGCAGGGTGAGAGCAGAAGTGTGGGAAATCGAACAGACACGGTCGAGGGCCCCGTCAACCACGGTAGAGGGGAACCCTCAGTTGAGGAAAAAGGAAGACATATCGGAAGCACTGGTGTGGAAGGTGGCATCGTCAGAGCAGATGCGGTGGAGACGGAGAAACTGGGAGAATTGACTAGAGTCCTTACAGGAAGCGAGGCGTACCAAAAAAGGAGGTGCCTACCTGGGGAAGCTGCAACACAGGACTACATGCATGCTAAACAGCGAAAGCAGCATGCTATAGACAGGGCTAAGCGATCCCACTATCAACGGATCAGATCAAAGCTCTGCAGTCCTGCCACATCCAGTCGTGAATGGTGGTGGACCATTAAACAACTAACGGGAGGAGGATGCTCCATGAATATCCCCATCCTCAATAATGGTGGAGCCCAGCATGTGAGTGCAAAAGACAAGGCTGAAGCGTTTGCAGCCATCTTCAGCCAGAAGTGCTGAGTGGATGATCCATATCGGCCTACTCACGAGGTCCCAACCATCACAGAAGCCATTCTTCAGCGATTTCGATTCACTCCACGTGATATCAAGAAACGGCTGAGCGCACTGGATACAGCAAAGGCTATGGGCCCCAACAATATCCTGGCTGTCATGATGAAGACTTGTGCTCCAGAACTAGCTGCGCCTCTAGCCAAGCTGTTCCAATACAGCTACAACACTGGCATCTATCCGACAATGTGGAAAACTATCCAGGTATGTCCTGTCCACAAAAAGCAGAACAAATCCAATCCGGCCAATTACTGCCCCATCAGTCTACTCTCAATCATCAGCAAAGTGATGGAAGGTGTCATCGACAGTGCTATCAAGTGGCACTTACTCACCAATAACCTGCTCACCGATGCCCAGTTTGGGTTCCGCCAAGAACTCGGCTCCCGACCTCATTACAGCCTTGGTCCAAACATGGACAAAGGAGCTGAATTCCAGAGGTGAGGTGAGACTGACTGCCCTTGACATCAAGGCAGCATTTGACCGAGTGTGGCATCAAGGAGCCCTAGTAAAACTGAAGTCAATGGGAATCGGGGGGAAAACTTTCCACTGGCTGGAATCATACATAGCACAAAGGAAGATGGTTGTGGTGGTTGAAGGTCAATCATCACAGCCCCAGGACATCACTGCAGGAGTTCCTCAGGGCAGTGTCCTAGGCCCAACCATCTTCAGCTGCTTCATCAATGACCTTCCCTCCATCATAAGGTCAAAAATGGGGATGTTCACTGATGATTACACAGTGTTCAGTGCCATTTCCAACTCCTCAGATAATGAAGCAGTCCATGCCTGCATGCAACAAGACCTGGATGACATTCAGGCTTGGGCTGATAAGTGGCAGGTAACATTCGCGCCACACAAGTGCCAGGCAATGACTATCTCCAACAAGCGAGAGTCTAACCACCTCCCCTTGACATTTAATGGCATTACCATTGCCAAATCCCCCACCATCAACATCCTGGGGGTCACCATTGACTATAAACTTAACTGGACCACTCACATAAATACTCTGGCAACAAGAGCAGGTCAGAGGCTAGGTATTCTGCGGCGAGTGTCTCACCTCCTGACTCCCCAAAGCCTTTCCACCATCTACAAGACAGAAGTAAGGAGTGTGATGGAATACTCTCCACTTGCCTGGATGAGTGCAGCTCTAACAACACTCAAGAAGCTTGACACCATCCAAGACAAAGCAGCCTGCTTGATTGGTACTCCATCCAACACCTTAAACATTCACTCCCTCCACCACCGGCGTACCGTGGCTGCAGTGTGTACCATCTACAAGATGCACTGCAGCAATTCGCCAAGGCTCCTTCGGCAGCACCTCCCAAACCCACGACCTCTTCCACCTAGAAGGACAAGGGCAGCAGGCACATGGGAACACCACCACCTCCAAGTTCCCCTCCAAGTCACACACCATCCTGACTTGGAAGTATATCACCGTTCCTTCATCGTCGCTGGGTCAAAATCCTGGAACTCCCTACCTAACAGCACTGTGGGAGTACCTTCACCACATGGACTGCAGCAGTTCAAGAAGGCGGCTCACCACCACCTGCTCAAGGGCCACTAGGGATGGGCAATAAATGCTGGCCTTGCCAGTGACACCCAGATCCCATAAATGAATAAAAAAAAGGAAGTGTAATCAAGGTAGCTATGGAAGTGGGTGGGCTTATAGTAGATATTGCTTGACAGCCTATCTCCAGAAATGGAGATATAGAAGTCGAGGAAAGGAAGGGAAGAGTCAGAGATGGGGTATTTGAAGGCGAAGGAGGGGTGGAAATTGGAAGCAAAGTTGATGAAATTTTCCAGTTTGGGCCGAGAGCAGGAAGCGGCACCAATACGATCATCAATGTACCGGAAGAAGAGGTGAGGGAGGGTACCTGTATAGTTTAGAACAAAGAATATCCCACGTATCCCATGAAAAGACAGGCATAGCTAGAACCCATATGGGTTCCTATGGCAACACCTTTTATTTTGAGGAAGTGAGTAGAATGAAAGAAGAAGTTGTTCAATGCAAGAAGAAGTTCAGCCAGGTGGAGGAGGGTGGTGGTGGATGGGGACTGGTTGTGCGTCCATTCAAGGAAGGAAGAATGGAGGGCCCTCAGGCTGTCCTGGTGGGGGATGGAGGTGTAGAGGGATTGGACGTCCATGGTAAAAAGGAAATGGTTAGGGCCAGGAAACTGGGAACTGTTAAAGTGGCGGAGGACGTGGATCTGAAACATGAAGAGTGGAATTTAAGTTGGAATCCACGACTCCTCTGACACTCAGCACCACTAGCGCTGTAACTACATATACACACACAACCTTCCATCCTCTTGTCTCCTTCATCCTGAGGAGGGGTGGGGGGAGGGCGTTGGGTCAAGCTCACTGATATTTGTTATGCAAGCAAATGCAGCAGCCATTGTGTGCACAGCAAGATCCCACAAACCCCAATAAGATGAAAGTTTAACTAATCTATTTTTGGTTAAGTTGTTTGAGGGAAGAATGTTGGTCAGAACAGAGAAAGAATGCTGCTCATCTTCAAATAGTGCCACAGGATCTTTATCATCCACGAACAACCAGATGGGACTTTGTTTTACAGTCTGTTATTTTTTTTGATCATAAATCTCACTAACATTGCTCAGATGTTGACAGCTCTGGTAGTATTAAAAATGTCAAAGCAGCTACTGTAGACCATCGTGGTGTTGTACTGGTTGAATCTCAAGTTCATCCCTCTTTGTCCGAGCATCTGCCCAAACTGAAGCCATATCGAGCAAATCAAGTTGAATCCCCCCCCCACAAATAAATTCAGTTTCTGCTAAGGTCTAATATTTTGAGCACAGGCGCACAACAAAATGAGTCATCATACAGTGAGAAATTAATTTTGTTCTGGTGCTGCCGAAGCTGCCTTCATGTCCTGTCTGACTGCAGCAAATAGACATCAAACAAGAGACACTTTAAGATCAATATTCCAGAACATGGAGTATATTTAATATTCTAATATATATTGCAACTGGGATTGTGCACTAAATGTAAAAGAACATTTCTACTTATAAAGGTTTGGACACTTGCAAGTAACAATTTCTGCTTAGAGCTAAGGATTTATGTGGTTAGAACATCTAAGAATTCTGATGGTTTAGTTTTGAGTTTCTTCATTCAGAGTGTTTTATTGTTTTGTAAGACAACTTTTACCTATCAACTGTTGCTACATAAAGGTAATACTTGGCACCACCATCACAGGTACCAGTCTCTAGCAAATATACTTTACGCCACGTGACATTAAGAAGCAGCTGAGTACACTGGACACAGCAAAGGCCATGGGTCCTGACAACATCCCAATGGTGTTACTGAAGACCTCACCATGAGAACTAGTTAGTTCCCTAGACAAGCTATTCCAGTACAGCTCGGATACTGGCATCTACCTCACAATGTGGAAGATTACCCAGGTATGTCTTATCCACAAATCTAACGCAGCCAATTACTGTCATATCAGCCTCCTCCTAATCAGGCATTGTTAGCATGCTAGCTTTTATTAATACATCTAACATGATGGTTACCAGTGTCTAGCTTTGTTGACTGCTACAGCAGTACGTAATCCATATGAATGCTGAATAAGTCCGTAAAGCTGAATGGTATTGTTCTATTGAGATGTGAATGCATATGAGTTATGAATTGTTTTAAGTTATTTTGCTACTTATATATCAAAGTGTGGCTGATGGGGGCTGTCACAGCTACTTTTAATATAAAAGTTCAAGGTTAATTGGATTTGGAGAGTGGTAGTTTGATTCAGTTTGATCTACTTTGTAGTTTGTGTAGTGTAAGCAAAAGTTTAATCATGATAGGATGTTCTCTAGGTTATCTTGCTGGCTGCCAAATGGATGTGTGTAAGATGCATCTCAATGAATTAGGTCACATGTTAAGAAAGAAGTCAAATGCTCTATACAAACTATTCATTTCTGATAATCTACAAATATGAACAAATAAGAAAATAATCTATCAACAATGATGCTGGGGTTTTGCTATTCATATGCTTATACCAAATGTGACTGCAAAATAGTTTTGAAAAATTATTTTAGAAGGATACTTTAAAGTATTTTAACAAAGAAAAATCATTTTTGTGGCTATGTTGACATCTACATTCTAACTCGAAGGTTGAGACTCTCAGTTACCAAAAACAACTTAAGTAATAACAGATAGTTCTGTACATCAAAGTAGGAGTGTGTGAAGGTCAGACACTATTAACCTAGAAAGTATCTTTCAGCAGAATTTGTTCCTCTACAATCAGGCATGCACTTGACTGAGAATCACATTTAACTTCATTTTTTGCCATGGCCAAGGCTACTTTTTCCCTCTTAATACTCATTTTAAATAAGATGATTCTTCTCTCTTATATTCTGATAGCATATCTAAAGGTAGTGCAAAGAAAGGCAAATTTATTTTAATGGCTCTTTTACAGTTTCCAACTTTGACCATTCAGGTGTCTTTCCATCCTTAACACATCAATGAAGTACAGTTGTTCACTTGAGGTTCTGTCACCTTTAGTCACTCAACAAACTCTCATATGCAGCAAATCCATTTCTCATTCCAATTTTCTAGTTATCTTCCCCCTTCTTTTCAGATATTCCACTGCTGCACAACATTCTCTAAGAGGATGAGCAGGTAATCTGATTCAAGACTTCTTTCAACTGGTAAAAGTATGTTTAACAGTACTGAGTCATTCCAACACCGCCTTCAGTGTGCCAGTGCAGCCTTCGGTCACCTGAGGAAGAGAGTGTTTGAAGACCAAGACCTCAAACCCGGTACCAAGCTCATGGTCTACAGAGCAGTAGTGATACCCGCCCTCCTGTATGCTTCAGAGACATGGACCATGTACAGCAGGCACCTCAAAGCACTGGAGAGGTACTACCAACGCTGCCTCCGCAAGATCCTGCAAATCCAACGTCAGTGTTCTCGCTCAGGCCAACATTCCCAGCATCGAAGCTTTGACCACGCTCGATCAGCTTCGATGGACGGGCCACATGGTCTGCATGCCCGATTCGAGACTCCCAAAACAAGCGCTCTACTCGGAGCTCCGACACGGCAGGAGAGCCCCAGGTGGGCAGAGGAAATGCTTCAAGGACACCCTCAAAACCTCCTTGAAAAAGTGCAACATCCCCACCGACACCTGGGAATCCCTGGCCCAAGACTGCTCAAAGTGGAGGAGAAGCATCCGGGAAGGTGCCGAACACCTCGAGTCTCTTCACCGGGAGCAAGCGAAAGCCAAGCGCAAACAGCGGAAGGAGCGCACGACAACCCAAGCACCCCACCCACCCGCCCCTTCAACCACCGTCTGCCCCACCTGTGACAGAGACTGTAGGTCCCGCATTGGACTCATCAGTCACCTGAGAACTCATCTTTAGCGTGGAAGCAAGTCATCCTCGGTTCCGAGGGACTGCTTAAGAGAGAGAGAGATTCTTTGAATTTCTTTAAGTAGCCCCCATGATCCCAACTGAGATCAAAAACTCACTGTATAAGAAACCTGTGGGCAGTCACTTACATCCAACCAATATTTGGCACAGTACAGCAAGATTTCTCAACTGCCAGATAATCTTTCTGAATTTAATTTCTCTGTTTTTCTGGATTCTCATGAGATTGGCAATTCTCAATCACAGTAGGGCTGCAGACTCTGGTTGGAGGCGTTCCTGGAGGTTTGATCACACGACGCTCTGACCACATGACATTTGATCATGTGCAAATGTTACTGCATTTACCGTCTCAAGGTTGTGTCCCTTGCAGTTGAGTATCTTTGCTCATGGTTTTGTGCCAGCAGCTGTTGCGTGAGAAGTTCTGAGAACCAGGAGGCCCCCCACAAGCAGGCGAAGAAAGGAAACAGAGGATGTGGAAGAGGGGAAACTGAGGTGGGAGAGTGATTCACAGGGGGGAAGAACTTTGATTCTTCTAGTAAATAATAGTAACTCAATTAAATTATACCGATAACTAATGGTGATACTGATAACATTCAGATTCCCCCCATAACCCATAGCAATATAATAACTCACTGATGGTCTATATGTAACTGATACTAATTAGGTGCAATTTTCCACTCTCCTACCTGTAACTAGCAGTAATACTATAATCCTCTGATATTCACCCTGTAACTATAATCAGAATCCCCTGCACTGCAGGAGGTGCGATCAGGCTTCCCAGTTGATGCTACTTTTAACAGGCCCCATCTCTCTCCCTTGCTCCTTGGACTATGGTTTGCACTCAGGTTCTGTGTAAAGGTGACAACTGTGAACTGGGAGTGTCAGACCGAGCCGATCTGTACTTGGACTTTACATGTGAAAACTGGTTGCCACAGATCACCTGTGAACTAGCTGTCACCAATCTTTCTCCAGTGTTATCGATTGCCTTATCCTTAATAAAGAATGCAAAAAGTGAGATGCAGTAAAGACCAAGGGCTGGATTTTGTCAGCCCCGAGGAGGCGGGTATGGAGGCGGGACTGCCGGTAAAGTTGCAGAAAGTGGGGGCGGCTGGCAAACTCGCCACCAACCCGCCTCCGTGCCCTTTTGCCAGGAGGCGGGAAGCCGTCCTGACCCAGGTCCCGTCTCCTCGTTACGGGAAAGGGATTAAATCCTTTTAACCGCCTGCTAACAGGTAGTTAACAGGCAGACAAAAGGATTAGTCCTTTTCAAGTGCAGGCTTCCCGACCTTGGAGAACCCCGCCGGGGTGGAGGAGACGTGAAGGAGGTCTGCGGGGGTCAGAGGGGTCTGAAAGTGCAATGTAGAAGTGAGTGATGGGTGCAAGTGTGGAGTGGTAAGTATGTGAGATGAGTGTAAAGTGTTAGAAAATGTTCACTTACCTTTGTTTCTGCCTACAGCCTTCAGCCGCTCTGGATCCGGAGTCCCGACATCTTCATTGTAGATTTCACAGACTGGCTGTTGGATTCTTCGAACCAACAGTCATCTGATTTCTACAAAGTAGAAAGGTTTGATGAGTCATGCACACAAGGGCTCATCAAACTACACAGAATGTCAGTGTTTGACAGCTTCATAGAGCTGTCAAATGCTGACATTTCTTCTTTCAAGAAATCTTGACAGATGCTCTGTCACTGACTTCCCCGGGCGGGCTTAACAAGGTCAATCAAGGGAAAATCCCGCTGGTTGGCCAGAAGATGATGGAGGCGGGACTGAGACCCGGCAAGCAGCAGTCCCGCCTCCAACACGTCTCCATTCAGAAAATCCAGCCCCAAGTGTCAGCAGGCAGACCATAATGAATGTGATGACAGGTGTATGGACAAGCAATTACAATCCATATAGTCAGCTCTGCAGAAAGTACAGTTTTGGACTGGGAGCATAGATTTTCCAATTTCCTATGTTTTGAAGAGGAAGAGGATACAGACATGGATGAGGCTGGATAGGAGGCACTTAAGAGTGAAGCATCACAGAAGATATTGGTTCCCTACACATAGATACCCACTCACCAATGTCTACGGACCAAGAAGATCTTACTTAGATCTCCCTGCCCGTCACTGGCTCAGAAGGCTGCGTGTTTCCCCTGACATTTATTGGGGAGATATGTTAACTGCTAGCTGAAGACCTGTAGCCTACTTCCACCAAGAAAATAGAATTGTCTATACCAGTCAAAGTCAGCACTGCCTTGTAGTTCTTTAAAACTGGATCCTTTCTGGCAACTTCTGGTGCCCTTTGCCACGTTACTTAGGAAGCAGCTTACCACTGATGTTCTCTTCAGGCAGGCAGCAGACTTCATTTGCTTCCCAATGGAACCAGAGGAACAAAGAATGCGAGCTATCCAATTCTACAGACTGGCAGAGTTTCCACAGGTGCAAGGAGGAATTAACAGAACATATGTAGCACTCAAAGTCCCATATGACAAATCCTCAGTTTCATTCAATTAATGTGCAGCTCGTGTGCGATGCCAATCATCTTATCCTGCTACCCTGGAAGCTGTCAAGATACTTTCAACGTGTGACAATCTGCTTTTAGAAACATATATTGGGATGGTTGCTTAGTGATCAGAGCTATCCCTTGCAGCGATGGCTTATGACTCCAGTAAGATTTCCACAGACAAAGTGGGACAGCAAAATAAAATGAGGTCCAAGACGTGTAATATAGCAGTCTATAATCATTCTGAAGTGTAATTTTTGACGCCTAGATACATTTGGTGGAGCCCTGTAATACAGTCCTGTGAGAGACTCTAAAATCATTGCAGCTTGCTGTGCACTACACAATATCACAATAAGAAAGGCTAGCTGATTCCAGAAGTGAAAGGGACTTTGCTGAGGATGGGAGTGGGTGGGTGAATCTCCATCCCACCATGAGGACAGTGCCCAGGCAGGAAAGAACATGGAACAAGAGAGCCATCAGTCAGCATCAGAGAAAGAAGGACACAACATATAGCCCTGTGGTTTCAATTAATAAAAATTGACATAAGACAGAAGTCTATATTTTTCTTGCCAACATCCAATTCCAAAAATGAACACAGAAACAAATTCAGAACTCAATGTGGTCAAGCATATTTACTTTGCAAAACAACATTCACCAAAAGGTGACAAAAAAAACTTAGAATTACTTCTTAACTATGTCTGCCCTTTGTGCCAGCTAACTTACTTGCTTCAGCACCTAGTCTGTTACTTCTACAAGGTACTCCCTGAGTGAGATGACGTTGGGCAGTGAAGGGTGGAAAGGTTCCTCTGGACCTTAGAGGTCTGAGGTAACTTTTGTCTCAGTGAAGCAGCTGTCTCAGATGGACTAGTTTCCGGCAGCCTTTCCCTTGAGTGTCAAGGGGTGCCAGGCTGTCATGTGTAGGCATTGGAGGAGACTTTAAGCAAGCAGATTCATAACTACTCTCCTGAGCAACATCTTTGACCACTCCTTACAGCTCACTGGTCCAGGGCACAGACTCTGAGGTGCTACTGGTTGGTGTCATTACAATACGAATAGTCTCAATTAGGTATTAAAAGCCCTGTGCAAGTGTGGCGTTAAAGATGACTTTAAAGGCATCTTTTGAAACAATGGTAGCTGCCACTTCAGAAGCCACCAATGTACTTAGTACCTCCTCCTTATGCCTTGTTGCAACAATAAACCTCTTGGACTGTCATTCCTTCCAGAGTGTTCTGCAGTTCGTGAGAAACGTTCTACAAATGTGTTGCAATTGAGTAGTGGACTCCTCCCACTTATCCATCATCTCAATATGCATAGAAACTGTATTCACTGCTTGCATGAGATTGTTGCACAAGGCATCAAGGGGTATGGGGAGAGAGGGGGAATATGGTATTGAGATAGAGGATCAGCCATGATCATATTGAATGGCGGAGCAGGCTCGAAGGGCCGAATGGCCTACTCCTGCTCCTATTTTTCTATGTTTCTATGATGCACATGAATCATTGTCTGATTATGCTTCTAAGATGTGTTTTGAGACATTTTCTGAAGTTAAAGGCACTATATAAATGCAAGTTGTTGTTATTATTGTTATCGGTTGTGTATGACCTTTTCTTTTGCAGGAAGAGAGTACAGCAGCAAAGGAATGTGTGTGGTATGGACAATTTCTTTGCCCCATATGAGCACATGAATCCCATGATGATCAAACATGCAGGTGCACTGTTCCTTTAAATCAGGTGTCCTTCAGTACTAGCAGAACCTCTTGTGGCAAGCTTTGAAAGTTGACAGAGTATTTTTGAGTTAATGTGGTGTTTAAGTGTTTCCAGAGGTGGTTCTTTGTATAAGTCAGTTTCCCTGATACCCTGGTGATGATACAGAAAGAGCATGAGAGATGAGAACGTGAGTGAAGCCTCTAACACTGGTACTGGATGTGCGTTGAAAACAATGTCTTGACTTACCTTGGCCATCCTTGTGAGGTCACTGAACCTCTTCCTGCACTGTAGGGAGTTCTTAGGGTGGCGGAGGTAGCATTAACTGATTTAGCAATCTACCCCCATATGACCTGAACTACCCTCATAGAAATTCCTGTCCACAATCCACAGGAGTCGATCCATTCTAGCCCTTACTTCAGCCAGTAAAACATCCATGGATATATTTCAGAATCTTGGGGACCTTCCTGCTGCTGACCCCCGGGGCTGCTGCTCCTTCAGAAATACTACTACTAGTGATTCTTGTTGTCTAAAAATTCATGTCCCACTTAAACTAGCTGCAACCTATTAAACAATGTAACAGCATTTTATTTCCCTTCCTTCCACGAGGAGTGTTATCATTCCTAACCTACTCCGCATGTATAATTAAGGCCCTGGAAGGAAACTTGAAAGCGTTAGAAGTAGAGTCACATAGGTTGGCAAACGCTCTTCCCCATTGCTAACCCACCAATGGGAGGAGAATCCAGCCCTGTAAGTGGCAGACATGCTTTGTATAGTGAATTCCTGAAAGGTCTGGCTTGCTCCTCTTACCTTGTCAGACCTGGTAAGGCCATTAAACTATTTCCAGCACTGAGTTGCTATGCGCTCCATGGACAAGTTGGCGCTGACTATCCTAGCCGCCTCCTGCCATTACTGCTGTTCTGTTCTCCTTTGGGCCTGTTGCCAAATAATACCTGTCTCCTCTGGCAGACTTCATGGAGAAAGAATTCCACAGTTTTGCATGTGAACTTGGGTGCACTTGATCTCTTCCAGACTCGCTAATCTCACTCACATTCTTTAAAGAAGCAAACATTTTGTTCTGCAGCCAAAAACAAAACTGTGTTGTGGCACCTTTAAGCTATGGCAGGCCTTTAAACCCTGCCACAGCACAATAATTTTCAGTCCTTAAATGACAAGCTGTAGTACAGAAAAGGCAACCAAATCCTGTTAAGAAGTTCAGTTCTGCTCCTGTCCTCCTCCTTTGTTGTTCTCATGTTCTTACAGTTAGCTCTGTGCTAACTAAAAGTGTTCAGTTTCTTTTCCCCAAGTTATTATTTCAAATGAAGTACACCCACATTCTGCAATAATGTTCTTGGTAGCCACTGCATTTCGAGATGATTCTATAAGTGACAGGTTAATGTCGCTGATGTAATCTCATGATAAAGCTGAATCTTGCCTGATTTCATCCTTTTATGCATTATCTCTCCTTGAGCCAAAATCTCTGTTTCCATCAACTTATCCAAATCAACTCTTGATGATTTACATATTTGGCCCCAATCCACACAAATGCATAAATAGTGACATGGTTGAATGGCAAAGACATTAAATGACGACCATTCACAGGGCTGGATTTTACACCAAATCTGAAATCATTATCCTCATCAGAATTACTCAATCTAATTACTAATGCAACTTTATTTATTTTTTGTTTAAATTGCCCTAATAAGGACATTTTCCATTTATAAATTCATATTTCAGTCACGTGCATTATATAATGTGAAAACATCTGTAATGGTTAAAGAGAAAGTAATCATTAAAAAAATACAATAGCACTTCTGGTGCCTGCCAAATTAAAATGATAAAGTCTCTTTTTGGGGCTAATGGACTTGACCCTATTTGGCCAACTTCTGTTTTAACTTCAGACCTGAGTTACAGGCTTTTAATTCATCGACTCATCTCGAGCCTCAAACTAGCTCCGGCCTCTTTGCTCATGGAATGGCCACCAGCCGGTGAGCTCCAAAATGTAAAATCTAACCACTTGTGTGTATCCAGCATTTCCTATTTTTGTTTAAAAATAGACAACTGAAGTTTAGATCAGTGATGTTGGGTCATCTGACCCTCTAAAGGTAGCTTTTATACAAAGGATGACCAAGACCCCGATTCTAACTCCAGGCAGGTGGCAAATGGGTGAATGCAAAACTCACCCACTGCCCAGAAAACAGGCCCCGTGTATTTCAACTTCTGGGCCTCCTTATAGTCTCCCCGGCAGGTTTCCTACCTGATTCGCTGACCTGCTCATCCACTTCTGGAGCTGAACCTTCGGCAGGTCAGCCAGTGACCTATTTAGAGTGGGAATGCACCTCTTAAAGCGAGATTGCATTTCCTTTAGGCTGATTTTGCTGTTGGAGTGGTGGAGAAAGAAGCTGATTTAGCATGAGTCACAGGCAATCCCCCAGGTGCCTCTGGAGGTTCTGCTGGAAGAGGTCAGGGTGAGGAGGGAAGTTTTCTTTGCAGCTAGTGCAAGGATGAGCCCAAAAAACCAAGTCCACCAGGCATGGAGGGAGATTGCTGAGACTGTCAGCTCCAGAAACATCACCCCCAGAACCTGGATCCAGTGCAAGAAGTGCTTTAATGACCTCACAAGGGTAGCAAGGGTAAGTACAGCTCTTCATTTCTCCATCTCTCTCAACAACACGTAGCAGCAGCTCTTTCCCCCTTGCCCACTATTTTCAGCAGTTCCCTCCCCTCCATCACATCCTTCAACACTCAGCAAAAGGCCACACTATTCCACTTTTCATTCTCATTACAAACACACACTCACCTCTTCCTTGAATTCTCCTCAAGCTTGCTAGCCTTTGCACAATCACCAAAATCTTACATGACTCCTTCCTCACTTCACACTCCAGTCATCTGCTCTCAATTCAACAGCAGCTGCACAACAATCAGAAGCCCCACACATCTGCACTCTCCTTTGTGGGAGACATTCACTGAATCTCACCCTCTTTCTCTGCAGGACCAGACAGTGCTCAACAATTAGGAAAGGAGTAAGACCGAGGGATAACCACCCAACCTCATGGCTGGAGCTGGAGCAGCAAACGCTGGAGATCAGTGGCCGCTCCGGAGTTGTCAGGGTAGGAGATTTTGAGGGCGAAGACTTCTGTGAGCAGGTTATGTGACTATTAGTTGCATCACCGCCATAGAGGAGAATTCTTCAAAGGAGGCACCGTCAAATGCTCCATCACTCCCAAACACCAGCATGAGTTAGAGGGGTCTGCACGTGGTTAAACACACAGCACCAGTGAGCAGCAGTTTGTACTGGTGGCAGGGACAGCCCAGGAGACATCCCACCGGAGGGAAAAGTCCTCTACTAGCTCTGCTGAGGAGGACATGGATGCGGACATCACGGTCCCAGCAATGAGAAGAAAACTGTTTGCTTCACAGAAGCAGTTATACCAGGTACTGGAAGGCCTGCCAAGGAGTTTCAGCACCATAGTTGATAGTGTAGAGGAGTCCGCTTCCAGCCTGTGTGATGTCATTTCCCAGGGAATCAGCACTCTGCAGCTTATCTTGGAGAGTGTGGCCCACCTCCAAGGATGCTGCAGCCAGGCCTTCACAACAAAAGTCAATGTTCACAGCCTCGTCAACTTTGGTGGAAACTCATGCGGCTGCCATACAGACTCTGGGCTCAAACCGTGCTCCGCCTTGGAGAGGAACACACTCACCTTGGACAGATAGGGGCTATCAAGGCATCACTGATCTTGTGGAGGTTTTGTGGCAGTTACTAGGGAAACTCGCGCAGACTTGCATTATCCATCTGTGGTGCTCACACGCCAGTTGAACAGTAATGGAGTGGATGCCCTTGCTTTTCACATAAGCTACTGGCTCATCTACTAGCGCTACATGAGTGCAGTCCATTATGCCCTGCTGCTTGTCCTGGTTCTTCAGGCTGCTGCTGCTGCTGCTGTCCCTCTTCCTTCCTTCTTCTGTATGCCTGACGTCTTCTACATAGAATGCACTCACAGAACCTGGCCATTCGGCCCAACTGGTCCATGCCGGTGTTTATGCTCCACACGAGCCTGCTCCCACCCGACTTCATCTAACCTTATAAGCATATCCTCCTATTCCTTTCTCCCTCATGTGCTTATTTAGCTTTCCCTTAAATGCATCAATGCTAGTCGCTTCAATTACTCCATATAGTAGCAAGTTTCACATTCTAACCGTTCTCTGCGTAAAGAAGTTTATCCTGAATTCCTTATTGGGTTTATTAGTGACTGCCTTATATTTATGGCCTCTAGTTTTAGACTCCCCCACAAGTGGAAACATCTTCTTTATGTCTACTCTATCAAACCCCTTCATAATTTCTTTTCTAGAGAAAAGTGCCCTGCCTGTTCAGTCTTTCCTGATAGTTCTCAGTTCTGGTATCATACTTGTAAAAGTTTTTTGCACCTTCTCCAGTGCCTCTTTTTCCTTTTTGTAATATGGAGACCAGAACTGTGCACAGTACTCGAAGTGTGGTCCTATTCCCTCAGTTCCTCTAACTGAGTTCCTGGTATCATCAGTTACTCCCACTATTGTTTATATCACTACTTATTAGCACTCATTAGCACTCATGAAATCATTTCACTGGTTGTCTGACACAGCCTGTTTAAATCTCGCAAGTCTGGGATATTTCTGGAACTGCTCCCCTATGTCTTTGGAGACATTCCACTGCTGGCAATTTGGAATGTTAGTGCAGAAAGCAAGTAAAAATAAGTAATGAGCTTTTTTGTTGTTTAGTAGAGGACTGTGGCGGATCGCCACCTAAAACGGGCATAATCCACTCTTCCTGTCTGTGGACAAATTTCCAGCCCTTCCCTTTAAGGCACCTTACCTTTAAGGCAGAAGGGGGCGGGGCCTCAGGTTTTACCCAGAGAATTCTGGGAGCCTTTGAGTCTGCCATTTTGTGCCATGCTGTGATTAAAAAGTCTCCTGTTTAACACAAATGGATTCAGCCTTAATTCGTGTTTCGCGGCAGCCTCAACAGGACACCATATTATGCTATTTTGAGACTCAGTTGTAATGGGATTTGAAAGGATTCACAATTAATCTACTCCTGCATCCTTACTGAGGTATAGTTCCACGGGAACTTTTCTCAAGTGCCATTATTCATTTGTGAGGCTCGAACTGGGTTCTGGCAGACGACTGACTCTGGAAAATATCACAGTTGAACTCAATCCAATTCTCATGTGATTTCTATATACATGCACTTCCAGCAGAGGCCACTGGTTAGGAATCAGAGGGGGAAATTCTCATTTCCCCTGCCTGGTTGGGACCAAGTTGTTGCGGGGGTGGGTGGGGGCAGTTAAAATGGATCGGGTGACTTACCCATTCCGTTCTCAATCTGTTCTGATTTTAAAGTGCTTAATTATTCAGGCATATGGGACACCTGCCTGAGTTAGGCGCGACTCATACATTTATGCAAATCGGGGTCATAATACATCAATAGAAGTTAGCGGGGTGCCTGCAGCGGTCGTCCCGACAGCAAGAATCTGGTCAAACCATTGAAGAGGTCCTATAAGGTAAGTTTTAAAATGTTCCTGCTTCTCCAGGTGCCACAAAGGAAGTGTAGGCCTCGCCTGCCCAGGCATTCCCCGCACCCATGTCCCGAACCACTCACCGCCCCAGAACCATTGTCCTCCCAATGCAATTACCTTGTGCCCGGCGCGAGGTCTCTGGGTCTCCACTGTTTCCTGCTGACTTTCTGGCCATTTTGGTCGTGAAGTTGCCAGCAGCATGTTAATGGGGTCTTCTGCTGCTGTTCCTGGACAGGCCAGCTGCTTGGTAAGCTGCTTTCTCGCCCTGGAGTTGCAAGTCCCACCTATGAGTGGGAATCCTGGCTGCGTTTCCCTTCCATAACCGTAGGGTCACAACGACCAGTAGTAGTGCCCCCACTTATACTGCCCCAGCTAAGACCACTTTATTCAACGCAGACCTGATCTGTTTCTGATCTGTTTTTGGTCAGACTTAGTGGGGCAGAATTTCCTGTTATTAGCCAAGGGTGAATTGGATCACTTGAGTGCAATGCACAGAGGAAAATCGAGCAGGGAGGACTACATATCATAAGAACATAAGAAATAGGAGCAGGAGTAGGCCATTCGGCCCCTCGAGCCTGCTCCGCCATTTAATGAGATCATGGCTGATCCGATTTTGGCCTCAACTCCACTTTCCTGCCCGCTCCCCATAACCCTCGACTCCCCTGTTGCTCAAAAATCTGTCTATCTCAGCCATGAATATATTCAATGACTCAGCTTCCACAGCTCTCTGGGGTAGAGAATTCCAAAGATTCATGACCCTCTGAGAGAAGAAATTCCTCCTCATCTCCGTCTTAAATGGGCGACCCCTTATTCTGAAACTATGTCCCCTCATTCTAGATTCCCCCACGAGCGGAAACATCCTCTCAGCATCTACCCTGTCCAACCCCCTCAGAATCTTATATGTTTCAATAAGATCACCTCTCATTCTTCTAAACTCCAATGAGTATAGGCCCAACCTGCTCAACTTTTCCTCATAAGACAACCCTTCCATCCCAGGAATCAACCTAGTGAACCTTCTCTGAACTGCCTCCAATGCACGTATATCCCTCCTTAAATAAGGGGACCAAAACTGTACGCAGTACTCTAGGTGTGGTCTCACCAGCGCCCTGTACAGTTGTAGCAAGACTTCCCTACTTTTATACTCTATCCCCCTTGAAATAAAGGCCAACATTCCATTTGCCTTCCTAATTACTTGCTGCACCTGCATGTTAACTTTTTGTGTTTCATGTACGAGGACCCCCAGATCCCTCTGTACCGCCGCATTCTGTAGTCTTTCTCCATTTAAATAATATTTTTCTTTTCTATTTTTCCTACCAAAGTGGATAACTTCACATTTTCCCACATTATACTCCATCTTCCAAATTCTTGCCCACTCACTTAACCTATCTATATTCCTTTGCAGACTCTTTATGTCCTCCTCACAACTTGCTTTCCCACCTATCTTTGTATCGTCTGCAAATTTGGCTACAATACACTCTCTTCCTTCATCCAAGTCATTAATATAGATTGAAAATAGTTGAGGCCCCAGCACTGATCCCTGTGGCACCCCACTAGTTACAGATTGCCATCCTGAAAATGACCCATTTATCCCGACTCTCTGTTTTCTGTTAGTTAGCCAATCCTCTATCCAATTTAATATATTACCCCCAACACCATGAGCTCTTATCTTATGCAGTAACCTTTTATGTGGCACCTTGTCAAATGCCTTTTGGAAATCCAAATACACTACATCTACTGGTTCCCCTTTATCCACCCTGCTCGTTACCTCCTCAAAGAACTCTAATAGATTTGTCAAACACGATTTCCCTTTCATAAAACCATGTTGACTCTGTTTGATTGTATTATGATTTTCTAAATGCCCTGCTAATACTTCCTTAATAAGGAATTCGAGCATTTTGCCAATGACAGATGTTAGGCTAACTGGCCTATAGTTTCCTGCTTTCTGTCTCCCTCTTTTTTAAAGAAGGGAATTACATTTGCAGTTTTCCAATCTGCTGGGACTTTTCCAGAGTCAAGGGAATTTTGGAAGATTACAACCAAAGCATCCACTATCTTTGTACCACTTCTTTTAAGACCCTAGGATGCAGGCCATCAGATCCAGGGGACTTGTCAGCCTTTAGACCCATAAGTTTGCCTAGCACTTTTTCTCTAGTGATAGTGATTGTTTTAAGTTCCTCCCTCCCTTTTGCCCTTTGATTTTCTACTATTACTGGGATGTTTTCAGTATCCTCTATTGTGAAGATAGATACAAAATATTTGTTCAAAGTCTTCGCCATTTCCTTGTTTCCCATTATTATTTTCCCAGACTCGTCCTCTAAGGGACCAATGTTTACTTTAGCTACTCTCTTCCTTTTTATATACTTGTAGAAGCTCTTACTGTCTTTTTTAATATTTCTTGCTAGTTTACTCTCATAAGCTATTTTCTCCCTCTTTATTATTTTTCTAGTCATCCTTTGCTGGTTTCTAAAATGTTCTCAATCTTCTGGCCTACCACTAATCTTTGCAACATTGTCTGCCTTTTCTTTCTATTTAATACCATCCTTAACTTCCTTGGTTAGTCATGGTTGGTTCATCCTTCTCTTCGAGTCTTTCTTTCTCACTGAAATATATCTTTGTTGAGAGTCATGAAATATCTCTTTAAATGTTTGCCACTGCTTTTCTACCATCTTACCTTCTAATCTATTTTCCCAGTCCACTTTAGCCAACTCTCTCCTCATACCTTTGTAATTGCCTTTATTTAAGTTTAATACTCTAGTTTCAGACCCAAGTTTCTCACCTTCAAATTGAATGTGAAATTCTATCATGTTATGATCACTCTTCCCTAGAGGATCCTTAACTATGAGATCATTAATTAATCCTGTTTCATTACACATTACTAGATCTAAAATAGCCTGTTCCCTGGTCAGTTCCACAATGTATTATTCCAAGAAATTGTCCCGAATACACTCTATGAACTCGTCCTCAAGGCTACTTTTGCCAATTTGATTTGTCCAATCTATATGAAAATTAAAATCGGCCACGATTATTGCAGTACCTTTCTTACAAACCCCCATTACTTCTTGATTTATACTCTGTCCTATAGTGTAGCTACTGTTAGGGGGCCTATAGACTACTCCCCCCCAGTGCCTTCTTTCCCTTACTATTTCTTACCTCCACCCAAATTGATTCTACATCTGGAACTTCTGAGCCAAGATCATTTCTCACTATTGTACTGATCTCATCCTTTATTAACAGAACTACCTCACCTCCTTTTCCTTTCTGTCTATCCTTCTGAAATGTCAAATGCCCCTGAATATTCAGTTCCCAGCCTTGGTCACATTGCAACCACATCTCTGTGATGGCTATTAGATCATACCCATTTATTTCTATTTGTGCCATCAATTCATCTATCTTGTTACGAATGCTGCGTGCATTCAGATAAAGAGCCTTTAATTTAGTCTTTTTATCATTTTTCCCGACTCTGACCTTATTTGCTGGTGCACTCTTATGTTTGTACGCTCTGTCCCTTCCTGTCACACTCGGTTTTCATTGCCCATATCACTACCCTGCACTATTGCCCTGTCCTTTCTCTTTAACTTTCTAAATTTCCCCTCGCTTGAACCCTACCCCCCCATATCAGTAATGGACATCTTCAGTTTTCCTCTATGTGCTTTGCCCAGGCACAGTAACAGTTATTTGCCCTGTCCTTTCTCTTTAACTTTCTAAATTTCCCCTCGCTTGAACCCTACCCCCCCATATCAGTAATGGACATCTTCAGTTTTCCTCTATGTGCTTTGCCCAGGCACAGTAACAGTTATTTGCCCGAGTGTCCAAACCTCTGACTGATTAGGAAGCCTAAAATAATACATTGACATACATTTAGTAGTTCATTTCTAAGGTGGCTAAAAAATACATTTTAAATCTGTAGAAATTCATATTGTCACCATCTCAGGGGAACTAGTGGATAGGCAATAAATGCCAGCCTTGCCAGCGAAGCCCACATCCCGAGAATGAATTAAAAAAAAATGTAGTTGCCGCGGTGAGATTTGAACTCTCCGTTTTGGGGTTGCTCCACCTACCATCCTCTGTACACTGTTCACAGACCCATGACAGGTCTCAGCAGTGGCTCAGTGGGTAGCACTCTCCCCTTTGTCTCAAAAGGTTGTGGGTTCGAGCCTCAGTACAGAGACTTGAGCCCATAATCCAGGTTGACACTCCCAGCGGCAGTACTGAGGGAGTGCTGCACTGTCGGAGATGCTGCCTTGTGGGATGAGATATTAAACTGAGGGCCCGTTTGCTCCCTCAGGTGGGCGTAAAATATTCCATGGCCACTATTTGGGAGTTCTCCTCGGTGTCCTACGAACATGGAGCAGGAGTAGACCACTCGGCCCTTCGAGCCTGCGCCGCCATTCAATAAGATCATGGCTGATCCGATTACTTCACATTCCCGCCTACCCCCGATAACTTTTCACCCCCTTGCTTATCAAGAATCTACCTACCTCTGCCTTAAAAATATTCAAAGACTCTGCTTCCACCGCCCTCTGAGGAAGAGAGTTCCAAAGACTCACAACCCTCTGTGAGAAAAAATTTCTCCTCATCTCTGTCTTAAATGGACGACCCCCTATTTTTAAACAGTGACCCCTAGTTCTAGATTCTCCCACAAGAGGAAACATCCTCTCCACATCCACCCTGTCCAGACCCCTCAGGATCTTATATGTTTCAATCAAGTCACCTCTTATTCTTCTAAACTCCAGCGGATACAGGCCTAGCTTGTCCAATCTTTCCTCATAAGACAACCTGCCCATTCCGGGTATTAGTCTAGTAAACCTTCTCTGAACTGCTTCCAACGCATTTACATCCTTCCTTAAATAAGGAGACCAATACTGTACGCAGTACTCCAGATGTGGTCTCACCAATGCCCTGTATAACTGAAGCATAACCTCCCTACTTTTGTATTCAATTCCCCTCGCAATAAACAATAACATTCTATTAACTTTCCTAATTATTTGCTGTACCTGCAAAGTAACCTTTTGTGATTCATGCACTAGGACACCCAGATCCCTCTGCATCTCAGAGCTCTGCAATCTCTCACCATTTAGATAATATGCTTCTTTTTTATTCTTCCTGCCAAAATGGACAACTTCACATTTTCCCACAGTATACTCCATTTGCCAGATCTTTACCCACTCACTTAACTTATCTATATCCCTTTGTAGCCTCCTTATGTCCTCTTCACAATTTACTTTCCTACCTATCTTTGTGTCATCAGCAAATTTAGCAACCATGCCTTCGGTCCCTTCATCCAAGTCATTTATATAAATTGTAAAAAGTTGAGGCCCCAGCACTGATCCCTGTGGCATACCACTCGTTACATCTCGCCAATCAGAAAATGACCCACTTATGCCTACTCTGTTTCCTGTTAGCTAGCCAATCTTCTATCCATGCCAATATGTTACCCCCTACATCATGAGCTTTTATTTTCCGCAATAACCTTTGATGTGGCACCTTATCAAATGCCTTCTGGAAATCTAAGTACAGTACATCCACCGGTTCCCCTTTATCCACAGCACATGTTACTTCCTCAAAGAACTCCAATAAATTGGTTAAACATGATTTCCCTTGCACAAAACCATGTTGACTCTGCCTGATTACTTTGAACTTTTCTAAGTGCCCTGCTATAACGTCTTTAATAATAGCTTCTAACATTTTCCCCATGACAGATGTTAAGCTAACTGGCCTGTAGTTTCCTGCTTTCTGTCTCCCTCCCTTTTTGAGTAAAGGAGTTACATTCGCTATTTTCCAATCTAATGGAACCTTTCCCGAATCTAGGGAATTTTGGAAAATTAAAACCAACGCATCAACTATCTCACTAACCACTTATTTTAAGACCATAGGATGAAGTCCATCAGGACCCGGGGACTTGTCAGCCCGCAGCTCCAATAATTTGCTCAGTATCACTTCCCTGGTGATTATAATTTTCTTGAGTTCCTCCCTCCCTTCCATTTCCTGATTTACAGCTATTTCTGGGATGTTACTTGTATCCTCTATAGTGAAGACCGATGCAAAATACCTGTTCAATTCAACTGCCATCTCCTTATTTTCCATTATTAATTCCCCAGACTCACTTTTTATAGGACCAATGCTCACTTTGTTAACTCTTTCCTTTTTTAAATATCTATAGAAACTCTTACTCTCTGTTTTTATATTTCTAGCTAGTTTTCTCTTGTAATCTAATTTTTCTCTCCTTATTAATCTTTTAGTCATTCTTTGCTGTTTTTTATATTCTGTCCAGTCTTCTGACCTGCCACCCATCTTTACGCAATTATATGCTTTTTCTTTAAGTTTAATACTATCTTTAACTTTTTTAGTTAACCACGGATGGTGGGTCCTCCCCTTGGAATTTTTCTTTCTTGTTGGAATATATGTATTCTGTGTATTTTGAAATATCCCCTTAAATGTCTGCCACTGCAACTCTATTGACTATCCCTTAACCTAATTTGCCAGTTCACTTTAGCTAGCTCTGCTTTCATGCCCTCATAATTGCCCTTATTTAAGTTTAAAATACTAGTCTTGGACCCACTCTTCTCTCTCTCAGACTAAATGTAAAATTCAATCATATTATGATCACTGCTACCTAGGGGCGCCTTCACTATGAGGTCATTAATTAATCCTATCTCGTTGCACAATACCAGGTCTAGTATAGCCTGCTCTCTGGTTGGCTCCAGAACGTGCTGTCCTAGGCCAATATTTATCCCTCAACCAACATCACTAAACAAAACAGCTTATTGTCATTATCTCATTGCTGTTTGTGGGATCTTGCTGTGTGCAGATTGGTTGCCGCGTTCCCTACATTACAACAGTGACTACATTTCAAAAAGTATTTCATTGGCTGTAAAGTGCTTTGGGACGTCCTGATGTCGTGAAGGGCGCTATAGAAATGTCCCGCTCTATTCCCATAGCTTTCTTTTTTTTCTTGCTGTTTCATAGAAACTAGGAGCAGGAGTAGGCCATTCGGCCCCATCGAGCCTGCTCCACCATTCAATACGATCATGGCTGATCATCCAAATCCAGTACCCTGTCCCTGCTTTCTCACACAGAATCCCCATCGAGCCTACACCGACACATAGCCCACCCTATACCCGTAACCCCACGTATTTAATTCCCCCTAACATATCCTATCCTATCCCTGTAACCCCACATATTTAATCCCCCCCTAACACTAAGGGTCAATTTATCATAGCCAAATCAACCTAACCCGCACATTTTTGGATTGTGGGAGGAAACCCACGCAGACACGGGGAGAATGTGCAAACTCCACACAGACAGTCACCCGAGGCCAGATTCGAACCCGGGTCTCTGGCGCTGTGAGGCACCAGTGCTAACCACTATGCCACCGTGTTTCCTTCACTTATGCTCCAAAACAGTTGCAGTTTGACATGGCATGGAGTTCAGAGTGGGCGGGGGGAGGGGCTTACCTTGTCCCCTCGTCCTGTATACGCCCACCGTACTGTGTATCGCTAATGTGTCTGAGATCCTTGGTGTCTGGGATTCACAGTGCCTGGCGCATTCCCAATTTCCATCACCCCACCATTGGTGGCCGTGTCTTCAGCTGCTTAGGCCCTAAGCTCTGGAATTCCCTCCCAAAACCTCTCCACCTCTCTCTCCTCCTTTAAGATGCTCCTTAAAATATCCTACCTGTCCTAATATCTCCTTAAGTGGCTCGGTGTCAAATTTTATCCAATTATGCTCCTGTGAAGTGCCTTGGGATGTTTTACTAAAGTAAAGGTGATATCTAAATGCAATTTGTTGTTGCTGTTGTAGCGGAAGGAAAGGAAACAGTGTCCATACTGGTGCATTGACGCAAAAACTCTGATTTAAACTTGGGACGTGAATCAAGCGAGCTGGATGCAGCGAACAGAAAGCCCCCATGAGGGTGTCAATGACCTGCTTAATGCAGCTGTGTACTGCAGACAGAGACACGCAGGCGATGTCCCCTGTAGCAGGTTGGAAGGATCCAGTGACAAAGTGGTTAAGTGCTGTGGTGACTTTGACAGCCACTGGCAAAGCATGGACCCCTTGGTCCAGCAGGCAGTAGGTCCTGTTACAGGAGGCTACAGAGGTCTGCAACAACCTGCATGGACAAGGGCAGACTCCTGATGCACTGCTCTTCGGATAGATCCAAGAAACTGACTCTTAGCCCGTACACCCTGTGTGTTGGGTATGGCGTCCTGCGAGCAGTCCTCCTCACCTGCTGTCTTTGGATAGGTACACCAGGTGCTGGTCACTGAGGCTGCTGCTGTAGCTCCTCTTCCTCCAAGTGTTCCTCCATCCAAAAGAAACTAGCAACAATAGCACCCATTATAAGCAGATAAAGCTTATTGAAGGCAATGAGGAAGAAGCGACCTGGTATCTGGACTCTCCTGCCAATCTAAATAGCACAAAGATCCTGTGATCCAATTAGCTGCAGGGGAGTGCCTTTATAAATACTGCTTCGGTGGCTCGGAGACCAATTGTGCGAGATTTTATTGGCGGGTTGGACCAACTGGGCGGGACTTTTGTGAATTGCAGTCAAAATGGCGTCAAGGTTCTAATTGTGTCAAAGGTCTCCGATTTCTGTGTATTCATGCGGCCTGCCTCTGGTGGGCACCTGGGCCGCATTTGAAAAATGTGCGGTTAGAATGGCAGTGGGCGGGGGGCGGCGAGAAGGTAGTGGTAAATGCCATTAGTTTAACCACACACTGCCCTGTTCCTGTTGGGTGGGCAGAGTTAAAAACAGGGCTAAAGTTTTCACGGTGTTACAGCCTCGATATGGAAAAAAGGACAAAGAGTGTGTGAGAGAGAATGGAATCTGCAGTGACGGGCCTGATTAGGGACTGGCAACAATCTAACCTTTAGGTACTGAAGAGATCGTTACACCTGGGTATAACTTTAAAAAAAACATTTTTCAACAGTCTAGACAGAAAGATTCGTTCATAGTCAGCTTTAGAAAGCAACTAAGGTTTTTCTTTCTCAATTGAACAGTGAGTGTGGAACATCCTCTGCATACAAAAAGGTTCTTCATTTATCAGATTTAATGCCTGTGAGCTATGCAGGCTGCCTATTGCTGTACTGCTGCACAAATCTATAGGTGCACACTATAGCATTTAGCTATTACATTGTTCCCGAACCCCCAGGATTTCTCATTTCCAATAAAAATCGGCAACATCAGCAAGAACTTTATTTTATTGTTTTAATTTTGTAGATGGTTCAATTCTCTATTATAGGGACATCAAAATTCTGCTGCGTCAGACTCGAATCAATATAAAAATCAATAACAAAAATGTTTTGGGTAATTAATCTTTTTGGTATGCACCTTATTAGTACTGTACCTGGTGTAATGTGTAGTTCAGTATCTCATCGGAATTTTTTTTTGCATTTGCTCATACATTAAGTATATTGCCCTAGCCTGCTGCAATTCAATGATTAGCAATTTATTTCAGTTCGCTCTGCAGTTCATTGTCCATTACTCTTCAGCTAGGTGGTGCTAGATTTAAACACAAAAGGAAACCAGGGTGTAAAAATAGATTATTGCAGAAACACATTAATTTTCAGCAATTTTCCAAATACACAACACTATATTCATATTGACCTTGATTAAGGAGTCAGGAGCCCTTTCTGTCAGTCTGTAACAGCCTCTATATAATATTATTTCAAAATTTAGCAGTGTAATGTAATAACAAAAACCAGTTGTTTCACATATTTATGATCACAGATATAAATCCTGGAAGGGAAAATAATGAATCCGCAGTTATATGTGTGAATATCTTGTCAGTTGTTATCCAGTAGCTTGAGAAAGGCCTGTTTTGTGTTCCGCACACTACTTCTATGTTCTCAGGAAACAGAATCCTTTCAACTAAGGCTGTCTGGAAAATGATGATGGTTCATCAAGAAACTGAATCAAGATATTAAAGCCTTCATTATTGTAAGTCACTTGAACAGGTATCAGGTTGACTGTCTGCAGGAATCAGACTTAAAAATCATGTGGTCCTGTGCTTTCCTTTCTGGGGCCAAGGCTTTAATAATCTTCCCCTCACTCCCTTCCCCTGTCTTCTGTTCTCATGTGCAATGAGCGTTAACCATATGTTTTGGAATCAAGTGCAGTTGAATAGCCCATTGATGCTTCAAATGGAATGATCAAACACACATTGTTAATAATTTCTCATATGGTCAGGTCCAGCCTCAGCCATGTTTTCAGAGTGAGGTGTTGAGCAAACACTAAGGGCTAGAAATTGTGCTCTTTAGAGCCTCCCGTTAACAGGGTGCAAATGGGTTTGCGACCGGGCGCGGCGATATCAACGCCTCCCACTAAATTCGGCGGGAGTTTTGCGGCAGCCGTAGGACGTTGCGCCCCGATCTCTTGCGCCCGGAGATCGTGACGTCATTACCGTGCGCAGCGCCCCAGATGAAAAATTTCCCTCTTGCCCCCTGCTTGTGCGCCTGCTGTTAACAACGACAGGTAGAGGTGGCGGCTTTCATTCGGATGTCCCCTGGAGGAGCGCGAGTTAAAGGCGTCCGGTGTAGTTTTCGTCGGCCAAAAATGCTGCATTGTTAATTTCACATAGGCAAAGAGGCCTTTTGACCAATTTGCGTGTTTTGCATTTCAACGAGTGTTCTGCCACATAAAGATTATTGAGTTTCATTGAGGGGAGATTTGAAAGTGCAATATTTGTATCCTTTCATGGGGGCTGTACTGGCACTGGACCTCGCCCTCCAGCGTCAATGTCGGAGGCAACTGAGGCACAGAGAAAGGCTGCTGAGTGTCCGTGCGTGAGACTTCAGATGGCCTTGCAGGGCGACCTCAACCAGCGCTGGGCTAGGAAGATCCCGGCTGTACACTGCACCACCTCAGGCTGGGCGGTGGCAGTCTGGGCTGGCTGGATGACAGGCAGTGAAAAGTGCAATGGCGGAGTGGCAGTGGTGGGATCAGGAATGCTGTCATCCTGAGAGAGGACAGCAGGTTCCTGCTCCACTGACCCACTCCCACTACCCCGGGGCAGCACTTCAGCATTCCGTGAGATCCCCGGTGGACTGTGGTGGACCCAGCAACGATGGCAGAAGTCAGATCTTTCGTGGCATCAAGCTGAGACTGCATGAGAGCAGTCTGAGACTCGATGGCAGCAACCATTGACTGCATTACAGCACTAAGACGTTGCGGTGCTTCCGCCTGTGCTGTAATGGAAGCTGCCACATCGCCCATGGCACGCGGCATGAGGTCTGGATCCGCACGGTCTCTCTGGGAGTCCACTATCCTCTGCACAGTGGAAATGAGGAGCTCCATGGTGTGTGCAGAGCTCTGTGCAATGTTGGAGGCGGACTCCTCCGTGCTCTTTACTATTGCCAAGAGGCTCTCGGGCACCCCTGCCATTGCACCCATCATCTCGGTGTGCATGCCCATCACCCTTCTTGTGAACGCCTCCCCATCGAGGTCCTCATCTGAGTCCTGTGCAGCAAAACCTACGCGTGAACTCGCCCTCCGGGGAGCTGGCTCCCGAGCTACCCTTTTCCCCTGGCCTTGCTGCAACCCACTCATCCCTGGTGCATCACCCAGTGCAGACCCCTCTATGAATGTTGCCTCTAAAGATCGCGTAGTGCCAGTATCTGAGGTGGTGCCTGCGGGTGAGAGATGCAGTGACACGGTGCGTTGCTCCTCCTCCTCTTCTCCTTCCTCACTCTCAGTGGGGGGCTCAGGCATAGGCTGGTCATCTGGTTGCTGATTATCTGAAAGCATAAAGGCATAAGACTCGCGTTAAGGTGAGGGAAGGGGGACAGGAAGGGAGCAAGGAATGCAGACAGTATCAGGAGGTGGAAAGTGAGAAAGGCTTGTGGTGTGAGGGGGAAGTGGGATGAGAGAAGGAGAGGGGCTGAAGATACTGTTTTTGCCCTCAACAGGGTCGAGGTCGCCGACAGCCACGGCGCCCACCACCTGCTGCCCAATGAATCACAGCTCTCGCTCCTCAAGGTCTGAGAGCTGCTGGAGCTGCACATCACCCCTGCCTGTTCTCTGCTGCTCCCTCCTATTGTGGGCCATCTTGGCCTGCAAGAGAAACAAATGTGTGTGAGTCAGAGTCCAGCTATGTGTTTGGGAGATATGCCTGCCGTAGTTGAATAGCTGTGATTGTAGGCAAGGTGTGAGATGTGGATGTGAGTTTAAGTAGGTGCAGATGTTTGGTGGGGGTGTGGTTATTTGTGCAGTGTGCACAGACTGAGGTTCAGATGCTGGTACCTGTTGAAGCATGTACTCACCTTGACCACCCGACTGAGGCTGTTGAATTTCTTGCGGCACTGTGTCAGGCTGCGTTCCACCAGACTACTGGCCGAGACCTCCTGGGCCCCTTCTCTCCACATTGCCCTGAACACCTGAGGCGATGGCCTCCTTCCAGTGGCCGGGAACAGCACTGCCCTCCTACGCTCCACTCCAGCCACCAGTGCCTCCAATGCCACGTCTGTGAACCGACGAGCTCTCTCCCTGGGAGTGGGAACAGCCATAGCCATCAGGGGGTTCACTTGCTCACAGGTCGCCTCAAAACCAGCAATGATGAAAATGAGCATCTGCGCAATGATGCAACCTCCCCTTTAAGAGCTGGAAGGAATCAGTGTGAAGGATCATTGCTGAATGCATCGCACCTGAAATTCATTAGCGCTCTGCTGGTGGCGCCCCTGTAGCGCCCCACTAAGGACATTAGCGCTTGATTTAGTGCCTCACTTCATTCCTGGGGCGCTAACACCCAATTTAGTAGAAGTTCAGAATCCTTAGTGCCTGGCGCTAAATTTTCAAAATTTTCAAAAGTTAGCACCCCAAACGGGGCGATACCCAATTTCACCCCCTAAGCTTTCCTTACAGAGAGATTAGTATTATTGGTGGTCTTGTCATCCTGGGCCCTTAAATACACCCCTTAGAAGCAGGATAAAAGGAATGACAAACCATTTAACATTTCACCTGCAGCAAAATGCATGAGGGTCAATTCAAGATCATAAACTATACAAACCTCATACCATATCAGTGGCACAAATTTCACTCCTACAACACAAGGATTGCCAGATGGGTTGTAGCCATCCTCCTACACATGTTCTGGCCCAGAGAATGGTGAGAATGTGGAACTCGCTGGCACAGGGAGTAGTAGAGGCGAATAGTATAGATGCATTTAAGGGGAAGCGAGATAAGCATATGAGGGAGAAGGGAATAGAGGGTTATGCTGATAGAGTTAGACGAGAAAGGATGGGACGAGGCTCGAGTGGAGCATAAACACTGGCATGGACTGGTTGGGCCGAATGGCCTGTTTCTGTGCTGCATATTCTCTGTAATTCTATGCAGTTCTATGGACAATGGATTAATAGATTTACATGTGAAAGTAAACTCTTTAAAAATTAAAAAGAAATTGAAAAACAAAAGTGACAGAAACTAAATCCTACAAATAGGCCAATTGGTGCCCTAGACGGAAAAGTCAAAGGACAGGAGAAAGTATATATTATTTTTAAGAACACATAAACCCAAACTAATAAACAATGGTTTCCAGAGAACATGGCCTCGAAATTGAGTTGTGCCGATGTGCCTGTGGCATAAGCTGGGCACATGGAACGATCCCTGTGCTGGAATGGGTAGGCCCAAGGCACACCCGATATTGGGCCTCGGGCCTCATTTACACGAGATTGGCGAGCTGCAGACACCTGCTGGGGGTCCCTAGGCAGCCCAGCAATAGGTCGTTGGAGAGGAGGGAAGTGATTGGGAGGGAGGGAGACGATCATAAGAGAAGGCGATGGGAGGGGGGGAAGCGATCAGAAAAGAATGAAAGGAAGAACTTGTATTTAAATAACGTCTTTCATGATCTCAGGATGTCCCAGGGCACTTCACAGCCAATTAAGTACTTTTGAAGTGTAATCACTGTTGTAATGTAGGAAACGTGGCAGCCAAAATGCCCACAGCAAGATCCCACATACAGCAATATAATAATGACCAGATAATCTATTTTTTAGCAATGTTGGTTGAGGGATAAATATCAGCCAGGACACCGGGGAGAAACTCCCTTGCTCTTCTCCGAACAGTGCTATGGGATCTTTTACATCCACCTGAGAAGGCAGACGAGGCCTCGGTCTCATTCGAAAGACAGCACCTCCGGCAGTGCAGCACTCCCTCAGTACTGCACTGAAGTGTCAGCCTAGATTATGTACTCAAGTCTCTGGAGAGGTACTTGAACCCACAACCTTCTGACTCAGAGGCTAGAAAGCTATCACTGAGCCAAGTCTGATACCCTGGAGAAGGAAGCGGTCGGAAGGGGGCTGAGCAGCGAGTGACCATGACCTTTGACACTGCAGTAGACCTGGGAGGAGCGCTCCTGCGTCTTCTGGCTCCATATTCAGGCAAGTATTTTTTTAAATAACTTGTCTTTTTGGTATTCTCCAGCGTAGGCTGCAGTGATTTGTTGCCATGATTGAGTACTACACACAAGTTGGAAGTAGACTCCTCCACACTGTCCAATATGGTGCGTACAGGCCTGACGGTTGCACCTCAACAGGGCCAGAACCAATATCCTTGCGGGGAAGTTTGCTAGTGCTGTTGGGGAGGGTTTAACCTAATTTGGCAGGGGGATGGGCACCAGGATGTAACATTAGAAAGGGGAAATAAAGTGCACAAAGGATTGGGAGAGGCAGAGAGCACTAAAGTAAGAAATAGTAAGGTATTAGGTGGGGTCAAACTAAGAGAGAATACAACATGGTCTAAGATGGGTTTACAGTGTCTGTATGTGAGCGCATGAAACATAGTAAACAAGGTAAGTGAGCTGCAGGCACAAATAGCCACATGGGAATATGATGTTGTGGCAATAACTGAGACCTGGCTCAAAAAAGGGCAGGATTGGGTATTAAATATTCCTGGTTATAAGGTGTTCAGGAAAGATAGGGAAGGAAAGATTGGAGGTGGTGTTGGTTAAGGAGAATGTTACAGTGCTGGAGAGGGAGGAAGTCACGGACAGAATCTATATTGCTAGAGTTAAGAAATATTAGAGGTGCCATTACACTACTAGGTGTATTCTATAGGCCACCAAATAGAGGGAAAGATATGGAGGAGCAAAGTTGCATAGAAATTACAGAGAGGTGCAAGAACTATAGAGTAGTAATAATGGGGGACTTCAACTATCCTAATATAGACTGGGATCGTAATAATGTAAAGGGCAGAGAAGGGGGAAGAATTTCTGAAGTGTGTTCAGGAGAACTTTCTTGATCAGTATGTTTCTGGCCCGACGAGGGAGGAGGCATTGCTGGATCTGGTTCTGGGGAATGAGGTAGGTCAAGTGGAGCAAGTGTCAGTAGGTTAACATTTAGGGAACAGTGATCATAGTTTCATAAGATTTAGATTAGCTATGGAAAAGGACAGGGAGCAATCGAGAGTAAAAATGTTTAACTGGGGGAAAGTCAATTTCAATGGGATGAGAACAGATCTGGCCCGGGTAAACTGGAATCAAAGATTGGGAGGCAAAACTGTAATGGAACAATGGGCTGCCTTTAAAGAGGAAATAGGTACAGTTAAGATACATTCCCACGAGGGGGAAAGGCAGGGCAACTAAAGTCAGGGCTCCCTGGATGATGAAACAGATAGAGAATATGATGAAGCAGAAAAAGAGCGCGTATGACAGATGTCAGCTTGCAAATACATTTGAGAATCAGGCTAGATATAGAAAGGTCAGAGAAGTGAAAAAGAAATAAGAGGGGCAAAGAGAGGGTATGAAAATAGAATGGCAGCCAACATAAAAGTAATCCAAAAGTCTTCTATAGGCATATAAATAGTAAAAGGGTAGTAAGAGGAGGGGTGGGGCCGATTAGGGACCAAAAAGGGGACCTATGCATGGAGGCAGAGGGTATGGCTGAGGTACTAAATGAGTACTTTGCATCTGTCTTCACCAAGGAAGAGGATGCTGCCATAAACATAGTGAAGGAGGAGGTAGTGGAGACACTTGATAGGATAAAAATTGATAAAGAAGAGGTATTAGAAAGGCTGGCTGTACTTAAAGTAGATAAATCACCAGGAGCAGATGGGATGCATCCTGGGATGCTGAGGGAATTGAGGGTGGAAATCAAGGAGGTACTGGCCATAATATTTCAATCCTCCATAGATAGGGGGATGGTGCCAGAGGACTGGAAAATTGCAAATGTTACATCATTGTTCAAAAAAGGGTGGAACGATAAACCCAGCAACGACAGGCCAGTCAGTTTGACCTCGGTAGTGGGGAAGCTTTTAGAAACAGTAATCAGGGACAAAATTAACATTCACTTGGATAGGTGTGGATTAATTAAGGAAAGCCAGCATGGATTTGTTAAAGGCAAATCGTGTTTAACCAACTTGATCGAGTTTTTTGATGAGGTAACAGAGAGGGTTGATGAGGGTAATGCGGTTGATGTAGTGTACATGGATTTCCAAAAGACGTTTGACAAAGTGCCACATAATAGGCTCGCCAGCAAAGTTGAAGCCCATGGAATAAAAGGGACAGTGGCAGCATGGATATGGAATTGGCTAAGTGATAGGAAACAGAGAGTAGTGGTGAATGGTTGTTTTTCAGACAGGAGGAAGGCATACAGTGGTGTTCCCCAGGGGTCGGTTCTAGGACCACTGCTTTTCTTGATATATATTAATGACTTGGACGTGGGTGTGCAGGGTACAATTTCAAAATTTGCAGATGACACAAAACATGGAAGTATAGGGAACAGTGAGGAGGAGTGATAGACTTCAGGAAGACATAGACAGGCTGGTGAAATGGGCGGACACATGGCAGATGAAATTTAACGCAGAAAAGTGTGAAGTGATACATTTTGGTAGAAAGAATGAGGAGAGGAAATATAAACTAAAGGGTACAAACCTAAAGGGGGTCCACGAACAGAGAGACCTGGGGGTATGTGTACACAAATCGTTGAATGTGGCAGGGCAGGTTGAGAAAGCAGTTAAAAAAGCTTACGGGATCCTGGGCTTCATTAATAGAGGTATAGAGTACAAAAGTGTGGAAATGATGATGAACCTGTATAAAACACTGGTTCGGCACCAACTGGAGTACTGTGTCCAATTCTGTGCACCACACTTTAGGAAGGATGTGAACGCCTTAGAGAAGGTACAGAAAAGATTTACGAGAATGATTCCAGGAATGAGGAACTTCAGTTACGTTGATAGACTGGAGAAGCTGTGGTTGTTCTCCTTAGAGCAGAGAAGATTGAGAGGAAATTTGATAGACGTGTTCAAAATCATGGGGGGTCTGGACAGAGTAGATAGAGAGAAACTGTTCCCATTGACAGAAGGGTCGAGAACCAGAGGACACAGATTTAAGGTGATTGGCAAAAGAACCAAAGGCGACGTAAGAGAAAACTTTTTTACGCTTCGAGTGGTTAAGATCTGGAATGCACTGCCTGAAAGGGTGGTGGAGGCAGACTCAATCTTATCTTTCAAAAGGGAGTTGGATAAGTATCTGAAAGAAAAAAGATTTGCAGGGCTACGGGGAAAGGGTAGGGGAGTGGGACTAGCTGAGATTCAGCATGGGCTCGACAGGCTGAATGGCCTTCTTCTGTGCTGTAACCATTCTATGATTCTATAATGCTTACTACACCTCCCCTTTAAGGGGTGCAATTCAGCTTTAAATGACATTGCTCCCACCCAAATTCCCTCCACCCCAATGGGTAAGCAGTCCACTGACCAGCACGTTTCACACTGACAACTTGCCCATCATACTGAAATGAGGCACGTACCTGAAAATTGGTTTGTGCCTGCCACAAGCATCATCAGGCAAGCAACATGACTGTCCCATTTTGTAGCCCTTCCTTGAAAACTTGAAAATAACCCCTCTGACTCTGAGCCAAGAGGGTCAACACTGAGCCAATACTGACACTTCTATTGCTTAAGCAATTGTAAAGGAAAATTAAAAATAATGTCTGGACGTCAAAGTTTATCCATTATACATTAATGTCTGTTTACTTGATAACAATTGAAATGCTCTCTTGAGATGCCACATTCCCGAGAACCTTGTCAGTGATAATAGATCTCGGGATGTTTAGGGCATGAAGGCCACTAATAGCAATTAATTCAGTAATGGGCCTGTGTTCTGAATTCCAGTCTGTACGTGATTTTATGTAGCCTATCAGAATATTGTTTGGAGATGGTAGCAAGCAATTTTTACTCTTAATTATGAATAAGCTTCACCACACAATAGTTTTGATCACATAAAAATAGTTGTAACATCAGCAGCTGATTGACAAGCAGGATATAATCATATGTTGGTTTCATAGTTTATGCTCTCTGTGATCGGTCCTAATTATAGACTGCTGCTCCTGGTTAATAAATACTATTACGTGTATGTTAAATCAATACACTTTATCCTTTAATAAAAATATTAAGTTTCAATATTTGATCAGTTTTTCCAAGAAAAGGAGGAACTATAATATTTATATTTTCTCTGTCTTTCAACCATGATATCACACTAATAACACACTTTGAACTAAAAGACAGCATTCTGTGCAATGCAAAACCTTCAACCCATACACAATTCTGAGAATTAAAAAAAAAATTGCTCAAGCGACCATTTTATTCCACCCTGTAAATAAGTTTTATTACTGAACTACTTTCAATTTCTAGTTTTATAATTCAGTAGGACAGTTTAACATTGTGGCTCTTCCACTATTTCAGTTCTGTATTTGTCACTTAGCAGTAAAACTCAGTGGTGACATTCATTGGGATTGTTCAATTTTTACTGTCCCAGTAATTCAGGGTTAGGTGTGTGACAAAGCTGACACGAGCACATGGCAATCTTTTGTGGGACTGGGAGTCGGAGGAACGGCGGATTTTAGGGTGGGGAGGCGGGGAGGTGTTACGAGGGTCTTACGGCTGGGGAAGAGGAAGAGCTCGGGGCAGCAGAGGCTCAGACTTTTCTTTTAGACCCAGAGGTGCTCTCCTGCTCCTCTGGGCCCAACTAAGGAAAGTGTTTTTAACTTACTGTAGAGGCATTACGGGCTTCCCGACAGCTTTACCTGGCGAGGTGGCACCACACTTAGGTGCAGGTTCAAATTCTATTGGGGTCCCATTTATGTCATCAATAAATGTAAATCAGGGTCGCATGACGTAAATGGGACCCCAATAGAATTTGGACCGACACCTAAGTGCACCTCTGAACAGTCCCACTTCTGACTTTATGATGGTGGAAAGGTCATTGATGAAACAGCCAAAGATAGTTTGGCCTATGATGCTGCCATGAGGAACTCCTGCAGCGATATACTGGGGCTGCGATGATTGGTATCCAACAACTACAACCATCTTCCTTTGTGCCAGGTATGACTTCAGCCACTGGAGAGTTTCCCCCCTGATCTCCATTGACTTCAGTTTTATTATGGCTCTTTATGACTCGGTCAAATGCTGTCTTAATGTCAATTTACCTCTGGAATTCAGCTCTTCTGAATTCATGTTTGAACCAAGGCTGGAATCAGTTCTGGACAGAGTGGTCCTGGTGGAACCCAAACTGAGCTACAACAGGATGGACTTCCATTCTTTGAACATGCAACTCATGAGTGAGCACAGGCAGAGAATCATGCAGGTGTGCGAGCAGTTTCCTGGCGGTAGCCATGATGCTTTGATCCTGCGCCAGTCCTCAATCCCCCCCTCTCTTTCACATAAACAATTGGGTGCCAGATTGGCTGCTTGGTGACAAGGGATATCCCCTCACCAGATGACTCATGACATTTGTCAGGAGCCCAGGCACAGATGCGGAGCTTTGATATAACGAGCTAAACACAAGAACCAGAGCTCTGATAGAGCAGACCTTTGAGATTTTAAAACAAAGGTTCCGCTGCCTGGACAGATAAGCGGTGGTCTTCAATACAGCCCGAGTGACTCTCAAGATTCGTTGCTGTACTTTGCAATGCAAAGTGGGTAAGCCTTGGAGCCACCAGAGGAGGAAAAACTGGAGGAGGAATAGCAAGAAGGAGACCAGGAAGTCATAGAGGCATTGAGTCATAACGGCACAGAAGGAGGCCATTCAGCCCATCGAGTCCGTGGCGGCTCTCTGTAGAGCAATCCAGTCAGTCCCATTCCCCTGCTCAATCCCCGTAGCCCTGCAAGTTTATTTCCCTCAAGTACCTATCCAGTCTCCCCTTGAAAACATTAAGGGGAAAAAATTGAGTCGCGCCCCCTTTGGGGCGCTAACTTCGCCGGGGCGCTACTTAGTAGCGCCCCGGAAAAATTGCACCCCCGCGACGGAAATTGAGTGGTAGTGCCCCAAGAGGGAAGCGGGGCACTACTGGAAGCGCCCTGCCTCCCTCTTGGGGCGCTGTGACGGAATATCGCAGCTCTATGTGCCACAGTGCCATGCGCTGCAGCACATCAAGCCACAGTATTGTTTGTGTGGCGCGACCCGGGGCCCAGCTGAAGAGAACTCAAGAGAAGTGCCGGGATCATGGAGTGCAGCTGGCAATCCACGGAGGAGGGGCGGGTCAGGAGGCCGGGATCGGGAGCGAAGGCAGGTGCTGGCAGGTGGCCAGCAACAAAAATGGCCGACCGGCACCTCGCCTTTAAATAGCGCCTCCCCGGCCGTAGGTAGCCCCCCTGACCCCATCGGACATAGCGTCCGGTGGTAAGTCAGGGGGCGCTACCGAAGATGGCGAGCGGGGCGCTGCGCACGGCGATGATGTCATTGCCGGCGACGCAGCGCCGCGGGGTGCTACCAGTTACCGCCGCCACTAACCTCCCGCTGAATTTCGTGGGAGGCATTGGTGGCAACGCGCCCGGGTGCTAGTTGCTTTGCGCCCCCCGTTAGCGCGAGGGCACTAACGGGAGGCGCAAAGCAACCGAACTTTTCCCCCTGAGTGTCTCCGCTTCCACAACTTCCGTCGGCAGCGAGTTCCAGGTCCTCATCACTCGCTGTGTAAAAAAGTTTTTCCTCACATCCCCCCTGTATCTCTTGCCCAAAACCTTAAATCTGTGTCCCCTAGTCAACTTGTGAGAACAGCCTTTCCCCCGTCTAGCCTATCCAAACCCGTCATAATCTTGTGACCTCTGTCAAATCACCCCTCAAACTCCTTTGATGTAATGAAAAGAAATCCAGCTTCTCCAACCTGTCCTTGTAGCTAAAATCCCCCATCCCTGGAACAATTCTGGTAAATCTCCTCTGCACCCTCTCAAGGGCCTTCACATCCTTCCTAAAGTGTGGTGACCAGAACTGGACGCAATACTCCAGTTGTGGCCGAACCAGCGCTTTATAAAGGTTCAGCATAACTTCTCTACTTTTGTACTCAATACCTATATTTATGAAACCCAAGATCCTATATGCTTTGCTAACCACTCTCTCAATATGTCCTGCTACCTTCAGGGACCTATGCACATTAACTCCCAGGTCCCTCTGTCCCTGCACACTCTTTAAAACTGTGCCATTAAGTGTATATTGTCTCTCCCTGTTCCTTCTGCCAAAATGCATCACCTCACATTTCTCTGTATTAAATTCCATCTGCCACTTGTCTGCCCATTCTGCTAGCTTTTCTATGTCCTGTTGCAGTCGATTGGTATCATCCTCACTGTTTGGTGTCATCGGCAAATTTAGAAATTCTACTTTGTATTCCAATATCCAGGTCATTTATATATATCAAAAAAAGCAGTGGCCCCAGCACTGACCCTTGGGGAACACCACTGTCTACCATCCTCCAGTCTGAAAAACAGCCATTTACCACAACTTGCTGTTTTCTGTCCTTAAGCCAATTCCTTATCCAAGCTGCCACTGACCCACCTATTCCATGAGCCTCAATTTTGTTAACCAGCCTTCCATGTGGTACTTTGTCAAACGCCTTCCAAAAATCCATGTAGACAACATCCATTGCATTCCCTTCATCAATCCTCTCTGTTACTTCATCAAAAAATTCAATTAGATTAGTTAAACACGATCTGCCTTTTAAAAACCAATGTTGACTCTCCTTAATTAGCTTAAACCTCTCCAAATGCCTGTTAATTTTTTCCTTGATTATTGTTTCTAAAACTTTACCCACCACTGATGTTAAACTGACCGGCCTGTAGTTACTAGGATTGTCCTTACACCCTTTCTTGAACAGTGGCATCACATTTGCCACTTTCCAATCCTCAGACACCTCCCCCGCATCTAGGGAAGATTGGAAAATTATGGCAAGCCCTTCCACTATCTCCTCCCCCAATTCCCTTAGCAACCTGGGATGCAAGCCATCTGGACCAGGTGACTTGTCCACTCTAAGCACTCTATCAATTTTCACCCTTTCCATTGCTTCTACCTTTGCCACTTCTACCGATATTTTGTCAGCATCCACCTCCTTAGTAAACACCGATACAAAGTACTCATTGAGTATTTTAGCCTTGCCCTGTGCCTTCTCTGTCTCTAATAGGCCCCACCCCTGCCTCTTACTACCCGCTTACTGTTTACATGCCGATAGAAGATTTTTGGGTTCCCTTTTATGTTAACCGCCATTCTACTCTCATATTCTCTCTTTGCCAATCTTATTTTCATCTTCACTTCCCCTCTCAACTTATTGTATTTGGTCTGGTTCTCCCTTGAAGAATTCACCTGAAATGCATCATACACCTTTTTTTGTTTCATCATATTCTCTATCTCCCTCGTCATCCAAGGAGCCCTTGCTTTGGTTCCCTTACCCTTCCCTCTTGTTGGAATGTACCTAGCCTGTACTTGGAACATCTCTTCCTTAAAGATCACCCATTGTTCCGTTACAGTTTTTCCTGTCAGTCTTTGGTTCCATTTTACCCTGGCTAGATCCTTTCGCATCCCATTGAAGTTAGCCCTATTCCAGTTTAGAAGTTCCACTCTAGATTGTTCCTTGCTCCTCTCCATTGCTAATCTAAATCTTATGATATGGTGATCACTCATACCCAAGTGTTCTCCCACAGACACTTGGTCGACCTGGCTCACCTCATTTCCCAGCACCAGATCCAGCAATGCCTCCTTCCTAGTTGGGCCAAGAACATACTGGTCAAGGAAATTCTCCTGAACACATTTCAGAAATTCCTCCCCCTCCTTTCCCTTTACCCTAGCATTATCCCAATCGATATTTGTGTAATTAAAGTCCCCCAATATCACCACTCTGTAGCTCTTGCATATCTCTGCGATTTCCCTGCAGATTTGCTCCTCTACCTCCCTCTCACTATTTGGAGGCCTATAGAATAACCCCAATAGTGTGATCATACCATTTTTGCTCAACTCTAACCAAATGGATTCTGTCCTTGTCCCCTCAAGAACATCCTCCCTTTCTAACAGGGGAGTGTTTCCAACACTACAATGTCTTCCTTAATCAGCACTCCCACCCCACCTCCAAAGAATCCAAAGGCAGAGCTAGGCCCAGCAAGAGTTCTAAGGCAGAAAATTATTGAAGAGAGGTTCACATGAAGGCTCCCTCACCCAGTCCTTACGCCCACCAACTGAATGCCCTCAAACAGTACAAACAGTGGAGGTCCAAAGAGACTTAGGGGTCCAGATACATAGATCATTAAAATGTCATGAACAGGTACAGAAAATAATCAAAAAGGCTAATGGAATGCTGGCCTTTATATCTAGAGGACTAGAATACAAGGGGGTAAAAGTTATGCTGAAGCTATACAAAGCCCTGGTTATACCACATCTGGAGTACTGTGAGCAGTTCTGGGCATCATACCTTAGGAAGGATGTAGTGGCCTTGGAGGGAGTGCAGCGTAGATTTACCAGAATGATACCCAGACACCAGGAGTTAAATTACGAGGAGATATTACACAAACTAGGGTTGCATTCCCTGGAATTTAGAAGGTTAAAGAGTGATCGGATCGGAAGTTTCAAGATATTAAGGGGAACAGATAGGGTACATAGAGAGAAATTATTTCCGCTAGTTGGGGAGTCTAGGTCTAGGGGTCATAGTCTAAAAATTAGAGCCAGACCTTTCAGCAGTGAAATTAGGAAACACTTCTACACACGAAGGGTGTTAGAAGTTTGGAACTCTCTTCCGCAAACAGCAATTGATGTGAGGTCAATTGTTAATTTTAAATCGGAGATCGATAGATTGTTGTTAACTAAAGGTGTTAAGGGCTATGGGCCAAAGGTGGGTACATGGAGTTAGGTCGCATATCAGCCATGATCTCATTGAATGGCGGAACAGGCTCGAGGGGCTAAATGGCCTACTCCTGTTCCTATGGGCTAGAAATTCAGTATGTTAGCGCCTGGCGGGAGCGCGAACGGGGCACTAAGGGGTTAGCACCCAGGCGCGGCGAATGCAGTGACACCCGCAAACTTCAGTGCCGGTTACCGCCTGAGCCTCTCGCGCCTCACAAATCGTGACATCATGAAGTGCGCAGCGCCCTGTTATCGCCCCGGATGGAAAATTCACTCGCGCCCCCTGCTTTATCGCCTCACGCCGACAATACCAGCAAGAGGAGGCGTTGTGAACTCAACTGGCCGCTTCAGGAGCGGTAATTAAAGAAAATGCTTTTCAGCTCGCGCAACCTTTATTATTTGCACCAGTCTGCTGACTGCGCAAAGTTTTTAATGTTTCATTGGTGCGAGATGTTCAAGCCCTCCACTTTGTGAGAGTGTTTGGGGCTGTAATGACAGTCGCCCAGGTCACCTAGCAAAACAGAACTGACAACAACTAGCTTGTGCAGCATCATCGGCCCTTCCCTTTAAGCGAGGGAAGCAGCCTCTGTGATGAAAGAGTGCCGTTTACAATGCGCTCAAAATTGTTTAGCGCTCTGCCACTACCACCCCGCTCTCGGACATTAGTGCCCTAAGAGAAGTGTTTAGCGCTTGATTTAGCGCTCCACTTCACTCTTGGAGCTAGAAAACTGAATTTTGTGGGAGGCGAGATTGTTTAGCGCCTGGCGCTAATTTTTCAACTTTCAAAGTTTTAGCACCCCAAACTGGGCTATACCGAATTTCTCCCCATGTTCCTATGTTATTCTTCCATTATTAAGACCAACAATCCAAAAAAGAAGTTTACAAATCCAAGATACTTCATCACCTTTGTGCAAACAGTGGCCCCAATATTTACTGGGGCAGAATTAGCGGGGGGGGGGGGGGGGGGGGGGGCGGCGGGTAGGAGGAGTTATGGTCAGCATAGGCGTATATATCTTTCAACAGATTCCCCACTCAGAAGCCAGCCTGATTGACAGGCTTGGCTGCCTGTCGGGTGGGGAACGCACCAGAAAATGCCGCAGGCCAGGAGTAGGTAGGGTTAGTCGTTGTTGGGGGTAGAGATTGCGTCGGGGGGGGAGGGGGGGGTGGAGGGTGGGAAGGTTACAGTGTGGTTGGGAGGGTCGGGGATGATCGCCAGGGGCGGGGGATCGAAGATCAGGGACAGAAATGGGGGGGGGGGGTCGAGGACAGAGTCGGAGATCGGGGGAGTTGGGGAAGGATCGAAGGGGTGTCAGAGATGGGGTGTCTGTGATTTGGGGGTTCGGTGATCACAGGAGGGGGAGGGTCGGTGATGGAGGTGTGTCGAGGGGAGATTGTGGAGGTGAGGTGGAGGGTTGTTTACAGGTAAGCTTGCTGGTCCTGGAGGAAACACTCCTGCTCCTCCTGGCCCACAAGCTGTGCTGTAAATGTGCCTACATGATGGATCGAGCCCTGCTTGCCTCCTTTTACCTGCCGGGTTTCTCGACGCCCAGCCAACATGGGTTAAAAATACTGACTCGGTTAAAAGGAAGGCACGCAGCTTCGTTAAAAGCTTTCAATGACCAACCCGCCCCTGAGGGCGGATTGGTCGCTGACCATCGTCCCGCCTCCGTTAGAACGGAAGTGGGTTGGTTTCCTGCTTCAGATTTTTAACACTTTAACTTCCCACCCAAAGCAAACCCACCTGTTTTTGGGGGTTAAAATGACCCCCTCTGTCTTCTGTGCTCAACCTGTTCTAGTGCTCCTACAAGGTCGTTTTCCAGTGGCTGCAGCTTGGGGGGCGGGGCGGGGGGGAGGGTGGGGGGGGGGGGTGGCGGGGCTGGGGGGGGTGGTGGAATACTGCTGAACCTGCTGACCTGGGCCCCACCCCCTGCAGCCACTTGGTGGGTAAGGAAGGAATGGCCAGCAGTGATTCCGGTGGGGCCAGGGACCAGGGTTATCACGGTTGGAGTGGTAGGCCTCACCACCTCCATTTTCTGTAATTCTCTGCCAGAATCCAGCCCGAAATTGGATGGGATCACTGACGGAATTACCCCCCACTACGTATCATTAGAAGATAAAGGAAGGGTAAGGAGCAAACTTCAAACTAATTCCTAAATCTATTCACTTATCAGCATATGAATATTGAGACTATAATCCACATGCATACACAGAGTTTGACTTTGATCATGGAAGATGACACATCACTTCTGTAAAATGTTTTGTTGACTTTTCGACATGAAAGGTGCTGTATAAATGTCATTATTATATGCTTTATTATTACATAAGCTTTTGGTATAGAGAACACCACCAATCTGCACTAATTACAGACCACTGTAAGGGAAATAAACAGTGTTAAGTGGCTTTAGGCTACAGGACACAACATAGAAGATGGATATGGAGTTATTGGTGGATAGTTCACTGAAGCCAACATTACAGGGTGGGACAACAGTGAGAAAAGCTAACCAGGTCTTGAGATGTATAGCCAGAGGGATAGAGCACAAATCCCATCTGTACAAATGCACAAGTATGGCTACATTTGGAATGCAATGTACAATTATGGATGCTGTACTCTAGCAAAGATATCCAAGCATTGGATGCAGTCCAGAGAAGGACAACCAAAATGCGGCACTTGAGCTATGAGGAGAGCCTGGGATTGTTGACTCTGAAGCAGAGAATGCTTAGGGGAGATATTATTCAAGATCCATAAAGGAACAGATAAATTGATACTGATATGAGATTGTCACAAACTCTCAAACTAGGAAACACAGGCTCAAGCTTAGAAAAGGGAAGTTGCACAGCGTAGATTTAACTATTTTATGCAGAGGGTGATGAACATGGAGGTAGTGAAGGCAAATAGTGTGGAAACATTTTAAGGGAGAATTGGATAGATTTTTAAGGGAGTGAGGGATTGACTAGTATTAATCTTTAGGACTGGCCAGAAAAGCTGCAGCGCATTTTCGAGTCCTGTACTTTCTCTTGTTTGTACATCTCAAGAGACACAAAATTAAACGTTGCAAATAAAGGTCCATTGATTTCCAAATTGATGATTCTCCTGTGGGAGCTGAATTGATAATGGCAGATATATTTTCACTTGTTAGCTTCCATAGCCATAAAGATGTAGATTCTATCCCTACACAACATTGAATCAATACTGGATCACATGGATGGTACGGAATACTGCTGTAGAACATTGCTTCAGCACTTCATTTGCAAAACACTAAAAAGACCATGGTTATATATTTCTCTTGGAGTATTTTGCAAGCAGTGGCTATTTCAGTCCATTGCACACTCAAACTGCATGAATAGGATACTGATCCTATAAAGCATTTACATTATGTAGATTTGCAGTAATAATCCACAGATTTTTTCCCCAGAATATAAACTGATTATTTTGTTGAGTAACACTGTTGATAAAGCTGTCAAATGAAATGATCAATTCAGTGATCATTTTCTAATCTGTGGGGGTGATTTGAACCCTATCCACCTGGCAGAAACTGGCCGGTTGACAGTTAAAATTGCTCAAGTTATTTACCCCTGGTAACCTGCCAGGAATTCGCCATTCCGATTTTTAACCTGCTCCATTTAAGCAGACGGCAAGGGAATCCCACAGCCGGTGGGATCCTTAGTTACATATGCATGTCAGGTCCCGACGATGTTATTGGGAACCAATTGCAATTTTAACTGCTGGCCTGAGTGGGGATGGCATTGTAACTTTCCCACCAGGCGAAGAGGGATGGAGGCGGGAAGAGGCCCAAACAGGTAAGTTTTTCTTGCTTTCTTTGTGGGGCCAGGAGGAGCAGATGAGGTCCTCTGGGCTCCACAAGGAAAGCTTAGATCTCCACTGCTGCGGACTACCCCCATAATGTGAAACCCATCCGAGATGCACCCCCCCAAAAGATAATCCCGCCACTCAACTGGTAGGTGGCTTCGAGGTCACTCTATTTTCTAATGCTTTTCTCCATCTTACCACCCAGAATTGGCGGAAAATCGGTCGTCAGGATTTAACTGAGGCCTGGGAGTTAAAATAGCCCAGTCCTCATTTATGGATGGCGGGTGAGTTTCCTCACCCCATTGTCCACCTGGCCAAAACCCGCCCGCAGTTAAAATCAGGCCCCATTTTTTAATCGCAATTTTTGTTTCATTTTTATTTTTCCACTGAGATAATTATTGTGACTCTTTTTTCCTGATTTAAATAAAGCCTCAAATTACTATTTTGTTATGGTTCATTTGTAATTAAACAGACAAACAATTTACTAAATTGTTGCATTTATTTTAACAAAAGACAGAAACAGCAATGTTAATGAAATAGCTGCATTAAAGAAACAAACCAAAACAAAGCAACCATCTTAAACTCTACAAAGGTAAATATCTGCTGCATTTGAAATAGATTAAACAAGGCAGTGCTCAGTGAGGCTCGTATGGTAAGTGCCTTAACAGTCGTCCGAATGGAATAAGCGAATAAATAAAATCCCAGATATACACAGTTTATGCTAGTTTTGAATTTAAAAATAGCTCTGAGTTATTTTAAGTGCACATGTACTTGTGTGTTGTCTATTTTTATTATTGATTTCCTGTGAGCTAAAAAAGCTGAAAATGTTGATCTATGTTTGAGAGCAAGAGAGGACATGAATTATGGAGAAGCAGCAGACATGCAGAGTGTCCAACTGCAGTGGCAGGGCAAGAAATCTCTCCATGTTTATCCAGTCTCTATCAAAAGCTAAAACCTGATGATTTTCAAATCTACCAAGCAGCTATATGAACAAGACTCAACAATTACAATGGGAATAAAACAAGATATTATACTCTTACTTAATGAAGTGATTGGGAACAAATTGTAATGCAAAATAATGTAAAACAACAGTATAAACAATAACAATTTTAATGCTGCTTCCCTAACTTCTAAATAAGAGCTAAAGGCCGCAAAATTCAGCTCTGTAGCACCCGTTGTTTGGGTGCTACGGGAGCCGTTCTGGTTCTGGTGCGGGCCACGCCGGATGCCACCTTGGGTAGGGCGTTAGCGTGGGTGCAGGGAGTGTGTGCCGGAGGTATACAGAGTAGGCAGATCGTGACGTCAATCAGTGTGTAATGCTGATTTGACGACAGTACTGCCATGTTGGAGCTCAACACTCCAGCTAACGCCCTCTCTTAAGCTTGCACAGCTGAACACGCGTTCAGCAGTAGGAAGGACCTCCCTCTATTTAAAGGGATCATCAACTACTGGCAGGTTAGTTGCTGGTTGATTTCTACAGGCTGTTGCTGAGTTTGAAGAAATGTTTGGTGGTTTGGACAGTTATTTCAAGTTGCTAAAGTCTACAGGGAGTGGTGTGGCAGGTGCTGAAGGACTTTGTCCTGACTTCAAGGATTCTGCACATGCCACTTGCTCCAAGACATGGGTGCGCTAGTAGGCATTCCACTTGGCCTACAGCATGACAGGGAGAATGAGCAGAGGTGACACAGAGCAGGACAAGCTGCTGGCAGAGGGAGGAGGAGGAGGGAGAGAGAAGGGCTCTCAGTAGGAGGCCATATCCACCAGGGTGTTCAGGGAGCAATACTCCTACCTGAACCTCAGCGAGGAACAGTGTGTTAGACGTCTGCGTTTCACCAAGGGCATCTCACTGAAAACTGCTGCCTGCTGCAGCCACAACTGCAACCTCAGAGCAGGGCAAGGATCGTTTTGCCAGTGGCTGCGAAGGTCATGATGGCCATGAACTTTTATGCGTCAGGCTCCGTCCAAGCTGCTGCGGGAGATATTTGTAACATCTCCCAGTTTGCCGTGCACTGTTGCGTAAGGGAGGTAACTGAGGCTCTGTATTCAAAGAGAGCTGAATACATTTCCTTCCCTCTGGCCAGAGAACAGCAAGCAGAGCGAGCACGCAGATTCGCAAAGATTGCAGGCTTCCCCATGGTGCAGGGCGCCATTGACTGCACGCACGTCACTTTGTGTGCACCGCGCGTAAACTCTCAGATGTACCGCAACTAGAAGGATTCCACTCCCTCAATGTCCAGCTGGGCATAGTTTCAAGGTAAGGGGCAGGAGGTTTAGAGGGGATTTGAGGAAAAACTTTTTCACCCAGAGGGTGGTTGGAATCTGGAACTAACTGCCTGAAAGGGTGGTAGAGGCAGAAACCCTCAACATTCAAGAAGCATTTAGATGAGCACTTGAAACTCCATAGCATACAAGGCTACGGACCAAGTGCTGGAAAATGGGATTAGAATAGACAGGGCTTGATGGCTGGCGCGGACACAGTGGGCCGAAGGCCTCTTTCTGTGCTGTATACTATGACTCTATGAAGTAGTCAGCAGAGCGGGTGTTGAGATTCATGGTGGTCTGCTGCATGCTGCACAACCTCGTCATCATGAGGGCACAGTCCTTGTCACCAGCCATACGACGACCAACTGAGGAGCAGGAGGAGGAGGAGGAAGAGGAGGAGGAAGAGGAAGTGAGGAGGCAACCCAGACAGCTTCTTGCTGTCCGTGACCGACTCATCCAGCTATGATACCAGTAAACACAACCCCAATTCCACATTCACCAACAGTCCCACACCTTCCCTCTGTCACTGACAATCACAGCGTCCACTTGGCCACAATGCAAAAAAAGCCAACATAAAATAAACATTCCAAACCAAATTTATAAATGAAATCATGCCATATTACATACAAATGTCAACTAATCACCCTTGTGCATTCCCTTAGTGTCTATCTTCCGTGTGCCTTTGCCTGTCCTAGAGCTACCCCAGTGAATGCAGCATGGCTGGTGGAAGGCTGCTGACTTTCAGTGGAGGAGAGTGCAGATGGCATTGGAGGACGACCTTGAGCAGCTCTGGGCCTAGAAGGCCCGGCTGCAGACTGCACCACCTCGGCATGGGCGGCAGCAGTCTGGGCTGGCTGGCTGACAGGCAAAAGCAAGGGCACTGATGGAGTGGCAGGTGTGGGAGGACGAATGCTGTCATTCTGAGAGAGGACAGCAGGTTTGTGTTCCACGGAGCCACTGCCACTCCCTCGGGGCAGCGCCTCAGCATTCCTAGTAATCTGTTGGAGGACAGTTTGCTGGACTACTGTGACAGCCTGCAAGCCCCTTTGAACACTGGTAAACGCAGCCACAATGGCAGCAGTCTGAGCTTATGTGGCAGCAAGCTGAGCTTGCATGACAAGAGTCTGAGGTTCCACTACAGCACCCAGACATTGGGTGGCTTCTGCTTGTGCTGTAATGGAAGCTGAGACATCAGCCATCAGACTCTGCATCATGGTTGGGTCTGCAAGTGCGCTAATGGAGTTGCCCATCACTTCCATGCTGGAAATCATGGGCTCCAAGCTTTGCGAAAAGCCCTGTGCAAAGTTGATGATGGACTCCTCCATGCTCCTTGACATTGCACGCAGGCATTTCATTGTGCAAACCCTTCAGCCTTCTTCGGTAGCCTGCCCCATCGAAGTGCTCATCTGAGTCCTCTGCAGTAGAATTCGTATGTATCCTTGCCCTCCTGGGAGCTGGCACTTGTCCTACCCTTGCCCCCTGCCCTGGCTGCAGGTCACTTGTTCCCGGTGTCTCACCACATGCAGCTCCCACTTCTAAGCTATCCTCCAAAGTACACGGAGTGTCAGTATCTGAACTGATGGGTGCGAGTGTGAAATCGAGTGATGGTGCTGTGTCTTCATCATCACTGCCTTTTTCCTCTTCCACCTGTTGTTGTTCCACCACTGCCTGGCCAGTTTGCAGTTCTTGGGTATCGGAAAGGAGAAAGGCACAAGGGTAGGGTTGCAGTGAAGGGAGGTGGGGAAAGCAAGAGCTGCATACTTACATCATCTATAGCTTGTAAATCAGAAGCGATTGTGGATGAGGGGGAAGTGGGATGTGAGAAGGCGGATTAGGCATGAGGATACCGTCATCTTCAAGTGATTCAGCCCCGCCGCTGGCCACAGCCTCAGCACTGGCCGCTCCAATGATGGCAGCCACCATCTCCTCCATCGGGGTAAGGTCATGCAGGCGGCCTGTCCCCCGTCAATTAGCTCCTGCTGCCTCTGGTTATGCGCCAACTTGTCTTGCAAGAGGGAGTGAAGTGTTTCAGTGAGTGTGTTGCAATTTGTTTGGGTGATGTGGTTGTCATGGTTAAATAGCTGGCAGTGTGTGCACGCTGTGAGATGTGGGTGTGATGCTTTTAGCAGTTGTAAGTGGGGTGTGAGGTGAAGCTCTGAATGTAGGTATGAGTCCTGTTTGATAGAGATTGTTGGTAGGTGAGTGATGGGGGTGTGGTGCATTGAGCAGTGTGTGAGGCTAGTGGTACAGATGGTGCGATATGGGATTTGAAGATGAATTCACTGACCTTGACCACTTATATGAGGTCATTGAACTTTTTGCAGCACTGCATTCAAGTCCTCGGGGATTGACTTCTGGCATTGATCACCACGGCTACCTGCTCCCACTGCCTTCTCAGACATTGTCTGGAGGGCCTCCTGGCCCCCTGTGATAGCGGACCTCTCTCCTCCTGTCCACCTCCTCCACCAAGGCCTCTGAGAACCTTGGAGCACACTCTCTCCCCTGTTGCACCATTAGTCACTGTTCTTGCAGGGCAGGCTCTCTTCTCCAGTTGGGAAAATGCTGGAATCTATTACAAAGGATGCAGTAACTGGGCACTTAGAAACTAATAGTAAGATTGGGCAGAGTCAACATGGATTTATGAAAGGGAAATCCTGTTTGACAAACCTATTGGAGTTCTTTGAGGATGTAACTAGTGGAGTAGACAAAGGGGAACAGTAGATGTGGTGTATCTGGATTTTCAGAAGGCCTTCGATAAGGTCCCACACAAGAGGTTGGTGAACAAAATTAGGACACATGGAATTGGGGGTAATATACTATCATGGATTGAGAATTGGTTAACAGACAGAAAACAAAGAGTAGGGATAAACGGGTCTTTTTCAGGATGGCAGGCTGTGACTAGTGGGGTACCGCAAGAATCGGTGCTTGGGCCTCAGCTATTCACAATCTATATCAATGATTTGGATGAGGGGACTAAATGTAACATTTCCAAATTTGCTGATGACACAAAACTAGGTGGCAGTGTCAGTTGTGAAGAGGCTTCAAGGGGATCTCGACAGGCTCAGTGAGTGGGCGAGAACATGGCAGATGGAATATAATGTGGATAAATGTGAAGTTATCCACTTTGGTAGAAAAAACAGAAAGGCAGAGTATTTCCTAAATGGTGAAAGATTGGGGAATGCAGATGCTCAAAGGGTCCTGGGTGTCCTTGTACATAAGTCACTGAAAGTGAATGTGCAGGTGCAGCAAGCCATTAGGAGGGCAAATGGTATGCTGGCCTTCATTACAAGAGGATTTGAGTACAGGAGTAAAGAAGTCTTACTCCAATTGTATAGGGCCTTTGTGAGACCACACCTGGAGTATTGTGTACAATTTTGGTCTCCTTACCTAAGGAAGGATATACTTGCCATAGAGGGAGTGCAATGAAGGTTCACGAGATTGATTCCTGGGATGGCGGGACTGTCGTATGAGAAGAGATTGAGTAAACTAGGCCTGTATTCTCTTGAATTCAGAAGAATGAGAGGGGATCTCATTGAAGCATACAAAATTATTACAGGGCTTGATAGGATGGATGCTGGGAGAATGTTTCCCTTGGCTTGGGAGTCTAGAACCAGGGGCCACAGCCTCAGGATAAAGGGTAGGCCATTCAGGACTGAGATGAGAAAAGATTTCTTCACACAGAGGGTGGTGAATCTTTGGAATTCTCTATCCCAGAGGGTTGTGGAGGCTCAGTCATTGGGTATATTCAAAACAGAAGTCGATAGATTTCTGACTAGTAAGGGCATCAAGGGATATGGCGACAGGGCCGGTGAATGGAGTTGAGGCAGAAGATCAGCCATGATCTCATTGAATGGCGGAGCAGGCTCGAAGGGCCGAATGGCCTACTCCTGCTCCTATTTCTTATGTTCTTATGTTCTTCCACCACTTGCTCCAGCCAGAATGCACCTCCCCTTTATGTAGTGCAGGCTAGCTTTAAGTGGTGCTAGCCTCGTACGAACTTGGGCCCCTTGCTGAGGCATTCAGCCACTCAGCAGCATATTTAGTGCTGTTTCAATGCTGCAGTCATTTAAATTAGCAGGCAGCACAAAGTTTGCGTGCTGCCTGCATTGGAAGCAACGGGCGTGGGTTAATCGCACATTGCAATCCCCGCGCCGTTTTCGGAGGCTATTGAACTTAGCCCCCAGAAACTTCAAGTAGTAGCTTGTGGATTTTGTTGAGCCATAGTGCTGGTAAAACACATTTTTGAACTTGCTCAGAAACTGAAAAAGGGCAACTGGAAAGAGGTTCTTTTAATGAAAGTGGGCAATATCGAGGTTACCTTCTCATAATTACCAACAGCCATTTCAAAGAAACAGAAAAAAATATTTCAGTGTGGTGTGACCTTTTTCATGAAATCTTTTAAGTATATTTCCAAAAAATGCAATTCACGGCAAAAATGCTTTTTTTCATGTTTCCTGCTCCCAACAAGATTTCTTAAACTTTACATAATCTTTTATCTGAAGGAAGGGTGGTGCACACGAGTGTTGCTCAGAGAATTTCCTTATACTGTATTGGGGTGAGACAGTCAATGCAAAGATTTTCCTTCCTCTCGGGATAAAAGCTTTGCTGTTGCAAAGCTCTCCAACTAATAGCTTGGCTATGAACTGAGGAAACACATTCCAACTGTGACAGATGGATTCAGGAGACTACCATCCTGGGACTTGAATTCTGTGGCCATCTGGTTCAGATGCTGTGTTGTAACTATTAAGTTACCCGAGTTTCTAAGATCTTTATTTTTGTTAACTAATTTCATTGGCCAGGATTTTAATCCATCTCGCCCAGCGAGAATGTTGCGTGGAAGGTGTTAAAATTAGGCCGCGTCAACTTACTGGCCTGAGGTCGCTCCGTTCTCGCCCGGCGCCATCTCATCTTCACCGACTTTCAAGTCGGCCAAGGCTCCCGCTACAGGCAGGCAGGCGGGGGCCTACTTTACATTCAAAAGTCGCGGCGCCGATGATATCTTAACTACAAGTCAGGAGAGTCCTGCACTGTCTGTAGCCCAACCGCAGAACCACTGCAGAAGGCACCGACTGGCCAGACGAGACCAAGGTAAGTTGTAAAACATTACGACGGTGAGGAGTCGGCCAGGAGGAGCAGGAGTTCTCCCCTCAGGCCCCACAAGGAGTCCTTGAGCCTCCCCAGGCCCAGGCCCCTCCCTGATTGCCTCCAGACCTCTGCTCCCACTGATTGCCAAGACCGTTCCCACGGCTCCCTGGCTGCGACCAAATTCCCACTCCCGGCAGCTGGCCGGGTAGTGGATCTGGATGGATGTTGGCCATGACTCCTGGAACCTTTATGTTAATGACGAAAGGTCATCGACCTGAAACGTTAACTCTGTTTCTCTCTTCACAGATGCTGCCTGACCTGCTGAGTATCTCCAGCATTTTCTGTTTTTATTTTCTGTTAATAAGCTCCGGCCATTAAGAGCCTCTACATCCCCGGACTCTCTGGGTGCGCCACCTGCTTTGGGGCTCACACACACCTTCCTACCCCGCTTTTAAAATTGGGGCTATCAAGTCTACAAGTAGTTTGAGCAGGAACTGAGAAAAAAGAAATATCAGCAATTTCTGAATGCATTTTTTTGGACATTCCAGGAAGTGGGCTTTATTTTAGGTTCAGAGAGTGAAACATTTGAATATATTTTATTTCATTTATCAGTTCTTCTTCATGCCTGCAAAGCACTACAGGAAAATGTCGTAACCGATTTAAATTATAGATATCAGTTGCAAGTGTGTCGTGGTAGTTGGTCCACTGAGTGTTTACACACTGAAGCACATTGTTGCTGGTGTGATGTATTGGCCCAGAAATTGATCTCGCTCTGTTCCCGCGGGGGTAAGCCTTCCCCGCGATCTCTCACCTCGCTTGGGCTTTTTCAGATCCAGCTCGCACGAACTTGATGTTCCAGACATCAGCCGGGCAGTGCTTGCGTATCCCACCGGCGTAGTGAATTCGTGCGAGCTGTGGGATCACGTGACTCAGTTAGAGCCAATGGCAGCACACCATCTTCCATTCATAAGTTTCACATACGTGCTGTGAAATCTATGAATCTTACACCCCCCCAAAATAACAGCTAAACCTCAATTAAATTTAAAAAAAAACCATCACATTAATAAAATAAGTATAGTTAAATAAATTAACCATTTTAAATAAAAAATTAAATTTTTGAAAAAATTTAAAATCTTTTAAAAAGTTATAAAAATAAACTTACCTGTCTTTAAAGTCTCTAAAAAAGATATACCTGTTAAAAAAAATTCAAAAAAATACTTAATTCACTAATTACCTTGTTAAAAGTGGGTCTTACTCCTCCTTTTTCCATTTCTAAAATCTTCAGTACTTACCTGCGCGTCCAAAGCATGAAGTGCACAGCGTGCGCGCAGCCTGTAGCGCGCACGCGATGCACTGAGGAACCGCCCCCTTTTCAAAAGAGCAATTGCCGGTTTTCAGCGCATGCGCAGGGCATGCAGAAAACCGGCAATTGCAGAGGGAATACGCGAGAGTACGCACTGCGTACTCTCGCGCACCGGGGTGAATTTTTGGGCCATTATTTACCCAGTGTTTTAAAAAAAATCTAATTGAATTTAAAGCAATAGAAAAAAAAACTTACTTTGATTTTGGGTGTCTTTGCTTGCTGCCAGCATTGGGACCAAATCGCCACACACAGTGACAACCCAACTGCCTGCTGTGATTCTATCCTTCGCCACAGCAGCAAATAAAAAAATGGAGAATGAACAAAACAAGATTCATTTTAATTGAATTAATGCTTTATTTTTTACTAGCAAGGCAAAGTTTGGGAATATGTAGTCTAATGTTGCCTCAAAGATATGGGTACTGCGTATGAATAACATAAATACAAAAGCAAAATACTGCGGATGCTGGAAATCTGAAATAAAAACAGAAAATGCTGGAAATACTCAGCAGGTCAGGCAGCACCTGTGGAGAGAGAAACAGAGTTAACGTTTCAGGCCGATGACCCTTCTGAGTCAGAAGGTTGTGGGTTCAAGTCCCACTCCAGAGAGTTGAGTGCAAAAATCTAGGCTGACACTCCAGTGCAGTGCTGAGGGAGTGCTGCACTGTTGGAGATGCTGACCCAGATATTCCGATCGCAGGCCTCCCGCGGGCGGAGGGCTGCGATCTGGAAAAATCTGCGCCCTTACCTGAGGGCTCCCGGGAGGCGCACAGTTCCGCTGCTGGGCCTCTCCAAACTGCAGGTGCGCAGGGTCCACGTATCCCAGAGGCGCAGGTAGTTCGCAGTGTCCCTGGGATCACATGGGCCATGGGGAGCCAATCAAAGAAGAGAACCTCCCTTCATACATTTGACAGGAAGACCTGTCAAATATATGAATGGAGATCACCCCCAAAACATAGTAAAACTTCAAATAAATTTTTAAAAAAATCACATTTTTAAAATGACTTGTAAGTCCAATAAATTAACTATTTTAAACAAAACTTTACATTTTTGAAAAAAATAATTAAAGTTTTTTATGGGGCTAAAAATAAACTTAGCTTTTTTTAAAGTATTTTTAAATGATAAATCATTGAATTTTTTTTTTTTTACTTTTTTCAACTCTTATCCTGGTAAAAGCAGGCCTTACGCCTGCTGTTACCAGGCGCAAGAATTGTAAGTGTTTTCTGCGGGCGGAGGGTCTCCAAAAAGCGGAACTATCCGCCCGCAGAGGCCCTGCTCCTGGGCAGCCGGAGGATCTGTCAAGAGCTTTCTTGACAGATCGGAAATGCTGGTTTCCAGCGCATGCGCAGTGCATGCCTAAAACTGGCATTTCCGATGTCCCTACGGGTGAGTACACAGCGCGTACACACCCGTAGGGATCGGAATATCTGGCCCGCTGTCTTTCAGATCTACAGTTCTGACGAAGGGTCATCGACCTGAAACGTTAACTCTGTTTCTCTCTCCACAGATGCTGCCTGACCCGTTGAGTATTTCCAGCATTTTCTGTTTTTATTTTATGAATAACGTAAACTAGGTTCTCCGAATGGAATGGTGAGGCAAAATTCACACTCTGTGGCAGGCTTATTTCGCTGACTCAACCAGCGACAAACCTTCTGACTTTTTGACTCATTTCTCCCAAGTGGGTGTCTCTGTGTTGGTACTTGCACAGGTAAGACACCAGGGCAGAGCTGGTGACAACATCGCAGCAGCTGTGGATCTGGAAGTGGTCCTCAGAGTGGCTGGCCTCGTCCTCCCTGAGGTACCCCTAAGATGTGAAAGACAGAAAAGCTTGTTTAGCTGTGCACACAGTGAGATTTGCCCTTGAAGAAATAGCAGCTAAGTGTGAGGTCATTGTAATACTTTGAGAAAGCACAAGACACTGAAACTACATATGATGAGCCCTGCTCAGCTTTTTCCAACCTTCTTTTGGCAGCTCGTCTCCAACCTCAGCCTCTCCTACAGGCTCTCCTGTCCACCTGCCTATTATCTATAGTCTCATCTTCCAGCAGACTCAGTGGTCTCAGTAATGGTTGTCCTTCTGTGATGCTGGTTGTAAGCCATTTTTTCCTTTAGAAAAGACAATGTTACAGGCCTGTTAGTGTCATGGAGACTTGGCATATGAGTTAATGCATGCTATGATGATGAAAGGTGATGGTGGCTTATTGTTTTAAATGAAGTGTCCTGGAAGACTATCAGAAGCCCTTGTGGCTGGTAAAGTGAATTGAGAGAGAGGTTTTGAGTAAAGAAGATACTTGAATGTTGAACAAGGAAGGCTATGATAAGTAAAAGAGGTGAGTGAAGCTGTCTGACTAGTAGAGGATGTGGATTGGCACCAGAACTTTGACTTCCTTGGCCACTTTCTGAAACCATTGAAGTGATAGATCTTGGGGTGGTGGGGGTTTCCCTGATTTCCGATGCCACTTCCCTCAAGACAGCCTGTACCTTTCTCTTATGGGGCCTCTTGCTCTCAGGTGATCTCTCCTCAGCACCTCCAGACACATCAGATAGTTTTAAGTTCTTCCACCCTTGAGAGTGCCACTCCTTCTGCCAGTGTCAGTTGTGGCTCAGTTGGTAGCACACTCGCCTCTGAGTCAGAAGGTTGTGGGTTCAAGTTTCACTCCAGGAACTTGAGCACATAAATCTTGGCTGACACTCCAGTGCAGTGTTGAGGGAGTGCTGCACTGTTGGAGGTGCTGTCTTTTGGATGAGATGTTAAACCGAGGCCCCGTCTGCTCTCTCAGGTGGGTGTAAAAGATCCCATGGCACTATTTCGAAGAAGAGTAGGGGAGTTATCCCCGGTGTCCTAACCAATATTTATCTCTCAATCAACATAACAAAAACAATTTATCTGGTCATTATCACATTGCTGTTTGTGGGAGCTTGCTGTGCACAAATTGGCTGCTGCGTTTCCCACATTACAACAGTGACTACACTCCAAAAAGTACTTCATTGGCTGTAAAGCGCTTTGAGACGTGTGAGAACGTACAAGGTGCTATATAAATGTAAGTCTTTCTTTCTTTCATTGTGCTGGAAAGTGATGTAGCCCATTAGCTGGCTGCAGCCTTTTAAATGCTACACCAGAACTGTATTTCCCTCGCTCCCAGCAGTGGTAAACCAATGACAGGCAGTTTTCTGGCCTCCAAACTGTCCTGATGAGATTCTGAGAGAAAGTTGCAGTGGTTTTAGTGGTGGCTTCACATTGGTGTGTGTTAGGTCCACTCTGCTGTAAACCTACCAAGGGGAAGAGATTTCTGCTGATAAAATCTTCACTGAAAACTTGAACTACTTTGGCCAGTGTTTATGAGACTCACTAGCTAGTGGCAGTTTAAATAGTTTTCTATAAATGTTTTATTTGCTGGAAAAGCTGGAAAGTGTTCTACATGGATGGTGGAGCTTCCAGTGCACCAGATCATGTGGGTGATAGGTGACAATATATGTAGGAATGTTTTGAAAATGTGGATGACATCCATAAAATGAGGGTGAGTTGGAAGGTCTTTCATGGGACATATATTCATAGAGTCATAGAGTTATACAGCACGGATAGTGGCCCTTCAGCCCATCGTGTCCGCGCCGGCCATCAAGCCCTGTCTAATCTAATCCCATATTCCAGCATTTGGTCCGTAGCCTTGTATGCTATGGCATTTCAAGTGCTCATCCAAATGCTTCTTGAATGTTGTGAGGGTTCCTGCCTCCACAACCCTTTCAGGCAGTGAGTTCCAGAGTCCAACCACCCTCTGGGTGAAAAAGTTCTTTCTCAAATCCCTTCTAAACCTCCCGCCCTTTACCTTGAATCTATGCCCCCTTGTTATAGATCCCTCTACTAAGGGAAAAAGCTCCTTAGTATCCATCCTATCTATGCCCCTCATAATTTTGTACACCTCAATCATGTCCCCCCTCAGCCTCCTCTGCTCCAAGGAAAACAAACCCAATCTGCCCAGTCTCTCTTCATAGCTGAAGCACTCCAGCCCGGGTAACATTCTGGTGAATCTCCTCTGCACCCTCTCCATAGCGATCACATCCTTCCTGTAGTGTGGCGACCAGAACTGCACACAGTATTCCATATGTGGCCTAACCAGTGTTTTATACAGCTCCATCATAACCTCCTTGCTCTTATATTCTATGCCTCGGCTAATGAATGCAAGTATCCCATAAGCCTTTTTTACCACCTTATCCACCTGTTCCGCCGCCTTCAGGGATCTGTGTACTTGCACACCAAGATCCCTCTGACCCTCCGTCTTGCCTAGGGTCTTACCATTCATTGTATATTCCCTTGCCTTGTTAGTCCCTCCAAAGTGCATCACCTCGCACTTTTCCGGATTAAATTCCATTTGCCACTGTTCCGCCCATCTGACCAACCCATCTATATCGTCCTGCAGGCTGAGGCTACCCTCCTCGCTATTTACCACCCTACCAATTTTAATATCATCCGCGAACTTACTGATCATACCTTTTACATTCATATCCAAGTCGTTAATGTAGACCACAAACAGCAAGGGACCCAGCACTGATCCCTGTGGTACCCCACTGGCCACAGGCTTCCAGTCACAAAAACAACCTTCGACCATCACCCTCTGCCTTCTGCCACTGAGCCAGTTTTGTATCCAATGTGCCAAGGCACCCTGGATTCCATGGGCTCTTACCTTCTTGACCAGTCTCCTGTGCGGGACTTTATCGAAGGCCTTACTGAAATCCATGTATACCACATCCACTGCGTTACCCTCATCCACACACCTAGTCACCCCCTCAAAAAATTCAATCAAATTAGTCAGACATGATCTTCCCTTGACAAAGCCATGTTGTTCTTATATGAAAACATGCACCAACTAGTTGGCAGATGATAGGAGGAAAACAAAGCTGCCAGAACTGATACCTGCAATAGCATCAATAAAAACGGTTACAGCCCACAGAGACCTGTAATCAAATGAATATTATCATGCAGGCCAATGTAATAAATCTGTGAACACTAATTCTTATAGACTGTGACTGAATCGTAACATTGTTGGTCTTTGTTATCTTTGAAGTGTTTATACTGCACGTTCTCGCATGTGAAAGTTTCTTTCAGCAGTTCAGTGTTGGTGAGGTAGGCACCAGGAATCTCCACCAAAGCTACAGCGACAGAGCAAGAGGAGCCCGAGGAAACTGCTGGCAACGGTTTTTTAAATTTTTTTTTGTGTTTTTTAGTTTTCTTTTCTTGTGAAATTCCAGGGAAGAAGTGTGACAGGAGCAGTGTGATACTCAGATATGGCACCAAATAAGTGATAGTTGAAAGTGATTATGTGAAAAGTGGTATCACACTTCTCCCGAGGCCACATCCATTGTATAAACTCAAATGTTACTCACTTGTGCACGTGTGATCTTGTGTTATGCGTTAATCAATTATTTTTAATACATTGTCTAAGCCAATTGATTCTGGGACTTCGAGCTTCAGGCTGTGAGTAAAGATTCAGAAAGCTAAACTTGTTTTCATTGGAGAAAAGAAAATAGGGATGAGGTATGATCCAGGGCATAGATATTGTAGAGGTAATCAGGCCCTATGAGAGCACAGAACCAGAGGACAGAGGCTTAAATGAAAAAGCCTCAATCTTTACTGGATATTTGAAAAATCTCCCCCTCCCCGCATACACTCAGTAGTAGGTATGTGGAGCACACTCCCAGCAAAGGCTTCAAGTCTGTGCTCTTTTTATCCTTCATAAAGTAGCTGGGTAAATATCTAGGAATGTGTTGGACGTGCTATGGATAGACTTAGATGGCCAAATACTCCATGGAGCACAATGGTCATCTTGTATTCAGGTGGGGTCTGCAGCGAAGATGTTGTCACTGGAGGGTAGTAGGTTACGGTTGAATAGTGCAAATGTGAGGATGGGTCAATATTCTATAGTTTTGCTTGATTAACTTTGAGAATTAGAAAGTATTCACAACTTCTCTGAGGATATTAAATAGGCACGGTAGAGTCCCTAAACCCAGAATTTGGGAGGAGGTCAGGTGGGCTGAAGTTCTGCCCCCAAAATGCCTCCCTTGGAATTTGAGCCCACTATATATTGAAAAAGTGCTACATCTTAATATATACACTAAGCTATGCTAAGAATAGCCAATTGTGATACACCTGTAATAATGATCCTTTAATATTTTAAAAGAAATTTAACCAGTATAAGTGACATAAATGTTTAGTAATCTAGTCATGGAGTACAAAATGACTGAGTGGCTTGTTGAAAAACCCATTTTACTCAGGAAATCTTGTATGCATGAATCTTTATATACTTTAAATTAAATTATTTTAAAATTAGCTCAAAGAAAAAGAATGAACATAAATATGAGGTCCAAAATTCCTGGCAGGCAAAGGGAGGGGTGGGGTGGGGGGGGGGGGGGGGATAGTGTGGGGGTGTGTGTGGGGGTGGGGGGGGATAGTGTGGGGGGGATAGTGTGGGGGGTGGGGGGGAGTGTGGGGGGTGGGGGGATAGTGTGTGGGGGATGGGGGGGATAGTGTGTGGGGGATGGGGGGGGATAGTGTGGGGGTGGGGGGGAGTGTGGGGGGTGGGGGGGGATAGTGTGTGGGGGATGGGGGGATAGTGTGTGGGGGATGGGGGGGATAGTGTGGGGGGGAGTGTGGGGGTGGGGGGGATGGGGGGATAGTCTGGGGGTGGGGGGAGTGTGGGGGTGGGGGGGAGTGTGGGGGATGGGGGGATAGTGTGGGGGTGGGGGGAGTGTGGGGGGTGGGGGGGAGTGTGGGGGTGGGGGGGAGTGTGGGGGGGAGTGTGGGTGTGGTGGGGGGGGAGTGTGGGGGATGGGGGGATAGTGTGTGGGGGATGGGGGGGATAGTATGGGGGTGAGGGGAGTGTGGGGGGTGGGGGGGAGTGTGGGGGTGGGGGGGAGTGTGGGGGATGGGGGGATAGTGTGGGGGTGGGGGGAGTGTGGGGGGTGGGGGGGAGTGTGGGGGGGAGTGTGGGGGTGGGGGGGGAGTGTGGGGGTGGGGGGGAGTGTGGGGGGGAGTGTGGGTGTGGGGGGAGTGTGGGGGATGGGGGGATAGTGTGTGGGGGGTGGGGGGGATAGTGGGGGGGTGGGGGGGAGTGTGGGGGTGGGGGGGGAGTGTGGGGGGGAGTGTGGGTGTGGGGGGGGAGTGTGGGGGATAGTGTGTGGGGGATGGGGGGGATAGTGTGGGGGGGGGATAGTGTGGGGGGGGATAGTGTGGGGGGGAGTGTGGGTGTGGGGGGGAGTGTGGGGGATGGGGGGATAGTGTGTGGGGGTGGGGGGGATAGTGTGGGGGGGGAGTGTGGGTGTGGGGGGAGTGTGGGTGTGGGGGGGAGTGTGGGGTGGGGGGGAGTGTGGGGGTGGGGGGGATAGTGTGGGGGAGTGTGGGGGGTGGGGGGGATAGTGTGGGGGGGATAGTGTGGGGGTGGGGGGGGAGTGTGGGGGGTGGGGGGGGAGTGTGGGGGTGGGGGGGATAGTGTGGGGGGGATAGTGTGGGGGTGGGGGGGAGTGTGGGGGTGGGGGGGGATAGTGTGGGGGTGGGGGGGAGTGTGGGGGTGGGGGGGGGATAGTGTGGGGGGGGTGATAGCGCAGGGGTGGGGGGGAGTGTGGGGGGTGAGGGGGATAGTGTGGGGGGTGGGGGGGATAGTGTGGGGGGGTGGATAGTGTGGGGGTGGGGGAGAGTGTGGGGGGTGAGGGGGATAGTGTGGGGGGTGAGGGGGATAGTGTGGGGGGGATAGTGTGGGGGTGGGGGGGAGTGTGGGAGGTGTCGGGGATAGTGTGGGGGGTGAGGGGGATAGTGTGGGGGGATAGTGTGGGGGTGGGGGGGAGTGTGGGAGGTGGGGGGTATAGTGGGGGGGTGGGGGATAGTGTGGGGGTGGGGGGGGATAGTGTGGGGGTGGGGAGGATAGTGTGGGGGGGGTGATAGTGCGGGGGTGGGGGATAGTGTGGGGGGGTGATAGTGTGGGGGTGGGGGAGAGTGTGGGGGGTGAGGGGGATAGTGTGGGGGGGATAGTGTGGGGGTGGGGGGGAGTGTGGGAGGTGGGGGGGATAGTGGGGGGGTGGGGGATAGTGTGGGGGTGGGGGGGGGATAGTGTGGGGGTGGGGAGGATAGTGTGGGGGGGGGTGATAGTGCGGGGGTGGGGGATAGTGTGGGGGGTGGGGGGGATAGTGTGGGGGTGGGAGTGTGGGGGGTGGGGGGGGTGATAGTGTGGGGGTGGGGGGGAGTGTGGGGGGTGGGGGGGATAGTGTGGGGGTGGGGGGGATAGTGTGGGGGTGGGGGGGATAGTGTGGGGGTGGGGGGGAGTGTGGGGGTGGGGGATAGTGTGGGGGGTGGGAGGGATAGTGTGGGGGGGGGTGATAGTGCGGGGGTGGGGGGGAGTGTGGGGGGTGGGGGGGATAGTGTGGGGGTGGGGGATAGTGTGGGGGGGTGATAGTGCAGGGCTGGGGGGGAGTGTGGGGGGTGAGGGGGATAGTGTGGGGGTGGGGGGGGATAGTGTGGGGGGTGGATAGTGTGGGGGTGGGGGAGAGTGTGGGGGGTGGAGGGGGATAGTGTGGGGGGTGGGGGGGATAGTGTGGGGGTGGGGGGGATAGTGTGGGGGGTGGGGGGGAGTGTGGGGGGTGAGGGGGATAGTGTGGGGGGTGGGGGGGATAGTGCGGGGGTGGGGGGGAGTGTGGGGGGTGAGGGGGATAGTGTGGGGGGTGGGGGGGATAGTGTGGGGGTGGGGGGGAGTGTGGGGGGTGGGGGGGATAGTATGTGGGTGGGGGGGATAGTGTGGGGGTGGGGGGGATAGTGTGGGGGTGGGGGGGAGTGTGGGGGTGGGGGAGAGTGTGGGGGGTGGGGGGGGGATAGTGTGGGGGGGGGTGATAGTGGGGGGTGGGGGGGAGTGTGGGGGGTGAGGGGGATAGTGTGGGGGGTGGGGGGGATAGTGTGGGGGTGGGGGGGAGTGTGGGGGTGGGGATAGTGTGGGGGTGGGGGGGAGTGTGGGGGGTGGGAGAGGAATGCAGTGGTAGTACAAGGGAGGAATGTTGGCTGGAAGCTGGGGCGGGATCTGATTCCACCAAGACCCGCTCCTATTTTGACACTGAAGATCTGCTGGAAATGGCAGCGGGCGCTTCTTTGACCCACCTCCCCCTTTCATTCTGACACCACAGGAAGACACGGGACTGGCAGGATGACATCAACCATCCTAAATCTCACCAATTCCACCTTAGTTGCTCCCTGTATGCAAGCATGAAGCGAGCATACAATACATGCCAGGTCTAGATCCTAGTGCAGGTAAAGCCTAGCCACTTTGTAAATGTTAGTTTCCTTAAGGCAAGTCGCAACTCTTGGCCTACCAGCCCTTTTTTTTTATTCGTTTATGGGATCTGGGTGTCGCTGGCAAGGCCAGCATTTATTGCCCATCCCTAGTTGCCCTTGAAAAGGTGGTGGTGAGCCGCCTTCTTGAACCGCTGCAGTCCGTGCGGTGAAGGTACTCCCACAGTGCTGTTAGGTAGGGAGTTCCAGGATTTTGACCCAGCGACGATGAAGGATCGGCGATATACTTCTAAGTCAGGATGGTGTGTGACTTGGAGGGGAACTTGGAGGTGGTGGTGTTCCCATGCGCCTGCTGCCCCTGTCCTTCTAGGTGGAAGAGGTCGCAGGTTTGGGAGGTGCTGCCGAAGAAGCCTTGGCGAGTTGCTGCAGTGCATCTTGTAGATGGTACAAACTGCAGCCACGGTACGCCGGTGGTGGAGGGAGTGAATGTTTAAGGTGGTGGATGGGGTGCCAATCAAGTGGGCTGCTTTGTCCTGGATGGTGTCGAGCTTCTTGAGTGTTGTTGGAGCTGCACTCATCCAGGCAAGTGGAGAGTATTCCATCACATTCCTTACTTGTGCCTTGTAGATGGTGGAAAGGCTTTGGGGAGTCAGGAGGTGAGACACTCGCCGCAGAATACCTAGCCTCTGACCTGCTCTTGTTGCCACAGTATTTATGTGGCTGGTCCAGTTAAGTTTCTGGTTGATGGTGACCCCCAGGATGTTGAAAGTGGGGGATTCGGCGATGGTAATGCCATTAAATGGTGGTTAGACTCTCGCTTGTTGGAGATAGTCATTGCCTGGCACTTCTGTGGCATGAATGTTACCTGCCACTTATCAGCTCAAGCCTGAACGTCGTCCAGGTCTTGCTGCATTCGGGCATGGACTGCTTCATTATCTGAGGAGTTGTGAATGACGCTGAACACTGTGCAATCATCAGCGAACATCCCCATTTCTGACCTTATGTTGGAGGGAAGGTCATTGATGAAGCAGCTGAAGATGGTTGGGCCCAGGACACTGCCCTGAGGAACTCCTGTAGCGATGTCCTGTGACGATTGACCTTCAACCACCACAACCATCTTCCTTTGTGCTAGGTATGACTCCAGCTAGTGGAGTGTTTTGCCCCTGATTCCCATTGACTTCAGTTTTACTAGGGCTCCCTGATGCCAGACTCGGTCAAATGCTGTCTTGATGTCAAGGGCAGTCACTCTTCTTTTTACTTTCGCCAGCTCAGCCAGCTCTGGTACGCTGCAGTAAAGTGCTGCAGCAAAAAGACCTCTCCTTCCCCCATAGGGATGGATGCCTCAGTTGCACTGGAACTGTACGAGTGTTTGCCCAATATATTGAAATTAGCCTGAAGCCAGGATTTCAGAAAGGTTCAGGGACTTGGGCAATGAGTGGGTGAAAGTTCCAGCCCACCCCAGATCCATGTCCCCACCCAAGGCCACTCCAGGTTTTTTGGCCCATGATTCTATATAAACCAGGGTTAGTAGGAGACAAAGCTCAGTCATAACTTAATAATATAAAAATATGAAGATCATGTTTAAGTGACTACTTTACAAATTTTGTAAAACTCTTAGGGACAGTTTTCAAAATATTTCTGATACATTTTCAATCATGAACACGTTTATTTCACAAGTTCAGTGACAAATGCCTAATCAAGGAGAATATTCACCTCTTGAAAGGAGCCCTCTTCTGCCGTATCAGTGTTTATTCTCCCACAGAAACCATTTAAAGAAATCCTCATAGCAAATCATAAAGATCAGGCAAAATGAATTACCTCAATTTTTCAGTGTCTTAAAGCTGTCAGAAGTGTAAATGGAAAATGGAAATTCACAGATGAAAATTCCAGGTTGTGATGTTCTCCATCTGGAGTGAAGACTGCCCCCACAATTTTATTTTAATATTAGTTACACCATCCTGCCATTTTCAGTGAATCTGATGACAGTCTCCACTGTTTCTAGGACTTGTGTCTCTTGATATGTAACAACAAAATTGGCAGTGCAGAGCATTAGAATTCCTGCTGTTGCTGAGCCTCTTGACCTGGTATATAACAATCTGACTACAACACGGCTGTTACCTCAACATCACACTTTGCTAATATTCAGATTTTCTGCAATGACTTTTATATCATGAAATGTTCAGACTGTCATTTTCTATTCCACACTTTGATTGTCAGAAACAGCCCAGATTTAAAAGTTTTATTTTGCTCCGTATGTATTTCCAATCAACAAGACTTTGAACGATGTATTCTTTTTCAGTGCGCTTCTCTGTGATTAATGTTACTTTGGTGCTATGTTTCACATGCAATAGATAACTTACTGTATGCTTTATGATTTTGGTTTCCCGAAAAACAAGTTATAAGCGCTGATTTTTAACTCCGGGCACTTTGGGAGGGCAGGGTGGGGAGCTGGTGGGAATCCGGTCCTTATTTGAATAAGAAGGCAAGCTCGAATCGGGCAGTCTGTCAAATTTGCGTGCGCCACTTCTGAGTCCAATGTTTGAAGGGTATTTAAAGTGGGGACACACCTCTTATAGAGTGTTTGTACCCCTGCTTTCACTTGTAGTCACTGCAACTCATTTGCAGGGTTGTTTCAGGAAGCCTAACCTAATTTTTAATACCCAACAGAAAGAGAGAGAGAGCGATGAGCAGAAGAGCTGCCCTCGCTTCTCAGATGCCGTCCTGGCGGTTTTAATTGAGGAGTTGAGGGCAAGGAGGGAGGTTCGTTTCCCCACCACCCGCAAGAGCGTTCTGAGGGCAACAGTGGTCGCGGTCTGGATAGAGGTCGCATTCAGGGGCAGTGCCATCTGCATCAGCCCCTGTACATGGCTGCAATGCCAAAAGAAGTTCAATGACCTCACAAGAGCTGTAAGGGTGAGTACAGCTTTTCATCACTCCACCTCTCTCAACTGCACTTCACAACACTTCCTTCACCCCCCTCTCCCACCACTCTCAACAATTTCCTCCCCTCCATCACATCCTTCAACTCCCTATTCCTGCAACACCTCTCTATCTCATTACAAGCACACTCACCTTTTCCTGTCCTCTCCGCACAGCACACACTAACACCATTCTCTTCTCAAATACAACCATTCTCTTCTCAAATACAACCACCAACTCCTCCCACTACTCCTTCCTTACTTCACATCACACACACTTCCTTTTACATTCATCAATTCCCCATCCTCATTCCATCTTACTGCTTCACCTCTCAAAACATCCACTATATGCACAAGTCCCACACGTCACCACTTATTTTTTTCAACAAACACTCACTAACCCTCTCTTTCTGCAGGACAAAACAGCCCTAAATGCAAAAGGGAGGAACAAGAGTTGGGGACGACATCATCACTCTCACCAAAGCAGAGAGCACGCCCTGGAAATCGATGGCCCAGGCATAGCCCTGAGTATCGGGGGAGACGAGGCTGGTGGCATTCCAGAGCAGGGTGCCTGCATATTACTTGTAACTCTTCATTTATCTGAGCAAAGATGCAACAAGCTTCACTACTTCAAGCTGTATTGTCATCTGCTAATGTCCAACCTCTGTCTGTTATCCTCACGCTTATAATCATAGAACCATAGAATCATACAGCACAGAAGAAGGCCCTTTGGCCCATTGTACCTGTGCCAGCTCTTTGAAAGAACTATCCAATTAATACCACTTCCCCCTGCTCCTGCTCTTCCCCATAGCCCTGCAAATTTTTCCCCTTCGAGTGTTTATCTAATTTCCTTTTCAAAGTTACTGTTGAATCTGCTTCTATCACCCTTTCAGGCAGTGTATTCCAGATCACAACAGCTCGCTGTGTAAAAATAAATTGTCCTCATCTCCCCTCTGGTTCTTCTGTCAATTACAGTACCTTAAATCTGTGTCCTCTGGTTACCGACCCTCTAGCCAGTGGAAAAAGTTTCTCATTATTTACTCTATCAAAACCCTTCATGAATTTGAACACCTCTATAAAATCTCCTCTTGTCCCTTTTTCTCTTTCCTCTAGTTCCTTCACAGCAGCAAGACATTCTCCAGGAACCTCGGAGAAGGAACATCCTCCCGAGTATACACCATCAAGCGCTCAATCCCTTCCAGGCACCAGCTGATACTCTGCGTGGATTAGCTAGTCAGACAGAGGGGCCTGCACGTAGGGAGACATCTACTATGAGTGAGCAGCCCAAGGGATAGTTAGCTGGAGGACAATGTCCTCTTCCAGCTCTGCTGAGGAGGACACAGATGCAGAGTACAGGGACCCAGCCACATGAAGGAGTTATATAATGTATTGGATAACCTACCAAGGAGTTTCAGCCCCATGGCTGAGAGAATAGAGGAATCCACAATCCACTTCCAGCCTGTGTGGTGTCATCTTGCATGGAATCAGCATACTGCAATCTACCATTGAGAGCGTGGCCAGCTTGAGGGACACTGCAGCCGGGCAAGAGTCTATGCTCGCACACCTTGGACGGATTGTCCACCTTGGACATACTGGTGGACTGAGTAGGTAGGAGCTTTGATGGAGTCACTCATCTTCTGCTGTCTACTCAACCGTAGATCAGTGGAAATAATGAGCTCAGACCTACAGGAGTGGCAGTGGTGCCATGGGAACAGTACGTGTTTCCCTCTCTCAGGATATCATCATGGCTACTTCTTCACCACCCTCTCAAAGTTAGTCTGAAAGTTAGCTGGGCCAGACTGCTTCGGGTGTCACAGGCTCATGCACCCACAACTCACTGGCCACAAGTATCATCAACGTCAGTAACAGTAGCCTTTCGCTAGCTTTGCTCAATCAACTAGGGGTGCACCTTGTAGGAGTAGCAGAGTTAGGAAGTTTTCTTTTAAGAAAAGCACTATCAGCACTTAGGTGAGAAATGAGTTCAAGGCTATGGTATTAAATTAATCATCTTTTTTACATTTGGCAATTTGATCTACAGTATGCTTTCATAACCGGTTTTGAGTATCCATTCTCAGTGTGTCATATATATAGAAGTTGTCTGAATGGTTTCAATATTCTTCAATGAAGGATTAAGTGTGGTGAAGAATGTAACAAAGACTGTTAAGCAGAGGGGCTCTGTGTAAGGTTTCAGGGCAGGGGAATGAGCAGGTTATCGGAATCGCTGAGCAATGAGCTGATCCCTCACACCTCTTTCTAAGGCGTTGAGGTAACCTCCCTTCTTCTGCTGCTTCCTCGTCTTCCCCCGTGCCTTCTTTGTCCGATTGTTGCGCCTGTTTAAATGCAGGCCTCTCTGTATGGTGAGGTAATGAAGTATGCAGTAAACAGCTACAATGCTTGAGACTCTTGATGGGACGTATTGTTGGGAGCCCTGTTGAGACACATGAACCTCGGCTTCAGCATCCCTGTGGTGAGCTTAATAATGATCCTGGTGGCCCATGGCTTTGATTACATCTGTGTGGCTCAAGAGCTTATTAGCAAAGAGATAATTAGCAAAAATGAAAGCATATGGAATTGAAGGCAAGCTTGCGACATAGATTGGAAAGAGTCTAACCACTTCCCTTGACATTCAACGACATTACCATTGCCGAATCCACCACCATCAACATCCTGGGGGTCACCATTGACCAGAAACTTAACTGGACCAGCCACATAAATACTGTGGCAACAAGAGCAGGTCAGAGGCTAGGTATTCTGCAGCAAGTGTCTCACCTCCTGACTCCACAAAGCCTTTCCACCATCTACAAGGCACAACACTCAAGAAGCTCGACACCATCCAGGACAAAGCGGGGGGCGGGTGGGGGGGCGCTAACGAGGTGCTACCGGCTTAGCGACTGGGCGCGGCAATACCGACGCCCGCGAAATTGAAGTGGAGGTTTGCGGCGGTGGTAACCACTAGTGCCACGCTCTCTTGCGGCCGGAGATCGTGACATCATCTGGCTGCGTAGCGCCCCGGCTCAGAAATTCCCTGTCTGAGCGCCTGCCGTTAGCAACAACAGGTAGAGGAGACGGTATGCAGTCGGATGAGCGCTGGAGGAGCGCTATATAAAGGCGTCAACCAACTGGTTTATTTTTAGTTGGCAAAAGACTGCTGCCTTGTCATTTTGACACAGGCAAACAAGCGTTTTGAGTGATTTCAGCATTTTTCAGTTGAAGGAGTCTTCTGGCTCAGAAAAATTACTTACTTTCATTTAGGTGGGATTTGAAAGTGCAACATTTCCATGCTTCAATGGGGGCTGTACAGGCACTGGACCTTGCATTCCAGCGTCATCATCGGAGGCAGAGAGAGAGATTGCAAAATGTGGTCAGAGGGAGGAGGGCCAACAGGGCTCTCAGCAGGGTATTCTGGCAGCATTTCTCCTACATCAATTTCACTGCGGAGCAGTGTCTTAGAAGGCTCCACTTCATCAAAGACGTGATCACAGAGCTCTGCCACCTCCTGCAGCCAGACCTCGAACCTCACATCAGGACCCCCACGGCTCTCTCAGTGGCAGTCAAGGTCACCGTTGCACCAATTTCTACACCAGCGGATCCTTCCAGTGTGCAATAGGAGATATAGCGAACATCTCGCAGTTTGCCGTCCATTGCTGCATCCGCGAGGTCACAGATGCTCTGTACAGAAGGAGAAGGGATTACATTTCCATCCCCATGACCAGAGAGAAGCAGCGCGAGCGTGCATATGTCTTTGCCAGGATAGCGGGATTCCCCATGGTGCAGGGCGCCATTGACTGCACCCACTCTCTGCGGGCACCGCATAACAATCCTGAGGTATTCCATAACTGCAAAGGTTACCACTCACTTAATGTGCAGTTGGTGTGCGACCACACACAGCGAATCCTCACCGTCAATACCCGCTATCCTGGCAGCAGCCACGATGCCTTCATTCTGCGCCAGACCAATGTGCCAGCACTCTTCCAGTCACCATGTCAAGCTCGCGGCTGGCTGCTCGGAGACAAGGGCTATCCGCTCTCCACCAGGCTCATGACTCCCCTCCGCAACCCCAACACTCCTGCCCAGCACTCATATAATGAGAGCCATGCTGCCACCAGGAACATCATTGAGCAGACCGTTGGAGTGCTCAAGCAACTGTTCCACTACCTTGACCGCTCGGGAGGAGCCCTCCAGTTCTCGGCTGATTGGGTGTCGCTTTTCGTCGTCATCTGCCGCAGGCTGCACAACTTGGCCATCATGAGGGCCCAGCCATTGCTACCAGGCATAGCCACACCACCTCAAGGAGGAAGAGGGAGACGAGGAGGAGGAGGAGGAGGAGGAGGAGGAACAGGAGCACGAACATCAGCCACGGAGGAGGCCACCACTCAATTGGCCTTGTGGAAGGGCGGTCCGTGACCGACACATCAGACTTTGGTTCCAATGAATTGGAGGCATTTTCCTGGTTGCTCAGCACATCCCCATCATTCCATCAATTTCTCATTCCATACCACTCCCCAAAGCTGAAATGAGACACAGCCCCAAATCTGCAACATTCCAATAATAAATTTATCCAAATTCAGCAACCACATATATACAACAACAATATTTACTAATCACCTTTGAGCAAACCCTTGCTTCCCCTCTTTACAGTGCCTTTCACACATGGTCTCTCTGGGAGTCCACTATCCTCTGCACATTGGAAATGAGGGGCTCCATGGTGCATGCAGAGCTCTGTGCAATGTTGGAGGCGGACTCCTCCACGTTCATTACCATTGTCGAGAGGCTCTCGGGCACCCTTGCCATTGCACCTATCATCTCAGTGTGAATGCCCATCACCCTTCTTGTGAACGGCTCCCCATCGAGGTCCTCATCCGAGTCCTGTGCAGCAGAACTTGCGCGTGAACTCGCCCTCCGGGGAGCTGGCTCCCGAGCTACCCTTTTCCCCTGGCCTTGCTGCAGCCCACTCATCCCCACTGCATCACCCTCTACTAAACTTGCCTCTAAAGATCGCATAGTGCCAGTATCTGGGGTGGCGCCTGTGGGTGAGAGATGCAGTGGTGCGGTGCTTTGCTCCTCCTCCTCTTCTCCTTCCTCACTCTTGGTGAGAGGCTCAGGGACAGGCTGTTCATCTGGTTGCTGATTCTCTGAAAGCATAAAGGCACAAGACTCGCGTTAAGGTGAGGGAAGGGGCCAGGAAGGGAGCAAGGAATGCAGACAGTATCAGGAGCTGGAAAGTGGGAAAGGCTTGTGGTGTGAGGGGGAAGTGGGATGAGAGAAGGAGAGGGGATGAACATATCATTGTTGTCCCCAAGGGGGTCGACGTTGCCGACCGTCACGTCACCCACCACCTGCTGCTGAATGAGTCACAACACTCATTCCTCCAGGTCTGAGAGCTGCTGGAGCTGCGCATCACCCTCGCCTGTTCTGTTGTGCTCCCTCCTATTGTGAGCCATCTTGGCCTGCAAGAGAAATGAATGTGTGTGAGTCAGAGTCCAGCTATGTGTTTGGGAGATATGCCTACCGTAGTTGAATAGCTGTGATTGTAGGCAAGACGTGAGATGTGGATGTGAGTTTAAGTAGGTGCAGATGCTTGGTGGGTGAGTGGTGGGGGTGTGGTGGTTTGTGCAGTGTGTACTGACTGAGGTTCAGATGCTGCTATGTAGGACCTGTTGAAGCATGTACTTACCCTGACCATCCGAGTGAGGTCGTTCAATTTCTTCTGGTACTGTCTCAGGCTGCATTCGCCCAGACTACTGGCCGAGACCTCCTGGGCCACTTCCCTCCACATTGCCCTGAAGACCTGGGGCAATGGCCTCCTTCCAGTGTCCGGGAACAGCACTGCCTTCCTTTGCTCCACTCCCACGACCAATGCCTCCAATGCCTCGTCTGTGAAACGACGCGCTCTCTCCCTGGGAGTGGGATCAGCCATCAGGATCAGGTGATTGAGTTGCTTGCTGGTCGCCTTCACAGCCAGCACTGCTGATAATGAGGACCTGCACAATGATGCAACCTCCCCTTTAAGAGCTGGAATGGTCCAGTGTGAAGGATCATTCCCGATTGCATTGCACCTGAAATTCATTATCGCTCTGCTGGTAGCACTCCTGTAGCGCCGTGCTTAGGTCATTAGCGCTTGATTTAGCGCTCCAGCTCTTTCCAGGAAGTCATAGGGGAACCTCAGATTCATTAGTGCCTGGCGCTAATTTTTCACGATTTCAAAATTTAGCACCCCAAACGGGGCAATATCGAATTTCCTCCCCCTAAGAACTGTGGAGGAACAAGTGAATCCCAAAATCACTAAAAGCTAGTGGACAGGTACAAAAAGCAATCAAAAAAGCTAATGAAATGTTGACCTTTATCTCAAAGGGGCTGGAGTACAAAGGGAGGAAGTAATGCTTCAGTTGTATAGTGACTGGTCAGACCTCATCTGGAGTTCTGCATTCAGTTCTGGTCACTGCACCACCGCCTCCAAGTTGTACACCACCCTGACTTAGAAATATATCGCCGTTCCTTCATCGACGCTGGGTCAAAATCCTGGAACTCCCTTCCTAACAGCACTGTGGGAGTACCTTCATCACACGGACTGTAGCGGTTCAAGAAGGCGGCTCACCACCACCTCCTTGAGGGCAATTAGGGATGGGCAATAAATGCTGGCCTTGCCAGCGATGCCCACTTTGTAAAAAAAGGCCTGTGGCAGAAGTCGACAGTGGTCTGCGACAGCCTGCCTAGAGAAGCTCAGCCTTCCGAGGCACTGCTTATTATATAGATCCAATCAACTGACTCTTGGCCTGTACACCCTGTGTGCTGGGTTTGGTCTGTTAGGAGCATCTCCCCTCACCTGCTGTCTTCTGAGTGGTGTGGGTCCCTGAGGCTGCTGACACTGCTGAGACTACTCCTGCTGCTGCTCCTCTTCAACTGTTCCTCCATGCAGAGGAAACTAGCAAGAATAGCATCCATGATCATGAGAGAAATGTTTCTGAGGGTGATAAGGCTGCGAAATGTTTGCTAAAATGACACCTGCACGCTGGAAACTCTCCTGGCAAAATACAAAGCAAAAATACAATCACTCACTGAGATGTAGTTCAGTGCCCCTTTACATTCAGGTTCAGCGCGTCTTTCAAACCCCAATCACTCCGGCTTTTCCAGGTGGGTTTGCCACTGTGCGGGCCTCCTCCTATTTAGGGCAAATATTGCGTCGTAGCGCCAATGATGTCATCGTGCCTGACTTTCACATTTAAATTAGGCCCCCGGCTGAAATTATCGCTGCGAAAATGGCGGTAGGCGCGACCACATTGGGAACACGGCGAGAACTGTCCGCCCGCCATTTTTACCACCGGCCCGAGCCGTCTGCGTCGGATGAGCGGAGTTAAAACCCAGGCTATGGTTTGGGAAAAGGAGCCTCCCACAAATACTATTCACCGCAGTGAGTCTAGATTTTGAATGTAATTACCTCAGTGAAATAGAACAAATATAATGGGCCGGATTTTCCGACCCCCACGGGTGCGTACGAGGTGCGTACGCGCCCATAGGGGCTGCGCAAGTGCCAGTTTCAGGCATGCAAAGTGCATGTGCTGAAACCCGGCACTTGCGATCTGTCAAGAATTCTCTTGACAAATCATCCGCCTGCCCAAGAAAAGTGCCTCTGCGGGTGGAGAGTTACGCTTTTTGCACAACTTCTGCCCGCTGAATGACTGTCAAATTTTTACGCCTGGTAAAAGCAGGCATAAGGCCTGCTTTTACCAGCATAAGAGTTTAAAATAACATCAAAATAATTTTTTTTCAATCATTTAAACACTAAAAAAGCTGTGCAATAAGGTAAGGTTATTTTTAGTCCCTTTAAAACATTTACAGGAAACTCTTTATTAACCGGCACCGACGGGACCGGCGTGGTGCCGGTTTATCGAAAGTACCGGATAACGGAGAGTTATATCTACCGAGGCTATTTTTAACAAAGAGACTCCAGGCAGCGCGGGAGAATCAACTCCTGCTACTGCAGTGTTTCGGACTTCCGACAGCGCCAGGAGGCCGAGTAGTGGCACTTTTGAAAACTACCCCTACTGACTAAATCGGCGTTCGCGGACTCGGACTCGGACTCGGGATCGGCAACATTGCCGGTTATTTGAGAGGAGTTTTCGGAGTACTCGGCGTTCGCGGAGACTCGACTGCGACTCGGCAACATTGCCGGTTATTTGAGAGGAGTTTTCGGAGGATGATTTTTGCCGGTTAAGCGAGAATTCCGGATATTTGGGTGCCGGATAAACAAAAGTTTCCTGTACATTTATTTTTCAAAAAATTAAATTTTTGTTTAAAATATTTAATTAAATGGCATTTTAATTAATTTTATATATGTAATGGTTTTTCTTTATTTATTTCAGTGTGTTGGTGCATTTTTGTAGTCATCCCCATTCATACTTTTGACAGTTCTGTGCGTGCGCACCTGTCAAAAGTATGAAGGGGGATTCCCTTCTTCCAGTGGTTCGCCATGGCCCACGTGATCCCAGGGGCGCTTGCGAACCACATGCGCCCCTGGGATACTTGGGTCTCTGCGCATTTCGAAGAGGAGAGGCCCAGGATCGCAAGCCTCGGGATCTACGGAACCAGCAGGTAAGTTCGTAGATTTTTATCCAGTCGGAGGCATCTGCCCGCAGGAAGCCTCCGATCGGAAATTCAGGGCCAATGTGAGGAACAAAACTGGTATTTTCATCCCCGCACCACCCACTGTTTTTACTGTGTTTAAATCAGTAGCAGTACAGAAGCAGAATAGGCCACCATTCAATCGCTAAGCCGAAAGAAGTGCAGGGTAAAAATATTGCAGTCAGGTACAGCAACCCCTCTCAGTGGATTTTATTCATAAATATTTTAAGTATGTAGGACAGCAGTCCAATATGATTCTAATTTTAGTTATTAAATTTCATCTTATTGTGCTATCATAACATCAGCTCTCCACTAGTCTCAAGATTACTCTCAGCAGGGTATATATAAATAGAACAAGATGTACAAATTCCATTTAAAATACTCTGTAGAATTGTGTATAAAACATACAAGAAATTACTGCGAGGAACATGAAATAAATACTTCAAAGAGGTTTCATGTAAACTTTAGATAAAAAGCAATAGAATAAAAATTGCTGTTATCAGTAATGGTTACACTGGCAGGAAATGTGCAGTAGTGCCCAGTGATGTTGGATTTTCACACATTTAACATCCATTTTCTGACAATGGAAAAGAATATTGGCCGCGGTGGAAAACAGGCTGCCAATTTGATATCAGCCCGCTTTGCACTACTGAGGTTGACCAATTTCATCCCCTATATGCAATGAATCTAGTTGCGGTAGTTGTTGCTGGTATAATTATACATTAAGTGGGTAGTGTACAAAATGCCAGGTTTTGTGCATTGCACACTGACCTCCCAAATGAATCAGGGGTTGCAGCTGAGCTTGTTGGGATTCTGGAAGGAATTGCTGTTTCACTGAGTTTTTGCTGACAGAAACTTCACCGCAATGGAGACTCCATTTCGTGCTAACTGGCACTAAATGTAGCTGAATAAGATAAGCAAGTGAAGAGAAGGGCTGCCAGAGAAATCAGGCAGCTCCACAAATGACAAGATATACCACTACACCACTCATCAGATCCACTACCGTTACCATCATTCAGAACAGATCTAGCAGCTCAAAACTGGGCATCCATGAGGTGCTGTGTGCCACAATCTGTAACCTCATGGCCCGGCATATCCCGCTTTCTACCATTACCATCAAGCCAGGGGACCAACACTGGTTCAATAAGGAGTGTAGAAGAGCATGCCAGGAGCAGCACTAAAAATGCGGTGCCAAACTGGGGAAGCTGCAACACAGGACTACATGCATGCTAAAAAGCGGAAGCAGCATGCTATAGACAGAGCTAAGCGATCCACAACCAACGGATCAGATCAAAGCTCTGCAGTCCTGCCACATCCAGTCGTGACTGGTGGTGGACAATTAAACAACTCTAACGGGAGGAGGAGGCTCCAGGGTTATCCCCATCCTCGATGATGGCAGAGCCCAGCACGTGAGTGCAAAAGACAAGGCTGAAGCGTTTGCAACCATCTTCAGCCAGAAGTGCCGAGTGGATGATCTATATCGGCCTCCTCCTGAGGTACCCACCATCAGAGAAGCCAGTCTTCAACCAATTCGATTCATTCCACGTGATATCAAGAAACGGCTGAGCGCACTGGATACAGCAAAGGCTTAGGGCCCTGGCAACATCCCAGCTGACGTGCTGAAGACTTGTGCTCCAGAACTAGCTGTGCATCTAGCCAAGCTGTTCCAGTACAGCTACAACACTGGCATCTATCCGACAATGTGGAAAATTGCCCAGGTATGTCCTGTCCACAAAAAACAGGACAAATCTATTCCAGCCAATTACCGCCCCATCAGTCTAATCTCAGTCATCAGCAAAGTGATGGAAGTCGTCGTCGACAGTGCTATCAAGCGGCACTTACTCAACAATAACCTGCTCACTGATGCCCAGTTTGGGTTCCTCCAGGACCACTCGGCTCCAGACCTTATTACTGCCTTGGTCCAAACATGGACAAAAGAGCTGAATTCCAGAGGTGTGGTGAGAGTGACTGCCCTTGAAATCAAGGCAGCATTTGACCGAGTGTGGCATCAATGAGACCTAGTAAAATTGAAGTCAGTGGGAATCAGGGGGATATGTTTCACTGGCTGGAGTCATACCTGGCACAAAGGAAGATGGTTGTGGTTGTTGGAGGCCAATCATCTCAGCCTCAGGACATCACTGTAGGAGTTCCTCAGGGCAGTGTCCTAGGCCCAACCATCTTCAGCTGCTTCATCAATGACCTTCCCTCCATCATAAGGTCAGAAGTGGGGATGTTCGCTGATGATTGCACAGTGTTCAGTTCCGTTCACAACTCCTCAGATAATGAAGCAATCCATGCCTGCTTGCAGCAAGACTTGAACAAAATTCAGGCTTGGGCTGATAAGTGGCAAGTAACATTAGTGCCACACTAGTGCTAGGCAATGACTATCTCCAACAAGCGAGCGTCTAACCACCTCCCCTTGACATTCAATGGAATTACTGTCATTGAATTCCCCCACCATCAACATCCTGGGGGTCACCATTGACCAGAAACTTAACTGGACCAGCCACATAAGTACTATGGCTACAAGAGTAGGTCAGAGGCTAGGTATTCTGCGGCGAGTGACTCACTTCCTGAACAATGATCCCTGTAATTTTTTGGGGGCCATGTGGCCCCTTTAACTGGATGCGTGGCCCATTCAAAAGTCCGTGCATGGGTTTTTTTTACAATTTAAAATCCGGCTTACCGGCTGCGCGGGATCCTGGAGTGCTGCACAGCGTGCAACCACGCAGTCACGCAGCTTACAGGGAACATTGCTCCTGACTCCTCAAAGATTTTCCACCATTTACAAGGTACAAGTAAGGAGTGTGATGGAATACTCTCCACTTGCCTGGATGAATGCAGCTCCAACAACACTCAAGAATCTCAACACCATCCTGGACAAAGCAGCCCACTTGATTGGCACCCCATCCACCACCTTAAACATTCACTCCCTCCACCACTGGCGTACCATGGCTGCAGTGTGTACTATCTACAAGAAGCACTGCAGCAACTCACCAAGGCTTCTTCGACAGCACCTCCCAAACCCGCGACCTCTACCACCTAGAAGGAAAAGGGCAGCAGGTGCATGGGAACACCACCACCTGCAAGTTCCCCTCCAAGTCACACAACATCCTGACTTGGAAATATATTGTTGTTCCTTCATCGTCGCTGGGGCAAAATCCTGGAACAGCCTCCTTAACAGCACTGTGGGAGCACCTTCAGCACACGGACTGCAGCGGTTCAAGAAGGCGTCTCACCACCACCTTCTCAAGGGCAATTAGGGATGGGCAATAAATGCTGGCCTTGCCTGTGATGCCCACATCCCGTGAATGAATTAAAAAAAACCTAGCAGATGGACAGCTATCTGACGATACCTGAGGAGCATTGTCTATGGAATATGAGGTTTAACAGTAAGGCGGTTACAGTGCTGTGCTACCTGTTTCATAAGACCTGCAAACTACTGTGCACATATAATTGCAGGTCAGGATCATCTTGAGACACTGCCATTGGCTGCCAAGGTAACAACAACCCTCATTTTCTATGCCTCTACTCTGGTACAAAAGGCATCAACAATATCAGTCATGTGCTGTCCAGAAACATTTCAAAGTGTTGACTGATGCTTTACTCAGAAGAACTAATGCTTCATCTTCTTTCCTGCTGACCAGCAACAGCGGCATGACATGTTTTCCCAAATCCATCAGACTGCTGGCTCTCCTAGAGTGCAGAAGGCGATTGATAACACATCCCTTGTTCCTTTCCATAATGCAATGGCCTACATGAATAGAAAGGGTTTTTACTCCATCAATGTACATCTTGTCTGTAACCATCAGGGCAGTATCATGCAAGCTTCTGGGCCAAGGGGGCTCAATTTTCTGAGCCTCTGCTCAGCGCTGCCAGGCTCCACTTCCACCGCTGCTTCCTCTTGCTGCCTTGTGCTCTATGCTTGAACAAATGCAAAATCTCCCACTTGCCTGTGAAGAGAGGCCTGCTACATCTTCCTCCTCCTCCTTTGCTACATCCTACTGTTTTGGTTCTAGAACGACAGAAGAGGATGGGAAGTTAGAAAGGGTGTTGGAGAAAGTAGGTCTCATGTAAATGAGGCCCGAGGCCCAATATCAGGGATCGTGTCTAGGCCACTGAAAAGGTACATTTAGATAAGTTCCTGAGCTGCCCCTTTAAGAAACATTCCTGTCCTATGTACTTCCTCAACTACCATCTATGCCCATCCTTTGCTGTGCTACACCATTATTTGCACAATCACAAAGTCATTCCCAGCACAGAGTTCAAACCGAATGGAAACAAGTTATTTTGCTACTTTGTGTGATGTGAAAGTGTGTTTTACCACTGTGCTTCACCATAGTGCATGTGGATTCTTTGAAATGTCTAATCCTCAACCTATTATTCATATAGGTCAATCATCAATGTTTCATGTTTACAGTCAGCGGCTGTCTATACATCCTGCTGGATAGGTAGTGATGGGATGATCTGGCTCTCTGGTGCCGCCTGATTAATCTGGCTTGCCTTATAGCCTTCTGGTGTTCCTCTTCCTCTTCTTATTCCATCCAGAGGAGATTTACTAGAATAATACCAGGGATGAGGGACTTCACTTATGTGGAGAGACTAGAGAAGCTGCGATTTCAGAGAAGGTTAAGGGGAGATTTCATAGAGATGCTCAAAATTATGAAGGCTTTTGATAGAGTAAATAAGTAGAAACTGTTTCCACTGGTAGAAGTATCGGTAACCAGAGGACACAGATTTAATATAATTGACAAAGAACCAGAGGGGAAATGAGGAGAATTCTTTTTTACACAGTGAGTTGTAATGATCTGGAATGCACTGCCTGAAAGAGCGGTGGAAGCAGATTCAGTAGTAACTTTCAAAAGAGAATTGGATAAATACTTGAAAAGGAAAAAAAATTGCTGGGCTATGGGGAAAGAGCAGGGGAGCGGGACTATTGCATAACTCTTTCAAAGAGCCGGCACAGGCACGAGGGGCCGAATGGCCTTCTTCTGTGCCATATGATTCTATGATATAGATCATGGAAAATGGGATTCCCATTGGAAAGCCCTTTGTGTAGCCCCCAGATTTTGGTTCAATAATTATGTTGAAATTGAATACTTTTCTCGAGTAATGCAGAATTTAAGGTAATGCCTCCTGAGTACAAGAGTGATTTTATTTTTTGCAATAGCTGCACCGAGTCCCAAGATAGAACCAAAAGTCTCCACAAGCAACTTCAGCTGCCAACTCGCTATCGCCCATTTTACACTATCTCACAAAGTCAAGATCTACCCCAATATTTCTTAAATCTCTCGTAATACGTTCAGAAAAGTTCCCAGTTATGAGTGCAGAGCGAGGTATAAGAACACTTTCTCCAAATGCTGTAGTTCCTGCAATATATCTTATCTCTTCTGGTACTTCTATAAGCAGCAAAAACTTTACATTCTTAATGGCCCAAAAATTAGTGCCGCTACGCGAGAGTACGCACTGTGTACTCTCGCGTATTCTGTCTCCAATTGCCGGTTTTCTGCATGCACTGCGCATGCGCTGAAAACCGGCACTTGGTGAATTCAAAAGGGGGCGGTTCCTAGGTGAACCGCGTGCGCGCTACAGGCTGCGCGCACGCAGTGCACTTAGTGCTTTGGACGCGCAGGTAAGCATGGAACATTTTAGACATAAAGAAAGGAGGCGTAAGACCCTCTTTTAACAAGGTAAGTAGTTAATTAAGTATTATTTTGAATTTTTTTTAACAGGTATATCTTTTTTAGAGACTTTAAAGACAGGTAAGTTTATTTTTATAACTTTTTAAAAGATTTTAAATTTTTTCAAAAATTTAATTTTTTGTTTAAAATGGTTAATTTATTTAACTATACTTATTTTATTAATGTGATGGTTTTAAAAAAAAATTTAATTGAGGTTTAGCTGTTCTTTTGGGGGGTTATAGTATTCATAGCTTTCACAGCACTTATGTGAAAGCTATGAATGAAAGATGGTGTGCTGCCATTGGCTCTAACTGAGTCACGTGATCCCACAGCTCGCACGAATTAACTACGCCTGTGGGATACGGAAGCCCTGCACAGCTGCTGTCCAGAACATCAAGTTCGTGCGAGCTCGGACTGAAAAAGCCAGCGCGCAGTGAGAGATCGCGGGGAGGCCTTACCCTCGCACGAAGGCTCACTCACGAATTTTTGGGCCATTGTTTACTTTATTTGATAAGAAAAAAAGCATGAGACCGATAACACGTTCTTCAGGGTTCACTGTAATGCAGCGTGTCAAGAACCAGTACCCCAGCTTATGAGGAGGAGGAAAGAGGGGGGGCTGCCTTTGTCACTAAAGGATTTATGGCGATGAGGTCGGGTGGGTCAAGTCGCTCGGGGCCCTGTTTGTTTCTCCATTTCTCTCATGCGCCAACCGCTGCCGCCATTACTGGTGCTGTTAATTCAAGTCGATGGCTTTCACCGCCGTGTTGTGCTTTGGTATCGAAACAAGAGGGAAGTTTCTGTTTCTGAAATGGAGGGCGTGGACCTGAAATTTTAGTCCAGTCCGATCAAGTGTGCACAAAACGAGCCTGTAGTGAGCGCTGCGCTTGTTGCTCTTGGTTCATTTCCTGTTCAGCAAATGGCTGATGGGATGGAGCAGACCTTGGGCAGCAAATGGGCACATGATGTAAATTTAGGATAAAAACAGAAAATGCTGGAAATACTCAGCAGGTCAGGCAGCATCTGTGGAGAGGGAAACAGAGTTAACGTTTCAGGCCGATGACCTCTCATCAGACCTGAAACGCTAACTCTGTTTCTCTCTCCACAGATGCTGTCTGACCTGCTGAGTAGTTCCAGCATTTTCTGTTTTTATTTCAGATTTCCAGTATCCGCAGTGTTTTGCTTATGTAAATTTAGGACTTAATAAATTCTTCTTCATGTAAGGTGTAATAGAGCTATTAATAACTAATAGCTAAATTATATACAGAAAATATACTTGTGTTGTGTTAGCGGGGGTCCGCGGAATTTTTATAACACGGGAGGGGGGCCTCGGAAGCCAAAAGGTTGAGAACTCCTGCCCTGGTTCATAGCTATGCAAATAAGATATCTTTCCGTTCCTTTTCTTCCTGATGTCATCAATTACATGCAAGGAAATACATAGACAGAAGCCAGACAGGTAGAATGGAAGATTTATCGCTCCATTATTCAGGAAGTGAGAAAAATCTCATAGTTCACCTGGGTGATAGAAGTATGGATCATCAGGGCTCTGTGTCTGGAAGCACGCAGCAGGTCAGGCAGTATCTGTGGAGAGAGAAAGGTAGAGTTAACATTCAAGTCGATGACCTTTCATTAAATGGACCTGGTGGACACGCCATACCAGTGGCTGTCAAGGTCACCAGCACCCTCAACTTCTTTGCGTCAGGCTCCTTCCAGGGATCTGCAGCAGACATTTGCGGCATCTCGCAGTCGACCGCCCATAGATGCATCACACAGGTCACCAATGCCCTCTTTGACAAGTCAGCCAATTACATCAACTTTGCCACTGATGAAGCCAGTGTTACTGAGCAGGCGCTTCACTTTACCACTCTGGCTGACTTCCCATGGGTGCAGGGTGTCATTGACTGCACACACGTGGCCATGAAGTCACCCCATCATCACCCAGGAGTGTCTGTGAACTGCAAGGGCTTCCACTCCCTCAATGTGCAGCTCATCTGCAACCATAAAAAAATGGTTATGCATGTGTGCGCCAAATTCCCTGGCAGCTGTCATGAATCTTTCATGCTGTGCCAGTCCACCCTCCCTAAGCTCTTTGCACCAGACTTACCGGCTGGCTGCTTGGAGACAAGAGCTATCAACTGAAGACGCGGATCATGACACCCTTGAGGAGGCCAAGTACTCAGGCCAAGGACCATTATAATGAGAGCCACATGTCCACCAGATGTGTCATAGAGCAAACAATAGGCATGCTGAAAATGTACTTCAGATGTCTTGAAAGATCTGGAGGAGCTCTTCAGTACGCACCAGCCAGGGTCTCCAGAATCATCATGGTCTGCTGCGCCCAGCGCAACATAGCGCAGCAACGAGGATTAGCGCTGCATGAGGTGCAAGGCACTGAGCGCACAGCCTCTTCAGAGAAGGAGGAGGAGGAGCATCAGCTGGAAGACGAGGAGGAGCAGCAGGAGGTACCTGAGGTTCAGATGCCAGCAGCACCCGAGCACATTGCTGCCTGGGAGGCCAGGGATGGCCTCATCATGGCCAGATTTACTTAACTTCCTGCATTACACCCGTATGGCTGCCACATGCTGTAACAGGTCCACCGCCCCCCCCACCCCCCCACAACAACACCATAAAGCATCCCTACAATGACCCAGCCATTCCTTTCACACTGACCCCCATTGCTGGAGATAACGTTATGACTCACCATTCACTCCAACTCACTAAGCCACTTCCAGAGTAGCAGACAAAAATGGGCATGACTGGAAAGTGGTAAAAATAAATAGTTTTATATGTGACATAAGAGTAATGAAACCTCAAGAATAACACTTCTTTAAACACCCATGTGCTTACCCTTGTGCATCTACTTGTGTATCATCTTTTTTTTACACGTGCTTCTACGAGGTGCAACCCCTGTGGCTTCAGCAGAGGTAAAAGCAGCCTGCTCACTTCCCTGCTGCAACTGCATAGACACTTTTGGCGGATATGCTCTGGGCTTTGGAGCCTCTAATGGCCCCGCCAAACGGGGAGAAGTGGGAGCGCTTTGAGAGGAGCTTCCACTTCCATGTCCCCTCTCACCATCATCCCTCTCACAGGCCACCCGCACTTCCCTGCTAGCAAGGAGATGGAGAGCACCTTGCTGCACAGCAGTGGGGCCATGAGGACCCTAGAGAGGAGGTCAATGAGCCTCTGCCATCTATTCTCCATAGATAGCAACACGGTGGCATAGTGGTTAGCACTGTTGCCTCACAGCGCCAGGGACCCGGGTTCGAATCCGGCTTCGGGTGACTGTCTGTGTGGAGTTTGCACATTCTCCCCGTGTCTGCGTGGGTTTCCTCCGGGTGCTCCGGTTTCCTCCCACAGTCCAAAGATGTGTGGGTTAGGTTGATTTGGCTATGATAAATTGACCCTTAGTGTTAGGGGGTTTAAATACGTGGGGTTACGGGGATAGGGTGGGATATGTGTCGGTGCAGGCTCGATGGGCCGAAATGGCCTCTATCTGCACTGTGGGGATTCTGTGATTCTGTGAGCATGTGCTCATGTGAGTGGCACATCAGCTGCACCATGCAGGTGACTACCCCCAGCGCTGACCCTGTGGACGCTGGCAGTGGGGCAGCCATCACCGACCCTCTCCGCATCTCCCTCCAGAATGTCCGTTCACTTGCGAACAAGGTCCTTGCCATCCATGAGCTTATCGTGGATGATTGCATCGACATCATGGCCCTGACGGAAACTTGGTTGAGGGGTGATGACACCTTACCCTTAAATGAAGCCTCCCTGCCTGGCTATACCAACACCACTTGCCCTGCTCAGACTGCCATGGTGGCGGTGTGGCTCTCATCACCAAATCACACCTAGGCCTGTCCACCTACTCCTCCGGCACTTTCTCCTCCTTTGAGCATTTCACCTTATTCCACCCCTCTCACATCTCATTTAAAATTCTTGTTCTCGACCGCCCACCCAAGTACCATAAAATTTTATTACCAAGATATCTTCACTGCTCTCCTCCCTCAGCCTCTGCACCAAACGACTTCTCATCCTCGGTGATTTCAACCTCCATCTCAATTCATCATGATGTGGAGATGCCGGCGTTGGACTGGGGTGGACAAAAATGAGAAGTCGCACAACACCAGGTTATAGTCCAACAGATTTATTTAATTTTACAAGCTTTCGGAGCTATCGCAATTCATCATGCTCTCTCTCCTCTGAGTTCACTAGCCTCCTATCCTCCCTTAATCTCTCCCTCCATGTAAACTCCCCAACCAATATTCATGGCCACCCCCTTGACCTTGCCTTCTCTCGTGGCCTCGCTACTCCCATCATGTCAATCGCAGAAAAGGTCATCTCTGACCACTTCCTCGAATCGCTCTCCACCCACATCCCCCTTCCATCCGCCCCCCCCCGCCAACCCTACTTCCTTCGGTGTCCGCCCCTGGAAAAAGCTCTCTCCCATCTCTCTTACAACTGTACTTATGAAATCCCAACTGCCCAGCCTTTGGCCCTCCATTCACCATGACATTTCTGCAGCTACCGATCTACTCAACAACACCCTCGCCACCACCTTTGATACCCTAGTCCCTATTAAAACAATTACTCTCTCTCACCTTGGCCGCTCCCCCTGGTACGGCCCTCATCTTCGCTCCCTTAAGTCCAAGGGACACAGCCTTGAATGGACATGGCGGACAACTGGTTTAGCAATTCACCGCCAGATCTGGCTGGACCACATAAAGCATTATAGGGTCCTGCTCTCATCTGCCAAAATTGCTCACTATTCCAGAATCATTCTGGAATGCAAAGATAAACCCCGGCTCCTATTCTCTACTGCTAACTGTCTTCATCTCCGACAACAAGTGTAAGGAGCTCATGGACTTCTTTGTCTCTAAGATTGAGACCATTCGTTCAGCTACCTCTGCCACTTCCCTTCCTTCCCCTAGCCCACCGGGCGAAACTTCTTCTAAGATTCCCCCCTGCCCTAGCCCTAAACTCACATCTTTCTCCAGTTTCTCTCCGATCTCCCCTCATGACCTCTCCACCCTCATCTTGTCAATGAGACCCACTTCCTGCTCCCTCAACCCTATTCTCACTAAACTGCTGACCACCCAACTTCTTTTTCTGGCTCCCATATTAACCGACATTGTTAACGGTTCTCTCTCCTCAGGTACTGTCCTCTCTCTCCCTCAAATCTGCCGTCATCACCCCTCTCCTCAAAAAAACCCTTGACCCCCTCCGTCCTTGCAAACTACCGCCCCATCTCCAACCTTCCTTTCCTCTCCAAAGCCCTTGAACGTGCTGTTGCCTCCCAAATCCGTGCCCATCTTTCCCACAATTCCATGTTTAAATCCCTCCAATCAGGTTACCGCCCTTGCCACAGTACCGAACCAGCTCTCATCAAAGTCACAAATGACATCCTTTGTGACTGTGACAAAGGTAAACTATCCCTCCTCGTCCTTCTTGACTTGTCTGCAGCCTTTGACCACTCCATCCTTCTCATAGAAACATAGAAACATAGAAGATAGGAGCAGGAGTAGGCCATTCGGCCCCCGAGCCTGCTCCACCATTCGATGAGATCATGGCTGATCATCCAAACTCAGTACCCTGTACCTGCCTTCTCCCCATATCCCTTGATACCTTTAGCTTTAAGAAATATATCTAACTCATTCTTGAATATATTTAATGACTTGGCCTCAACTATCTTCTGTGGTAGAGAATTCCACAGGTTCACCACTCTCTGGGTGAAGAAATTCTTCCTCATTTCTGTCCTAAATGGCTTACCCCTTATCCTTAGATTATGACCCCTGGTTGTGGACTCTCCGACCATCGGAAACATTCTTCCTGCATCTAGTTTGTCCAGACCTGTCAGAATTTTATATGTTTCGATGAGATCCCCTCTCATTCTTCTATACTCCAGCGAGTATAAGCCCAATCGACCCAATCTCTCCTCATATGTCATTCCTGCCACCCCAGGTATCAGCCTTGTGAATCTTCGCTGAACTCCTTCCATGGCAAGAACATCCTTCCTCAGATAAGGCGACCAAAACTGCACACAGTACTCAAGGTGTGGTCTCACCAAGGCCATGTACAACTGCAGCAGGACATCCCTGTTCCTATACTCAAACCCTTTCGCTATGAAGACCAACATACCATTTGCCTTCTTCACCGCCTGCTGCACCTGCATGCTTACCTTCAGCGACTGGTGCACAAGGACACCCAGGTCTCGTTGCACTTCCCCTTCTCCCAATCTATTGCCTTTCTGTTTTTGACACCAAAGTGGATAACCTCGCATTTATCCACGTTATATTGCATCTGCCACGCTTCTGCCCACTCACCCAACCTGTCCAAATCATCCTGGAGTTTCTCGGTATCCTCCTCGCAGCACACACGCCTACCTAGCTTTGTGTCATCTGCAAACTTGGATATATTACATTTAGTTCCCTTATCTAGATCATTAATGTATATTGTGAATAGCTGGGGTCCAAGGACCGATCCTGCGGTACCCCACTAGTCACTGCCTGCCACTCGGAAAAAGACCCATTAATTCCTACTCTCTGCTTTCTGTCCGCCAACCAGTTCTCTATCCAAGTCAATACCTTGCCCCCAATCCCATGTGCCTTAACTTTACACGCTAATCTCTTATGCGGGACCTTATCGAAAGCCTTTTGAAAGTCCAAATACACCACATCTACTGGTTCTCCCTTATCTATTTTCCCAGTTACATCCTCAAAAAATTCCAGTAGAATAGTCAAGCACGATTTACCTTTTGTAAATCCATGTTGACTTTGTCTGATCCTGTCACTGTTTTTCAAGTGCTCAGCTATTACATCCTTTATAATGGACTCCAGCATTTTCCCCACTACCGATGTCAGGCTTACTCTCTACCACCCTTTTTGAATAGTGGAGTAACATTAGCTACCCTCCAATCCATGGGTACAGTTCCAGATTCCATCGAATGTTGGAAGATGATCAGCAATGCATCTACTATTTCTAGGGCCACTTCCTTAAGTACCCTAGGATGTAGATTATCAGGCCCTGGGGATTTATCGGCCTTCAATCCCGTCAATTTCCCTAACACCATTTCCCTGCAAATACTGATTTCTTTCAGTTCCTCCCTTTCATCAGACCCTATGTTCTCCAACATCTCTGGGAGGTTATTTGTGTCCTCCTTTGTGAAGACAGAACCAAAATATGCATTTAATTGGTCTGCCATTTCTTTGTTCCCCATTATAACTTCCCCCGCTTCTGACTGCAAGGGATCTACACTTGATTTCACTAATCTTTTTCTCTTCACATATCTATAAAAGCTCTTACAGTCAGTTTTTATGTTCCGTGCAAGCTTACTTTCATATTCTATTTTCCCCTTCTTAATTAATCCCTTTGTCCAATGCCTCTCCACCGTCGTCCAGCTGGGTGGGACTGCACTCGCCTGGTTCCATTCTTATCTATGTAATTGTAGCCAGAGAATCACCTGCAACGGCTTCTCTTCCCACTCCCGCACCGTTACCTCTGGTATTGCCCAAGGATTTATCCTTCGCCCCTCCTATTTCTCAACTATATGTTGCCCCTCGGCGACATCATCCGAAAACACAGCGTCAGTTTCCACATGTATACTGACGACACCCAGCTCTACCTCACCACCACTTCTCTTGACCCCTCCATGGTCTCTAAATTGTCAGACTGCTTGTCCAACATCTAGTTCTGGATGAGCAGAAATTTTCTCCAAATAAATATTGGGAAGACTGAAGCCATTGTTTTCGGTCCCCGCCACAAACTCCGTTCCCTAGCCACTGACTCCATCCCTCTCCCTAACATCTGTCTGAGGCTGAACCAGACTGTTCGCAATCTTGGTGTTATATTTGACCCTGAAATGAGCTTCCGACCACATATCCGCAGCATAACTAAGACCGCCTATTTCCACCTCCGTAACATTGCCCGTCTCCGCACCTGCCTCAACACATCCGCTGCTGAAACCCTCATCCATGCCTTTGTTACCTCCAGACTTGACTATTCCAACGCACTCCTGGCTGGCCTCCCACATTCTACCCTATGTAAACTTGAGGTCATCCAAAACTCGGCTGCCCATGTCCTAACTCGCACCAAGTCCTGTTCACCCATTACCATTGTGCTCACTGACCTACACTGACTCCCAGTTAAGCAACACCTTGATTTCAAAATTCTCATCCTTGTTTTCAAATCCCTCCATGGCCTCACCCCTCCCTATCTCTGTAATCTCCTTCAGCCCCACAACCGCCACCACCCCCCTCCACCCCGGGAGATATCTGCGCTCCTCTAATTCTGCCCTCTTTAACATCCCTGATTATAATCGCTCAACCATTGGTGGCCATGCCTTCTGTTGCCTAGGCCCTGAGCTCTGGAATTCCCTGCCTAAACCTCTCTGCCTCTCTACCTCTCTTCCCTCCTTTAAGACTCTGCTTAAAACCTACCTCTTTGACCAACCTTTTGGTCACCTGCCCTAATTTCTCCTTATGTGGCTCGGTGTCAAATTTTTTGTCTTTTAATACTCCTGTGAAGCACCTTGGGACGTTTTACTACATTAAAGGCGCTACATAAATACAAGTTGTTGTTGTTGTTGGCCATCCTTTCCATGGAAGAGTCTACCGTCGCCATCGCCTGGGACATGGTGGTGCTCATGTTGGAGATGGACTCCTCCATTCTCTGGACATTTGCAGTCATCGCGGCCGCAAAACCTGTCAGAGCCTCCTGCACTTCTTGCTGCACCTCCAGGATCACCCTCTTTCTGGATGGCCCCCGAGGCTGAGCGTCTACATGCAGCTGAGCAGAGCTGGGAGCGTCCTGCGCCCTCCGGCGAGGAGTCTCCGCTGCTGTCCCTGTCTCCACCATCTCTTCTTGCTCACTTGTGACTTGTGAGACACCAGGTGACAACAATACTCTATGTCATGTAGGACCCACCGAGGTGTGCGTATCTGCGCTGGTGCTGGGTGCGCTTATGTCTGGTGACGGTGCACCCTCAGAGGCTGGAGGCTCCTCTGAGGAGTCGTCTTCCTCTTCCACCTGGACAGTGGGGGAGGCTCTTGATGGATCTGTGGGAGAGGAAAAAGATTTAGAAATGTGATATTAAGAATGGGTAACAATAGCATTATGCACATGATGAACATTCACTGACTGCTGACATCAGTCACCATATGAGTGACCGCTGTATGCCATGTGACTGTATGAGATGTAATTCTGTCACCAGGTTGCTGAGAGGTCCCCCTCTCTCCGTCTCCCACCGCCAGCTGCTCCTCAACTCCGCAACTCCGGAGATCTCCAGGGCGCGTCCTCTGCTGATGTCAACGTGGCCAATGATGGAGGGCCACCTCCAGTTCTCTCCCTCTCCCGGATATTGTGGGCTCTCTTCTCCTGCAAGGAGGGAAAAAAGAGAAGTTTGAGTGAGAGTGATGTCATGAATGTAAGGAACGTGTGGGTTTAGAGGGTGACTATGATGGAGTAGGGTGCCATTCTTTAGAGGGTGACTAAGATGGAGTAGGGTGCCATTCTTTAGATGGTGACTATGATGGAGTGGGGTGCCAATGCCAAATGGCCTCCTTGTGTGGTGTTAGTTGGTATGATTGCATTAGGATGAGGCTGCGTCTGAGGGGTGGCTAGTCAGATGGGGATGTGAGTATGTAGGTAGAGAGAGAGAGGGATGGGTGGGCGTCACACGCACGCTGTGTAGTTAAAACTCAACAGTGTGGACACTCTACCAGGCCGTCCCCCTCCCCCGCTCCCACCCCCGCCCCCCCTGCTCCCAGCGGGTCTCCAGATAAAATTTGCAGCTATGGTTTATCACAGTATTACTTATCCATCAGCGGAGAGTATGAGATGACTCATATAAATTTCTAGTGAATATATCAGCAGCATAAGAGGTTTATTTTTTATCCTGGGAACAATGAAGGGAAATTTAATCAAAAAAACGGGGGTGGTTGGGGTTGGGTGGGAAGTTAAAGTGTTAAAAGTCTGAATCCCAACCCTCCTCCAACCCGCCCACTTCCGGTTTAAACCGAGGCAAGACTGGGGGTGGGCAGCCAACCCACTCCCTGGAGGTGGGTTGCCCTTTAAATATTATAATGCGGCTGGCATGCCCCAGACTTAACCACCATTTTCAATTTAACAGCGGCTGGTCGGGTTTTGCAGGCCTCGTGAAACCTGTCAGCTAATGGAAGGCGAGGACTGCTGGATCCAGGAGGTACGTGCCTTTACACTTACCTCCTAACCCATCCCCTGCACTCGGAGACCCCTCACCCCATGAGGCCTCCAATCCCCCTCAGGCCTCCGATCCCCACCAAGGCCTCCACACCTACCCCCCACCCCGTTCCTCCAGCTCCTGATTAACCGCTCCCGCCCCTCCAATGCTCATACGGCCCTCCCACCCTTGCTGCTCCCCCGGCCCCCGATCAGCCGCTCCCGGCCTTCCGATTGTTCCCCCCTCTCCCCGCTCCGCCAGCTCGCTGATCGTTCCTGACCACCACCCCACCCCACCCCCACCTCGCTCCTATGGCCCTCCGATCTTTCCCGATTCCCCACTCCCCGCTCCTCTGGCCCTCCGATCATTCCGCTCCTCCAGCCCTCCGATCGTTCCTGATTCCCCACTCCCCCGCTCCTCCGCCTCTCTGATCGCTCCTGAAACCCCTCCCCCGCTCCTCCACCCCGCCAATCATTCCCGGCCCCCACCTGCTCCTCCAGCCCTCCGATCGTTCTCAACCCTTCCACCCTGCTCCTCCAACCACTCCCCAGACCCCACGCGATCCCTCTCTCCCTCCTCTCTGTGGCCTGGTGCGGGTGGGAAACAGAGGTTTGAAATGCAAATCAGGCCCTGCCGTTAAATTCAGTAGGGCCTGCGGGAAACCCATTCTCCCGGGTTTCCTGACCGCTTCCGAGCGCTCCCTCCCACTCCCAACCCGCCACCCGATTAAAATTCAGGCCATTAATATCTCTCAGATGAGTTTGCACATAAGATCACATATTGGTTCATGGCAACTATGGACTTACAAGTGGAAGTGGTCCTTTGAACAGGACATGAGAAAAGGTATCTGGAGTGCACGCAATTCATAACACACAACCTGAGGTTGCTCAGAGCTTTGTTTGATCCGGGAATTTTGCAGATTGGAATTCGCTGTTCAGGTTCACACTAAAACTCAGAAACATCCAACATTTTAAGATTGCTTTGTGTCTGTAACTAAATGTCATTTTTTGTATAATGCTAGTAGATCTCCCATGGCATTGCTCACAGTAAGTGGGCTGTTTCTCTGTTTTATGAGGACAGTAGTCTTATACAATGTACTGCTCAATGTAATATTCTGATAAGGTGGAGCAATGTCCCCTTAATGTGTAGTAACTTTTAAGAAAACACAGGTTCAATGATCATTCAGAGTTTAAGGCCTGGATTTCCCTGCCATCTTGGTAAAATGGCAGGGCAGGACTTCCTGTAGCATGTCTAAATCCTTGTGTTCTTTGCAAAGGAGAAACATTCACACAGCCAGAGGCAAACGACTGATCAGGCCCCTCTGTAAGCATGACGAGGAATCTTTGCAATCTCTAGGCAAGCACACTGGGGAGCCTGTGGGAGATGGAGAAGTTGGGAGGAGAGCTGTCCGGTTCAGGTTGGTAATGACTGTGAGTTTTTGCTGTCTGCAGACATTCTGATGACTTGAAAGACTGCCTGCTATTGCTCAGCCACATCTTCTGATTCACAAATCAGAGAGCACCTTCCTAAAATGAATGTCCTTTGTTTCCCACACAGGTGCAAAATGCTTACAGAAAAAAATATCTGAAAAGCAGCCTGACACCTTCAGAGGGACCTTTCATCCATTGGATTCATCCACTCTGTCTGGTACCTTGCTTACTCACGCACTAGCTCAGATATACCCACTTGGGACAAGGGCACTGATGAGACAGAGGAGATATAACTGGGTGAATCACAGAGCACCAGGGAGCAGTAGGATCTGGGAGGAAATTATGAAAAAATAGCAGTCTCTCCCAGCAGGGGCAGAAACAGCTGAGCTTGACTGAGGAGTTCAAGGACCCAAAAACTCAACAACCCAGTCTTTAAAAGATCTGTGATTTAGGAATATAGATTTTATTTATTGCCATTGGAGACAGTCTCCTCTAACGCAATGTGAATGGTGGAAACATTGGAGGAATCTACAACCTGCATCTGCAAGAGGGAAAACATGACATGAGGAAAACCTTGGTGACTGTGGCAGTCCAGGAGCTCAATGCAGCCTCAAGATGTCAAGAGGCTCGAAGTGAAGTTGTTGCTTCTGGATTGGTATCAATGGCTGCTTCCATAGTTAGCCTGAAGAGCACTCTAGCTCAGAGCTTTCAGGAATTAATTGGGACTATTTACACAGACCATTAGCCCAACTGGGCCTGTGCCCAGCACTAGTGGGCTTCAAGGAGTGGGAGAAAATTTTACTGATTCTCATGGCAGTGGCAATGCGTTGGCATCAATGTAGTAGCTCCCTCCAAAGCCAGCACAGGAGGGAGCTTGTGGTCTGAGACATGCAATCCACATGACACCAGAAGCAGGTCCTTCAAGGACATGGGATTAACTGAGACAAGTGCCACCTGAGTCCTTGAGGGCTCCTTCAGTACACTGCCAGCCATAATAATCATAACCTTCTGACATTGAGGTAGCCCCATGTAGAGAGGATATTAGAAATATTATATAATTAGCTGAATATTTGTCCAAGAGCAAAACAGGGACCATGAAGAGCATTATTTTATCATGCAGTTGGGCAGCACTTTCTTTATTCCTACTTGATGGCATGTCCTGTTGGCAGTGGAGTATCTGGGTCCACTTCCTCTCTCCTGGGCTTCTTTGTCATGAGTAGGGGATTAGTCTCCAGCACCTTCTTGATCTTTACCTTCTGTGCTTGGAAGGCCCAGTCCCTTTGTAATGGCCAAATCAAGAAAGATGGAGGAAGTCACTGTAATTCTGTAAAACCTTGCTCGACTAAACTGCAGGGGTCCCCGTGAGCTATTCAAGCAACAGAAACAGGACTTGAGAATTACAATGGTTTGTTCCACAATGATCCTGGTAGCACCCAAGTTGTTGAACCTGTTTTTGGCCTCTGTCCCAGAGGGCTCGTATTAGCCACCCTGTCACGTTGCGATGGCTGACCAGTGCTGGTAATCTGGATTGCTTGAGAATTAACGAATCATGGCTACTCCCTGGGTAGCAGACATTAATAGGCATAATGAGGTGGCTAACATCACTCACTATCTGGACATTCAGGGAATGGAATTCCTTCCCATTGATGAAGTTGATGGGGCTTTCAGATGGAGCCTTTATAGCCACACGGGTGACATCAAGGTATCAATGGCACCCTGCATTGTGAGAATTCAGCCACTCGGAAGAAGTAGATGGCTCTCGCTCTCTCTCTCTCTCTAGTTTGTTGGAATCATGTGGAACTGAATGAACTCAGAGGCATAACTGAACAGACCATCCATGATGTTTCTAATATAGTGATGAACTATTGACTGGCTAATGGCACCAGAGGCTGCCATTCAGATGCATAAAAATTAAGTGCTGTTGTCACCTTTACATCCACAGACAATGCAGTGCCTCTGGTGGAAAGAGGCTGCAAATCAGGTTTCAACAGCTGACATATCAATGTCAGGGGAAAACCGCAGCCTTCTCAGACATTGCCTATAGTAAAAATCCAGATAGGATCAGTGGTCTGTAGACCTTGTGATGCAGATATCTGAGGGTTGGGTGTTGCCTGCGTGCATACTGCTACACTCACCTGGCTTCCATCCTTTATTCCTCCATGTTCTCTTCCTGCTTCTCTTCAAAGCACAGGAACCATGAAATCCCCAGAGCGAAATCCATTATTTCACAATGTAGAGGTTCCTTTAAACTCTCAGAGGTTTCACAAAATACCTTTAAATGCTCAAAAACGGTGATGCAGAATCTCACCCCTGTGCGACCTTACACCTTCCTGTATTGCATACAGTTCTGGTCACCACACTTTAGGAAGGATGTGAAGGCCGTCGAGAGGGTGCAGAGGAGATTTATCAGAATGGTTCCGGGGATAGCGGCTCTTAGCTACAAGGACAGGTTGGAGAAGCTGGATTTGTTTTCATTAGAGCAAAGGAAGTTGAGGGGTGATTTGATAGAGGTGTACAAGATTATGACTGGTTTGGATAGGCTAGACGGGAAAGGCTGTTCCCACTGGTTGATGGTGCAAGAACTAGGGAACACAGGTTTAAGGTTTTGGGCAAGAGATATAGGGGGGGATGTGAGTAAAAACTTTTTTATGCAGCGAGTGGTGAGGACCTGGAATTCGCTGCCGATGGAAGTGGTGGAAACGGAGACACTCAATGTTTTCAAGGGGAGACTCGATAGGCACTTGAGGGAAATAAACTTGCAGGGCTACGGGAATAGAGTGGGGGAATGGGGCTGGCTGGATTGCTCTACAGAGAGCCTGCACGGACTCAATGGGCCGAATGGCCTCCTTCTGTACCGTTATGACTCTATGGGCTCAATTTTGCCAGGCCCGAGGAGGCGGGATTGGAGGCGTGTGAGGTGTTAAAATCGTAAAAAATGGTGGGTGGGCCAGATCCCACCTCCATCCCGCCTCCGAGCAATTTTCCCACATGCTTGTTTTCTGACCCCGTTTCCATCCCGCCTCCAAGAGGTGGGATAGGCCCTTAAGGCCCTTAACAACCACTTAATTGCTGCTATAATCCCATTTTGAGAGGCCTTTCTGATTTAACCACTTTACCCACGTCCTGCACGTCTCCTCTGGAACACGCCAGTGAATCCTGGCGGCCTCACAAGTGGATTGCTTACTAACAGCTGCAGCTCCACCATTAAAAAGGAGTTTTCAGCAATCATCATTTGCAGGTGGCAGAACTTTGTTGTCTCAGGTCTAGGGGAACTTTTAGCAGGCCTACTCATTGTTGTGGAAGTTTGGAGCCTGACACCCATCTTCAGTGTGACCTGCTGGGAAACCCCACTCCCTACCTTGACTGAGCGCTTCCTCAACTGAGGCATATACCAGAAGCATGGGAACCATTTACTTCCTTTCCTCCTGGACATCAGATTCGGACGAAGACCAGCCGCGGCAGCAGCAGAACCATGAGCAACAGCAGCACTAACCTGCCAGAGACTCCTGCACCTGTTCCTGGAGTTCCAGCACCGCTCTCCTTCTGGATGGACCCGGAGGCACAGGGTCGACATGCAGCGGAGCCGAGCTGGGAGCGTCCTGCGCCCTCCGACGAGGACTCTCCACTGCTGTCCCTGTCTCCACCATCTGCTGATGCTCACTTGGGAGCTGTGATACACCAGGTGACATCTCTACTCTATGTCCCGAAGGTCCCACCGAGGTGTGAGTGTCTGCGCTGGTGATGTGTGCGCTTAATTCTGCTGACGCAGCGCCCTCAGAGGTTGCAGCTTCCTCTGAGAAGTCTGGAAGCTCAGGCTCTTCCTCCTGGACAGTGGGAACGGGGGCTCTCGATGGTCCTGTGGGGGAGTAAAGTTAGAGATGTGAGGTCAAGGTTACATGCACATTGAATAGTGCAGATGATCATAAGTCAATCTGTTAGAGCATCAGAATCATTATCAGTGACTCATGCAATGTCAATGAGAGAGATTCCAAACTATTCTGTCACCAGCTTGCTGTGATGCGCCCTGCCTGTCCTTCCCCCACTTGGGAATCCTCCTCGATCCTGGCAATTTCCAGGGCCGCCTCCTCCGAGGTGGTGAGCTGGGCTACTGAGAGTGGCCCTCTTTCTGTCCTCGCTCTTTCCCTCTTATTGTGGGCTCTCTTTTCCTGCAATGAGGGACAAAAGTGGAGTTTGAGTGAGAATGAAGGAGTGAGTGTAGAGATTGCATAGCATAGATGCTTAGAAGGAGACAAAGGGCCCTCCCTGTGTGTTGTAAGTTGTTGTTGTTGCATCACCGTGATCGGGAGTGTGAGGGCTGCATGGTCGAATAGTTAAGTGAATGTGACCATAGAGAGTGAGGCAATGGGTAAGGGTGCAGGAATGTAAGTGTCAAGTGGGATGTGGAGGAAGAGGTTAGCAAAGCAGAGTGCTGGTGAGGAGAGGTGATGGGGATCAGATTGAGGGTGATGGGAAAGTCATACTCACTTTTCCTGTGCGGAGAAGATCATGAAACCTCTTCCTGCATTGCAGCCAGGTTCTGCGGCTCATTAATATGGAGTTGACCTCCTCGGCCACTTGCAGCCATACAGCTTTAGTCTGCTGGGGTGGCTTTTTTCTCCCTTATCAGATCTTGCTCCCTGCACCAGTGCTTGGAGGGAGGGCTCATCAAAGCGAGGCGCACACTTTTGCTTGCTGGTGGACATGGTCGGTAAATGAAGTCCTTCATACAATTTCCAAAGCGTTTCCAGTCTCCAGAAGAAGCAAGGCTGCTTGCAGGTCTTAAATCCAGCAGCACTGATGACGTCATCGGAGGCGACTGTCTGCATGAAAAGACTAATTGGGCCAGGGGTTCCACACGCTGGAAATCAATTGCCTAATTAGGGGAAAATCGCAATTTTTCCACACTTCACTTCGGAGTCGCGGTCCTGACATGAATCCCACCTGACACGCCCCAGTCCGCCCACACTGGCAAAATCGAGCCCTAAGACTCTGTGATCTCTTCCGCCTGAGCAGAATCTCAATCCTTACACCTTCCTGATCTCTTCCGCCTGAGGGCCACCATACAGACCCAGCACTGCCACCTTTACAGTGGTGCTGATTTTCAGAGGTGGTAAGTGTGAGGAAATGCAGAGAAATCTTTAGGGGCACTTGGCCATGTCCCCACTTCATTTAAATGTGACAGGACGCACCTCCTGCAGGCGGGTCAGGGTCACAGTGGGGTCATGGGAAGAACATTGAAAAGGCCATTTTTATGGGCAGAGTTATGATGGATGGCCTCTTTGCCCCATTTTACTTGCTGGACTGCCTGAAGACCACCGAAAATGGTCGACTGAAATGTGCTTGTCAGTCGCAGGTTGCCGCTTGCAAGCGTACGGCATTTTAAGGTACGTTTACCTTTGTAACAAAGTGCGCTCGAGGAACAGCACCTCATCTTTCGTTTAGGCACGCTACAGCCCTCTGGACTCAATATCGAGTTCAACAATTTTAGATCATAACCTCAGCTCCAATCATATTTATATTTTATTTTTTCCACCCCTTTTATTTGCCCCCCCCCCCCACCTTTTTTTTCCTCCTAGAAGCTGGCAGCTGTCCTTCATTCTGCCAGTGGATTTCACACTTCTTTCAGCCTTAATCTGTCACATTAACACCACCTCTAGCCTTGCATATCTCTTAATGTCTCTTAATGTCTCTTCATCTCCCCCTTTGTTCCTTTATCCCCTCCCCCTTTTCCCAGCTTTACCCTGGCCTTAAATCTATTTGATTTCTGGCTCTTCCCAGTTCTGATGAAAGGTCATCGACCTGAAACGTTAACTCTCTTTCTCTCTCCACGGATGCTGCCTGGCCTGCTGAGTTTTTCCAGCGTTTTCTGTTGTTATGTGAATTAATCATAAATGATCTAGTGGACCCTGTTTATAGCTGCTTAGAAACAATTAAAAGACTTGTATTAAACATATTTCACCTGTTTTACTGTATCCTCTTCTTCAGGGAACTGAGTAACATAATATTTTTCTTTTCCCTTGGAATCTGCATGGATGTTTAGCTAAGAGGAAACAAAGAATGGCTGTTAAGTGTCAATTGAAATCAGTTTTCGCAGGCTCAATCTAGTTACCACTGGATATAAAACTAATGTAAATTGGAACTTTTCTTGACTGTCTTTTCAGGTGAAGAGAATGGATCCAGGTGAATAAATGAATTCTGCAGGGTTGATCTGCACGTTATTGGCAGGCAGGAAAACTCAATGGCCCCAAAATTAGTCTTAGTACGCGAGAGTACGCACTGTGTACTCTCGCGTATTCTGTCTCCAATTGCCGGTTTTCTGCATGCACTGCGCATGCGCTGAAAACCGGCACTTGGTGAACTCAAAAGGGGGCGGTTCCTAGGTGAACCGCGTGCGCGCTACAGGCTGCGCGCACGCAGTGCACTTAGTGCTTTGAACGCGCAGGTAAGCATGGAAGATTTTGCACATAAAGAAAGGAGGCGTAAGACCCTCTTTTAACAAGGTAAGTAGTTAATTAAGTATTATTTTAAATGTTTTTCAACAGGTTTATCTTTTTTAGAGACTTTAAAGAAAGGTAAGTTTATTTTTATAACTTTTAAAAAGATTTTAAATTTTTTCAAAAATTTAATTTTTTGTTTAAAGTGGTTAATTTATTTAACTATACTTATTTTATTAATGTGGTTTTTTTTAAAAATTTAATTGAGGTTTAGCTGTTCTTTTGGGGGGGTATAGATTCATAGCTTTGACAGCCCTTGCTGTCAAAGCTATGAATGAAAGATGGTGTGCTGCCATTGGCTCTAACTGAATCACGTGATCCCACAGCTCGCACGAATTAACTGCGTCTGTGGGATACGCACACACTGCACAGCTGCAGCCTTGAAACTAAAGTTCGTGTGAGCTCGGAAGGAAAAGGCAGGCGCGCAGTGAGATATCACGGGGAAGCCTTACCCCCGCAGGAAGGCTCCGTCTTTAATTTCTGGGCCAATATTGTGACTAACCTGTTCCCTGCTTGACCAGACAGTAACTGATGGTGTAAGGTAAAACATATCTATATATTCAGCATTGCTATTTTTCATATTGAAGAGCAAAAGGGGATAAACTTATAATCAGCACATAAATATGAATCATCATATAAATTATACCGCTCACTGGTCCGACAATGTACAGTAACACACCTCCACAACAGGCAATAAACCGTACTGGTAGGCCTGAGGTTTTCTCATCAGCCTCCTCAGCTGACGTAAGCATTACTGTAGCTAAACTAATTGATCATGAGCAAACCCTACTAGTTAAAGCCACTATTATTGCGTGGGTTTCCTCCGGGTGCTCCGGTTTCCTCCCACAGTCCAAAAATGTGCGGGTTAGGTTGATTTGGCTATGATAAATTGACCCTTAGTGTTAGGGGGGCATTAAATATGTGGGGTTATGGGGATAGGATGGGATATGTTAGGGGGAATTAAATACGTGGGGTTACGGGGGTAGGGTGGGATATGTGTACTGTGGGGATTAAAGTAGGGACAGGGTACTGGATTTGGATGATCAGCCATGATCGTATTGAATGGTGGAGCAGGCTCGACGGGCCGAATGGCCTACTCCTGCTCCTAGATTCTATGTTTCTATGTTTCTATTAATACAACAGATCAAAAGTATAATTGCTAAAAATCTGTACTTCGTGCATAATATCAAAGCATTGTATGATCACTTATTTATACAGTAAACCTCCTCTAGAACCCTGTCTCTGGGAGCTATGCCAAAGGTATGTTTTGCAAAAGGTTTGGTATTTTATATACTTTTATGTTAATGAGCAGACATAAACAGTGCATGTTATATTAAAGAACATGGTATATTGAGGGCCTGGTAATCATTTTACTTCCTTTCTTCACAGTTTAAGTAGTGTATTTCTCCCAGTTTCTCCTTCTACATCATATCTGCTCAGATGACTCCACCTTTGTACCAGAGCTTCCAAAAATGTCTGCCTTTTTCTCAGTACAAATAGCTCCTCAACAGTGGATGACCATTTCCTGTGCCTCTGCTCTCACTTCCTCCTGCTTCTCTCATAACAATGACAGGTTGCTCCTTGTTCTCACCTTCCATCCCACCAGCCTATGCATTGTGGAGCTGGAGGAGATTACAGAGATAGGGAGGGCCGAGGCCATGAGGGATTTGAAAACAAGGATGAGAATTTTAAACTCAAGCCAATGTAGGTCAGCGAGCACAGGGGTGATAGGTGAATGGGATTTAGTGCGAGTTAGGACACAGGCAGCAGAGTTTTGGATGACCTCATGTTTACAGCGGGTAGAACGTGGGAGGCCAGCCAGGAGTGCATTGGAAATGTCAAGTCTAGAGGTAACAAAGGCATGGATGAGGGTCCATCCCACTCCCTGGCAACTGTCTGAGGCTGAACCAGACTGTTCGCAACCTTGGTGTCATATTTGATCCCAAGATGAGCTTCTGACCACATATCCGTGCCGTTATTAAGACTGCCTATTTCCAATTCTGGAACAACACCCGACTCTGCCCCTGCCTCAGCTCATCTGCTGCTGAAACCCTCATCCATGCCTTTGTTACCTCTAGACTTGACTATTCCAATGCACTCCTGGCCGGCCTCCCACGTTCTACCCTACGTAAACTTGAGGTCATCCAAAACTCTGCTGCCCGTGCCCTAACTCGCACCAAGTCCCGTTCACCCATCACCCCTGTGCTCACTGACCTACATTGGCTCCCTGTTAAGCAACGTCTCAATTTAAAAATTCCCATCCTTGTTTTCCAATCCCTCCATGGCCTCGCCCCTCCCTGTCTCTGTAATCTCCTTCAGCCCCACAACCCCCCGAGATATCTGCGCTCCTCTAATTCTGGCCCCTTGAGCAGCCCTGATTTTAATCGCTCCACCATTGGTGACCGTGCTCTCAGCTGCCGAGGCCCTAAGCTCTGGAATTCCCTCCCTAAACCTCTCCACCTCTTTACCTTTCTTTTCTCCTTTAAAAATCTTCTTAAAACTTACCTTTCATCTGCCCTAATATCTCCTTATGTGGCTCGGTATCAAATTTTGTTTTATAACGCTTCTGTGAAGCACCTTGGGGGTTTTACTATGTTAAATACAAGTTGTTGTTGTTGTCTTCATTAGAATACAGTTGTTTTGGGAGAGATGGAGGGGTCTGCGCATGGGGTGTTGGTCTCTTTTTGGAACTGGCAGACCTTTTAAAGCATTTTTTTGCTCTAATTTCAGGCCTCTTGCATCTGTAGGTTCTTTTCTCTTTTTCAAATTCCCCCTATTTTCTTGCCTTTTTCCTTGTGTAGACCTCCCCCGTGACTTTGCGTTGTTTTAGCTATTTGCATTTTTAATACTTTTCCAGTGCCCCACTGAGATGATCTACTAACAGTTTTCTATTAGGCAGTTTCAAGGTCATTCAACCCACAGTATATGAGTCATTTGAGACATGACATATGGTACGTGCAGCATGCTTGGGAGGAACAGGTCACTTTGGACCTATAGTTCCCAATGCTTTCCACCAGTGGGGTTTTCTTTGTTGCAATTCTGGATCTGTAGTAGACTAATAGATCATGGAGATTGATTGCCATGTTTAGTCAACAACTCCATTGTTGTTGTATCATGCGACTAGCAGGGTGGTAGAAGGGGAACCAGATGGACCTTGGTTTTTTTGTCTAGCAGTTCCTATGTTCCTATTAACTTTCTGTCTATAATTGCTGCAAATGTTTTTTCTTCCTGCTATCTGTTTTTTCAGCCCCACTAAGAGGCTTACTTATCTTTCAGTTTTCAGTTATGGCAAAGGCTTTGATCTGAACATTAACCTGTCTTTTCTCTTTGCAGATCCTGATTGATTTGCTGTGTACTTCTAGCATTTTTGTTTCAGATTTCAAGCATTTGTATTTTTAAATTTTTATTTATATAGCTAGGTTAATTTTCTTTCGGTAAATATTTAATGTTGTGGTCTTAATTTATATTTTGAGTGCTGCTGTACCAATAAGATTAAAAACTAGATAATTGGTAATGAATTATTGATGTCTGTGGCTTGAGTTTATTTTTTGGCCAGAATATACACAATTGGCAGAGTGCAAAACGCATCCAGGTCCAGAACCAGTGACGGATCTCGGCCCAAATCATTTGCAAATCCCCCAAAACATCAGTTTTTTTTTATATAACACATTAAAGCTATGTTTTTGCTTGTTTATATTCATCATAAATAATGTTTTTGAAAATTCTAGGACTGTATAAATGATGGTCATATGCATATCATAATGAAGAACCGATTATACAGACATGTGCACAAAGATTATTTGCGATTGTCACTCCCAGGAAGGTTATGTATATCCTATAGAATCATTTTGTTTTTATTTTTCACTTCGATCACATTCTAATAAGTTAGACTCTTCTAAATAAATGACAAATACCTGACAATAGATAGGTTGCAATGGGCTACAAGCCAATAATTAAATTAACGGTTTATATATATTTTATAAAAAAACTGCAAGAGAAATTTATAATATTATCAGCGCCTTGGGATTTAATTAATACCTTGTATCTGGTATCCGTTAAAAAAATTACAAGTTGATTTCCTGTGACATTGCTTATGAAGGAAAGGAAAGTTTCTTCCTGTAAATCTCTTTCCTTTCTATTCTGTTTCTTTCAGTATCACTCTCTACTATGATAGGCTTACGTACACTTTTCCTCTTTCTGTATGGCTCTCACACACTTTTCTCATTGTTGTATCTACCTTTCTATTCACCTCTCGCTCAATCGTTTTTCTTTCACTTGTTGTAAGTCTTTCCTTCACTGCTTCTCCTCTCTCTTCTGTATGTCTCCCAATCTCTCTATACATCTCTGATGCCTAGTTGGTTCATGGTATGCAGCAGGTGAAGGGGACATGAGGTGCAAAGGTAATTTCTAAGGTCTGGGACTTGGGAGCAATAGGGGAGAATGGGGCCTGAAAGCACTTGGCTAGTAGAGAGACTGGAATGTGGGGTTTGTAAGCAATCAGGGGCCTGGTGTTTGGAAGCATGAGAGGCTGGTGTATCTGACCACTCTGGAGAGTTGGTGTTTATGGCTGTAAATACTTGAGGAGCTAGGGCCTGTGCGCACTATGGAGCCTGGTAGTAAATGGGGGTCTGGGGTCTGTGTGTGTTGGAAGGGGCTGGCACTTTGGAGAGGATGAGGTGTGGCAGGAGAGAGTGTAGCTTGGGTCTTGGGAGAAATTGGTGGGAATACTGCTGGGACAAGAGCCATGACAAAGCCAAGCTACTGAAAGCAGGACCGAGGCCCCAGCTACTAAGAAAAGATGGAACAACCCATAGCTACTGGTAGGAGGCAGAATGGTTATGACCTCCAGGAAGAGTTGCTAGGAGCAATACTGGGGAGCGGCAAGGGAAGGAGTGCACTTGCAAAGTTCACACATGTGCTAACTTAATGTTGAAATCAATGGGATGAAAATCAAGCGGGTTCCAGAACAGGAGGGTGATCTCCTCTGCCAGTTTATCACCCAAGCAATGAATGTGAAAATTACCTGCAGTCTTTAACACACACATACAAACACAACATTTCTCCTACACTCTCTTCTTTCTCCAGAACCTACATATACCAATGTGGATTACCAGGGGAACAACAGATGAATGTCGGCTTAAGCTCACTACAGTTCCTAATGACTTTGCTGAAGAAGCACTTTGGTCTTTTTCATCTGCCTTCAATAGTCATCAAGTCCCAATGCAGGTTAAGCTTGCAGTATATAACACATAGGCACAAAGATTTCCCATTCATGATTCAGAACTCCTGAACATACAATCGAAGGGCTTCCTCCAGCCAATGTCCAAGGCCCAGGACTAAACTGTGAGATGCTTTTATGGCAAAAAGGGGAAACATTTGCAAGGAGGGAAAGCTCCACTTGACCCTGGTGGGTAAGTCAGCCTCATGGTAGATGCGTTTCTTTGTCAAATATCCTCAGATAAGGAACTGGATGAAGCAGTTTGTAACAAGTAAGCTGACATGGATCATTAGACTTAAGCAGCTGGAGCATCAAGGTGACTAGCAGATCACAAACTGTTCTCAGAGGACTTTCCACCATGCTGAAGACATTTGTCCATCATATAACTGATGAGGGAACTCAGAGGCTTATGATGATGTTTACTGGAAGGCCCTTGGAGGCTGGGCCATGCACTCCCATCTGTAGTGTTTAGTGTCTACCATGATTGGGTTGCAGAGAAGCAAGCAGCTTCACATTTTATGGTAAGTAATGCTGCTCACTGTGCTGCTGGTGAAGAGTTCCTCTTATCTGCTGTCTATCTTGTGAAGGCTCAAACCTATGCTTGTCAGTTTTGCAATGACCAACTCGTTAAAATCCTCCTTGGGGTAGTAGGGAAGCTTTGTCTATTTGGGGCTGCATTGGCTCCAAGACCACACGCCTGCTGGTAAAATATTGGAATAGACTCAACCCTAGTGGCAGACTCAATATGCCAACACCTGAGCCCGGCATGTCTGCAGTACCCCTGGGCACTGTTGTTGGCTAACCAGCCATCCTCACTCATTAATGTGACTCTCGCTGGGAGCTGACATTCTTTCCCTTTGGCTCTAGATTACCCTTCAAATCAAATCACTTATGGGGAAGGTGATCCGAGTTGGACAAGCAGCTGGAAGCCTACCAGTACTCTGCATGGTTTTAACTGATTAAACTTTGGCAGCATCCCTGCAGCACTTTGGAGTCCCTCAGCCATGGCTCTGCCTCCCTGTGTCAACACTCACTGGTTGGGTAAGCAGAATGTGTCCCTACAGGGAGAGCTTGCACTCCATGTTAGGCAAATCCAAAACTCTACTTCATTGCTCAGTAGCTTGATTTGGAGACTTTTAAGCAACTTGGTGGATTTCTATCAGGCACCCAGCTGACCCCCAGAAATCCATTTCCCCCTCTCATCTACACAGTCTCTTTTAAACATACAAGCTCTCTCTCCAGCACCCCACACTGAGACGTGCCTCTTCCGGGGAGAGATGGTATATGGATTTTTAGGATTCTTCTAACAATTTAAAGGAAACACTTCGCTCTGTAAACGCGAGTTTCAACTCATACGCTGGGAGTCGCTGTGCATGACTAAAACACCTCACCGGTGGTCCGCAGTCATCAGCTGTGTAACCTATCAACCCTGAGCTACATACTACACCGTGGTGTAGTGTTTTAATAGTACATATATAAATACGACTTTTAATTAAAACAGACATAATCTAAGAATGAATAACAGACACACACATACTGTATCTGTAAAGTCACAAATACCTGTACAAAAGTGTACAGTATTTTCACGGAGTCAATAATAAAATACTCTGTACCTGTGTTCTGTTGTATTTTCTGTCGCTCCTCCTATTCCTATTCAGGTTGTTTTCTATATCTAGTACCGCGTTTTCTGTGCAGAATAGGTGGGAAGCAGCTCAGAGCCTCATACCCAGAGGTCTGTAGCACAACGTGGATGTGATCGGAATGCATCCAAGTTGAGAATAGATCAAGGCAGAGAAAATATACGTGAAGACAAATAATCACCTACTGTGCAAAGGTACCGGTCCTTGATAGGACCCCGTGCTCACATTTTTAAACGCCTTTTTATGTCTCTGCCCTCCAAAAAAATGATCAGTTAACTGTTTCTGTGCAAACCCTTTCATCTGATCATCTCTTCGCAAATGAGATGTGTCTATGCAGAGCTGCAGAGCGAGCTTCCTACTGCAAAATCTAATGTCATGTACAGTGAAACCATCGACTGCCGCTGGTTTGAGATACCGATTCATGGAATATACAAGCTTCAGTCCTAGCAAACTAGTTTGCAGTTTAGTTACTATAGCGACAGCATTATTAACATCATTTGAACTTCGTTAATAGAAGTGGGAATCATAAGGCGATGTGGTAGGTGTTCGGGATCTCAGTGGGATCCGGGAGATTGCGCCTGCTATATGGCATAGATTGCGATGGAACCGCTGTTCTTAACGAATGACGGTAAGTGCATTGTGTTAGATTAATAATAAAAGTGGCTTTTGTTGATATTTGCCAGTCGTTGCAGTGACAGGTTTAGGCAGCAGTACAGTATTACGCCGTTTCCGGTTCCGAGCGGTGTTTCCCCATGCAAACATCCAAATGCCATGGACACTTACGCAAGGTCTCTTGCTCAGCCGTGCAACTCGAGGCGATTTGCAGTCCACTTTGTCACAACTCTGCCTCCCAACTCAGCAACGCTACACCTCACTGCAGCCGAGCGCGGGCGTGCATCTCAACGATGAGGCTTGGTGCTGTCCATTTTGCCATGCTAGTCGTCGGGGTGTCGTTTGCCTGCTATTCCCCGAGCTTAAATTCTTTGCAGGACCAAGCCTACCGTTCAGCGGTGGTGATCGAAGGCAAGGTGCAGTCAGTCCCAAATAATGCCACCGAGCCCTACAGTGTTAACGTCAAAGTGCTGGACGTGTGGCCAGTCAATAGCGGGGGACTCGAGAGAGATCAGCTCATCACGATCGGGGATTTTGGATCAGAAGTACCATGCATCAAAGTAAAGACGAACCAGAAATACATCTTTTTCATGGACCCAACAGATGAGCCGTTAGTATTCAAGACATCATTTGCTCCACTAGACACAGGCGGAAAGAATCTAAAAAAAGATGTTGGGAGGATCTTGTGTGAGGACTGCGGTAAGTTTTTTTCTCTCTCTCTCATATTTTGATAATACGTATTGAAATCATTTTTTTTGTGCATCATGACAGTTTTGATGGCATGTAAAGTGGTTGCAGGTTGAGTCAACCTCCAGCGCTGGTGAAATCGTTATCATTGCTAACAGGATGAACTGATTATTGGGGCTGTAATAAGGAGCTCCGTGTTTGTGGGGCGTCTTCGTCATAATTTCTGCATGTTGATTTCGTGTCAATTTAATGACTGTGTGCAAACTTTACCAACATTTCCTTTGTATTTCGACTCCTGCCTTTAAGATCTGCTGGTCGTAACAAAGACGAATCAATTTGCTTTCAAAAGTGTGAACAGTGTGTTTTAGCATTTTACAGAAAAGCGACTTTTAGATCTGATAAGTTTTTCCACTGAATGACATATGGTTTGTGACACCTTGTAAGACCACTCTTTAAGCTGCAGACTGCGAGGCTTGTGAATGAGCTTAATAGGGGACTGCATCTGGTGTTTGTGTCCGTTGTTTATCGTTATGCAGGTGGGTGGCTCAAGACCGCTAAATAGACCGCGAGCATTTCACAATGTAGCACATCAGTGTCCGGATTAAATTAGCAATCGGTGGTGGGAAAAAACAACCAGCAGCTATTGGACAAGGGCGGGAAAAAAAACCTGGTGCAATTCTCCTTTCTGAATTTCGTTTAGTGCGGTGTAATCCGAGATAATAAAGGGATTTTAGGGATGTTTCGTTGCAATCTGTTACATGTTAAGAGACAGGTTGTATTTGGGGCAGTTTTTTTAAATGATCAATTTGATTTTATTGGAGGGGCGTCTTGCGTTTTTTTTTAGCAGCCTTCCCCTCTTTCACGTGTAGATTTGTGATCGTTTTATAGGAACAACGTATATTTTAGCTTGCACTGTTCGTTGTGTTTATGTACCTTATTTTAACATTTTTCAAAATGTGTTTTGTGTTACTTTTAGCTACTGTGATTTTGTCACATAAAGTAACAAAATGGAGCAGAGATATTTAGATTGACCTAAATGGTTGTCTCTAAGGTTGGCTTTGCAAGCCAATCAACTGCATTTCATTGGTCAGGTTTTAACATTATCATCATACTGGGTACCCATGGCACTCAATGAATGGAATTAAAGCCTTAGAGAGAGCTCTGATGCTGTATTTTGTCACACACTACATTAATTTCCCCTAAAGCCTATCTCCTTGTACAGGTGACCCATTTTTTGGGTTATAATTGACTGAAGATGTATAAGGGTTATGAGGACTAGAAGAATATAGTTTCCCAGCTCCAATCATAGCACCTGAAGGTTTCTGCGATCTTCTGTATTTAGATAAACTTGTGTGTTGTATTAGAAAGGTTATCATTTAACCATTTGATGCATGCTCACCATGCAGGTTATTTATTTTTTGTAATAGCTTATATGTGACATTGTCCTGACTGTGTTAAAAGAAAACCTGGAATAGTAAATGTTTTACCTGTAAGTACATGTTCGATTTACTTGGCTGATAATGACTTCATGTTGGGTGGATGACAGTTGTCCATATGAATTCTGGTTGTGCTTAACCAATGAATATGAAGCCTGTGCCTTCATTAACCATGTATTAGTACATTTGCATGGGTATGCTGTGTAGTCTATATATGTAGTCTTTACTGCACTAAAATTCACATGTGCAAGGTTTTATAGTAGCTGGTTGATGTGGAGTCACATTTCCTAGTGTTACTTGTCACATTTCCTAGTGTTAGTAGTAATAGGTGCTAATACACTACAAAGACTAACTTCCACATGCGCATGTGCACTTTTACAGCTTAAGAGGCCGTGCCAGGTTCAGCGTGACTTAAAGCAAATCCATGCAAATCTTTATTCAGCACTCAGATAATCATGACTCACTTTTTAAATGTAAAGCAGATATACTTATATTGTGATAACTAACCCAAGGTTTCCAAATTCAGGTAAATACTCCTGAATTATTAAAAAAATATATTTAATTTTGGGACATGATATTCACAAACACATTTGTTGACTGAATGCAGTAAACACATCAAACAGTTCTGTCACTTTCTATTTAACAATATACATCCAGATTTAAAAAAACATCTTTTTTGACGAAACCTGGGAGAAGAATCTTTAAATAGGTCCTATCATAATCACCATCTCCTTCTAAAGTCAAACAGCTGTAAGAATCAGATCCTTTATGTTTAGTTCCATCCTTTTAACCTTCTTAGTTAAATGATAAAAGTTAAATACAAAGCATCTCAGAAACCTTGAGGGGATATGGTTGGAGCTGGGAAACAACATTCATCCAGTCCTCATAGCCCTTTATTTTTGTAAATATTTGTAATAGATGATAAGTACTGCACACCTCATTGAGGGTAACACCTTGGAGGAGTTTTTGATCTTGATGGTGTGAGCGAGCTAAATTAATATTGGGTGCTGTGCCTTCAGCTGTGTGTGTAAATTCAATCTCCTCGCTCTGTGTCAGTTAGTAACTCCCACAAGCCTGTTCTGCTGCCAGAATTGTTTCTAAAGAATATGCCGATGATTCTTTAACTATTCAGCAGTGTGTATTCTGCACAAATTTTTTTAATAAACAGGTATCACAGTACAGATCCACCTTAATCTAACATTTTTGCCTTGAGCAGAGTTCTCCTGTTGTCAGCCAATGTCCTCAGGTAAGTGTAAACATTACATTCTTCAAATACCATTTGTTAGAATAGCACTTATTGGTAAGTCTTTTGGAACATCTGAAAAAGGCAAAGATATATAATCATAAAATGCCATGAAGTGCACTTGCACTTTCTGCTCCAAAGGTTGTGTCAGTGCTATCAAAATGTGCTGCTGTTGGATCCCGTATAACTTATTCATTCAGTTGATTCTTGTATTTGTGGGTAATTTTTCTTCATCTATCACATCCCTTATTAACATCAGCCATGTTTTAATTGTGGACAACTCTTTTTAAATTTAGTTCAAGGTGACAGACTTGTGGTAATGCTAAACGTATGTTTGCTATGTTTTTCCTTTTGGCCCAATTGTTTTCTCAAAAGCATCTTGTCAGGGATGCCAACCACCATGGTCTATTTTCTTGCTCTGCAAATCTTTTCCACATAAAGGTGTGATAAAATTGGCAGTTGTGAGTGCTCCCACCCTTCCACACTCCCTCCAGTCCACAGCGAGCTTCGTTGGTGACATTTGTGAGTTCTGTTTCATTGAAAATTGCTTGCAAGCTAAATTGTTATTTTCAGTTTGAACAGTGGAAAGCTGGCTTCAGATCCTTACTGTGGTTTCCTGTTTCTGTGCTTGTCAGCCCCTGATTTTACATAAAATTACATACAGCGTACAGCACAGAAACAGGTTATTCAGCCCAACTAGTCCATGCTGCTGTTTATGCTCCACATGAGCCTCCTCCCATCCTACTTCATCTAACCCTATCAACATATCCTTCTATTCCTCTCTCCCTCATGTGTTTATCCAGCTTCTTCTTACATGCATCTATTCTATTCGCCTCAACCACTCCATGTAGTAGCAAATTCCACATTCTAACCACTCTCTGGAAAAATAAGTTTTTCCGAAATTCCTTATTGGATTTATGAGTGACTATCTTATATTTTTATGGCCCCTAGTTTTGGTCTCTCCCACAAGTGTAAACATCTTCTCTACGTCTATCCTATCAAACCCTTTCATAATCTTTAACACATCTATCAGCGTGAGGTTAGCGGCGGCGGTAACTGTTAGTGTCCCGGCACTGCTGGCGATGACATCATCGCCGTGCGCAGCGCCCCGCTCGCGCCCCGGCCGCGATCTTCGGTAGCGCTCCCTGAATTATCACCAGACGCTATGTCCGACGGGGTTGGGGGGCCTACCTGCGGCCGGGGTGGCGCTAATTAAAGGGAAGGTGCCGAGCGGCCATTTTTGTTGCTGGCCGCCTGCCAGCACCTGCCCCCTCTGCCGTCCCCGGCCCCCTCTGAAGCCCCTCCGCGGAGTGCTGGTTGCGCTCCGTGAGCCTGGGACCTCTCTTGAGTGCCGGGCTCTTTTGACGGCACTCCGATCCCTGGTGGCCCAGCTGGGCCCCGGGTCGCGCTGCGCAAGGTCCCTCCCCTTTAAGAAGGGGAGGAAGGTCTGCAATACCGCGGCATGTAGCGCCGCGATATTGACTCACTGCGCCCCAAGAGGGAGGCGGGTCGCTTCCTGTAGCACCCCGCTTCCCTCTTGAGGCGCTACTGATGAATTTCGGCCGCGGGGGTGCTAATTTTTCCGGGGCGCTAAAAGTAGCACCCCGGCGAAGTTAGCGCCCCAAAAGGGGCGCGACACAACTTTTCCCCCAAGATCTCTGTTTTTCAATTCTATTCCTCTAGAAATGAACACCAGTGCTTTGTTTGCTTTTTTATGGCCTTATTAACCTGTTTTGCTATTTTAGTGATTTGTGTATCTGTACCCCCAGATCCCTCTGCTCCTCTACCCGATTTAAACTCTTAGTGCTGGATTTTGCAGGGGGCAGGGGAGGGGGGGGGGTGGGGGTCAGCAGGCGCGATCGGTGGCGGGTCGGGTGGGAATGTGTTTTTTCCCCCCGGGGGTAAGGACCCCGCTGTGTACCCGCCGCCATGCGCCTTTACCAAATGTTGGGTCTGTCAGTGCTGAGCAGACCAGACACGCAGCAGCGGGGAAGCAATTAAAATCATTAGTGGCTTGTTTACAGCCACTTATTAATTTTTTTCCACCCAGCTTTTTGGATTTGACAGGTCGCCCACCAGTTTCCCGCTGTGCCTAGACCTCGTCTGTGAAGCTGAGACAGGAGGTCAGTGATCATTGAATCAGCTGATGACTTGACAGCTTCAAATATCAAGTCAAAGCTCCCAGCTGATTGAGAAATGTTCCTTAACCACTAGCTTCTCTAAACTGCATTTCCACTACAGATTCAGGATGCTACAGGTCTTTACACAAGTCTCCATCCAGTCTGACCTCATTTCCTCTCCCACCATTAACAGATCGTTTCTGTCATCTCTACTTCACCTGCCATCTATTCCATTAGCATCGGTGCTCTTGAAACTCACTCACCTTGGTCCTCAGACACCACCATGATCAGCCCCAACACCAGCAGCACCAGGCACACCAGCAGCACCAACAACAACACCAACCTTCTCTGCAATCAACTGATGCTGCACAGGACACAGGGCATCAGCACCTGAGCACATTGCTGCCCGGGATGCCAGTGATCACCTCACCATGGCCAGATTTACTTCACTTGACGCTGTATACCCTGGCTGCCACATGATGCACCAGGTTGGTACCACCCCATACCAATACCATAAAGCATCCCTACAGTGCCCAAGCCATTCCTTCCACACTCATCACCATTGCAGGGGGTACCGTTATGTCTCTCCATTCACTGCAACTCACTAAGCCACTTCCAAAAGTGCATACAAATCTGTCCAAGAACGTAAAGTGTTGAAAATAAAGGTTTCAATGTTTGACAACACATTAACAGAAACTTTACATGCACATTGTATAAAACACCCAAGTGCCTACCCTTATGTGTTGTTAGTTGGTATGATTGGACTAGGATGAGGGCGAGTGTGAGGGGTGGCTAGTGAGATGGGGATGTGATAATGTAGATAGAGGGATGGGTGGAGGTGCAAGGTAAGTTGTTGTGAGTAAGGATGTGCAGGAGTAGGGTAGGGAAGGCAGAGTGATGGGGATGTAATGAGAGGCACAGGATGAGGTTGAGTGTGGCTTTGTACTAACATTCTGTGATCCACTGAGATCATTGAAACGTTTGCGGCACTGCACCCAGGTCCTCCTGACCACATCCCTGCTTGTGCCCTCCGCTGCAATGTACAACCAGGCTGGGTTGATCTCCTGGGGAGGTCTCTTCCGCCCATGGGAAGGGAAGAGCATCTCCCTGTGTGCTGTGACTCCCTCCATAAGCATATGGAGGGAGTCATGGGACAGCCTGGGTGCAGCCCTCTGCCTCTGTGCAGTCATTGTCAGTGTTTGCAGCACCTCAATGCTGTAGAACAGGGACAGCACAACTGTCAAAAGAAAGTTGGACATGGTCCCTATAAGGAAACCGGCTGATGACGCGTTATCATATGACGTCACCAGACCCGCTTCCTCTAATTAGCCGGGAAATGCGCTGGGCAGGCTTAACAAGCCCAATCACGGTAAATTCATTTCAGAAGCCGGGATGGAGCCAGCAGTGGGGTCGGGACCCCCCACCGACTTCGCCTGCCACCAACCCACCGAGGTTCGTAAAGTCCAGCCAATCTTTTCCAAGGAGGATGTGGCCTCCTTATTCTTCCACCTCACACTTCTCTATCTTGAAATTCGTTTGCCAATTACACACCCATTCCACAAGTTTATTAATGTCGTCTTGTATTTTGTCGCAGCCTTCCTCAGTATTAACTATACCCCCCAATTTGGTGTCATCTGCAAATTTGAAATTGTACATAGTTTATGTAAATTGCGAACAGCAGTGGTCCCAGCACTGATCCTTGTGAAACACCACTTCCCACCTTTTGCCAATCTGAGTAACTACCCTTAACTCTCTGTTTTCTGTTTTGTAGCCAGTTTGCTATCCATTCTGCTCTGCTCTGCTCTGACCTTAGTCATGAGTCTATTATGTGGTACCTTATCGAAGGCCTTTTTAAAATACAAATACATTATATCTACTACATTACCCTTGTCTATTCTTTCTATTACTTCTTCAAAAAATTGAACGAGGTTTGTCAAGTATGACCTTTCCTTTTAAAATCCGGGCTGACTACACTTAATTATATTTTCGGTTTCTAGATTTTTTATTACATCTTTGAGAAAAGATTCCATTATCGTTCCTACCTCTGACGTTAAGCTCACTCATCTATAGTTCCCTGGACTTGTTCAATCTCCCTTTTTAAATATAGAAATTACATTAGCTGTCCACCAGTCCTCTGGAACTATTCCCTTTTCTAATGAATTTATATATATATATATATATATATATATATGTAATAGCGCCTCTGCTATCTCTTCCCTAACTTCTTTTAATATGCGTGGAATATTAAAGTGAATGGGACAAAATTGTGGGCTGACTGGTGAGAAACCCCAGTCCCTATATCCACCATTTTGATTGATTTTGATGTTATACTGCAATCTGCTGAAAAACAGATCAAAAGTGAAGCTTGAATGTCAATAAAAGGGAAGGTAAATTTTTTGATAGACTATTGGGCTGCTGCCATTGGCCATATTTGGATTGGAAGGTCAAGTTTTTTGATAGAATTTTTTCCTTTGGCTGTTAAAATTCAGGCAGCTGTGGCTGGTTCATAAAATAGCTTAGATCATAGAATGTTTATTGGCTTCAGCCCGGAAAGTTTGGATTTTGTTCCAAGATTGATTAGACAAAGAAATTATTAATGTTTGTACCATTGACCCAATATTGGCAGTTTTCTTCACTTAGGGCTAATTTTTTTCAAGAAAAGATTATTTATAATTCAAAGAAAATATTCAAAGTTTTATTGACTAGTTTACCTTTCAGAAAATATGTTCTGAAAAGTGTAATGTTGAAATGGCTTAATTTATAAATCGGTGTTTGATTTTCAACTTTAGTTCAATATCTTGATTACTGTAATTTGAAAGAAAATTTCTCTAAGTTTTTCATGATTATCCATAAGTGTGCAAAGAGAAAGCACAAGTTGATATAACTCTATGCATCGCCAATGTTTTCTGATTTTACCCATAGCAAACCAAAGGGAGGTTGTCCCTTGATATCTATCAGCTAGTCCCTAGTTTCCAGGATTAGATCAAATGTACCAAATAGCATTAAACGTATATCGATAATTTCTGACTTCATGCCTTGACCGGGAATCTTCCCTGCCAGGAGCACATGTGGGAAATTCAAATGTGTGCTGTGCATGGTTTTCTGACCAGTTAAGCTAACGGATGGAAAGTCATGCACAGTGCGTGCCCAGAGTTCCTGCATATGCTCGTGGTGCACGAGGCACCCTGCTGCAAAGAAAAAACAAAGGTGAGCTGCACTGAAACATGGTAACACAAGTGAATGTGTTCATTAGGTCCTAAAGGAATGTGGTAAAGAGAAAACTTATAAAATTACTGTAGATTGAGCTGTATTCTATAGAGATTATAAAATGTGTTTTTAAGATAAGTAGAAACTATTTTTCTTCTCAAAGTTTTCATCCTGTGCATTTTCAATGAAAGAAAGAAAGACTTACATTTATATAGCGTCTTTCACGACCTCAGGACGTCCCAAAGCACCTTACAGCCAATGATTTACATTTGAAGTTTTGTAATTGTTGTAATGTAGGAAACGTGGCAACCAATTTGCACACAGCAAGCTCCCACAAACAGCAATGTGATAATGACCAGATAATCTGTTTTTGTGATGTTGATTGAGGGATAAATATTGGCCAGGACACCGGGGATAACTCCCCTGCACTTCTTCGAAATAGTGCCATGGGATCTTTTACATTCACCTGAGAATTCAGACAGGGCCTCGGTTTAACGTCTCATCTGAAATACGGCTCCTCCAACAGTGCAGCTCTCCCTCAGTACTGCACTGGAGTGTCAGCCTAGAGTTTTGCACTTAAGTCTCTGGAGTGGGACTTGAACCCATAACATTCTGACTCAGAGGCGAGAGTGCTACCAGCTGAGTATTTAGTTATCTACCTATTTCTATATATAGATACTTGCGTGAACTGCAAAACAACTAATACAATTTCATTTTTCATGGCTTTCCTTGGAATGCTTTTGAGTTCGACCATGTGATGTCTGCAAATAAACATCAATGTAATTCTATTTAAAATTACTACACTTGACACTACCTCTGCGCAGTGAAATTTTATCTCATGCCATTATGTTAATAGTATATTTTCAATGGAAGAAAAGTTAACCTTTTCATTCAGTTTACAAAAAAAATACAGTATTTTATTGGCTATTTTATACATAATTTCATAGAAGATCTTCCTAATAAAGGCATTGCAAATATATTTCCTCAAGAAGGGAACAAAATACCAACTATATGTACATAAGAACATAAGAAATAGGAGCAGAGGTAGGCCATATGGCCCCTCGAGTCTGCTCCAGCATTCAATAAGATCATGGCTGAACTTCTACCTCAAATCCACTTTTCCACTGACCCCCATATCCCTCGATTCCCTTAAAGTCCAAAAATCTATCGATCTTGACTATACTCAATGATTGAGCATCCACAGCCCTCTAGCATAGATAATTCCAAAGATTCACAACCCTCTGAGTGAAGAAATTTCTCCTCATCTCAGTCCTAGATGGCCGACCCCTTATCCTGAGACTGTGCCCCCTAGTTCTAGACTCTCCAGCCAGGGGAAACAACCCTGTCAAGCTCTCAGAATCTTGTATGTTTCAATGAGATTACCTCTCATTCTTCTAGACTCCAGCGAGTATAGGCCCATTCTACTCAACCTCTCCTCACAGGACAACCCTCTCCTCCCAGGAATCAATCTAGTGAACCTTCGTTGCACCCCCTCTGAGGTAAGTATGTCCTTCCTTAGGTACGGAGACCAAACCAGTACACAGTACTCTAGGTGTGGTCTCGCAAAGCCCTGTACAATTGCAGAAAGACTTCCTTACTCTTGTACTCCAACCCCCTTGCAATAAATTTGCCTTCCTAATTTCTTGCTGTACCTGCATGTTAACTTCCTGTATTTTGTGTACAAGGACACACAAATCCCTCTGAACACCAACGTTTAATAGTTTCTCACCATTTAAAAATATTCTGTTTTTCTATTCTTCCTACCAAAGTGAATAACCTCACATTTCCCCACATTATACTCCAACTGCCACCTTCCTGCCCACTCACTTAAACTTGTCTATATCCCTTTGCAGACTCTTTAGGCTGAATTTTGCCGGCGCTCAGAGGACGGGTTTGGAGGCGAGTCCGCTGTCAAAATGGCAGTGATTGACAGTGGGGCGGAAGTCCGCTCTGAACCCGCCTCCTTGTTAATTTCCCAAGTGCCGGCTCTGCCTGTGGTTTGCAGACCCGGCACTAAGCGGCGGGTCAGGCAATTGAGATACTTAAAAAGCTGCTTAAAGATATTTAAACAGCATTTTACCAGGTCCTCATGATTTTTCCGTGTTTTTTACGAGGTTCCCGGCGCTCGGGGATCACGTCAGGTAAGTGTGTCGGGTTCTCAATGACTCTCCATTGCTGTGAATAGTTGATAGCTGCAAAAGTGATATAAAAGCAACCATTTCACAGCTGTTCAATTTCCAATCTTAGCGGCTGGAGCCTTCAGGATTTGGAATACACTTTTCAGCTTTATGGAGGTTTGAAGTGTTTGGAGCAAACTCTCTATCCAGTGTCATCTCCTTGGAGCAACCTCTCTCACCATTGACAGATCGCTTCTGTCATCTCAACTTCACCTGCCATTTATTCCATCAACATGAAAATATCTCACCTTGGTCCTCAGAATCCCACCACGATCAGCCCCAACACCAACATCACCAGGCACACCAGCATCACCAGGCACAGCAGCATCACCAGGCACACCAGCATCACCAACAACAACACCAACCTTCTCCGCAATTAACTGATGCTGCACAAGACACAGGACATCAACACCCAACCACATTGCTGCCCGGGATACCAGCGATGGACTCACCATGGCCAGATTTACTTCTCTTGATGCTGTACACCCTGGCTGCCACATGATGCGCCAGGTTGGCACCACCCCACACCAGCACCATAAAGTATCCCTACAATGCCCAAGCCATTCTTTTCACACTCATCACCATTGCGGGGTGGGGGTGGGGTTACCCTTATGTCTCACCATTCACTGCAACTCACTAAGACACTTCCAAAGGTGCACACAAATCTGTCCAAGAATGCAACGTGTTGAAAATAAAGGTTTCAATGTTTGACACCACATTAACAGAAACTTCACATGAACATTGCATAAAACACCCAAGTGCCTACACTTGTGTGTTGTTAGTTTGTATGATTGCATTAGGATGAGGGTGAGTGTGAGGGTTGGCTAGTGAGATGAGGAAGTGATAATGTAAATAGAGAGGGATGGGTGGAGGTGCAAGGTAAGTTGGTGTGAGTAAGGATGTGCAGGAGTAGGGTAGGGAAGGCAGAGTGATGGGGATGTGATGAGTGGCACAGCAGGATGAGGTTGAGTGTGGCTTTGCAGTAACGTTTCGTGATCTACTGAGATCATTGAAAGGTTTGCGCCACTGCAGCCTGGTCCTCCTGACGACATCCCTGCTTGTGTCCTCCTCTGCAATGTGCAACCAGGCTGCGTTGGTGTGCTGGGGAGGTGTCTTCCGCCCATTGGAAGGGAAGAGAACCTCCCTGCGTGCTGTGACTCCCTCCATAAGCATATGGAGGGAGTCCTGGGAGAGCCTGGGTGCAGCTGTGCACCTTTGTGCTGTGCTTGTCAGTGTTTGTAGCACCTCAATGCAGCAGAACACTGACAGCAGAACTGTCAAAATCAATTTGGACATGGCCCCTTTAAGGAAACCGGCTGATGACACATCATCAAATGACGTCATCAGATCCGCTTCCTATTAATTGGCCGGGAACCTCGCAGGGCGGGCTTAAGAAGCCCTATTAACATAAAATCTTGGTGGAGGCCGGGATCGAGACAGATGCGAGGTCCCTACACGCCAGGGACGTCGCCCGCCCCAGACCCGCCGAGGTTGGAAAAATCCAGCCCTTTGTGTCCTCCTCACAGCTTACTGTCCCACCTAGCTTTATATTGTCAGCAAACTTGGATACATTACACTCTGTCCCTTCATCTCAGTCATTCATATAGATTGTAAATAGCTGAGGCCCCAGCACTGATCCTTGCGGCACCCCACTAGTAATATCCTGGCAACCTGAAAATTACCTGTTTATTCCTACTCTCTGTTTTCTGTCCGTTAACCAATCCTCTATCCATGCAAATATAGTACCCCCAACTCCTTGAGCCCTAATCATGTGCAACAACCTTTCGTATGACGCCTCATTGAATGTCTTTGTGAAAATCCAAATATACTTCATCCAATGATTCCCCTTTATCTACCCTGCCAGTTACACTCTCAAAAAAAGACTTACATTCATATAGCACCTTTCATGACCACCAGACGTCCCAAAGCGCTTTACAGCCAATGAAGTACTTTTTGAAGTGTAGTCACTGTTGTAATGTGGGAAACGCAGCAGCCAATTTGCACTCAGCAAGCTCCCACAAACAGCAATGTGATAATGACTGGATAATCTGTTTTTTTGTTATGTTGGTTGAGGGATAAATATTGGCCAGGACACCGGGGATAACTCTCCTGCTCTTCTTCGAAATAGTGCCATGGGATCTTTTACGTCCACCTGAGAGGTCAGACCTCAGTTTAACCTCTCATCCGAAAGACGGCACCTCCGACAGTGCAGCACTCCCTCAGCACTGCACTGGAGTGCCAGCTTAGCTTTTTTTGTGCTCAAGTCCCATGGAGTGGGATTCTGGACTTGAACCCACAACTTTCTGACTCAGAGGCGAGTGTAAGGGTTTCCTTGACCGACTCTCAGCCTGTGAGATTCGTGTGGCTCTGTGCAGCCTGTATGTTAGTGCGGGTTTAGGCCTTGTTGCCTGTTCTGGTCTCCAGCCAGTCTGGGAGCACTATACACACCTGTGAGTGGTTCGAATCACTCGCCCTTACGGTTCTAGACACTGGACTTAGATGCGAGAGCAGTAATGGAGATGAAACTCAGGTAGACTCGGTTGAATGGTACGAAATGGAAAATCTTTATTGCATAATACTTAAGATTACGAAATACATGTCATAAGCACAGATTAATGACGGTACAATCTTACACGCAGTTATGTGACTAATTTCAGGGAAACGAGGAACGAACGACACACCGTAAATGGGGGCACACATTACAATTATCCTTAATACTTGAAACCCTCCCCTATCAATATCTGTCCTAAGCTAGATTCGTAGGATTCGAGACTCATGCTCACCACTCGTGATAACTCGGAGAAATTCCGAATAGCTGATCGGATGTTTTTCACCGCAGCACCCACGTGTCGATCAGGGGGTCTCCTGGCCCCACTTGTTTACTCGTTTCTACTCCGGCTAGCAGGCTGGAGCGTCTGCTGTCATGAAGATCTGTGTTGGTGGTTTTCAGAGTCCAGTCAAATACTTAAGAAAAGAATCTTCCTGTGTCCGTTCTGTAAAGTTCGAAGAAGTCTTCCTGGCAAGGAAAATGTCAATTCGACCTACAGGCGCGGTCGGGGCTTACTGACCGTGGCGATAAGTATGGTCTTCGTCTCTTCCCATCTCATCTCATCTCATCTCATCTCTTCTCGGGCCTTTGGTTCCGATACCGTTTATCAACACAGGTCTTCGCGACACGACACGAGGTAGATCCGAGCGGATCACAAAGTTCAACAGTCTTTTAAAAGAGACACGAGGCAAGCAGGAACAAGACGGCGAGTCAAAAACACAGGAGCAGCCACGAGGATGAACACCAGCAAGATACGAAGATAAGAGGATAAGAGAGAGATGGACGGTTGGAGCTTGTAATTATAGTACAAAATCTTCCGTTTCCCGCCCAACCTTAATGTCTTTTCTTTTGTTAGGGTTTGGCGCTCAAAATGTCTTGTATAGGTGATCTCCGTTTTTAATGGGTTTCGGGGCTACTCATAAATGTCTGAGTACCTGTTAATATTTCTCCCATTGTTTAATCGGTCGGTGTTCTCCCTGGAGGGGTTTTGGGGCTTCCAAGTGTTTTCTGTAACTACCCGCTAACGGCTCTCTCATCGTAGAGTCGTTGGGATTTTACATATTAATGTCTTTGGATGGGCTCTTGATTACTTGGTACAATAGCTTTCATTCGTACCTGGGAGACCGATTTCAGTATTTATGTGTATACTGTAAACCCATGATGTCTCGTGTATTATCTTCAATGTGCTGAATCTTAATCGATCTTGCACAAATGTTTATTGGAACGCCATCTTGTCTGCCTGTTGAAAAGTCTAGAATGTTCCGCCACGAGGTGCGGCGGCCATTTTACAAGCTGCTTGTGTCCACTTTGAAACCTGACAGCATTCTGCTGAAATAAAAGCTGTTTGAACGAAACTAAGTGTTTTCTCCTTATTAATGAAATCGCGATATATTGCGAATTCTACACGAGGGTGCTACCAACTGAGCCATGCTGACACGCTCATAGATTTGTCAAACACGATTTCACTTTCATAAAACCATGTTGACTCTGCCTAATCATATTATGGTTTTCTAAGTGCCCTGTTATCACTTCCTTAATAATGGATTCCAGCATTTTCTCGACGGCTGATGTCAGGCTAACTGGCCTGTAGTTCCCTGTTTTCTCTCTCCCTCCTTTCTTTAATAGAAGTGTTACATTTGCTACCTTTCAATCCACTGGGACCGTTCCAGAATGTATCCTGACTAAAAACCATGCACTATAGGAGCCAAGTAGGAGCCCATGTCTATGATTCACAATGCTATATGGATACTGACTTGCTATTGCCTAAATATTTCTAAGGCTATAAAGTACCTTAAAGAATAATCAAGACTATTCAAATAGCACAATAAAGGTATCGTATGGAAACACCAGGTGAATTTTTGAATTTAATATTAAAGCAACTGCATTTTTTTAAGTTCAGATACCATTTATTCAATCTGTGATGAATAGCTTCTCGTTGATTTTCTATATGCATTGTGCAACACATGGAGTCATGAAAGTAGGTAACCTAAAATGGAATGTTCAGCTTTCTCTTCAAAGACAAACCAAAACTAGAACTGGAGATATCCCCAGAGATATGTACTATATCAAGCTGAAAGCAATAGAGAAAATCTAACCATTACCCTGCCCACTTTTCCATATTGTAGATGTCATATGGACCATCCAAAGGTTTGAAAACCAACTCCTTTTGCTTCTTTGTGTATGTGCAGAGAAGTCTCGGCCTGGATAATTGTAATATTAATTGCAAATTGTGTGGTTATGAGCAAATTACAATGATCATGAATACCATGCTGAAAAAAGCTGAAATCTGGGCCAGAGGACAAAATTTAAAATCTTAGTGCAAGAAAATGGTTCATTCAGCGATTCAATAGTAGCAATATACATACAAATCTATAAAGTATCAACTAACGTGGTCTCAAATGATTAGCAACAAAAACCTTTTATTGCTGTTACTATGCTGGACCAATCCCTTGCTCAGTTTCTTGATGCTCTCTATGATGTAACAATGTTGCATTCTGCTCAGAGCATTGTAACCATCTTGAGTTATGGAGGGCTGTGAACAATATTTTACTGCATTGCTCATTATAATTGGAGGTACAACATTTATACAAAACAAACCATATTTACAGCAATTAAAAGCATTTTAATGAATAGCAAATGATTAAAATCATTACATCAGTCGTGACGAATTAGAAGATATTACTCTAAATTCGTTGTTACATGGGTAAAAGCAACCGTAATCCCTAACAAGTATTGAGTACTGCTATTATGCTTCTCAGTATTAAATATTGCAGTTCTAATAGTGGCTAGTGAGATGATTGGTTTTCTAAAACAGATATGTACTGAAACACTAAAGTGAGAGGAAAGAGCTTCCTATCAATGAGGCATAAAGCATTGGCAAGAGCAATTTAAACACGCCTTTGAACACCTCCCTCACTCTATGGCATAGTAATGTCACTATGACCACATTCATTATATTAAAAACAAGGGGGGGAAAATTCAGTATCGCCCCATTTGGGGCGCAATTATCGGCCGGGCGCAAAGATTAGCGCCTGCCGCTAATTATTGCCTCCGACTGCAAACTTGGAGGTGATTGGAGCGCTAAATCAGGCGCTTCACACCTGTCTTAAGGTGCAAAGGCCGAGGAGCGAGGCGCTACCTCAGAGCGCTGGCGAAGCTCATGTGATGTCAGTCAGCAATGGAACTCAGACACAATGGCGCCAGCCAGTTCTTAAAGGGGAGGGTTGATCTTGCTCTCCATCCACATCCTGCTCATTGCAGTCTTGAATCTCGGCCTGGAGAGACTTGTACATCAAATCTGCTGGAAAGAACAATGGAGAGAACCAGGGAAAGAGCTCAGAGTGCAGCCCCCACAGTTTCTTCTAAATAGATGCAAGGAATGGCAAATCAAAATGAACCTGCAAAGTGCTGCTCAGTAGCCAAAACTCCTTCACACAGCGTTGAATCTCTCCAGAAGTCTCTCTCTCTCTCTCTCAGAATGCGTGGTGCAAAAATGTCACCAACAAAAAAAGGCAGGAAGCCTTCACCTTTAAATAGCGCTCCCCCAGTCCCTTCCTGACTGCAAAACGCTCCCCTCAACCTGTCGTTGCTAGCGGCAGGCAGTAAGGCAGGGGGCGCCACTCAATATCTGCTCCGGGGCACTACCGGGGCGTTGCGCACTCGACTGACGTCACGATCTGCCGGCGCAGGAGATCGTGGTGGTAGTGTTTAGCGCCACCGCAAAATGTCTAGTTAATTTCGCGAGCGGCGCAAACATCGCCGCGCCCGGGTGCTAGTTGCTTTGTGCCCCATTAGCGCCCTCTTAAGGCGCTAACCGGAGGCGCAACCAACTGAATTTTCCCCCCAAGATATATAAAGAATATACCATGGACCTCAAGCCCTGATGTGCTAAAGGTTGCATCAGGTCATCTTAATGCACTTTAATTGACCAGGGAGAGAACAACATCTTAAACCACTGCATGAAAATAATCCTCCATGCAGTTTGTTATTATCTAACAGCGATGATGTACTATTATGCCAGAAATCTAAAGTACTTAATATTCAGCAGTGCCAACCTTTGCTTCACGCTGCCACACGAAAATTTTTATCTCTTATCTTTTCGGACTTTCATTTCAAGACTGATTTTTCCTCGTGCCGGGGCTATCTCATTTGTCAACGTCCGACAGCGGTTTGCTGTGATGTTCACTAAGTTGGTGTCCACCACCTCTGCATTTTGCATCTCTTCCCAGTGTTTTCCACGCGTCAGGTGAGGACTGTGTTGTAGAGCATGGCAGAGTCTGAATCAGAATTTTCCGTCATACAAGGGAGACTACATTACATTTGACTTTGTGGCAGATTGCATTTGTTACACCCCTGGCCCAGAATTCCAAAGGTGATAAATACAGTCACTGAATAAATATATGGGGATGGATTTTCCTTTTCACCCCACGTTTTTGGGTGGTGTTGCGGCATTAAAACCAATGTAATGGGTGCTATGATCTACAGCCACAATACCACGCCAAAAAGTTGCACCAAAATGATCTTCCTTGTGACTCAGCAGTCTGCCGTATTGCCCACCCTGCTGGCTATCAATGAGAGTGGGCTAGGTCTCCACGTAATTTTCCCTGGTTACTGCCTTAAACCTAACCTCTGAGAATACTGCCTCTATATAAGTGGTGGTTTGAGCAGTATTCCTGAGGTGGATACACCACACAGGAGGCCATTTTAGATTTTAATTTGCTCTGGAACTTTTTTGAATACTTCAGACAGTTTTTGTGAGTAAATTTCTGGACTGGGAATATTGATTTCCCAATTGAAATACTTCTATTCTTGTGTAACAAGGAGGAGATTATGGAAGAGGATAGATTGGAGGCTCTTAGAGTAAAGCATCAGAGACTTTGTTTGATTCTCACACATTGATGACCATTCCACAGGGTTTACAGATTCCTTTGCTCATAAGTACCTCATAAGGCTGTACGCTCCCTCCCTCGAGGCTATTGTGGAGTTATGCCAGCTGCAGAGTCAATACTTGCAGCCTATTTGCACCAGGAGAACAACATTGTACCAGTGAAAGTGACCACTGCCTCGAAATGGCTAGCTACTGAGTCCTTCCAGGCAGGCCTTGTCCTTTTTAGTCAGGTAGCAGCACACCATTGTATAAAGAAAGTCACTGACTTTCTGTTCAGGTGAACCTTGCAGTTTGTTACCTTTTCCATGGAACATTCCAAACAGAGATTGAATAGTCTAATTCTATACAATGACAGAGCTCCCACAGGTGCAAGGAACAATTGGCAGAACAAATGTGGCTTTGATTGCCCCATACAACAATCTCTTCGATTTCATTATTCATTAAACATCCAACTAGTGCGCGATACCAACGACCTTATCATGCATGTTACAGTAATACCCGTTACCTGTAAGCTGCCATGATACTTTTATCATGCAACAATTCAATATGCCAGTCCCGATGACTCAGAACTGTTTATCAGGATCATTGGTGATAATGTATATCTCTTGCAGGTGTGGCTAATGACTCCAATACAGCACCCTGAGACAGAAAAGTACAACAAATATAATGAGGCCCATGGAACAGACCATTGACATTCTGAAGTCTTGTATTAGGTGCCTGGTGGAACCTTACAGTACAGCACAGTAAGAGTGTCCAGAATTTTCATAACTTGCTGCGTGCTGCATAATGTTGCTATGTAGAAGGGATACTACTTCCTGAAACTGAAGACAATGATATAATCTTTCATCCTCACATCATGAGGAGGTTGCACAGGAGAGAAAAAAGTGAAGCAAGAGAGGTATTAGGCTGTAACCAGATAAAAGAGAAAGCAAATTTAGCTGAGTGCTCTCACTAAAGGTTGAGAGACAGAGTATAATTTCCACTGTCTGTTCTTCCCCTTTCCCATCCACAACTGCCTCACAAAGATGTACACTCCCAGAGGTTTCTGCACCTTGCCTCCATAATACAGAAGTCATACTCTTGCTTCAGGAGAAACCTCCTGAAATGTGTTGTGTATGTGTGTAGTGATTCCTCCTATTTCTCCACAATCTCAACCATGTGCATGGAAACTGTCTTTACTGTCTGCACATGAAATCTATGCTCTGGAATAATTGTTCCTTTGAAGATTTGGACCCCTGAGATCTGGCTCTCGAGGCTCCTCAGTGAAGATTTCTCTACCTTTTTGAGGAGGAGTGATACTCTCTCACTCTTGCATTCCCAGGTCCTCATGCTTCCTGCTCGGTGTTCCACCTTCTGACCCACGACAATCACAATAACTTGCATTTATACAAATTCTTTAACATTGGAAAACATCTCAAGGCACTTCACAGAAGTGTAATCGACAGAAATTGACACTGAGCCAAAGAACGAGATATTAGGACGGATGACTGAAAGCTTGGTTAAAGAGCTAGGTTTTAAGGAGAGTTTAAAGGTGGCGAGGCGGGCAGGTTTAAGAAGGGAATTCCAGAGCTTGGGGCTTAGAAGGCTGAAACAACCTGTAATCTCCCTTGCCCTTCCTTTACTAAGCTGATCTTGGCACCTTCTACTTCTCTTTATCGTACAGCCTCTTCTATTTGTCTTCCTATGAGCTGCAAAGCTTCCTCCTCATGACTTAACATTTTCCAGATTGAAGTTGCTCCTCCAGTAGCAGTTCTTTGGCACTGCTTACCTTTTCCTTTGGAATGAGAGAATGTACAGTTAAAGGAATGTGACTGGCAAAAACACTTCTTATCATTCATGTCTACATGCACACCATTGTTATAAAGCTTTTAGGTACCGGCTCCATGTAAACATCTCTTCTTCAAGACTAGCAAAGCCCATTGTGGCAGGGTGGGTTCTCACAGTGGTTTAGAATTAACATGGTGCATTATTGTTTCCACCGGTTCTCTGCGAATCAGTCAATTTTCCTATTACCCAGGTAATGATGTGCGTGGGAAACAGTACCCTTATTTACCTTGGCCAACCATGGCAAGTCATTTAACCTCATCATGCACTGGGTGACAGTGGATGGTGGAGATTACACTCACAGCCTCTACCACCTCCCTCCATAAGGGCTGGATCACCTACTTATGGGGTTTCCAGCTTTCAATCCCCAGAAGGACTTCCCTTCTGGAGTTTCCTTCTGCAAGAAGGACATTCACCGAAGCATCAGTGAATCTGCAAGGCCTTCCTGCTGCTGACACTCCCTGTGCTCAGTTCTGTTCCTTCCTGTTATACTGCTTCTTACCAAAAAACATTGTGCCCTTTAATTAGCTGCCGTGTTTTAAATGCTGCAGTGGCACTGAATTTCTCTTCCTCCTAGCGACAGTAATCCAATAGGCAGCTGTTTTACCATGATAAACCCATTCTATGGGCTGGATTTTACGAACCTCGGCGGGTCCGTGGCGGGCGACGTCGGTGGCAGGTCCCGACCCCACTGCTGGCTCCATCCCGCTGTGTACAGTGAATTTCCCCTGATTGGGCTTGTTAAGCCCGCCCAGTGCATTTCCCGGCCAATTAGAGGAAGCGGGTCTGGTGACGTCATCAGCCGGTTTCCTTAAAGGGACCAAGGCCAACTTTAATTTGACATTTATGCTGTCAGTGTTCTACAGCATTGAGGTGCTGCAAACACTGACAAGCACTGCACAGAGGTGCAGGGCTGCACCCAGACTCTCCCATGACTCCCTCCATATGCTTATGGAGGGAGTCACAGCACGCAGGGAGGTCCTCTTCCCTTCCAATGGGTAGAGAAGACCTCCCCAGGAGATCAACACAGCCTGGTTGCACATTGCAGAGGAGGGCACAAGCAGGGATGTTGTCAGGAGGTCCTGGGTGCAGTGCCGCAAACGTTGCAATGATCTCAGTAGATCACGAAACGTTAGTACAAAGCCACACTCAACCTCATCCTGTGCCTCTCATCACATCCCCATCAGTCTGCCTTCCCTACCCTACTCCTGCACATCCTTACTCACAACAACTTACCTTGCACCTCCACCCATCCCCCTCTCTCTATGTACATTATCACATCCCCATCTCACTAGCCACCCCTCACACTCACCCTCATCCTAGTGCAATCATACCAACTAACAACACACAAGGGTAGCTACTTGGGTGTTTTATCCAATGTTCATGTAAAGTTTCTGTTAATGTGCTGTCAAACATTGAAACCTTTATTTTCAATACTTTGCGTTCTTGGACAGTTTTGTGTGCACCTTTGGAAGTGGCTTAGTGAGTTTCAGTGAATGGTGAGACATACCCTGTAATGGTGATGAGTGTGAAACGAATGGCTTGGGCATTGTAGAGATGCTTTATGGTGTTGGTGTGGGGTGGTGCCAACCTGGCGCATCATGTGGCAGCCAGGGTATACAGCGTCAAGTGAAGTAAATCTGGCCATGGTGAGGCCATCCCTGGCCTATTGATGATTGCACTAGGATGAGCAATGTGCTCGGGTGCTGATGCCCTCTGTCCTGTGCAGCATCAGGTGATTGCGGAGAAGGTTGGTGTTGTTGTTGGTGCTGCTGGTGTGCCTGGTGCTGCTGGTGTTGGGGCTGATCGTGGTGGGATTCTGAGGACCAAAGTGAGAGAGTTTCAAGGGCACTGATGCTGATGGAATAGATGGCAGGTGAAGTAGAGATGACGGAAGCGATCTGTCAATGGTGGGAGAGGTAATAAGGTCAAACTGGATCGAGACTTGTGTAAAGACTTGCAGCATTCTGAATCTGTAGTGGAAATGCAGTTTAGAGAAGCTAGTGGTGAAGGGAACATTTCTCAATCAGCTGGGAGCTTTGACTTGACATTTGAAGCTGTCAACTCATCAGCTGATTCAATGGCCACTGACCTCCCGTCTCAGCTTCACAGACGAGGTCTAGGTAAAGCGGGAAACCGGTGGGTGTCCTGTCAAATCCAAAAAGCTGGGAAAAAAACCTGTCTGTAAACAAGCCACTAATGTAAGCGCTGACAGACCCGACATTTGGTAAAGGCGCGTGGCGGCGGGTTCATAGTGGGGTCCCAACCTGCTGGGGGAAAAAAAACATTTTCCCACCCGACCCGCCACCGATTGCACCCACTGACCCCCATAAAATCCAGCCCTTAATAACTGATGAAAACCAGTCCAGGAAACTTGAGTTGCATAGCAGTGGACACACATGCATGGTGGTAGTCCTACCCCACCGCTAACATGCCAACAGGAGGAGATTCCAGCCCATGGTGCTTGAAGCAATATTCAGCTTTGTTTGAAGAGCTACATAGATACATTTTTCCTCCAAGGAGAGATATCAAATGGAAATATAATTTTACGCAGAGTGATGTCATACTGGAGTAATCTGTGGCCTCATATCATAATGATACCTGTAGTTACTTGATGTATTCACTAAAATGATTATATGAGGTTAAATTAATAGTAAAATATTGTTAACGGAGTATAATAAACCCTATTGACTACAATTATCTTGTTGTAAATGCTAATATATTTCCCAGCGGGATATAGAAGTGAATGGAAGAAAACAATAACTATTACAGTTTCAACAAAATATGTAATTCCTGGGGCAATATTATTGCATTATTCTCCTCAAAGCAATAAACATTTATTAAAGTATCTCTATAAATCTTTACATAGCACTATGTTTGCTTTTTTTGATTGTTATTGGGTAAAATAACATTGTCTGGCATTCTGTTATAACTGAAGAGGGACAATAAGACATAAATTACTAGGAGTTTTTGATCCTCAGAGAAATATTTTGTCATGTGCATAAACTTACATAGACACACATTTATAATTGCTTGACTCCACAATTTTATTAAGCAGAGTTAAGAGAATCTATTAACCAAAAATTGGTATTTTCATTTACAAGCTTATTTTAAGCAGCATTTTTTTGTCAGGAAAGTGAAATTTTCTTTGGGCATCTTAATCTTGGCCATAGAGATCACAGAATAAATCTAATGTGGAATCCATGCTATGTTTAAAAGAGCGACACGCAACAGTGCTGAAGATACGGAGCTGTGATTCAATAGAACACTATTTTCTAAAATTAACTGCAGACAAAAAAAAATACAAAACTTTGGCTGAAATGTTCCTTTTAATGCCTTTTGTACATCTTTTTTTTCAAAAAACTGAAAACCCCACTTTAAAAGTTTTAATGGATTCTGTTCATTATTTGCCACATCCTATTGTAAATTTTGTGAATGTACTGAACTCCTCCAATATCATCCATGGGTCATAAATCACCTGGGAGCTGGGAGCTACTTTTTCCAGACTACTGTCAATGCTGTCGTGAGATGGTTGCCAGGAGGCATACAGCAGCAGACCTTGGATAATTTTTCCCTCCCACTATGGAGGTACAACTTGCCTCTGTTCTGCACCATCCCCAACAATTCAATGATGTAAGGGATCGAACCTGCTTCTCTCTGAAATGTGGATGATTGGGTCCATCAGTGTGGCAAATGCATGTCAGTGTTCTGCTTGATGGAAGATAAATCAGTTCTGATTATGTACTGCAATAACAAGGGTAAGAGTTTTGGCATGGTCTACCAGCTGCTGACTTAGGTTAAAGATCAATTGAACTCAATCAAATCTGTCAAGTTTCATTGAGGGCTTTGAAGTGCTTTAGAAGATCAGACAGAACATGGATTTAAAAAATGTTGGCAGCATAGATGTTAATTTATTGCACATGCTGAATTAAGTTATCATATTATGGGTTGGCTGTAAAATGCTGAGATATACTACATTAAAAAGTAATCAAAACTTCATTCATTTCACCGACATGCTGCAGTGGTACATTGGCTGGAGTAATTATTTACATATCTGCCATCAATGTTGCTTTAATTGTAGTTTAAATCTTGTTTAAAATACAAAATTTCTGCTGGAGTGAATTCAGGATGGACTACACTTTAAACTAAACATGACATGCAAACTTGTGTATATGCATCCTTTAAACATTAAAGTTTATCCCTTGTGATGTATATTTCATAATGTTTTCATTGAGAAACCTTGGGTAAACGGTCAAGATTCTTGGTAGAGGAAATCACAAAAGTTAATAGTCATAGGAAAGCAGTTGGGACAAATAAAGAAGTTGAGGATAAGTGATTCCAAACTTGGACCTTAAAAGCCTATAGATGGCAGGAGGAAGGGAAGACTAAGGGAGAGAACAAGTTCCATAGTTTTCATGCCCTGGGAAGCAATGAGTTATGAATGAGATATGGTGGGATTACAAGGATACCAGAACTAAGAGGATACAACTATCATGAAAGACTGAACAGACTGGGGCTCTTTTCTCTAGAAAAGAGAAGACTGAGAGGTAACCTGATAGAGATCTTTAAAATTATGTCGGGGTTTGATTGGGTAGAGAGGATGTTTTGCATAGGCAATGGTCCCAACACCTGTTTCAGGCAGATGGCCTGGATGACTTCAGGGTGCCCTAAGCAATATGGGGTTTGGCACACTTCTGGCATGGACTGAACACGTGCACGTCATAATGGACCCTTCAGCGCCCATATGTCACCTGAAAAACAGGCACTGTGCAATCGAATTTATAGGCCTGTATCTCTTAAGAAGTTAACTTTGATTGACTTATCAAAGGGCATGGAGGAGCTAAAGCAGTGGCCAGAATTCTGCGGGGTTTCAGCAGGTGCGATCGGTGGCGGGTCAGTGTTTTTTTTGACAGTGGGTCGGGACCCCGCTGTCAACCTGCCGCAACGTGCCTTTCCCAATGTCGGGTCTGTCAGCACTGAGCAGACCCGGCAGGCAGCGACGGGTGACCCAGTTAATCTCATTATTGCCTTGTTGACAGATCATTAACAGGCTTTTTAAACTTACCTTTTCACTTTAACCTCATGGCCACAGGAACCACGCTGTTCGGGGACCAAGGCTGTCAACCTGAGGTGGGATTTCAGTGGCCATTGCTCCAGCTGATTGCTTGACAGCTTCAAATGTACGGTAAAAGCTCCCACCTGACAGAGATCACTTTCCTCAGCCACAAGCTGTTTCTCAGTGAATTTCCAGCACAGATTCTGCAGGCTTTCCACTTTCTTCTCCATCCAGTATCACCTCTTTGGAAGAACTCTCTCACCATTGACAGAATGCTTCTGTCATCTGTACTTCACCTGCCATTTATTCCATCAACATGGGTGCCCTTTATACTGTCTCACCTTGGTCCTCAGAATCCGACCACGATCAGCCCCAACACCAGCAGCACCCGGCACACCAGCAGCACCAACAACAACACCAATCTTCTCCGCAATCACCTGATGCTGCACAGGACAGAGGGCATCAGCACCCGACCACATTGCTGCCCGGGAGGCCAGGGATGACCTCACCATGGACCTTCACTTGACACTGTACACCCTGGCTACCATATGATGCGCCAGGTTAGCACTACCCCACACCATAAAGCATCCCTAAAATGCCCAAGCCAGTCCTTTCACTCTCACCACCATTGCAGGGGGGTACCGTTATGTCTCACCATTCACTGCAACTCACTAAGCCACTTCCAAAGGTGCACACAAATCTGTCCAAGAATGCAACGTGTTGAAAATAAAGGTTGCAATGTTTGACAGCACATTAACAGAAACTTTACATGAACATTGGATAAAACACCCAAGTGGCTACCCTTGTGTGTTGTTAGTTGGTTTGATTGCATTAGGATGAGGGTTAGTGTGAGGGGTGGCTAGTGAGATGGGGATGTGATAATGTAGATAGAGAGGGATGGGTGGAGCTGCCAGGTAAGTTAGTAAGGATGTGCAGGAGTAGGGTAGGGAAGGCAGAGTGATGGGGATGTGATGAGAGGCACAGCAGGATGAAGGTGAGTGTGGCTTTGTACTAACGTTTTGTGATATAATGAAATCATTGAAAGGTTTGCGCCACTGCACCCAGGTCCACCTGATGACATCCCTGCTTGTGCCCTCCTGTGCAATGTGCAACCAGGCTGCGTTGGTCTCCTGGGGAGGTGTCCTCTGCCCATCGGAAGGGAAGAGGACCGCCCTGCGTGATCTGACTCCCTCCATAAGCATATGTAGGGAGTCATGGGAGAACCTGGGTGCAGCCGTGCACCTCTGTGAAGTGATTGTCAGTGTTTGCAGCACTTCAATGCTGTAGAACACTGACAGCACAAATGTCAAAATAAAGTTGGCCATGGTCCCTTTAAGGAAACCGGCTGATGACGCGTCATGAAATGATGTCACCAGACCCGCTTCCTCTAATTAGACTGGGAAATGCGGTGGTGGGCTTAACAATCCCAATCAACGGAAAGTCATTTTACAGAGCGGGACGGAGCCAGCAGCGGGGTCAGGACCCGCCACCGACATCGCCCGCCCAGGACCTGCCGATGTAAGGAAAATCGCGGCCATAGTGATTGAATAACTGCACCACCACAAGAAGGAAAGGTGTGTGTTCTTGGGCATGCACTCTTAAGGAAGTTGATGAATCATCAGCAAAGCAATTTATATGGTTGGACGATGAATGGAGGAGGTAATTGATATGGAGAAGCAATGGAGTGGGAGAAAGAAGAGTCCTGGGAAATGAATGAATTGGTGGAGAAGAGCCAGGATAAACTATCAACTGCAGCACATAAAGAATCATTTGTGAAGAAATTTGATGGCCATGAGCAAAACTTTGGTGAAAGACCTTATATAATAGCCATTTGCTTGGACCCTGGCTAGGGCTTTGGAGATGTCAAAAGTAGCGAATCAGCAATAACCTTCAAGAACAGAGTTCGAAATATCCTTAAGGTGGACAAGAAAAACCAACAGTGATCTAATGTGACAGAAAAAGCTGTTGCTGCTTGTGAATTATGATAATAGTATTCTTAGAGTATAGTTTTGCATGAGAGGAAACCTTTCGTTTTACTGTGTGTCTCCTAGAAACAAGAGATACTTTTCTGGTGACCTCCTTCAGCTCCTGGGTGAATGCAGTCGATTAGAATGCTGCTATTTGGGTTCAGTCTTATTTTCCAGAATTGCCGGCCCCATCTTGAGCACAAACATTCCCGTTTTCTCTGCTCCAAAAGAAAGCAGGAAGGGATGTATTACATTGATATAAGCTCATAAATGCTTTGAAGCTTTCAGTGTGGTGAACCCCAAGGCTCCCTGTTCCGATTCCTAACTGAGGTCCATTTTAACGAACCAAAATCGGTGTTAATGAGGCTGTATCAAAATGGGGTCAATAGACTTACCGCCCCATTCAATGCTGACACGTTGGCCATCATCATTTTTAAATGGGCCTTCTTCCCATGGGCAGCTGGAGTGTTTGTGTGTTTCTGGTGGTAGGTCTCTAAGTTACACAGATTTTGGGTCTGTGATATAGTTAGGATCCCGATTGCAACTTTAAGGGAAACATCGGAAGACCACTGTTGGCTGCTCCAGAAATCGCCCCAAAACTTTTTCCAAATTATATTTTTGCTCCTCCTGGTTCCACAGAAATACTGCGGGCCACTGCTGGTGCAGACTCACCCCGTTCCACTTTGCTTCGCCTCAGGACCGACCTGTATTACTGTACTATGCCGCCACAACGGTGAGCTGCAGTGGCATAGAAATGAGGCCTGGGACTTAATGGCTCAGGCCTCCTGCTGCATGAACAGACGGGTGGCCGTCATGCTCCGAAAGTTAAATCTGCCCCAACATGTCCGCCCTACAAAGAAAAACAGTGCTATCATTGTTGAAAATGTTCTTTCTAGTAAGTCAAAAAATATAGCAAAATTGTTGAATATAGAATTCTTCAGACACTTTGCTTACAGTATGCTCACTGTAAGGTGACCAATCTGGTGGTGATGTGGTCAGTTAAGATCTGTAGACCTCAAGTTATGATATCCCATTCAGTGGTATCTTGTCATAGTATTAGCATAATCGAACACGGAGTCCTATTCATGTGTCCTCTTCGATCACATTCTGATGGGTATCCAGTATTATTCGTATGTTGGTAAGTGCCATGTGGCAGAGGGTCAATAGAAATTTGATTCAGTACGCTCAGATTGTCTGATTCAATCAATTATTTTAAAGCAGGATCAGGGTGTGAGAGTTCGCTCCGAACAGTGTTGCCCAATTTAGATTGTATTTTAACTTGAGCAAATCTAAATTTGTAGGGTGAGGCCTAGAAATTGGCTCACACTCAAACCCAATGGTGGCCACGAACCACTGTGCTGAAACTAATGTGCAAGAGGACGACATAAAATTGGCCAAGAGTCAGTGCGCCGGTCCTGAAGTGGACAAAAGTCAACTGGCAGGGATGCTGACGCTGGGCCCTCAGTTATTGCGGTAGGTGGGGGTGGGGGGTTGTGAACGGTGGCCAGCAGCCGCCTGCAGTTTTAATTTGAAAGCGGGAGGATCCATGTTACTGGCAACGTCCAGCAGCTTCATTTTTTAAAAACTGGTGGATTGGCTGCTTTTCACTTCAGAAAACTGACCCCATCATGTACGGTGCATGCTGCGGTCAGTCGGGAACCAATTTTGTGAATAGACAGTGGGCTGGATTTTGCGGTGGGTGATGACGGCGAATTGTCAGCATTCGCCGTCATTACCCCTATGAAACTGACCATGACTTCAGGATTTAGCGCATGCGCATCTAAACATGGAAATCCCGAAGTTGCAGTCAGTCACTCACTGCTCTGACACTGGCTGTGCTTCTGATTCCCCCCCTCCCCACCCATAGCTGGCAATCAGTGAAATCAGTGGAACTGATGAAAACTTGAGCTTTTCCACATTGTTGAATACCCCATTAAATATTAAGCCTTGTTGTAATAGTTGTAACTGGGATTTTAACAATGTATTCACTGCTAAACAACTGTTCTTGCCCTGAAAAACTAATTTTTATATTTGTGGAATGTCAAATTTCTCCATTATGATAAAAATTAAAAAAATTTTAACAGATAAAAAAATGTTTTTAAAGATTGTTCATGATATTTCAGCTTCTACCTTAACCCCATGTGTATGTCCCAATCTTTATTTCACTCTCTGTAACATTTTTTAAAAGTGCAGATTATCAGTGCTTTTTATTTCCTGGTTTGATGTCGGTGAGCATTCTTCAATGTGATTGACTGCTTCGACAGCTTGATGATGTCACTGCTTCACTATGCTAGGAATCCTCTATTCACAGCGCTACAATCAATTACACATCGAGAAACCTAAGGTTTTCGCCACCAAGATCGCGAGATCTCTGTGGGCCGCTTTCTTCGAGGTCAGCGGCAAGCGCGTCGCATCACTGCTGACCACAAATTACGGGCCATTAGGTCCCCAATTTGCAATGGCCCTAATGCCACTTTCAGGCGGGCCCCTGGATGACTACTGGACATCCTAACCAATATGGTGTGCAGCACATGCATGGCATGGATTGAGTGCGCACATACCGCATGCTAAATTTGACCTGTCAGAGCCTGTTTTCCGCCTGAAAAACAGGCATTGTGCAATCCAATTTCTAGGTTTTGATCTTTAAATTAGATTTCAAAGCCTGCGCCATATATGTGAAGGCATTCACATCACATAAATTGACAACTGGAGTTAATCTGGTTAATTAATGTGAAATGTTCACTGATCTGTTTTGTTTATATTCATCTTCCAGTTTATCAACTAAATGTAGGCGTCACTATATTTTGTCTTAAAAAGGAGACTAATTTTGGAGTCCCATAACTTCATGACATTCATGTCTAAATGAGAAGACAAAACTCATAGGCAGAAATTATACCAGCAATCTCTGAGGCCACAATGGACATCACCAAATGTTTCCTTGTATAACCAGATAATCATTTTCTTTGGTTTCTTTTTATCCTTTAATGGAATTTTGTAATATCAGTGAAGAACAAACCAGTTTATAGTTTATTAATGGGTTGTTTTATGTGAATATTTAGAACTTAAAGCAACGTGCCATAAAACCAAAATTGTCATCCAAAGACCAATAAAAGAGCACTGATTTAAAATACTCCAGATATTTGTGCTACATCCTCATTAGGTGAACTTTTCCAGGAACGTCTAATCTACGGTGAGTAATCCTGTCTCTAGTTTTTACATATCACACCTATATTTGATAATATCTAGCTGAAGAATATCCCGCCTGTGTCATCACATTGTATCTCAAAATATTTTGGGCTTTGGTCTATGAAAATTAGATGACTGTTTCTTAGTTCTTAGGCATGTTCATGTAAGAATGTCCACTGAAAACGTCTCTTTATTCCTAATGCAGTTTAGGGTAGGAAATGCGGAATAGTTAAAGGTATCACTGAGCCAGCTATACTTATTACATTTTTTAATATTAATTAAAATGTTTGAATATAATTTGGGGATTTGTGTGGGTGACATCACACAGTGCCAATGCACATCAGACCAACCCAATATTTTGTGAGGTATAAAGTAGAATAAAGTATTCAATTGCATTTAATAAAAAAATCTGTTTAAAAATTCATTGTAAATTTATTCACCAATCAACTGTTCTTTTTTTCAGTGCTTAGATTACGAGTCATGGTGAAAAACAGCTTTTCCCCAGCAAACAGTAGTACTTCAGCACCAACAGAATCTGCCCATTATTACAGTGAGTAACCCACATACACAGATCTCTCAGTTCAAAACAAGAATACATTGTATTAGGTGCCCAACGTATATGTATGACACCAGAAAACTTCCTGAAGACAGAAAAATACTTTGGATATTAATGAAGCATTTTGAGGTTCGATACAGTGTGAACATTAAAACCAGCTCCAATCATAAGGTGCCTCATGAACACCTAATTACTTAGTCTTCCAAAAGTTCCAATAATAAAGTAATCAATACGACATTCCATAGGAACATGCCGGAGATGACATTTTATTATATCCCTGTGGTAATTAGGTTGTCCATTGAGTCCTTTGACAACTCTAATGAAATATAGGAATGTAGATTTCCCAAGTTATTTTTTTCACCTATGTGGTGGATTAGGTTAACACTGTTGTCTATAAGGGTACTATGCAAATTGTTGACAGTGGTTCTGCATCCACTGGGAACTGGCTCGAGACTGGCCAAGCTATTTTCACTCAGGACACTTTCAGACAAGATTAGCATCCCACTAGTCTGGATTGGATTGTAGCCAGTGTGGGAATAATGGATTAAGGTTTATGTTTGTGTCTAGGATTTATTATGCCGCTGAATTTGGCTCACCTCTTGAGTCATTCTACATAACCTAACATAATTACAAGAACTTTTAAGTCATGGCTTTCTGAAAGATATGATGATACAACACAATTTGATATATAACTTTTTATTATGCCACATTTCTAAGTATTCAAGGATAAGACAATTGTTAAGTGAATGATCATGAACAAATAACTTGATTCAGGAATTACAATAATAGAACCATGACTATGCAATTTAGCATAGCATTATTTTGTTCAGGAATGCAGTGTCACAGCCTTAGTTAATCTCAGTTTAATGTAGTAGACCAACAGTGTTCGGCTTTGAAGATTATAATTAATGTATGTGCTTGGCAAAGTTAGCCCTTTTCATCTTGTATAGCAAAGTAAAAGGTGGCATAAAGTCTATATCTTAGACAGTGTTAATATAAAAACATAAAACCTTTTTGATCTAATGGCAGTCAAGCTGCTATATGGAAAACAGTTCTATCTTACACTGCAGTATGGTGGTTCCAGGCTCTGGAAATGTATCTTCAGTGAGTGATTTGTTGTCACCTTCCTCTCAACTTCAGCTAACAGTTTGCACCTACTTACATTTGTGATCGTTATCTATCACCTATAATGGCCACTGTCAGAGTCATCTTTGAACTGATTTATGAACTTCTGATTCAAAACCCTTTGCGCTGATTTCTAAATTTAATTGCCGAAAATAAAAACCCAAAATCTAGTCAAGATCCTCCACTTTTTGGCTTCTCAACAGTAAACATATTCTATTTTCATCTCTCTAACTTTGGAGAATGTTGCTTTTAGGGCCAACAAGATTCAACCAAGTTTCAGCCTTGTCAGGATTATATAGGTAAAGAAATTATCTTATAATATCAGGGTGCAAAGATTAATATTAGATGTATAAGGCAAGAAAAGAAAGACTTGGATTCATATAGCGCCTTTCATGACCTCAGGATGTCAACAGTGGCTATAGTACAATAGCATTCAATCTGAGTTGGGAAACAATGCATAACCAAACACCAGCATACAACATCAAGCATGCAAACATCAGCTGAACTGACTGAAGGGTGGAAAGTAAGGGTACTTGCCAGAGAATTTATGTTAGGATGTGAGGAACTTCAACTCCATTTGAGTTGATTATGGTTTTAGCATCTTCCATGAATGCCCCAAGGACTGTTTCTAATTTACATCAATTACTTGTATTCAGAAACTCAGGAAAATTATTCAAATTTGCAGATAATGACAAGCTAGGGAGCAGTGGAGTCAGAGGAAGCAACTCAGAAATTACAGAGCAAGTTGGACAAAATATGTAATTGGTCAGAACAATTGCAGATAAAATTCAATGCAGACATAAAATGAAGCACAGAGGAAAGAAAAATGGGTAACACATGTACAGCATGAATGATAACAACAACAACTTGCATTTAAATAGCACTTTTAACATAGTAAAACGTCCCAAGTCGCATCACAGGAGCGTTGCACCGAGCCATGAAAGGAGATAAAAGAGGTTGGTTTTAAGGAGCGTCTTAAAGGAGGAGAGAGAGAGGTAGAGAGGTGGAGAGGTTTAGGGAGGAAATTCCAGAGCCTAGGGCCCAGGCAGCTGAAGGCACGGCCGCCAGTGGTGGAGTGATTAAAATCGGGGATGCGCAACAGGCCAGAATTGGAGGAGAGCAGAGATCTCGGAGAGTTGTGGGGCTGCGGGAGGTTGCAGAGATAGGGAAGGGCAAGGCCACGGAGGGATTTGAAAACAATGATGAGAATTTTTTAATTGAGGCATTGCATGTATGTACTTATGCTGCATTAGGTTTTTGTACAATTCATGAGCAACACTCCCACCTATATTACTCAGCTCAGCTCTCACATCAGGAGATCATTACAGAGGATGTCTTGCTGCAGTTGTACAGGGCCTTGGGGAGACCACACCTTGAGTATTGTGTGCAGTTTTGGTCATCTTATCTGAGGAAGGATGTTCTTGCCATGGAGGGAGTGCAGCAAAGATTCACCAGACTGATACCTGGGATGGCAGGAATGATGTATGAAGAGAGGATTAATTAAAAATGTCCTAGTAAAGGATCCCCTTGGAATGAGTGACCATAACATGGTTGAATTCCATATTCAATTAGAGGGTGAGAAGGTTGGATCTCAAACAAGCGTGCTAAGCTTGAATAAAGGAGACTATGAAGGTATGCGAGCGGAATTGAGTAGAGTGGATTGGGAAAATAGATTAAAGGGTAAGACGACACATGATCAGTGGTGTACATTCAAGGAGTTATTTTACAACTTCCAAAAAAAATATATTCCACTGAAAAGAAAAGGGTGTAAAAGAAAGGACAGTCATCCGTGGCTAAGTAAAGAAATTAAGGATAGTATTCGACTAAAAACAAGGGCATATAAGGTACTGAAATCTAGTGGGAGGACAGAGGATTGGGAAAACTTTAAAAGGCAGCAAAAAATAACAAAAAGATTGATTAAGAAAGAGAAGATAGATTATGAAAGTAAATTAGCAAAAAATATAAAAACAGATAGTAAGAGTTTTTATAGTTATATAAAAAGAAAAAGGGTGGCTAAAGTAAATGTTGGTCCCTTAGAGGATGAGACCGGGAAATTAATGGTGGGAAATATGGAGATGGCAAAAACACTGAATGAATATTTTGTATCAGTCTTTACAGTAGAGGACACTAAGAATATCCCAACACTGGACAAACAGGGGGCTATAGGGGGAGAGGAGCTAAACACGATCAAAATCACTAAGGAAGTGGTACTCGGTAAAATAATGGGACTCAAGGCGGATAAATCACCTGGACCTGATGGCTTACATCCTAGAGTCTTGAAGGAAGTGGCGGTAGGGATTGTAGATGCATTGGTAATAATTTTTCAAAACTCCCTGGATTCCGCTAAGGTCCCGGCAGACTGGAAAACTGCTAATGTAACACCCTTATTTAAAAAGGGCAGTAGACAGAAGGCTGGTAACTATAGACCGGTTAGCCTAACATCTGTGGTAGGTAAAATTTTGGAGTCCATTATTAAGGAAACAGTAACAGGACATTTGGATAATCATAATTTAATAGGACAAAGTCAGCATGGTTTTACGAAGGGGAAGTCATGTTTGACAAATTTGCTGGAGTTCTTTGAGGAAGTAACATATAGAGAGAATAAAGGGGAACCAGTGGACGTAGTGTATTTAGACTTCCAAAAGGCATTTGACAAGGTGCCACACAAAAGATTATTGCTTAAGGTAAAAAATCACGGGATTGGGGGTAATATTCTGGCATGGATAGAGGATTGGCTATCTAACAGAAAGCAAAGAGTTGGGATAAATGGTTCATTCTCAGACTGGCAATCAATAACTAGTGGTGTTCCACAGGGGTCAGTGCTGGGTCCCCAACTCTTTACAATCTATATTAACGATTTGGAGGAAGGGACCAAGTGTAACATATCAAAATTTGCAGATGATACAAAGATGGGAGGGAAAGTAGTGAGTGAGGAGGACATAAAAAACCTGCAAGGGGACATAGACAGGCTAAGTAAGTGGGCAGAGATTTGGCAGATGGAATACAACACTGGAAAGTGTGAGGTGATGCACTTTGGCAGGAAAAATCCTAGAGCAATTTATTATCTTAATGGCAAGAAACTGGAGAGTACTGAAGTGCAAAGGGATCTGGGGGTCCTGGTGCACGAAACTCAAAAGGTTAGTATGCAGGTGCAGCAAGTGATTAAGAAGGCAAATGGAATGTTGGCTTTCATTGCTAGGGGGATAGAATATAAAAATAGGGAGGTATTGCTTCAGTTGTACAAGGTATTGGTGAGACCGCACCTGGAATACTGCATACAGTTTTGGTGTCCTTACTTAAGGAAAGACATCCTTGCTCTCGAGGCAGTGCAGAAAAGGTTCACTCGGTTAATCCCGGGGATGAGGGGGTGGTCATATGAGGAGAGGTTGTGTAGATTGGGACTCTACTCATTGGAGTTCAGAAGAATGAGAGGCGATCTTATTGAAACATATAAGATTGTGAAGGGGTTGGATCGGGTGGATGCGGGGAGGATGTTCCTGATGACGGGTGAGACTAGAACTAGGGGACATAGTCTTAGAATAAGGGGCTGCTCTTTCAAAACTGAGATGAGGAGGAACTACTTCACTCAGAGGGTGGTAGGTCCATGGAATATGCTGCCACAAAAAGCTGTAGAAGCTACATCATTAAATAAATTTAAAACAGAAATAGACAGTTTCCTAGAAGTAAAGGGCATTAAGGGTTACGGGGAGCGGGCAGGAATTTGGACATGAGTCTAGGTTCGGATCGGTCATGGCCTTGTGGGTAGTGGAGCGGGCCCAGGGACCGTGTAGCCTGATTCTGCTCCTATTTCGTGTGTGCAATTCTGTTAGATGCAGGAGATGGTTCTGTGATAGATAGTAGATTGGCGGTTAGGATCAGATCAGCCATGATCTTATTGAATGGCGGAGCAGGCTCGAGGGGCCGATTGGCCTACTCCTGCTCCTATTTCTTATGTTCTTATGTTCTTATGATTAGGCTTATATTCGCTAGAGTTTAGAAGAATGAGAGGGGATCTCATTGAAACTTATAAAATTCTAACAGGACTAGACAGACTAGATGCAGGAAGGATGTTCCCGATGGCGGGGGAGTCCAGAACCAGGGGTCACAGTCTAAGGATAAGGGGTAAGCCATTTAGTACTGAGATGAGGAGGAATTTCTTCATCCAGAGAGTGGTGAACCTGTGGAGTTCTCTACCATAGAAGGCAGTTGAGGCCAATTCATTAAATATATTCAAGAAGGAGTTAGATATATTTCTTAAGGCTAAAGGGATCAAGGGATATGGGGAGAAAGCAGGGACAGGGTACTGAATTTGGATGATCAGCCATGATCTCATTAAATGGCGGAACAGGCTCGAGGGGCCGAATGGCCTACTCCTGCTCCTATCTTCTATGTTTCTATGTTTCTATGAGGAAGGCGATTCTGCCCATTTTTGTTCATCCGTCCAGAAAAACCATAAATTCCCCCCTTTGTAGTATCAAATTGTTTCTTTGAGTTAGACATTTAGAGATTATTTTTCAGAATGAGGTTGATCAACAACAGCTGAAATGGAGAATATAAGATCAAGAGACTATCTTATTTACAAAATGGTTAGCATCTGCAATGGGAAGGCAGTAAGGTTGTTATTGGGGACGGATGAGATCAAGTGGGCTGAAGGACCTTCTTCCTCCAAACCCATCCTGGTCAAGCTGGCCACAAACATTTCCCTACAGCAGGTCCCAGCAGTGAAAGGACAGTTTGCTAGCATTGATTAAACAATCCTACCAACAATGTGAAAATTTCTCATCAGAGCTGTACTTCAGGTTTGCCTTTCATTTTATTCGCTCCTGGGATGTGGGTGTCGCTGGCAAGGCCAGCATTTATTGCCCATCCCTAATTGCCCTTGAGAAGGTGGTGGTGAGTTGCCTTCTTGAACCGCTGCAGTCCATTTGGTGAAGGTACACAGTGCTGTTAGGGAAGGAGTTCCAGGATTTTGACCCAGCGACGATGAAGGAACGGTGATATACTTCCAAGTCATGATGGTGTGTGACTTGGAGGGGAACTTGCAGGTGATGGTGTTCCCATGCGCCTGCTGCCCTTGTCCTTCTAGGTGGTAGAGGTCGCGGGTTTGGGAGGTGTTGCTGAAGAAGCCTTGGCGAATTACTGCAGTGCATCTTGTAGATGGTACACACTGCAGCCACAGTGCGCCGGTGGTGGAGGGAGTGAATGTTTAAGGTGGTGGATGGGGTGCCAATCAAGCGGGCTTCTTTGTCCTGGATGGTGTCAAACTTCTTGAGTGTTGTTGCAGCTGCACTCATCCAGGGGACAAGTAGCATAATGGATAGTTAGCTGGCTTCAAGACAGAAGGCAGAGAGTAGGGGTAAAGGGTAGCTATTCACAGTGGCAGAAGGTGGGTAGTGGTGTTCCACAAGGATCAGTGCTGGGACCACTGTTGTTCACAATTTACATTAACGATTTAGACTTTGGAATCAAAAACACAATTTCTAAATTTGTGATGACACCAAATTGGGGGAGATAGTCAATACTGAGGAGGACTGCAACAAATTACAGGAGGACATTAATAAACTTGCAGAATGGGCATATAATTGGCAAATGAAGTTCAACACAGATGAGAGGTGAGGTATTACATTTTGGTGGGAAGAATAGGGAGGTCACTTATTATTTGGAGGGTGCGAGTCTCGGTGGGGTAGAGGAACAAAGGGATCTCGGAGTACAAATACACAAATCACTAAAAGTTGCGACACAGGTTAGCAAGGCCATAACAAAAGCAAACCAAGCACTAGGATTTATTTCTAGAGGGATAGAATTGAAAAGTAGGGAAGTTATGCTAAACCTGTATCGAACCTTGGTTAGACCATACTTGGAATACTGTGTGCAATTCTGGTCGCCATATTATAAAAAGGATCTGGAGGCACTGGAGAGGGTGCAGAGAAGATTTACAAGGATGATACCAGAAATGTGAGGGTACACATATCAGGAAAGGATGAACAGGCTGGGTCTCTTTTCTCTTGAAAAAAGAAGGCTGAGGGGTGACCTAATAGAGGTCTTTAAAATTATGAAAGGTTCTGATAGAGTCAATACAGAGACAATGTTTCCACTTGTGGGGAAGAGCACAACTAGAGGCCATCAATATAAGATAGTCACCAAGAAATCCAATAGGGAATTCAGAAGAAACTTCTTTACCCAAAGAGTGATGAGAATGTGGAACTCGCTAGCACAGGGAGTGGTTGAAGCGGATAGTATAGATGCATTTAACCGGAGGCTAGACAAGCATATGAGGGAGTATGGAATAGAGGGTTACGCTGATAGATTTAGATGAGGAAAGACGGGAGGAGGCTCGTGTGGAGCATAAACACCGGCATGGACTGGTTGGGCCGAATGGCCTGTTTCTGTGCCGTATATCCTATGTAATCCTTATATCTTAATTATTCTTCCCCTCTTCTCTATGAAATTATGTCTTGATTGGGTTTCCACTGGGTCTCCTAATGTATTTAGTTCGAAGTTTTTCTGGCAAAAGTGAATACTGTGTCTAACTATATATATTCCCATTTCATTGTAAGACTTTCTTAGGGGGAGAAATTCAGTATCGCCCCATTTGGGGCGCAATTATCGGCCGGGCGCAAAGATTAGCGCCTGCCGCTAATTATCACCACCGACTGCAAACTTGACTTTTATCGCCCCTGGAGGTGATTGGAGCGCTAAATCAGGCGCTTCACACCTGTCTTAAGGCGCAAAGGCCGAGGAGCGAGGCACTACCTCAGAGCGCTGGCGAAGCTCATGTGATGTCAGTCAGCAATGGAACACACACACAATGGCACGGGCCAGTTCTTAAAGGGGATGGTTGATCTTGCTTTCCATCCACATCCTGCTCATTGCAGCCTTGAATCTCGGCCTGTAGAGGCCTGCACATCAAATCTGCTGGAAAGAACAATGGAGAGTACCAGGGAAAGAGCTCAGAGTGCAGCCCCCACAGTCTCTTCTAAATCGATACAAGGAAGGGCAAATCAAAATGAACCTGCAAAGTGCTGCTCAGTACCCAAAACTCCTTCACACAGCGTTGAATCTCTCCAGAAGTCTCTCTCTCTCTCTCTCTCTCTCAGAATGCGTGGTTCAAAATGTCACCAACAATAAAAGGCAGGAAGCAGTCGCCTTTAAATAGCGCTGCCCCAGTCCCTTCATGACTGCAAAACGCTCCCCTCAACCTGTCGTTGCTAGCAGCAGGCGGTAAGGCAGGGGGCGCCACTCAATATCCGCTCCGGGGCGATACCGGGGCGTTGCGCACTCGACTGACATCACGATCTGCCGGCGCAGGAGATCGTGGCGGTAGTGTTTAGCGCCGCTGGAAAATGTCTAGTTAATTTCACGAGTGGCGCAAACATCGCCGCGCCCGGGCGCTCGCTGCTTTGTGCCCCATTAGCGCCCTCTTAAGGCGCTAACGGGAGGTGCAACCAACTGAATTTTTCCCCCTTAATGTGTTGAAGCTCCTCTTTCTTTTTGTTGGGATTGTCTCCAACGATAGTCTACCAATGATATGAAACTCAAGGCTTTACTTTGTGGTGCTGTTTATAATAGAAGTGCAGATAAGTCTGGCTATTTTTTGTTTTGTTTTTACTAGTCTCCAAATTATAGGATATATTTCTTAGACAGTAACCATGATTTTCCAGAAAGGTGATTAGGCCATTTTTTTCCAGTTTTTAATAGTGAATTCATGGAATGATAGATATAATCTAGAAAGGTCTTGAAACCTCCTAAACTCCAGTTGCTATAATAGACGTGTTTCACCACATATACACCCAAGTTATTTGACCTTGGATATATATGTGGCGAAACATGTCTATTACAGCAATTACATTCTGCTCAAAATCTTTCATTAACAATGTTGCTTGAAAAGAAGCCCATACCAGCACCTGTGGCTTGTTCAAAAAGCTGCATGAAACAAATTAGTTGGATCTTAAAATATAATTTTGTATCTATCACAGTGTGTCAGTAAAATGTTTGAAGTAAATCTAAACTTAGCAGGTGCAAAGGCTATGGGACATACTATGAGCCTCAGCAGGACTTAATCTACTGTGTATTTGGTATATAGTCGTCTGGTGCTGTTTGTTGTTCTGTGCATCAAAGTTTGATCAAAGAATCAGAATGTTATGGACTGACTGCTTTGATTACACAAGAACAATGGGAATTATAATGAAATTGCTCATCAGATAAATATCATACCTGGAACATAGCTGTCATCAAAGCTGTTGTCAATCAGTTATGTTTGAATATAATATTCCTAACAATTTAACTCATCTGGGAAAAGCAATTGAAAATATTTTAACAGAAATTGAGTAATGAGCACAGGTCTCTGGCGAAAACAAACGGATGACTTGAAAGCAAAGATATCCAAAAAGAAGATGGGTGTCACTCACACGAGCATCGTAACCTACGGCAGCTGATGTACTTCAATTTTCTGAAGTTCTTCATATTTCTTTAAGTTCTTTTCTGTAGGCAGCTATGCTGACTTTTAGTTTTTGAATAGTCTATTGATAAATATTTCTCAATGTTGTTGCAGGTGAGACTGCCTATAGTATGTTTAGGTTGTTTATACTCGTACTTCAACACGTCCATTGCTCACATCCAATCCCACATGAAGCCCTGATCATTTATAACCTCTGTCTTCATTAACCTCCATTAGTGTCAGCTGTGGCTCAGTTGGTAGCACACTTGCCTCTGAGTCAGAAGGTTGTGGGTTCATAGTTCCACTCCAGAGACCTGAGCACATAAAGCTGGGCTGACACTCCAGTGCAGTGCTGAGGGAGTGCTGCACTGTCGGGGGTGCCATCTTTCGATTGAGACGTTAAACCAATGCCCCGTCTGCTCTCTCAGGTGGACATAAAAGAACCCAAGGCACCATTTTGAAGAAGAACAGGGGAGTTATCCCTGGTGTCCTGGCCAATATTTATCCCTCAATCCACATAATAAAAACAGATTATCTGGTCATTATCACGTGGGAGTTTGCTGTGCGCAAATTGGCTACCACGTTTCCTACATTACAACAGTGACTACACTCCAAAAAGTACTTCATTGGCTGTAAAGCGCTTTGAGACGTCCAGTGGTCGTGAAAGGCGCTATATAAATGCAAGACTTTCTTTCAACATCCATCAATACATTAACTTCAAAATCTTTCTCATTTCTTACAAATCCCTGTACGGCCTCACTCCACCCTACTTTTGCAAGCTCTTTCAGCCTCATGTCCTTACTCGTATCCTCCAGCCTTTTGACTCTGGTGTACTATGCATTCCCCCCACCTCCAATCTATCATAAGTGGCAGAGCTTTTAGCTATCTTACCTCCACATTCAAGAACTCTTTCCTGAAACCCTTCACTTGATACATTTCTTCCCCCCCCCCTTCAAAAACCTCCTTAAAATCTACTTTTTCAATTGCCTTAGGCCATTTCTCCCCACCACTTATGCTTGACCCCAAACTCATTGTACTAATATGGTTAATGTAAAACATGCATATTTCACTGAATATGATGAGATTGCAAAACAAAATAAGATAGGGAGAAAAAAAGAAGTGGGGTAATAGAAAGGAAACTAACAGCATCAATTTAAGCTGTCAGCTTGGTTCAGTTGGTAGCACTCTCATCTCACAGTTAGGCGGTTGTAGGTTCTAGTCCCACTTCGGCACATAAACGAGGCTGACGCTACAGTACAATATTAAGAGAATGCTGCATTGTTAGATGTGTATTTCTCTGAATGAGATGTTAAACTGAGATCTTGCTTACCTGTTCAGGTGGACATTAAAGGTCTCATTTGCTATTCGAAGTAGAGTAGAGCGTTCTTCTGATGTTCTGGTCATTATTCCGCCCTCAATCAACTCCACAATAACAGATTCACTTGTCATTGCTGTTTCTGGAATCTCACTGTGCAAAAGAAATAGCTGTTGCATTTCCTATATAACATCAGTTACTGCACTTCAAAGCATTGAAGCACTTTTGAACAAACTATTTCTATTGCACCCTGCTCCCTCACCAAAACTTGGCGTTTTTAATATTATTTCTTATATTTACCTATGGGTTGTTCTTCCCATGTGACCTCTGGCCCTCTCAGCTTGATAATTCTGTCTCCCAGGGGTGATGACACTAATATAACCTGCTTGAGGCCTGTGAGTATCAAAGCTCAGGAACATGATTGAATTTTTTGATCCTTCTTCAGTTGTCAGTTGATCTATCCCTGCATTCCCATCCGTGAGCAATATCTTCACCTGCCAGTAGCCCGCTCCCCCCAATCCAAGTTCCCAGCATGAGCCATGAACAATATGATTGCAAAACTATATCTGTCGTGTTTCCTGCCAGTGGGCTTTAAAAGTTACATTGCTCCTGGCTCATGGCCAGACGCATGGGCAAGGCTGGCATGGGTGAGGGTAGATTTAAATATTAAATTGTTCCCATCTGACATCCAGGAACCTGTGGTCAGCGAAATGAGAGGCCAGCTGATGGCCAGCGATAAAACTTAAAACTTAAAAAAAAGACACTTTCTCATTAAGGCCATTTATGTCCTTAGTAGTATAATAAACTATTCCTCATCACATTGTAATCTACTCTTGTTCTTATAAAACACAATACCATGCAACTCATTGTGAGAAATAGCACAGAAGATTTGCTTTGTTATGTAAGACCATGTGCTGCACTTCTCATGAACAACATGTGATAAAAATACATCATGGTATGAGCTTCTTTCTTTCTGTCATGATATTTAAGGGGTTAAAACCAGTTTGATGCGCAGACATTTGTTATTGCTCATTAGGCTAAATTTGTTGCAGGATTAGTCATTTGCCTGAGTCAGGTGTATGAGCAAGGAGCCAAGTCATTCAATTCCAATGCAAACAATTATGTGATTGGTTTTCATATGCATTTGATTGTCAGCTCTTTTGGAGTTTAACAGAAAAATATTTAAAATTACTTGGTCCTGGTTGTTTTTTTTGGAAAATATTTCTCAACCTGTGCAGTTCAAAATGGAGAGTCAGTTTGAAGCTGTTGGAAAGAGATAGTCAAACCAACGAGCTTCTGTGAACAGTGTAAAAAAAATCGCCCCGTAAGAATATTATGCACATTATAGTTTACCACAACAGTCGTGATTATTTGTAGTAACTACTTATTCAAGCAGTTAGCTAAGCTTAGTAACTATTTCAAAAACTACAGTGTTTTAATAGCTGCTGTTCATTTATTCTTTTACAGTTTAATATACCTGTTTGGCAGTTAAAACCTAAATCCAGTGAAGTGTTATTCTGCTGCCTTTTGAAGTCAAGGAAGATCACTTGAGGGCGACATCTTAAAATTAGTGAGCTGAAATAAAGTAAAGAGGGTTCTCTGTTCTATCTTTACATTTACCCAGATATCTAGGCAAGTAAAAGCGCTCTCTGGGTCATTGGGAGTGAAGTCTCACCATTGCGAGCGATCCAAGATTCTGAACCTCAAAAAACCCCCCCCTCAAAATTGCAACAATAATAGTAGTAATAATATTTTAATGTATTTTGGACCACCAGGTCAAGATTGCATTATATTCCTGTAGGGACCTGTTGTGTACTGGCCGTAAATAAAACTGAAGATAAAGCACTCCCTGTACAAAATCACTGTGTCTGTGTTTATTACTTCAGCAGCACATTTTCTTGGTTGTTGAGCCTTTTCCTAGGAACATAGGAACAGCAGTCAGCCATTCAGCCCCTCGAGCCTGCGCCACCATTCAATTAGATCATGGCTGATCTGTACCACAACTCCATTTACCTGCCTAAGCTCCATAATGTTCATCAAATTAACATTTAATTTTTGAAGAAAAGAAGAGATGCAGCGTTTAAGGCTATAATTTCCTCTTACTCAGGAGCTTACCAAATGAAAATAATAACACCTCACTATCCAGATGCCATCTGATGGATATATATACAGTTAAATAATATAGCCTTAAACCCTGCATCCCATTCATTTGATGAAAAAACTTGAACTGCTAAGTGTACTGATTTGTCTAATACTTGGTAGATAGTAATTAACTTTGAATATATAAAAAAAAATAGGCTATTGCTATTCGATCTCCTGTGACTATGTACATGGGAGGGCCAATTTTATCTACCAATGGAGAATGGGTGGATGGTTGGGCAGAGTGATGCCACTGCTTGCCCGTTCTTTTCGCCAGGAGGTCTAAGCCATTTTGAGGCCTGAGCCTAATTTACAATTCACCAGCTAGCTACGGGTGCCAAGTGGGCACCCCGCTACAGCTGACGGATTTAGGGAGGGCAGGGAATTGGCTGGCTCCCACGCTGAGTTGGCTGACAGTAGAAGCTGTGCGGGGAGGGGGCCGATGGTCTTGGATGGCCAACAGCGGCTGGAATTTTTTAGTGGACCCAGGAGGAGCACTTTTGCTTCTCCTGGCCTCACCAGAAAAAAAACCCTAAGTTTCCTAGTCGTTTTGTGAGCAACCTCCAGCTGTCCCTCTAAGGACGGCTATTTAGGCCGCTCACCGCCCAATACAAATGGTTGTTTCTGCTAGTTGATTTCAACACAAATTTGTCTTGTCCCTTAATCACTGACTTTGAAACATGACATATCAGAAAATGTCCTCATCTTGTTTTTTAATTATTTGTCTTTCTGCATTAGATCACTATGCTTTGTTTTGATCCTCATTTTCTGACCAAATAAAATTATAATGGGTACTTGAACTGTGCATGTGAGTGGAGTAACAGTAGCTACGCACTAATTTCCATAATTTTTGCTTTCATGATTATCCTTCAACTTGGGTATTGACTATATTTTAAGTGTCTGCTATAATGTCTAGAAGCAACTGGAGAAATTATTATATTGCTCTGACAGAATCCAAGATATTCTGAGAATTGGTGTAATTCTGCACCATTAATTGAAAGACCATTATCAATCTTGACAACTTCTGGAATGTCATTAACAGCAATAGATCTTGTCCAGATACATTACTGTGGCTTGAGCAGGTGTCAAGTTCAGAATATCAATTTAAGAACATAAGAATTAGAAGCAGTAGTAGGCCATATGGCCCCTCGCGCCTGCTCCACCATTCAATAAGATCGTGGCTGATCTTGGACCTCAACTTCACTTTCCCACCCGATCCCCATATCCCTTGATGCCCTGGAGTCCAAAAATCTACCTATCTCAGCCTTGAATATATTCAACGATTCAGCATCCACAACCCTTTGGGGGAGAGAATTCCAAAGATTCAGAACTCTCTTGAGTGAAGAAATTCTTCCTCATCTCAGTCTTAATCATTCCTATATTCCTCGTTAGTATATTGGTGAGTATCCCCGCCTGTCAGGCGGGAGACCAGGGTTCAATTCCCCGATGGGGAGGATAAATTAGGGTGGATAGCTCTTTGTCGGACGGCATGGACCAGATGGGCCGAATGGCCTCCTTCTGTGCTGTAAATTTCTATGATTCTATGTTTCTAAGATTAAAGGCCAACCCCTTATCCTGAGACTATGCCCCCTAGTTCTAGACTCTCCAGCCAGGGGAAACAACATATCGGCATCTACCCTGCCAATCCCCCTCAGAATCTTATATGTTTCAGTGAGATCACCTCTCATTCTTCTAAACTCCAGAGAGTATAGGCCCAATCTACTCACTCCCTCTTCATAGGACAACCCTCTCATCCGAGGAATCAGTCTAATGAACCTTCGTTGCACCGCCTATAAGGCAATTATATCCTTCCTCAGATATACTGTGCACAGTACTCTAGGTGTGGTCTTACCAAAGCCCTGTACAATTGTAGCAAGACTTCCTTACTTTTGTACTCTAACCCCCTTGCAATGAAGGCCAACATGCCATTTGCCTTCCTAATTGCTTGCTGTGACTGCATGCTAACTCTCTGTGTTTCCTGTACAAGGATACCTAAATCTCTCTGAACACCAACATTTAATAGTTTCTCACCATTTAAAAATATTCTGTTTTTCTATTCTTCCTACCAAAGTGAATAACCTCACATTTCCCCACATTATACTCCATCTGCCACCTTATTGCCCACTCACTTAACCTGTCTATATCCCTTTTCAGGCTCTTTGTGTCCTCCTCACAGCTTACTTTCCCACCTAGCTTTGTATCGTCAGCAAACTTAGATGCATTACACTCAGTCCCTTCATCTAAGTCATTAATATAGATTGTAAATAGCTGAGGCCCCAGCACTGATCCTTGCGGCACCCCACTAGCAACAGCCTGCCAACCCAAAAATGACCCGTTTACCCCTACTCTCTGTTTTCTGTCCATTAACCAATCCTCTATCCATGCTAATTTCTCTCTCTTTCTCTCTCTAATATATTACCCCTAATCCCATGAGTCCTTATCTTGCATAACAACTTTTTATGTGGTAACTTATCGAATGCCTTTTGGAAATCCAGATAAACTACATCCACTGGTTCCCCTTTATCTACCCTGCTAGTTACATCCTCAATAAACTCTAATAAATTTGTTAAACACAATTTCCCTTTCATAAAACCATGTTGCCTACTCATATTATGATTTTCTAATGTTTGACCTGATGCCATGAGACTTCATGGGGTCCAGAGTCAATGTGAAGACCTTAAACATTCACTCCCCCCACCACCGGCGTACCGTGGCTGCAGTGTGTACCATTTACAAGATGCACTGCAGCAACTCACCAAGGCATCTTCGACAGCACCTCCCAAACTCGCGGCCTCTACCACCTAGAAGGTCAAGGGCAGCAGGTGCATGGGAACACCACCACCTCCAAGTTCCCCTCCAAGTCACACACCATCCTGACTTGGAAATATATTGCTGTTCCTTCATCGTCGCTGGGTCAAAATCCTGGAACTCCCTCCCTAACAGTACTATGGGAGTACCTTCACCATACGGACTGCAGCGGTTCAAGCAGGTGGCTCACCACCACCTTCTCAAGGGCAATTAGGGATGGGCAATAAATGCTGGCCTTGCCAGTGATACCCACATCCCATGAATGAATAAAAAAGTGTCCTGTTACCACTTACTTAATAATGGATTCCAGCATTTTCCCAACAACTGATGTCAGGCTAACTGACCTATAGTTCCCTGTTTTCCCTCTCCCTCCTTTCTTGAATTACCGGGTTACATTTGCTACCTTCCAATCCGCTGGGACCATGCTAGAATCTAGGGAATTTTGGAAGATTATAACCAATGCATCCACTATCTGTGCAGCCACCTCTTTTAGACCCCTAGGATTTAGGCCATCAGGTCCAGGGGATTTGTTGGCTTTTAGTCCCATTAGTTTCTCCAGTACTTCTTCTCTAGTGATCTTAATTACTTTAAGTTCCTCACTCTCATTAGACCCTTGGCCCTCCACTGTTTTTGGTATGCTTTTTGTGTCTTCTACTGTGAAGACAGATAGAAAATATTTGTTCAAAGTCTCTGCCATTCCCTTATTACCCATTATAATTTCTCCTGTCTCAGCCTCAAAGGGACCAATGCTTACTTTTGCTACTCTCTTCCTTTTTACATACTTGTAGAAGCTCTTACAATCTTTTTTTATATTTCTGGAAATCGTGAGTAATTGTGCATGATGCGAATAGGTAGTTGCCAATACTTAGTTTCTGCCGTGGATATGATGGAAATTCAGACATCACAAGTGAATCTTTCTTTGTTTTTGACTTAAGTTGTCTGGCAAACCATACAGGACTTTAAAGTTTCCTCAGCTTCTTGTCAATGCCTGGGGACCACACTTTCACATAGTATTGACTTTGTCTTCATGTTTCCATGATCATTATGAGCATGGCTCAGTGTGCAATGCTGAAACATTTCAGGTCTAACAATTCCATGATTAATTAGTGATATTTCATGTACCATTTATTGTATGGTGACACTTTATCATGCAATATCCATTTTGTTTGTTTCTTATTTGATTTCATCAATTTCAGTGCACTTAGAGTTGCAAATGTGCAATGAAGCTATTAAATGCCTCAGTCACTGTTGAAGAGCAGTTTCCAATAGAGCCTATGTTTGGGTTTTGTGACATATAATCAATTCAATTTCTTTGCTGCATGATACTCTACAGTCATGCTATATTGTTGCAAGTTCAGAAGCCACCTCTGGATCTGAAGAGAATGACTCAATGTCACTTTTACAAAAAACATTACAAAGGTTTTTAAGCCTTGAACAAATAACTATACAATACTGAAAATACATGGAAATATTGCACTCCCAACATGTTTCACATTCAATCTGGCTGTATCACTGATCTGTAAGAGATAGCAAAAAAACATAACAGATCATTCTTCTATTCCTGGTCTTATTAATCTGAGTTTGCGTTGCTCTAAGACCAATAGGTCTTGTATGCCCCAGAGTTCTGCGGTTTTCTAAGTATCGAAGTATAACATAAAGGATTGTGGTATTGCCAGTGTGTTGTAATGCTTCATTGTGTTTGACTTTCCCACTGCAATTTCAAATCTTTGACAATTAGCTCTCAATGATTCCAGGACGGCAGTGAGAATAAGGATGAGGTTTGAACTATTCTGACCATTTTTAATCAGATTTTCTTAACATATTTAGATGAGGCGCCTATCATGTGATTTTGACAGCGATTTGGAATTAACGCCTCCTGCATGGGTTCGGGAAACTCATCGGTGAAACAGAGGCGTGATTGAGCAGCACTTTATGGGGATGATTAAAGGTCAGGAGTCCCGATCTGAATAAAGGTTCAGTGCTCACAGCAGTTTTCCCAGTTCCTCTGGGAAATGGTTTGGTGAGAATACCTGTTGTGAGAGACTTATTTTACAGTTTGGAGGTGTTCACACAGGGAACAGCAGGATGGGGAGTGCCATGGCTGCTTTTGATTGGACTTCGGATGAGGAAGATCATCAGCAGCAAGCGTGGGATGTGCAGGGAGCTGTAGGTGGACAACAGAGAAGGGAGCAACAGAGGGGTCGCAATTTCCACGTAACAAGGTGTTCAGACAGAGGCTCAACTTCCTTAACCTCTCCAAAGAGCAGTGCTTCTGAAGGGTGAGTTTGTCACATCAGGTGGTTGCAGACATCTACAGCCTCCTAGAAGAAGACCCGCTACCTGATGGACCTGGAGGCCACGGATTACCAGTGGCTGTGAAAGTCACCATCGCCCTCAATTTCTTTGCTTCTGAGGGCGCTACCGGAGACACAGCGAGGGTCTCGCAGTCGGCAGCACATAAATGCATAAGGCAGGTGATGGATGAATTATTTGCCAGTGTTGGGAGCTATATAAACTTTCTGTGATGACAATAGCCAAACTGAGCGGGCACTGGGATTCGCGTCTCTGGTTGGCTTCCCATAGGTGTAGGGTGCCATCGACTGCACACAGGTGGCAATCCGAGCACAACCAGGACCATTCGTCAAATACAAGGGATTCATTCCATCTATGTTCAGCTGGTGTACAACCACAAGAAAAGGTTCATGCAGGTCTGCGCCAGATTCCCTGGGAGCTGCCATGATGCTTTTCATACTGCGGCAGTCCAACATCCACCTGTTCAGACCTGGAACCAGCCTAAAAGGATGGCTGCAAGGCGACAAAGGATACCACCTTCAAACCTGGCTGAAGACAATTCTGAGGAACCCCAGGAGCAATACAACACGAGCCATATGACAACCAGATGTGCTATCAGCATGCTCAAGTTGCACTTCAGCTGCCTGGACATGTCTGGCGGGTCCGTTCAGTACTCACCAGTGAGGGTCTCTCGGAGAATCATTGTATGTTGCATTCTGCACAACATAGCACAACAGTGAAGGCTAGAGGTGCAGAAGGAACAAGCCGCTCAGTACTCCTCATCTGATGAGGATTCCAATGGAGAGGAGGAGGAAGAGGAAGATGGAGCGCCCAATGCCAAACCAGATGATCACATTGCTGCCAGGGATGCCCTAATAGCTCGAAGGTTCAGTTAGTCACACTGGACCAAAGTAACGACCACATCCCCTGTTTCCCTTCCCCCTCCCCCCACACGCACTTACTGAAGCAATCCTGTAACCAACCATCCGTTGCACATGCACCAATTGCTCTCAATCACTTCATGTCTTCACATTCGGCACCAAACAACTGAAAACCCGAGTTGGCACTCGCCATTGCAAGAATGGAGAACACAGAAAAATGAATAGTGGAATCATAGAAATTTACAGCACAGAAGGAGGCCATTCAGCCCATCGTGTCTATGCCGGCCAAAAAAGAACTATCCAGCCTAATCCCACTTTCCAGCTCTTGGGCCAAAGCTTTTTAGTTACGGCACTTAAAGTGCATATCCAAGTACTTTTTAAATGCGATGAGGGCTTTCTGCCTCTACCACCCTTTCAGGCAGTGCTTTCCAGACCCCCACCACCCTAGGGGTGAAAAAAAGTTCTCCTCCGCTGCCCTCTAATCCTTCTACCAATTACTTTATATCTATGTCCCCTGGTTATTGACCTCTCTGCTAAGGAAAACAGCTCCTTCCTAACGGGTGAAATGTGCAAGCGCTTTGTGAGGAGTTTGCACGTTCATCTCCTCCATCGCCATCATCCCTCTCCTGGGCCAGTGGCACATCACTCCTACCTCTCTGCGGGAGAGCAGCTTGGAGAAGATCAGTAACACCTTGTGAGTCCACAGCTAATGTATCTGTCCTCCTGTATAATGCAGCAGAAATGTTGGCATCCATAGTCTGCATGGCCATCGTCAGGGCCTGCAGGGACTGATTATTGTGCCATGATTCAAGTTTTCAGAGGAGGTCACTCTCTCAGTGGAAGACAACCTTGCATTGGCCTGCGACATCAATCCACAAATGTTTGAGCTATCTTTGGAAAGTGTGCCTGGCAGGACTGCCAGTACCTCGCACATTTGCTGCTGACCCTCTATCATTTTCCTTTTCATTGATGACCCCTTGGGTTCAGCATCTTTGTCTAGCTGAGCAGAGCTTGGAGAGGACTGCGCCGTCCGACGCAAACTCTCCACTGCTGTTTCTGCCACCAGTCTCTGCTCGTGCTCACTTGTGCCGTGCGAATCACCAGGTGACATCCCACCTAGCTGTTTTAACAGGGCACACCAAAGTGCGCAAATCAGCGCTGGTGCCTGGCTCGCATGTGTCCTGTGATGGTGCACCCTCAGAAGGAATGAGCTCCTCTGAGGTATCCTCGTCTGCAAAGGGCAGGGACTGCTCTTCTTCGCGTGATGGCCCTGGAGAAGAGAAGAGAGAATATGATTTATTCAAGGGAATGTACAAATGTTGAAATACACATGGTTAAGGTGATCATAATTCATTCGGTGCTGAATTCAAGTCAAGGTGACTTAGTCTTCCAGGAGATGTAAGAAAGAAAGAAAGACTTACATTTATATAGCACCTTTCACGACCTCCGGTTGTCCCAAAGCGCTGTCCAGCCAATGAAGTACTTTTTTGAAGTATAGTCACTGTTGTAATGTAGGAAACGTGGCAGCCAATTTTGTGCACAACAAAGTCCCACAAACAGCAATGTGATAATGACCAGATCATCTGTTTTTTGTGATGTTGATTGAGAGATAAATATTGACCAGGACACCGGGAATAACTCCCCTGCTCTTCTTCGAAATAGTGCCATGGGATCTTTTACATCAACTTGAGAAGGCAGACGGGGCCTCGAGGGCCTCGGTTTAATGTCTCATCTGAAAGACGGCAGCTCCGACAGTGCAGCACTGCACTGAAGTGTCAGCCTAGATTTTTGTGCTCAGGTCTCTGGAGTAGGACTTGAACGCACAACCTTCTGACTCAGAGGCGAGAGGTCTACCAACTGAGTCACGGCTGACACATGTGGGTCGGAGAGATTAATCCTGCAGCAATGATGTGATGAGTCTCGCCATCTCTGATGCATAGGGACACTGACATGCTGCTTATCTTCAAAACCTCTTGCTCTGCATTTTTCATGATCTGTGGTGGGGAGGAGGATGTTCGCCTCTGGTCCTGTACGTCTCCTTTGTATTTTGTGCTCTGTTCTCCTGCAAGGGGGCACAACAGACCTATAAGTGTAAGGCATGGGTGCATCCGATGGATGCAGTGCATTAGGTGAGGGTGACTATCAGGCAGATCCACCATGAGTGTCACTGGCATGCATTTGAGAATGTGTGTTGAGAATTGGGTGAGCTGACTGAGGTGGGATCACATTGATTGGGGTGAGTGGCAGTGATGGAAGGAGGAAGGGGGAGGTGAGGAAGTGCATTGAAATGCAATGATGGGTGCTGAAATTTAAGTGGGTGTGAGGAGTAACATGAATAAAGTATGCTTGACAAGACAGTGTACTACAGGATGTAGGTGAATCTGCAACTTTGCTCACCTGGTTAGGTCATTGAAACACTTGCAACACTGGATCCAAGTCTTCATGACAACACTCCTGCTGCTCACCTCTTGGGCCAGCCTCCAGCCATGCCTTCTTGTTTTTTTTCTCATTGCTAGGGTAGAGCACATCCTTCCTCGCCCTTACTGCACCCAGCAGTACATCCAGGAACGCCTCATTAAATCTAGGCGCAGCCTTTGCCCTCCCTGATTCAATTGCTCAATTTCCATTTAACTGAACAAAATCCATAGTACTCCAAACCTCCTCCACCATTGCAACTGTGAAGTGGGCCTTTAAATAGCCAAGATGAAATTGCATTATGTGGGTTTGCATCATGCCCGCTCACGCGCAGTGGAGACACTAAACTTGGAGGTAAAATGATAATGAGACATCCCTGTTGAAATTTTACATCCCCACGCGTCCCACGATCTTGCGCATTTGTCACCTGCTATCAGCCCCCCCCTCGCTCAGATCCCGTCTCTGCGTTAATATCGAGCCACATGTTTCACATGGCTAGGCACATGCACCAAGATATCAACTGACATGTTCAAGATGTCCAGGATATCTTCTATTGTTTGTCATATATCTTTCTGGAATACCATCTTCTCAGCTTTTTTCCCACAAGTGGGAGCAGAAATTTCCTATGTCATTATATAGCTATATAGCAGTATGAGATTGAGAATGTGGATCATGAACTCTAAATGTAAATGACTGAAAATTCTGTTGTTTTCTGATAATCAAAGTATAATATAAAAGATTGTGATATCACTTGTGTGCTGTAATGTTTGTCATGTTTGACTTTATATTGGAATTTCACATCGTTCACAATTAGCTCTCTCAGTGGTTCCATGGCAGGAGCAAGATTAAGGCTCTGTATTGCCTTTAGATCATGGGTGGCCCTCGTATATCGCTGTGACCTGAACTGTATGCAGTACTTAAGGTGAGATCTGACAAGGGCACTGTACAGCTTCAGAATGGCCCGGGGATTGGAACGCGACTGATTTGGCAACGTAATCCACCATTCTATTTACTTATTGTCACATCACACTCTTTAAACATGCTGAGTGAAGGGTCAACTAACACCCCAAGGTCTCGTTCACATTCCATGTTGTCAAGTTCTGTCCACCTATAGAATACACATTGCTGTTATTTTTATGTTCAATATGCTGTATGCTGCATTTGCCCATATTGAATTGCATTTGCCGCTGATCAGATGATGTACAAGCTCTCTTCGAAAGGTATTGGCTGCCTCCTTTGAGTCCACAGCCCCTTGTAGCTTGGCACCTTCTGTAAATTTAACTACTTTGCATTGAGACTGCGATGCTAGGTCAGTTATGTTTACCAGAACAGGAGAAGTCTCCGGAGATCCCCGGGGCACTGCACTCAACACGTCATCCCATTGCGAATTGCATCTTCTGCTTCTTTACAGCACATGGTTTCACAACAGATTTATTTTCCTTGATTCCTAAAATTTAATGAGGTGGAGCAGGGGTGATAATAATTCATAGATACATCTTCTTTTGAAATAGCAGTTCTTGCAAATTTAATTTGTAACCCAATTAGAACATTCATTTAATGTTGGTCAGTAAAAATATGGTTTGGCTTGCAGTTGGCCATCAAGTATTTGATAACCAGGCAGAGAGCTCACTTGAGAGGCACTGGCCACTCTTAGAAAATTTACGTTTAAAATCTTCAATTGTTTGTTTCTCAGTATGGTCATCCTCCCTTGATCAGGACACAGCATTTGAAGAAGCAAAAACCAGAGCATAAGTAGGCAGAGTCCAGACAAGGGAATGATTTTTGTGTCATTATTGACCCGTGTGCACCAGTTCACAGGGTGTAACTTAGGGTGACCATATTTTCTAAACCAAATCCGGGGACACAGAGGGTGGGAGCACAGCAAAATAGCCAGGATGGAAAATGTAGATTGTGCAGCGTAGCGAGGCAAAGTTTTTTAGCAGCCTATAGTTTAACAGTTGCACATATACACTACAAATGCGAAACAAATGTCCATATAATTACCGCGGATGTGACGTCACACTATTGAAGCGCATTCAGACACCGTGTATAAATAATACAGTAACACTATTCCGGAATGCCAATTTTTCATACCCACTGTTTATATAGCCTATTCAGAAAATCTTTCTTCATATCACTTCCCATGTCATTATTTTTAACAGATTTATTAATGATTGCTGTGCTATCTCTGTGTTTAAATAAAACCGGCGTGACGACTTTGTTGCTTCTGCCAGTGGAATACACGTAGAGATTAACCTCCATCAACCAACACTAGTCTCTGATGGTTTGCCCATGTTCCTATCTTTAGTTTGCACACTGATGACCACAAAGTACAACCAAGCAGCATAAACCCATTAGTTCCAAGCTTTCTGTACACTGACATGACATCCACGTCTACTTCTCCACTGCCTCTCTCAACACTTCCGCTGCCTTTGTGTTGTCAGATTGCTCGTCTGACATCCAATCCTGGATGAGCTAAAAGTTCCTCCAGTTAAACATTGGGAACACCTAAGCCATTGTTTTCAGCCCCACCACAAACTCCGTTCCTTGGCCACCGATTCCTTCTCTGTTCCCTGGCGACTATCTCAGGTTGAACCAAATGGTTTGCCACCGCAGCGTCCCTGAACTGAGCTTCCAACTCCATAATCCTCTCCATCACAAAGACCGCCCACTTCCACCTCCGTAACATTGCCCACCTCTGCTGCTGCTTCAGCCCACCTTCCCTCCTACAGCTGAGAGTTTTCAGCTTTCAGAATTTTCTCCAGTGTATGTATGATGGAAATTCCAATGTTCTTGCCAACAACACGTGGAAAGAGCTCACAGACTTGTTTATCACAATGATTAAGACCATATGTTTATCTGCCTCTGCCACACTCCCCAATACCCTTGTCCACCAAGCCAAACCTCTCCCAAGGCTCCCCTGTGCCCTAGCCCTGAACAATTCTATTTCTCTAGTTTCTCCCTTATCTCCTGCTCTTTCTATGTGAATGAGACCCACTTCCTGGCTCTCTTGACCCCATTCCCACTAAACTGTTGGCCACTAATGTACTACTAGTGTTTATTTCAGTATCACTGCACACAAGCTAAAAACAAAGACGAAAGGGCCTAAAAGGTGAATCTGTGGGCTCTAAAGATTGATTAGATAAGATAAAAAAATCTGTATATGCTAGAAATTTGAAACAAAAACAAACAGCTCAATCAGCATCAATGAAAATAAATACATTTTTTGGGACCAAAGTTCTTTAGGACTCGGGGTTGAATAAAGCACCTCAATTAGTAAGAACACAACATATCCAAGTACTTAAAAGATACTGTTTAAATAAACGTACTTTCTTAAATTTGGTGCACTGTCTTTGCTCCATTCTTGCTCTGCTCTTTCACAAATACATCACCCACGAGCCCTCTGTCTTTCACCGGATAATCCCGCCTCTGCTCGCAATTTATTCGTCTAATTTATTTATGACGTCAACGCAACTCAATTTCCTTTGCTTTGATTGGTCAGTTCTGCCATCAATCATCAGTCACCCTGGTTTGATGACATGGTGGGCGGCACCTCCAGCACACCATGTCCAAGGTTGTTGAAACATCAGCTGCACCTGTGATAACTAATTATAGTGTACTGCTTTTGGATGTAACTAATGGGGATGAAATTTTAAATTTATTTTCCAAAATTTGTAACCAGAGTGCTTGTTTATTGCCTGAAACTATTTTACATTTATTCACTGAACATTTTATTCGGGGACTAGTTTCCAGGACTGGGGACTCTTTCGGGGACATTGTTTGCCCGGGAACACTGTACCTAATCTGATTACTGTCCCTGGAAAACAGGGACGTATGGTCACCCTAGTGTAACTCCATGGAAAAAATGGGTGGAGACCGATAATACTGGGCCTTCTTCCACGATAGCATGCCTGGGGGACAAATCGGACAACCTTCCTTGCAAATACCTCGTGCAGCATCACATCAGTGAGGGGATTTTCAACTGTCGGCCGCTTGTTTCTCACCTGAAAAATGGACAACCAGTAGAAGAGAATCTGGTGGGCACCCTAGACACCCATTTGCCTGCCTGATTCAATTTTCAGGCAGGCAAAGCTGGCTATAGGCAGCCGATTGCAATTTTAATGAACATGCATCATACATACTGTGCCCGTTTGTACTAGGCGTGAGCAGTCTAATCAGCAGTCCTTAAAGGGCTTCTGGAGGCCACTCAGGAAAAAAAAAATTAAGCTTTCATTTTTTAAGATTTTATTGGGTCAATCTTCCGGCCAGCCGCCAGCCTGGTTTAACTCCCCCTTCCCCCCACTTCCACCCCCCCTCCCGACCTCCGATCCATTTCCCCTCTATTAATAGGTCCTACCTGCCTGCCGGTTCAGCCGGGCAATTTTGGCGCCTGCAGCTCACCGACTGTGGTCTTGGGTGGGCGCCATGGGTGGGCGCCATGGGTGGGCGCCATGGGTGTACCACAAGCTTCGCTCCAGTTTTGGGCCCAAGGTTGAAAATCCCTCTCCCATGCACTTCAGCCGCCATCAACTGTAGGTCAGGTGCTGCGCTGCTCTGCCATTTGTCTGCAGATGATGGCTGCACATTGGGTTTCCTTCCCTTTCATTCTTGCCTGTCCATTAGCCTCTCCCTTCAACGTTGGCGAAGGCTTCCAATCAGTTGAAATGTTTTCTGGGCCTTTCAAAACGGTATTTTGTTGTACTACTCTGCCAGCTTCCCTTTAATTGTCCTTGTCTCTTTAAATTTCATCAACATGCAACTATTCGTTCGCACCATTAGTGCACTCCTTGCACCTGTCCAAATCTGCACCTGGAGATGCTAATAATTATGCAAATGAACTAACTGATGAAATTTGAATGCTACTTGCACATTACTATTCTAGTTAGATTTGCACCAGTTCTTAACCATTTCAAACTGTTTTACAGCAGCCAGAGTTTGTTTTTTAAGCTGTGGCTACAGTATATGAAGCTAGTTTATCACTGTATATGCTTAACTATGGTCTGCCACATAACTGTTATGGATTATATTTTACGTTTCCTGTTCGTCTGCTGTGCATAGTTGTGCATATTAATCATGAACTTCAGCTCCTTTATGAAATGTGTCAGACCTGTGAATTTATCTTTGAACACTAATTGCAGAATAATTTTCTGTTTGCAGTAGTATTAAATCATTTCTGTACCAATATATTGTTTACCAGACACCATATTATCAATCTACTGTAAGTGTATGTATTGCCTAAAGGATAAAAATTAAAAAAAATATATGTTTAGTTCATTATTCATTTATAAAGTTGAAATATTCTATGTTGAACAACACAGTAATTTAAATAGGGATATTTCTACCGTGTGTCTTTATTGTGATATCTGCTGAATACATATGCAGTAAATGAAAAATATTGTACCTTAGTAAAGCCATAAGGTTCTTTATTTCAGAGAGCTAGATTTTACTGCCCATGTATGTTTGCCTTTTATTTCCAGTGATTATTGTGATGAATTTAGAGGGTAGTTGGTACAGCAGGGCAGTTAATATGTGTGGAGATGATCAGATTATGTGGCTTTCCCTGCGGCCCTGCTTTTTCCACTGAAGCTGTGTTTTTTTTTAAATTCTGTATCTCTGACAATTTTTAATCTATATACTGGGAGATCTCTGTGGTGTTTGAAACCAAAGCTGCAGTTTTCAATGTTTACTGCAGTCCTACTGCAGCCTAAATATAAGAGTGGTTCTCCCATTGCTGTAATACAGCAAATGTACTGAAGCAGTATATCACTGACTGTGCAAAGTGAAAATATTATACATCTCACTGATACTGAAAGACACGGAACATCACAAGTGTAAAATGCTCTCAGATGTCTTCTACATATAAGGAGCACTATATAAATGCAAGTTGTTAGTGTATTTGTAAAACTGCTGTATAAAACTTAAGGTGCAAGTAACTTTATTTGTTTTTTTCTTGCCGACACCTCTTATTCCAAGTTATTTACATTCTAAAGTAGGTTTCTTATTCAACCTCACACGGCGAATTTCAAGTATTTGCTTGAGATATAAGTACTTACTTGTTTTTCTCGCCCCCTCTTTCCAAAATCTTTTTCAGTTATTTACATGCTTATTAAAGATGTTTTTCTCTCTTACTTCCCAGAGTTGGATTTGCACTCTTTGTGAATTTGCAAATTTAAAATGCAAATTTGCGACTTGTGAAAATGTACGCATTTCATGTTGGTATCTGGTTTCTACAAATTGAATTGATGCTGAACTGACGGTTCCAAAAAATCCATTGGATCAGGAGCATGAGACTTCCATATCATGCCTAATTTTTGTGCAACCCTGGCATTTAAGTCTATTTTCTGTTCCATTTTTGGCTCTGTGGGTTTTCATGCAGAGGTGGTTTGAATTTCATGGGCTGCAGGTTTCCCAAGTGCACAAGATCATTCAAGTCAAAAAGGCCTTTGGCTCATCTTAGTTCATCCTTCCAGAATGACCATAAAGTCCCCACTGCAGAATCCAATTGGTTTGTAAATGATTCCATTTGCATCCACTACTCTATCTGAAAGTAAATTCCATGTATTGCTCACTTTGTGTGTGAAGAACTTCTTGATATCAGTCCTAAATTTGCCTTTTACTAGATTGAACCTCTGTGCCATTGTCCTTTAGTAATTTAATTTAAAGTAATTTTCCAGATTTACCATTATTGTATATTGATATGTACAGTACTTGCATATTGTTAATTGAACACTAGCTAATCCCCTGATTACACTTTTCTTGTATTGTTTTTGTGAATCTTTGAGGGAAATGATCTCGAGAGTCTGGAAATAAAACCAGTTAGTTATTGCCATCAATGTGAGTGTTTATTTGGACACCTATAATACCACATCTCAGATGCTTCCCTTCAAGCTTTAAAAACTAAAGATTCTACTTTATTTCCTCATAACTCAGATCTTTGGCATTATAGATCAACTTCGCGACTCTACTCTACATTTCCTCCAGTGTCTCCCTTGTGTATTGTTGACCAGTACTGCACATGGTATTCAAGATGTGGTCTTACCAGAACACTATTCAATTTGATCACGATTTCCTCAGAATTAATCTAATATTTTAGCTACATAGTTCAACATGCTATTGCCCTTGATGACTGCTACTCTGCATTGGTTGGATATGTGGATCATTGCATCTACTAGGACTCCTGGGTCTCTTTCAACTTCATTCTTAGATATTTTAACACCATTCATGGAGTACATGTGATGCCAGTTTTTGCTTCTTGTATGCAGTACCGTACACTTATCTATATTAAGTTTCAACTGTCATTTTTCTGCCCACCTGAATATTTTGTCCAACTCATTTTGTAATTTTTGTGTTGGTCCCACCATTTGCACTGCCCCTCCCAGTTTGGTATCATCTGCAAATTTGACCATTTTGTTTTGAGTTTCTTAAAAGTCATTGATATAAATTAGAAATAGTGCTGTTCCCAACATTGATCCCTGGGGCACCTTGATTAGTGGCTCTCGCAACCAACATAACTCTTCTCACAAGTACCCTTTGTTTTCTTCCCTTCAGCCATCTTTTTATCCATTGCCAAGACTGTCCCTGAATTTTCAAAGCTTTGAGCTTGACTCATAGCCATTTATGTCGAGTTTTCTTTAATACCTTTTGGAAGTTTAGATAAAGCACATCGTAGGGCTTTCCACAGTCCACTTAGGATGTTACTTCTTCAAAGAATCAGAGAGGTTGGTTGGGCAGGTTCTTCCCTTCCATGTTGTTTACTAAGTCATTACTGTATAGGTAATCCTCAAGTTTATCCCCGATAATCAATTCCCTTATTTTATACAGAATGGAAGTAAGACTAAGGGGTCTGTCTGTGTCACTTTTGTTGAGGTTTTTAAATATGGACACCACATTGGCCTATTTCCAATTGACTGGCACCTCCACAGTGTTCAGGAATTCTCTCATAATGATTTTCAATGCCTCACAAATCTCCTTCTGAGTCTCCCTTGGAACTCTGGGATATATATCATCTATCCCTGGAGATCTATTAGTTTTGAGCCCTTTCAGCTAGTCTAGAGCTTCCATTTCATTTCAATCAAAGTAATGAATTTGCCTATGTTATCTGTTTTGGGGAGGATATGTTGCTCCTATTTTCTCTTCTGAATACTTGGAGGAACTTATCATTTAGAAGGATTACCATCTCATGATCATCCTCTGTTTCTAGCCTGTTTGCATCTTTTATGGTTCATGTCTGTATCTGCACTGTTGAAGTACTGAAAGAATTTCTTACGGTAATGTTTTGTCTCTGCAACTGTGCTTTTATTCTAGATCTTTGCTCTTCTGATCACCCTTTTAACATGTTGCATCCCCATGAACGTTACGCCTTTCTCCCTGCAAGATTTTTGAAGTTGATTTTTCTTTTTTCAGTTTTGATTTCTTTACTGATTCATTTACGGTCATGCTTGTTAATTCTGAGCTTGCTGATTCTATGCATGCATTTATCTTGCATGCTTAGCATTATTCCTTTACAGGTTCCCCACTTGCCTTCTACCAAAACATTGTTGAACAAGCTCCCCAAATAAATTTGCTTGAGTTCTTCCCTCATGTCTTTGAATGTTGCCCATTTAAAGTTATATACCTATCTCTTCATCTTTGGAATTACTGAAATCCATAATAGATTGAATTTAATAATTCTCTCATTGTTGTTCCCAGGGTTGCCACAATTTCCATTTTCTGTACATTGACTGGCTCTTTTATGAGAATCAGGTCAAGATAAACACTTCCCTTATGCACTGGGTCATGAAGCAGTGATATGTTGCCTTAACCAACTCTGACTCTAAACCACTTGGGTTTTCTCAATTTATGTTTGGTTGATTGAAGTCACTGGAGCCACTCCAAGAAATTGTTAACTGTTCAATATTGAATTACTAATTTAAGAGTAGAAGGAAGGAAAGACATTGAGAATAAATCATACTGACACATAAATGCTTGAGAGTGGCCAACAGTAGGTGTCCCAAAGGTACACCTAACGGAGTCTCATTTCACTGAACGTAAGTAGATATTTACCAAGTTATAGAATGAAGGTGCAAGAGTGCAAGGCTGCCATCATACTAGAAGTATGGTGTGTACTTTGTAGTAAACTTTTCTATTTAAAAACTGTGCTAGAATTATGAAGGTTAAAGTAAATAAAGGCTGATAAGTGCTAGAATGTATGAAGCACAAAATACAGTGTACAGCACAACACTAAATCATAAAGAACCAGAACAGATAATGCTACTAAATGAGGACTGTAGGCTTTATATTTGTTTCATTTTAAACCTGATCATTAAAGGAAATGAAAAGTGGGAGACCATAGACATAATAGGAAGAAGCTAAAGCCATAGAAAAAGAACAGATGAGATTTGCTAAGATAATATAAAGGCCGAGAGGCTTTAGTTATGAGAGGTTAGAGAAACAGGGACTCTTTTCATTAGAAGAGAGACAGATGCGATCTAATAGAGGTGTTCAAAATATTAGCGATTTTGATAAGTAAATCGGGAACAAGCATTTCTACTGTTCATTGAGTTGATAACCAGAGGGCATAAATTTAAGACCACCACCAAAAGAACGAAGGAAGTTAGGAAAAATATTTTAACGCAGAGGGTTGTTAGGTCATAGAATACCCTCTCATAAACAGTGGTAAAAGCAGAATCCATAATAGCTTTTAAAAGGGAAGTGCATAAATATTTGATAAAGAAAAAAATAAAGGGTATGGGGAAAGGGCAGGGGATTGGGACTAAGTGCTTAGTTCTTTCAGAGAACTGGCGCAGGTGCAATGGACCAAATGGCTTCCTTCTGTGCTGTCTGAGGTAGATTTTCAACTTGCCCGGGTGTAAAACTGGTGTTGCAGATCAGTCATCCATTATAGAAACTGCCCGATTTTCACTTGCATTGTTGGTGAAGAGGAGCCCAAAAGTGCCTGATGATGTTGCTTGCTGGTGTCTGTGCTCCCAAACTGTTATACAGGCAAGCTGCAGATAGGCCAGTCAAGCCTGCAGCTGCCACTGGTCCTCTTACATCTCCATCCCAAACAGGTTCACCTGCATGGTCTCCAAGGCCTCTTCCTTATGAGGGGTCAGAGATCTAATGTTGAGAGACCATCACCCATGGCCTGAGATTCTCAGATATTATGGGACACCTTTTCCTGCAAGAGAGAAGAAAAGAGAAAATATGACTGTAGCAGTGAAGGCTGGGCAGAGTCTTTTGTTAGAACAATTTGACACAAGCTTATAACATGGGCCAAAGGCAAGAAAGGGCAGGTGTTGAGAGTTAGGAAGGCTTGCTCCACTTCCTGCACTGCAAAGGGGGACTGAGAATCAAGGAGGTGGCAACCCTAACCGCCTTCCTCCACAGAATTCATACCACATTTTTGACTGTTCCCCTGCCCCTGATACCAAATAGCTTCTTCCTCCTGCTGCATATCTCTGTTAGGAGGAAATCTGGATCAGAATCTCTGAATTTTGCTACTCTTCTCAGTCTCGCTGTCATCCTTCTCTCCCAAGTTGCCTGCTGCTGCCTGAAGTCACCACCTCTCCCACAACTATTTTCAGCCCCCTTTCCCCCCCACTCCCAGTCTGCCAACCATTCTGGACAAATTTGGTGCCTGTTCACATGGTTTCTGCTACCCACCTCCTTCCTGGTGTATCAGGCATTTCAGACTGCACACCTCTCAGTATTTAAATGATCTAAATTGTAATTCACAGCGGTGGTCATTGCCATGATGCTATTGTGGATGGAAGTCTGGCTCTGCCTCAGTACGACCAGCGCAAATGAACCGTTCGAATTTTGAGCTGTAGTTGTTTCATGTTGGGGGTGGGGGGGCGAATAGTATTTGTTTTTAAATAAAGATTTGGTGAAAGTGGCAGTATGTCTGTGTTTGGTGGCAGGGCTTGTTTTTTGACTAAAACTTAGGTTAGCAACACCTCTGAAAAGACTCAAAGGAATTTGTGGAGAAGCAGTAAGCTCTGAGCCGTTCTGCAAGTCAAACTCTGTCAGAAAACTGCAGGGTAGAACATTGGATTATTGCTGATATTCCACAATAAATGGAATAGATAACCTTACATTTTGGACTATTGATACTCTGGGCTGGATTTTGATACTGGGGCGGGTTGGGGTCGTGTCATCCACTTTTCGTGTTATCCACCCGACTGCAATTGGATGTGGGAGATTGATGCGATTTCACCTAATTGGGCAATTGAGTTCCAGCATGTGGGAACCCATGAACCAATTAGTGTTTTCAGTCTGAAAGTCGCCTCTGATGATGTCATCATTGCTGCTGCATTGAAGGTCTGCAAAGACTGCCTGGCCTTTGCTGTGAGAGGACCTGGATGCAAAATGAGCAGCAGCAGCCCTAAGTCTGCTCCCAGATATTTTTGCACCACCACTCCCAGATATGTCTCCCATCCACCACCACTCCCAGATATGTCATCCATCCATCCATCCATCCATCCATCCATCCAGCCAGCCAGCCAGCCAGCCAGCCAGCCAACCAGCCAAATAAATGTGCTCCCGCCAGGTTTCACATTCGTGGTTCAGAACAGGCGTGCTTCACGTAGAAAAAGTGTTAAAATCACAAAGGCCTTTCAAAATGGCATTATAGAGGCAATTTAGTGCTTGTTAAGGGCCTTAACAGCCTATCCCACCTCTTAGAGGCGGGACGGAGTCGGGACCAGCAGACACGATTTAATGAAAATTGCGTGGAGGTGGGATGGAGGCGGGCTTGTGCCCGCCCGCCAGTTTTCGCAATTTTAACCCCCCACACGCCTCCAAATCCACCTTCACGGGTCAATGAAAATCCAGCCCAAAGTGTTTAGATGTTAATATGGCTATGAATAAGAATCAGCTGTAGTGCTTCTTTCCACCTGTGGTGCTGTAATGTTGTTACTAACTTCACTGTTTAATACTGTATAATACTGTATATACAATCAAAAGTGAGTGTTAGAAAAATGACAGTCATTTAGAATCAAGATAAGCGTGGCCATTTACTGTCCAGGATGGATATGGTGGGAATGAGCAATGTGCAAATGCAGGTGTAAAAAAAAATCAAAATAAAATCATTCTGTTCCAGAGCTTCAGGATTTTCCTGAAACAAAATTAGATGTGTCCACTCCACCCCTGAATGGAGATTTGCCATGTTCTGGGCATAACGGATTCTGACTGCAGTATCCAAGCTCAGTGTCAAAGTGTATTATAAATGTACACCTCCTAACACCAGTCCAAACATCAGTACCCTAGAGACACACCATTAGATCAGAATTTTTAGTAACTGGTTTACACTGTACAAAACACTGGAAAGAATTAAATGCTTTCCCCCCCCCCACCCCTCTGCTCACAATTCAGTTAATTGTAAATTTTCTACCTGGTTGTTGTGGTGTTCTCTGGGCATTGTAGTTCCATAGGAATAGGTTGAAAATTACAACTATCATGATGCATCACACATACACACGCCTACCCACTGATACACACACATAGGCCATGATTTCCCTGACCTTGGCGGGTCCGTGGCGGGCGACGTCAGTGGCGGGTCCCGACCCCGCTGTGTAGAATGAATTTCCCTTGATTGGGCTTGTTAAGCCCGTCAGCGCATTTCCCGGCCAATTAGAGGAAGCGGGTATGGTGACATCATTTGATGACGCGTCATCAGCCGGTTTCCTTAAAGGGACCATGTCCAAATTTATTTTGACATTTATGCTGTCAGTGTTCTACAGCATTGAGGTGCTGCAAACACTGACAATGACTGCACAAAGGCACAGGGCTGCACCCAGGCTCTCCCATGACTTCCTCCACTTGCTTATGGAGGGAGTCACAGCACACAGCGAGGTCCTCTTCCCTTCCCATGGGCGGAAGAGACCTCCCCAGGAGATCAACACAGCCTGGTTGAAAATTGCACAGGAGGACACAAGCAGGGATGTGGTCAGGAGGACCTGGGTGCAGTGCCGCAAACGTTTCAATGATCTCAGTAGATCACGAAACGTTAGTACCAAGCCACACTCAACCTCATCCTGCTCTGCCTCTCATCACATCCCCATCACTCTGCTTTCCCTACCATAATCCTGTACATCCTTACTCACACCAACTTACCTTGGACCTCCACCCATCCCTCTCTATCGATATTATCACATCCCCTTCTCACTAGCCATCCCTCACACTCACCCTCATCCTAGTCCAATCATACCAACTAACAACACACAAGGGTAGGCACTTGGGTGTTTTATGCAATGTTCATGTAAAGTTTCTGTTAATGTGGTGTCAAACATTGAAACCTTTATTTTCAACACTTTGCGTTCTTGGACAGATTTGTATGCACCTTTGGAAGTGGCTTAGTGAGTTGCAGTGAATGGTGAGACATAACGGTACCCCCCGCAATGGTGATGAGTGTGAAAGGAACGGCTTGGGCATTGTAGGGATGCCTAATGGTGTTGTTGTGGGGTGGTGCCAACCTGATGCATCATGTGGCAGCCAGTGTGTACAGCATCAAGTGAAGTAAATCTGGCCATGGTGAGGCCATCCCTGGCCTCCCGGGCAGCAATGTGCTCAGGTGCTGATGCCCTGTGTCCTGGGTAGCATCAGTTGATTGTGGAGAAGGTTGGTGTTGTTGCTGGTGTGCCTGGTGCTGCTGGTGTTGGGGTTGATCGGGGTAGGATTCTGAGGACCAAGGTGAGAGAGTATAAAGGGCACCCATGCTGATGGAATAGATGGCAGGTGAAGTAGAGATGACAGCAGCGATCTGTTAATGGTGAGAGAGGTAATGAGGTCAGACTGGTTGGAGACTTGTGTAAAGACTTGCAGCATCGTGAATCTCTCATAAGGTGAGAGCTTTTACTTGACATTTGAAGCTGTCAACTCAGCTGATTCAATGGCCACTGACCTCCCACCTCAGCATCACAGACGTGGTCTAGCAACAGCGTAAAACCCGTGGCGAGCTGTCAAATTCAAAAGGTAAGTTTAAAATCATTGTTAAGTGGCTGTAAACAAGTCGCTAATCATTTAAACTGGCTCCCCCGCTGCTGCCTGCTGGTCTGCTCGGCGCCAAGCAGACCCGACATCAGGAAAGGCAAGTGTGCGCTATTTGACTGCGGGTTCCTGACCCGCTGTCAATCAACTCACATTTAACTGCCGACCCGCCACCGATCCCATCCACTGAGCACCGGCAAAATTCCGGCCAAACAGTGGAGGCGATTTTGAGGCCTCCCACTAGTTGGAAATAGGGCTGTAGTACCCCAAATATCACAAAGAAGAAGTTACCGCCCTGTTCCCACTGTCGCTGTGGCCGTTGCCATTTTGTTGGCGTCCTCGGAAGCACACAGCTAATTTAAGTATTTAAATCATGGTCCTATGACGCCAATAGACCCCGATGCATTTTAGGAAGGAACTGAGTGGAGTGCGTGTCATGCAGGTAAACTCCTATAATACATCACCTGACTCTAGTTCATAATGATCATGACCAATTTTGTATTAATTGTATAACAATCCTGCTCCTAATTCTTTTGTTCTTCTGTTCAATAACAGGAAGAAGTAGTGTTGATATAATTTTTCCACATTTTGATTACTAACATAAAAATACTCATTAATATGTTAAAAGAATATATCAGCTGCATGTAATAGATAGCTATCATTTGCATATGTTGATGAGGTTATTTATATACTTAAGTTGTTCATTTGTAACTTTGAACCACAAATGTCTGATATGCAGGCAGGTAATATTAGGTGGTCATTGCAATTTTGTGGACAAATAGTTGTACAAATAAAAATCCCATTTCCACTGTTGCATTACAGAATTCTGTTGCCACATTAGATTTATATGAATGGAAGTCTCACATGGTGCATTCCACTTTGAGACTGAATCACAAAGCAATTGAACACCCTTCAACGTTATCGTTCCTTCATTGCCAAAAGTAGCGATAAAAATTACAAATACCAAGCTGCAATACTCCCCTGCTCTCCACAACCATACTTCCAATAACCTCCGCTTCATGGGGCTGCTTTCTTCCAAAGAAGCACCACTATATTTTTAAATGCCGTTTTTACCATGACGTAGCACACTGCATCAATTGATAGTTACCACTGCTACTTCTCTGCAATGTTTCCCTTTGTTAGTGATTGCACCTCCCACAGCCTCCAAATTCAAAATAAGACCACATTGCACAGGGCCCTTGGAGAATGTGCCACCATGATGACATCTGCAATTACCCAGTATCTTCCACAGAACGTGTCCCAAATTTCCAAAAACCTGATTCGTGCTTTACATTTGCAAATAGTTAAAACAAAAATCCATTCACTGTAAATAGGTAATGTTAACATTATAAATACAATGTTCTAATCACTATCATTATAATATTTTTAACTAAAGAAGCTGATCATAACTTTGTGATAACTTCACTGCTGATGAGTTGTTTGATCAAATCCATTGATGGAAATAACAGTAGTATACTATTGGCCATTGGACTTCTTGTGTACATCTGTTGAATGCATGATGCCACATTTTAGTGCTTTATTTTACCCAATTAACAGCTCATTTTTTGCAAAACAATTAAGGATAATTTTCTTGCATTTTTGTGCACTTCTGTTTGCATAGCAAATTGCATAAAGCCCTCTTGGTGTTTTGAAAACTGGCAAGCAGCCATATTTGTTTTCTCTTCCAATGTAGCAATTTAATTATGAGCTGGAATCTGCTGTAAACAGTTTCTCTGTAATGCAACAAATGGCAAAAATACAGAAAGCACACCTGCCCCTTGGATAAGTACCAGTAAACAATCAGCTGTCCAAATTTAAATCCTGCCAGTGCCTGATGCAGCTGAAATGACTTGATTCACTGTAACACTAAAGTATTTTACTCTAGTGATAGTGTCTTCTCACATTATGACTAAACAACTTTCTCTTTCAGTGCTATAGACCTGACTAGCTTACTTATGGTAGATATATAATAATGTAGAATAATACAGATCCTAAGTAGTTGTCCCAGGGGCAGATAACCACATATCTAATACTTGCTCCTATATATTGTTGCCATAACTGACAAGCGATGGGTTTGTTATTTTAAGTTTTCAATAGAAAACTTTTGTCTGCAATTACATTGCTACTTTTTAAGAAAAAACACAATTCAATTGTCTTAAATGTTATTGAGAACTAAATTTAGGATTTCTTAAGCTCATGTATCCCCGTTTTGACCTCATGGATTCTTGTAATGTAATGCTAGAGACCTGGACACCATCCTCTTAATGGCACTTGTGTCCGTTAGGGCCTGAAAGTTGGTTACCTTGGAAATTAGATGGTTGCTTTTCCGCCTGATGAGCTGCCCAACCTTTTTTACAAAGTTGCCAATGAAAGTTCATGTACCACACAATGTCATTGCCCCGGTCTGTTTAGCCATCTATAATTCCAAAAGAAATACAGATTTCAATGTGCGTATGTGCACTCGTCAATCTACTCAGTTCTTTGTCTCCTGTCGAGGAAAATTTCTAGTTGGTCTTTGTTTCTTAGCAGCACACGGCAGTAATATACACACTTGTGACATACCCGTGGCAAGAGACGGGCCAGGATTTCTAAGATATACCATTTTATCAGGTGGCTTAACTGAGACTTTGTGCTAAATTACTACTTAAGGTAATAGCTGAATTACATATAGTTCAAAAAAATTACTCTTCAATCTTTCCTCAGTGCTGCACATATACCGACAGTAGAATATAGGTTCCCTTCATAGGGATATGAAAGAGACTGAGCAAATGTGTGGACAGATTTTTTAAACATTCAGAAGCCAAGATGAAGAGTCATGGTCCACAGTGCAGAACACAACCAAGGTTGAAAAGTGTTAGAGAATACTCAGTAACTCAAGAATTAATGATGAGATGACAGTGCCAGTACATTTTAAAGGCCTAAAGACTGAGGGAGTTAAGGAGCTCCATCATTTTAAGAGAAGGAATGGTTTGGAATAATGGACTGTGAGAGGAGAAACAGTGTATATGTGCAGCTTGGAAGAAACAGTGCAGAAAAGCGCAGAGGAGCACTTGCAATATTAAGGATTGTATAAATAGAAAGAGATGAGAACAGTACAAATGCGAGAGAAACAGATTGGAGGTGAAAGATAGAGGTTGGGAGTTATAGATGAAAGAGGATTACATATCAAACCACAAGCATTTTATTTTATCTTGTCCAGGAGTGTAAGAGATGAGTCGTAGAAGTCTCTTCAGATATCCAAGAAGTATTCATAGTTTAGTCATTCTTGGGTGTCATAGAGAGTTGAGCGATGTTGAGGGAAAAAGAAGCATTTTGTACAAACAAGGAAACCAAGGGGTAATTTTCAGCATTGCTGCCTAAGCGAAAGGCTGCCAGATGAATTGCCTGTTTGATATAGAACCCATCGGATTTTCATTCCATTTAGTTTGGGTCAAAAGAAATGATACGGCCAAGGATGTCAATGGATGAAGAAGGGCTAAGGATGGAATTATCAAATGCAAGAGGTGTAATTGCGGTTAGAATGTTCATTGTTCTATTAAGGTCCATGAAGGAAGGTTCTGGGGAGATTTTATTGAGTTATTAAAGATTCTATGGGGTATAGATAAATTGAACGTTAATAATATTTTTGACATAATCACAAACTCTGTACCAAGTGGGCACAGATTCAAACTCAGAAGAGGGAAGTGAACAGTTTAGACTTAACTACAGAGAGGGTGGAACATATATAGAACTAACTGCCTGCGGGAGCAGTAGAGGCGGATAGGGGGACCAGGATAAATATTTGGCAGAGAAAATGATTGACAAGCATGAGATAGAGTAATGTTTGACACGTTTCAGACTTTAGGACTGTCCAGATGGACTGCAGTGGTCACCACCAGCCTGTCGCAATCCTATTTTCCTTTGAGTCAGCTGTTGCACTGCCAGAGAAATGGAGATTGTGAGCACTGAGGATGTGTGAACTGAAGGAACTACTGAGGATGTGTGACTGAATGTAGAGTGGTGTCACAGGTAGGAGAGTAGATACTGCCTGGATGACCAGTTGAGGAATTCAGTGATATGAAGAAGGAAAAGGGATATGCTAAGACACATTGTGCTGTTTGTGGTTCTGTACTGGACTTATTCAATGTTTGATATTCAAAATAAATACATTTCAGTCAGTAGAGTAATGTACACTGCAACGAACCATGTTCATTAGTAATGTGAATACATGAACATCTGTATATATTAAAATCACCGAGAGGGTCTCAACATACCATGTCAAAATGCATTGAAGACCCATATGTCAAGTGACACAGTAGACATTTTTCATTACATTTACCTGCAATACCTGTAGGTGGTGCTATGATAAGTTTTTCAATGTTATTTGACAACATTCGCACCAAAGCACCTGGTGAAATCCCCGCTTGTCCACGAATGAAGATACCTTCAATGCAAAGGCAGCCATTTCACAGCAGTATCCATAGTCAATGACTGTTTTTGGACGGTTTTTAATTCAATTGCTGAACTATAATAATTTGGCATAAACAAATAATATGATTTTATTGGTACAAAAGCAAAATACTGCAGATGCTGGAAATCTGAAATAAAATAGAAAATGCTGGAAATACTCAGCAGATCAGGCAGCATCTGTGGAATGAGAAACAGAGTTAACGTTTCAGGTCATTGACCTTTCATCAGAACTGGAAAAAGTTAGAGATATTACAGGTTTTAAGCAAGTGCAGAGACAGAGAAAGGGGGGATGGGAGAAAAGAACAAAAGGGAAGGTCTGTGATAGGGTGGAAGGCAGGAGAGATTAAATCACAAAAGGTATGATTGTACAAAGCAAAAGGAGTTGGTAATGGGACAAGTAAAGAAACAAAAGAGGATTCTAGAGGAGGTGTAAATGGGAATAGCAGAATCATCAACAACTGCTGTCTGAAAAAATAGAGGCAGAGGTTACAATCTGAAATTGTTGAACTTGAAGTTGAGTCCGGAAGGCTGTAAAGTGCCTAATCGAAAGATGAGGTGCTGTTCCTTGAGCTTACGTGTAAGAGGCAGAGGACAGAAAGGTCGGAGTGGGAGTGGGAGTGGCGCGGAGAATTAAAGTGACAGGCGACTGGAAGCTCGGGATCATGCTTGCGAACTGAACGGAGGTGTTCCGCAAAGCGGTCACCCAATCTGCATTTGGTCTCCCCAATGTAGAGGAGACCACATCGTGAGCAGCGAATACAGTATACTAGATTGCAAGAAGTACAAGTAAATCACTGTTTTACCTGGAAGGAGTGTTTGGAGCCCTGGATGGTGGAAAGGGAGGAGGTAAAAAGGCAGGTGTTGCATCTCCTGCGCTTGCATGGGAAGGTGCCTTGGGAAGGGGAGAGGGTGTTGGGGGTGATTGAGGAGTGGTCCTGGGTGTCACGGAGGGAGCAGTCCCTTCGGAATGCTGAAAGGGGAGGAGCGGGGAAGATGTGTTTGCTGGTGGGATCACGCTGGAGGTGGTGGAAATGGCGGAGGATGATCCGTTGAATGTGGAGGCTGGTGGGTTGAAAGGTGAGGACAAGGGGAACCCTATTGTGGTTCTGGGAGGGAGGGGAAGGGGTGAGAGCAGAAGTGTGGGAAATAGAATGGAAACTGTAGAGGGCCATGTCAACCACAGTGGAGGGGAATCCTCGGTTGAGGAAAAAGGAGGATATATCGGAAGCACTAGTATGGAAGGTGGCATCATCAGAACAGATTGTATTTGTGTTCCTTTCACATGCAAACCCTCAGCCACGGCTGCAGTTGTGCTGCTGTCATCACATTTCTCATGCGACATCTGCGGTGCAACCCCTCCCCTCCCCCCAGGCGTGAGTTACATTGCAGCTGTGTTATTGCGGCTGACATTAATGTGAAAATGAATTGCTTGACTTTCCCTGGATTCTTGCCCAGGCAGCGTAAAAGTCTTGAGGCTAAATACAACACAGTGTCCCACCCAATTCTGCCTTCAAGACGGTTTTGCATGCCATTCGCCCCTCCAATGATGGTAGACTTTTCGGGCCCTGTGTCGGGCTTCCACCTCAACAACACCATACTTGTTGACCTGCTTTCCTGCACTCCCACCTTCCTGCCTGATCCCTATCACTGGGCTCCCACCCCCTGTTGAAGCTTTTGGGGCCAGCCCTTCTCTGGCTTGATAAAATTTTCAGTCCTGTGAGCTGAATTTTCCTCCACTACCCCACCATCAATTAGACAGGACAATGTTGGAAAATGGAACAAAATTGGGCACTGGCGCCTTCCACTGCAGTTCTCTCCTCCTCCCCCTGCGATGGCTGCTGCTGGCCACTCCTTCCCCATTTGCCTTATGCAAACTTCAGCCAGGGGGAAAGGCCTGGGTCCCAGCCCATTTCTCTCCCATCCACCTCTGTCCCTGCTGCTCCCTGGTACTGCCCGGTAAGCCATGGCGGTATATCTGGGATAATAGTGGGAATGGCTCCACATGTGGCAAACTGAAGAAGAGGGTGTCTGATTACTTACCTAGTGGAGGTCACGGTCTTGGCTGAAGCCTTCCGTCAATGTGTTGCTTCAGTCTCTGGGGCCCTGCGAACCTTTTAATGTGGCTCTCACTGCAACAGTGGTCTCACAGAAGCATTGCATTGATTTTCCTGGGGGCCGTTGGCAGGTTTCCACTCCTTGAATACCCAATGACCCCTGACTGAGGAAGCTGGGCCTAGGGCATGGCAGGGTCGGGCTAGGATCAGGAAAATCTAACCCTTTATTTGGTAGAGAAGAAAATAAATACTGAAAATGCTTTCCAACACTGCTACTGTTTTCTTTTCTTTATCTTGTTTTTATTGAAAAAGAGTCACTGTTATACTCCATCTTTAGGTTATTGATTTTTCTTTTAAATCCATTATGCCTTGTTTGATAATAGGTTTCAAGATCACAATTTCTCTTTGCTTGAATGGCTCCAGGAAATCGAGACACAAAAGTGAGAAACATCGATGGGCTGAATTTTAACCCCCAAAAATGGGTGGGTTGGGGTCGGGTGAGATGTTAAAACTTTAAAAATCTCAAGCCCGACCCCAACCTGCCTCCAGCCCGCCCACTTCCGAGTTTAACGGAGGCGGAACAAGGGGCGGACAGCCAACCCACTCCCAGGAGGCTGGTTGGCCAATTAACTATTTTAATGAAGCTTGCAGCCTCTGATTTAACCTGCTTTGCAGGTTTAATGCTGGCCGGCCGGGTTTTCCAGGCCTCGGGAAACCCGGCAGCTGAAGGGAGGTGAGGACAGCTTCGGGGAGAAGGTAAGTGCTTCCCCTCCCCCCAAGCCCCCCCGCCCCCCACGCTCCCACTAGCAGCAGCAGGCGACTTACCTACAGCTGCGGCCCCCGCTGGAGTGCTCCCCACCCGACTGGAAGCCAAGATGTCAATCAGGTTGACTCCCGGGCGGGGAACCTGTCAAAGCAAAACTACGCACACTATGGAGTCAAAACTCCACAGCATGCGGAGAAACCCGAACTTCCGGGTTTCCTGACAGAAAATCCCCCCCTCCCGCCTATGCAGTCCACCCCGTCATGATTCAGCCCGAGAGTTCAATAAATGTGAAAGAGGAAAACCTTACTTTAGCTGCTTTGTGTTAATTGCTTTTTAATTTCTGCCGCACGTTTGATGATCATATCATAAAGAATTTTACTGTTGGAAAGGTTTCATAGAATAACATTTTTAATAATTTTTAATAAATGGTCTACCACCAGGGAGGAACTCTATAAGGAAAGAGTTGCTTGAGTTACTATGTGTAGTAATGTTGTAAATATGTTCACGAAGTTTTGCACTGTTTATTATTTCCAGTGGATTGTAAACACATTCTTACTGAGCTATCACCCCTGTGCTCGCTGACCTACAACTGGCTCCCGGTCTGGCAACGCCTCAATTTTAAAATTCTCATCCTTGTTTTCAAATCCTTCCATGGCCTCGCCCCTCCCTATTTCTGTAACCTCCTCCAGCCCTACAACCCTCCGAGATCTCTCCGCTCCTCCAGGTCTGGCCTCCTGAGAATCCCCGATTTTCTTTGCTCGATAATTGGTGGCTGTGCCTTCAGCTGCCTAGGCCCTAAGAACATAAGAACATAAGAAATAGGAGCAGGAGTAGGCCAATCGGCCCCTCGAGCCTGCTCCGCCATTCAATAAGATCATGGCTGATCTGATCCTAACCGCCAATCTACTATCTATCACAGAACCATCTCCTGCATCTAACAGAATTGCACACACGAAATAGGAGCAGAATCAGGCTACACGGTCCCTGGGCCCGCTCCACTACCCACAGGGCCATGACCGATCCGAACCTAGACTCATGTCCAAATTCCTGCCCGCTCCCCGTAACCCTTAATGCCCTTTACTTCTAGGAAACTGTCTATTTCTGTTTTAAATTTATTTAATGATGTAGCTTCTACAGCTTTTTGTGGCAGCATATTCCATGGACCTACCACCCTCTGAGTGAAGTAGTTCCTCCTCATCTCAATTTTGAAAGAGCAGCCCCTTATTCTAAGACTATGTCCCCTAGTTCTAGTCTCACCCATCATCGGGAACATCCTCCCCGCATCCACCCGATCCAACCCCTTCACAATCTTATATGTTTCAATAAGATCGCCTCTCATTCTTCTGAACTCCAATGAGTAGAGTCCCAATCTACCCAACCTCTCCTCATATGACCACCCCCTCATCCCCGAGATTAACCGAGTGAACCTTTTTTGCACTGCCTCGAGAGCAAGGATGTCTTTCCTTAAGTAAGGACACCAAAACTGTATGCAGTATTCCAGGTGCGGTCTCACCAATACCTTGTACAACTGAAGCAATACCTCCCTATTTTTATATTCTATCTCCCTAGCAATGAAAGCCAACATTCCATTTGCCTTCTTAATCACTTGCTGCACCTGCATACTAACCTTTTGAGTTTCGTGCACCAGGACCCCCAGATCCCTTTGCACTTCAGTACTCTCCAGTTTCTTGCCATTAAGATAATAAATTGCTCTAGGATTTTTCCTGCCAAAGTGCATCACCTCACACTTTCCAGTGTTGTATTCCATCTGCCAAATCTCTGCCCACTTACTTAGCCTGTCTATGTCCCCTTGCAGGTTTTTTATGTCCTCCTCACTCACTACTTTCCCTCCCATCTTTGTATCATCTGCAAATTTTGATATGTTACACTTGGTCCCTTCCTCCAAATCGTTAATATAGATTGTAAAGAGTTGGGGACCCAGCACTGACCCCTGTGGAACACCACTAGTTACTGATTGCCAGTCTGAGAATGAACCATTTATCCCAACTCTTTGCTTTCTGTAAGATAGCCAATCCTCTATCCATGCCAGAATATTACCCCCAATCCCGTGATTTTCTACCTTAAGCAATAATCTTTTGTGTGGCACCTTGTCAAATGCCTTTTGGAAGTCTAAATACACTACGTCCACTGGTTCCCCTTTATCCACTCTATATGTTACTTCCTTAAAGAACTCCAGCAAATTTGTCAAACATGACTTCCCCTTCGTAAAACCATGCTGACTTTGTCCTATTAAATTATGATTATCCAAATGTCCTGTTACTGTTTCCTTAATAATGGACTCCAAAATTTTACCTACCACAGATGTTAGGCTAACCGGTCTATAGTTACCAGCCTTCTGTCTACTGCCCTTTTTAAATAAGGGTGTTACATTAGCAGTTTTCCAGTCTGCCGGGACCTTAGCGGAATCCAGGGAGTTTTGAAAAATTATTACCAATGCATCTACAATCCCTACCGCCACTTCCTTCAAGACTCTAGGATGTAAGCCATCAGGTCCAGGTGATTTATCCGCCTTGAGTCCCATTATTTTACCGAGTACCACTTCCTTAGTGATTTTGATCGTATTTAGCTCCTCTCCCCCTATAGCTCTGGAATTCCCTCCCTAAACCTTTCTGCCTCTGTACCCGGTGCAGACACGATGGGCCGAAGGGCCTCTTTCTGTGCTGTATATCTCTATGACTCTATGGGGGAAAAATTCAGTTGGTTGCGCCTCCCGTTAGCGCCTTAAGAGGGCGCTAATGGGGCGCAAATCACCTAGCGCCTAGGCGCGGCGATGTTTGCGCCGCTCGCGAAATTAACTAGACATTTTGTGGCGGCGCTAAACACTACCGCCACGATCTCCTGCGCCGGCAGATCGTGACATCAGTCGAGTGCGCAACGCCCCGGGAACGCCCCGGAGCGGATATTGAGTGGCGCCCCCTGCCTTACCGCCTGACGCTAGCAACGACATGTTGAGGGGAGCGTTTTGCAGTCATGAAGGGACTGGGGGAACGCTATTTAAAGGCGACCGCTTCCTGCCTTTTATTGTTGGTGCCATTTTTGAACCACGCATTCTGAAAGAGAGGAAGAGAGACTCCTGGAGAGATTCAATGCTGTGTGAAGGAGTTTTGGGTACTGAGCAGCATTTTGCAGGTTCATTTTGATTTGCCATTCCTTGTATCTATTTAGAAGAGACTGTGGGGGCTGCACTCTGAGCTCTTTCCCTGGTACTCTCCATTGTTCTTTCCAGCAGATTTGATGTGCAGGTCTCTCCAGGCCGAGATTCAAGGCTGCAATGAGCAGGATGTGGATGGAAAGCAAGATCAACCATCCCCTTTAAGAACTGGCCCATGCCATTGTGTGTGTGTTCCATTGCTGACTGACATCACATGAGCTTCGCCAGCGCTCTGAGGTAGCGCCTCGCTCCTCGGCCTTTGCGCCTTAAGACAGGTGTGAAGCGCCTGATTTAGCGCTCCAATCACCTCCAGGGGCAATAAAAGTCAAGTTTGCAGTCGGTGGCGATAATTAGCGCCAGGTGCTAATCTTTGCACCCGACCGATAATTGCGCCCCAAATGGGGCGATACTGAATTTCTCCCCATGACTCTATGACCTTTCTCTCCTCCTTTAAGATGCTCCTTAAAACCAGCTCACCTGTCCTAATATCTCCTTCCATGGCTCAGTGTCAAATTATGTTTGATTTTGCTAGAAAGGTCATCGACCTGAAACGTTAACTCTCTTTCTCTCTCCACGGATGCTGCCTGGCCTGCTGAGTTTTTCCAGCGTTTTCTGTTGTTATTTCGGATTTCCAGCATCCGCAGTATTTTGCTATCGTATGTTTGATAATCGCTGCTGTGAAGTGCCTTGGGATGTTTTACTACATTAAAGGTGCTATATAAATGCAAGTTGTTGTCTGTATTTCTAGCAAAATACAACTACCAGAAAAAATGTTCATAAACACATGGGAACATAGGAACAGGAGTAGGTCATTTAGCCCCTCGAGCCTGTTCCACCATTCAGTGAGATTGTGGCTGATCAGTGACCTACCCACCTTTGCCCCATATCCCTTCATACCTTTGGTTAACAAAAATCTATCAATCTCAGATTTAAAATTAACAATTGACCTCGCATCAACTGCCGTTTGCGGAAGAGTTCCAAACTTCTATCAACCTTTGCGTATGACATTCATTATGTCACTAATCATAGCAGTTCCTCCCCTGTATGCAAGCGTCCAGTGGTGATGTGATTAATAGCATTATATGTCTCCTTTAATAAGATATTACTATATTTGCGACAAACTTGATAAAATTGTTTCCTTTACTCTCAATTTCCCCTGCGATAACTCCTTTTGAAATAAGAATTGCCCCACTGAAATTCAAGGTGGGTACCATATGAACACTGCAACTCTCAAAGCCTCCTTGAAAAAGTGCAACATCCCCACCGACACCTGGGAATCCCTGGCCCAAGACCGCACAAAGTGGAGGAGAAGCATCCGGGAAGGCGGCGAACACCTCGAGTCGCTTCGCCGGGAGCAAGCGGAAGCCAAACGCAAACAGCGGAAGGAGCGCACGTCAACCCAAGCACCCCACTCACCCGCCCCTTCAACCACCATCTGCCCCACCTGTGACAGAGACTGTAGGTCCCACATTGGACTCATCAGTCACCTGAGAACTGATTTTTAGTGTGGAAGCAAGTCATCCTCGGTTCCGAGGGACTGCCTAAGAAGAAGAGCAACTTTCTGAAATTCTATATGTGAAATTGTTACGATGTTGCTAATTTCTTTTTGCTTAGGGTAAGTTCAAGATATTTATTCCCATACTGTTTCTAGTGCCCCTTCAAGAACTTGTGAAAATTTCATAGGTTGGTATTAAATTATACAGGTCTATTTCATCATCATATATTCTTTTCAAAAAATGGGTCACTCCTCTGAAATTAAATAGCTGTCGTGCTGTGTTTTCTTTTTGTGTTACCTTAATAGTTTCAAAATTTAGGACAGATTGCACTAAATTCTATTTATCTACAGTACAGTCGACAGGCTTTTTAAAAAATGAGCAGTCTTGCCCTCATCTAACCATTAATAATTCATCACTTAAGGGACTGGTCAAAAGTATTCACATTCGAGGGTTGGTTACATCTGCATGTTACAGAGATTGCTGTCAATATCTTGCTATCACAAGCTTAACTTTAATACACTGCTAATAATATACAAAATTTGCAGCATGAAATCGTAATTAAAGCAGCAACACATCATAGCCTGAAATCTATGAATAGTTGATTGCTTACTGCCGTGGGTCTTTTGTCTAGAATATCCTTCTGTGTCCAGCCCTCAAATGAGCCACACAAGCATTCTTTATATGCTGCCGTGTAGTCAACTTTACTTTTCAGCATAATTTTAACAGTTGATACAGAGTCTTTGGCTAATTGTCTCTGATTTTTTTCCTGTCACACACTTTATCATTTTCACTCTGTCCGGCAAGTTCAATTTATTTGACTGTTCTGTGTATTTAAAAGGCATACTAATTGAGCTCCTGTGGCATTAGAAAATATTTTTATTCTTTCTTACCTGAATCTGATGTCTTTGTGTTGCTGATTCTTTCCGTCTCTCCTCTTTTGCTTTTGCCTCTCTCTTTCTCCTTAGCTGCTTCTCTCCCTTTAACTCTTTTTCTCCCTCCCTATCTCTGTCTTTCTCTCCTTCATTCCTCTGCCTCTTTCCTTTCGGATGGGAAATGGTGGGTAGCATGCCATGCAGGGGAGAAAAGCCACCAACGACTACAGGCTACACTTAGAGAGGTAGGTTGCGAGAACAATGTAGCTCTCTGCAGCTCCCTTGCCTAATCACTCGCCCCCTTGTTCTTAATTCCCCACCAGAGAAGATAATTTCTCTGTATCGACCCTATCAATTTTAAAGGCCCCCGCCCTCCTCTTGTTGGGTGGGGTGGGGTAAAGTCCATCCTATCCCCCCCCCCCCCAACTCTGTATCAACAGAGCTGACTGAACATTATTGATGAATCCTGGGAAATTATGTACACAGCACATGCTCAGACTGCACAGTCCAAATTTAGTTCACAGTTCAGTTTTTGGGCAAAAGTATCAAGTCCAAGCCCAGGCTTTTGGGAGATACTGAGGCTTTGAAGTAAACGCTTTAATGGTGGCATTAAAAGACACGAAAGATAATTCAATGGATAAATTTAAACATATTATTGTGAAATATGCATTTTTGGAATTTTTAATTTTCTTTGAAAACCTTATTTTGGATATTAGAAATGTCAATAATTGAGGGGGGAAAAGTGGATGGAAAAAAATTCCGAAAGCAATTAGTAGCTGTTGTGTCACACAGTTTGACACCTTAAACATTGAAAATAATTAGCACATTGCCACCCAGAGGACTAACTGGTATACTTCAGATATTTACAATGATTTTTCAAAGAGACATGGACCCCACATTATTGAATTTAATATATAATTCTTTGTTGTTCATTATTAAATGAATTATCTCAAATTTCTGTATTTGTGTGAAGGACACAAGTATTGAAGTACCTGGGCTATCCTTGAGTTACTGTTGAAACAATGAAAAGCCGGGATCAATCAAATTTGAGAGTTTAATTGAGAATGAGGCTTGGAATCAGAAATAGATGCTTGAATCCCTGACTAAGAGCCATTGAGAAAGTGGGAGAAAATTTGCTTGTATAATTTTTGAGTAGGACTTCTAAAAAGTGGTTACTATAGTGGGGAGATTGCTTAAAAGTAGTGGTCGACATGTGAAGTTCCACTGTGCTTGACTTATCGCGTGGCAAATCTTTAAATTAAAAAAAAATCTCCAACAATAATTCAAATCTGAAGAAATGAGACTCCACACTTGTAAAAGTTAATTTTCAGTGCCAGAGAGGTTGTTTGGCACTAATTAAGACTAATTCACTTACACTCGAAAGTACCAGACTTAACTTTTTCTGGCGTGTTTAGTGGGTCAGTACCGCAACTTCGCGCCCTTACATGGATTTCAATGCCGAGCCTATTGGCGAGGTATTGGTGTAGCCCAGCTAGTGGAGGCGCAGGGTAAATCAGACCGCAACTTCTGAATTTCCGTGTTTTACTGCATATGCGGACGCCAGAGGTTACTGACCGATTTACTCCATAATAACGGTGAGCGCTGATAGCCTCACCATTATTATTACTGCAAAATCTGGGCCAATATCTTTATTATTTAAATTTACAGTGTTATTGACATAACAAGAAATTGTCCACGGTTTTAACCAATATATTCAGTCCATAGTTGTAGCTCATGCAATCCATCTTAAAAAGGGATTGCTGTGCTGACACTCTGTCACTGCCAATTATTTTTATATCAGTACAAAAAATGAGGAGTAATTGTCAGACTTGCACCTTTCAATAGGCAGCCGCATCTTCTCATTTGGTGATTTTTGAAAAATGTGGTTATCATATATTAAGTTCCAGATGGCTGCCTCTGACTATTTGTTTTTTTGTGCAATTGTATAACCTGTGAGATCTTTGACAGATTTATACACTTTTCAATATGTAGTATTATCTCCTTAATCTATTAATTCCTTTCAAAAAATTTGAATACTGTTAACTTGTTTAAGATGGCTGATTTTGCCAGTTTTTCATCCTGGTTCCTCAGTAATAAGATAATATGCACTTGTTTCAAATTCAATAAGTAGCCTTCATCTAAAGACAATGCCGTAACTTGAAAGAAGTACATTCCACTCTGCCCCACATGTGTGCTTTTATTTATAAGAATTTAATAGAACAAAGTGACCTTGCTGCTGCTGTTGTGGCAGACTCTGTGGCAATCCTGGCAACATTCCCATCTTTTCCGGTACTCCTGCAGCCAAATAATTCAAACAGTGCAACTGCAGCCAAAAGTCTGCTCTCCAGCACCTCAGTTGTATCAAAACCTATCAAAACTCAGCCAAAGCAGCCAAAAAATGACTCCAAAAAATCCCCAGCAGCCAAAAACGACTATTCAGAGACTTACCTGAATGAAAGTGGGGATCCCTTTAAATATCACTGCTTCAGTCTGCTTTCTGAGTGTTCTCGCCATGTTTTTCTGGGCAGGCTTAAGAATAAGCAAATCAAGCTTCCGTCCCCATATACTCTGTACCTCAAAGACCGCCTACTTTTGCCTCTGTAACATCGCCCACCTCCGTCCCTGTCTCGGTGTTTGTCACCTCCAAACTCAACTGTGCCAATGCTCTCCAGACCAGCCTGCCATCCCCCACTATCTGCACACTTTAGCTCATCCAAATTTCTGTTGCCCATATCCTATGCCACACTAAGGCCGAAATTTTGCTGGCGCTCAGAGTGCGGGTTTGGAGGCGGGTCTGCTGTCAAAATCACAAAGTTTGACAGCAGGGCGGTATCCCGCTGTAAACCCACCTCCTTGTCAGTTTCACAAATGTCGGGTCTGTCATCCCTGAACAGACCCGACACCAAGCGGCGGGTCAACCAATTTAGATACTTAAAAGCTCGTTAAAAGGTAGTTAAGCAGGATTTTACCATGTACTAACCAGGTTTTTAACAAGTTTCCCGGAGTGCGGGGATCACGTCAGGTAAAGAGGTCGGGTGTTGTTTCAGCATGGGATGATTTACTAACCTGACAGCTGCATATGGTCTATGAAAGCTCCCATTTCATAGGTCTTCACATTCCAAGGTTAGAAGCATTTGGAAGACAGATTGGCCTTTATGCAGCTAGCAAGTGTTCGGAGCAAAATCTCTATCCAGTGTCACCTCATTGGAACAACCTCTCTCACCATTGACAGATCGCTTCTGTCATCGCAACCTCACATAGCATCTATTCCAACAGCATTGGTGCCCTTGAAAAAATGTCATCTTGGTCCTCAGATTCCCAACACGATCAGCCCCAACACCAGCATCACCAGGCACACCAGCAGCACCAACATCCACACCAACCTTGTCCGCAATCAACTGATGCTGCACTGGACACAGGGCATCATCACCCGTGCACATTGCTGCCCGGGATGCCAGCGATGGCCTCACCATGTCCAGATTTACTTCACTTAACACTGTACACCCTGGCTGCCACATGATGCATCAGGTTGGCACCACCCCACACCAGCACCATAAAGCACTCCTACAATGTCCAAGCCATTCCTTTCACACTCATCACAATTTGGGTGGGGGGGGGGTGGGGTACGTTATATCTCACCATTCATTGGAACTCACTTAGACACTTTCAAAGGTGCACACAAATCTGTCCAAGAAAGCAAAGTGGTGAAAATAAAGATTACAATGCTTGACAACACATTACACAAAAATTGACTAAAGCACCCAAGTGCCTACCCTTGTGTGTTGTTAGTTTGAATGATTGGACAAGGATAAGGGTGAGTGTGACGGTGGCTAGTGAAATGGGGAAGTGATAACATAGATAGAGAGGGATGGGTGGAGGTGTAAGGTAAGTTGGTGTGTGTAAGGATGTGCAGGAGTAGGGTAGGGAAGGCAGAGTGATAGGGATGTGATGAGTGGCACAGCAGGATGAGGTTGAGTGTGGCTTTGCAGTAACATTTCATGATCTACTGAGATCATTGAAAGGTTTGAGCCACTGCAGCCTGGTCCTCCTGATGACATCCCTGCTTGTGTCCTCCTGTGCAATGTGCAACCAGGCTGCGTTGGTGTCCTGGGGAGGTGTCTTCCGCCCATTGGAAAGGAAGAGAACCTCCCTGCGTGCTGTGAGTCATGGGAGAGCCTGGGTGGAGCTGTGCACCTCTGTGCAGTGCTTGTCAATGTTTGCAGCACCTCAATGCTATAGGACACTGACAGCACAACTGTCAAAATGAATGTGGACATGGTCCCTTTAAGGAAACTGGCTGATGATGTGTCATCAGACCCGTTTCCTTTTAATTGGCCGGGAACCTCTCAGGGCGGGCTTAACAAGCCCAATCAGGGCAAAATCACTTGGAGGAGGCGGGTTGAAGACGGGAGCAGGATTTGAGACCGCAGTCTACTCCGGACGCATTGGACTCGCCACAGCTGGTGAAATCACGGCCTGAGTCCCACTTGTCCATCATCCATGTTCTCGATGACCTATGGTTGGCTCCCGGTTTTCCAATGTCTCAATTCAGTGTTTTTATGATTGTGTTTAAATCTCTCCATGGCCTCACCCCACCCTACCTCTGTAACCTCTTCCAGCCCATCAACCTCCCTGAACTCTCCGTTCCTCTGACTCTTACCTCTTGTGCATTCCTCCCCTCCCTTCATCCTACCATTGGTGGCTGCGCCTTTAGCCGCCTAGGCCCCACGCACTGGAACTTCCTGCCTAAATCCCTCCATCTCTCCACCTAGCTCTCCTCCTTGAAAACCCTCCTTAAACTCACCTCTTTGACCAACGTCTTTGGTCATTCCCACTAATATCCCCGTTGGATTGGCATCCATTTTTTTGATCACGCTTCTGTGAAGTGCATTGGGATGTTTTTCTACATTAAAGGCTATGTGAATGCAAGTTGTTGTTGTAATAGAAACAAACTTGCCAAAGCAAAATAGTGTATCTGGGAACTTCAGAGGCTGGTAACTATTATTTTCCCTCAGTCCCACATCTCCTCCTTATATTCAAATTCTATGCATTTTCATACTTGCCTAATGTGGAATACAAATGCTACCCATCCCCCATCTACAACTACCAGAATATATGTTTGTCCTGAGAGAAAAACACATTAACAATTCAAGATCATAATTTTAAGAAAACTACATGATAAATGCAGCTGCAGCGGACTCAAAATGAGTTTTTCTAACTATGGTGAGCGACTACACTGATTGGAAAACCAGAGTGATTAAAAGCCGTGGCTTGTGTCCAAGTAAATTTAAACTAACTAAGGACACGTAATAGTTGAAAATCAATTGCATCATTAAAAGAAGTACTCTGTATTACTCTAATCACTGACCAATCTATTATCTGTTGCATTCTTCAATATTAACTCCTGCTGTAAAAATTCCCCACCGCTTTTTTAAAATGGAGAAGCTAATATGTGTGCATCAACATGTGGTATACAAATGGAAGATATCAGTCTTTTTGAGGAATAAATGTATGACCTGGACTTTGATTTATTAGTATACAGTTATTTCTTTTTGTTAATGAAACTAACACTTCAGAGCTGTGTTCCTAAGGCACTATTTACTCAGTCTCTTCACTGCATAATCTAGCACTTGGATCGATGACCTTGATTGCGTGAGCTGTGCTGCCCTTTCCACAGTCACCTTGCAGTGCTTGGAGGAGACGCATGATATCTGTGCACATTAGGACTTGTTGAACATTGAGAACCTTCAGTTTCTTGGTATTATGGGCTAAGAATTTTTTGATTGCTCAGAACAGTGTATGTTTGATTGCACTATTCCCATAACACCAGCAGACTTTCCTTCCAGAAAGACATGATTTTCTTTTGTTTTTTTTGGTGAATTCCTGCAATATTTTTCTCTGTGTACCTGCACAAGGAACACTGCATCAAGTATGGAAACAATTAAAATGTCAATTTTTTTTTAATCGTAGGTGTGATTATTCAGGAAAATTGTCTTGTAGAAAATACATATTGTACAGTAATAGTTGTATGTAAATGGAACGAGTAAAATCTTCATTCGCTTTGCTTCATTTGTTTGTTTCTTGTCCTCCTGTCTTTGCTGCTTTTCTTTTTTACCGTCAGTGCCTGCTCCTGCTACCTCTGCACCAGCCAAAGTATAGTGATAAACTAATACTGCATGGGCTTGTCAGCTTGCCAAGATTATCTGAGTTTCTAGGAGTATTTTTGTCATATTATGAATTTACAAGCTGATTGAATAAATAGTTAAAATCTCAAAAATAGCACTTACAGCTATTAAGAAGTGCAGTCACTTTGTTAAATTTAAATTCAAAACAGTTTGCATATATTTTTTCTTTCTGTTCATCCTTTCTGGGAATTGGCTGAGAGAAGATTGATATTACAGCAAGAAAAGGTCAACATATATAATAAAAGTAATGGAATGACATTTAAAATGTTAGTCAATGAAGGGTGTGCACTAACAACATTGTCATTTTCAGATATCAATGCTTAAAGCTTTTTATTGAGGTAAGAAGTATAGAAGTATAGATGTAGAAATTGATAATGAAAGGGAAAATAGAACATGAGAGTAAACTGGCGAGAGACATAAAAACAGACTGTAAAAGGTATGTATAAAGGAAAAGATTAGCGAAAGTAAATGTGGGTCCCTTACAGGTTGAGACAGGAGAAATTGTAATGGGGAATAAGGAAATGGCAGAGAAATTAAACAAATACTTTGAGCTGGATTTTAATTCCCGAGGCGGGTTGGAGTCAGGTTGCGTGGTGGGCGGATTGGGGAGCCACTTCTGGCGGGAACAGCTGCAGAGTTGCGATTTTTTATTAAACTAGCTTATTAATTTCATGGAGGCGCGCTGGCCAGTCCAGTGAGTGGGATCGGGTCGGCTGGCCGCCTCTGATGATGTCATAATAGCAGTTGCTTTTAAAGCTGCGATTCAGCCTGAGCCTTTCTATTGTGGTTTCCTGCACTTGTTTTAAAAGCTATGGCTTCTTCCAGAGGCAAGGCAGCTCCTCGTTTTAATGATGAGTCCCCCCAAGTTCTTGTGGATGCTGTCAGAGGCGCAGGGAGATTCTCTTCCCTCATGATGGCCGGAGGAAGCTCCTCAGCAGACCAAGGCAGTCTGACTGCGCATTGCTCAGGAGGTGAGCGCAAGGTCCATTTATGCACGGTCATGGATCCAGTGCCGCAAATGGTTTAATGATCTTGTGAGAACATCAAAAGTGAGTATCCCATCTCACTTGCCTTCACTCTGCTTCTCTTCTCTCCTCATCGCCTGCACTCTGCGTTGTAAGCCTCCTCCTTCACATCCCACCTTACTCTAACTTCCCTTGCACCCTTTCCTATCCATCTCTGTCTCTGCACTGAATTACTTCAGCATCCTGCCTATGCACCCCTCAGACTCGCTCCCACTATCATGCAGTGACAACAACTAACAATGCACAGGGAGCTAGCTTCCTCTTGGGACCTTACCCCATTTTCGTCTCAAAGCTTCTATGGTTGGGATTATTCACACTCACTCCATCACTGTGGCTGAAACACCGCTTGTGTCCCTCCTTGCAAGAAAAGATAGCCCACAATAAGAGGGAGAGAGCAATGACTGGAGGAGGAACACCTACCCTTGCAACATTGACCAGTGCTGAGGAGGCTGCTAACGAGATTGTTGGAGGTGGCGAGGACCTGGAAGTGGGCGATGGAGAGATGGGCACACTAGAGGAAGCTAGTGACATCATAGAGTTTCATCCCTCTCAGAAAGCAATGGAATGTGATGTTCATAGAGAATCGCTTTGTATCATCCGCTCAAAAGGATGTGTCTGCTACATCAATATCAGTTGTCTAATTCAAGCCTTTAATCTCCCACAGGACCATCGAGCATCCCCCTCCCCACGATCCAGGACGAAGACCCGAACATTTCCTCAGAGGAACCTGAAGCCTCTGAGGGAGTAGCGTCACCAGGACTCAGCGCACCCAGCACCAGCGCAGCAACGCACACCTCGGTGGGGCCCTCGCGAGTTAGAGTAGTGCAGCCACCTGGTCTATTACAGCGCACAAGTGAGCATCAGCAGATGGTGGAGACAGCGACAGCAGTGGAGAGTCCTCGGCGGAGGTCGCAGCAATCTCCTAGCTCTGCTAAGCTGCATGCAGATGCTGTGCCTCTGGGGCCATCCAGAAAAAGAGCAGTTCGTGAAATACAGGAACAAGTGCAGGTGTCTCTGGAAGGGTTTGCCTCCAGGGTTAGTGCGAGTGTGGAGAGAATGGAGGAGTCCATCTGTAACATCAGCACTGCCATGGTGGAGGCAATGGCGCATGAACGCACCACCATGGATAGGATGGCAACCTCCATGGAAAGGATGGCTACGGCCATGGAGGAAATAAGTCGCCAGAGTCAGGAAAACATGGTGACTGTTCAGAATAGAATGACATCTCTGGAGGAGCGATGGGCAGCTATAGAGCAGAGAGACCAGAGCTTCATGGACGTCCTTTTGAGGAGGACTGCCAGTGCAGATGTGGGTCCTCAGGTCCACATCCGGAGGAAGAGCAAACTGTTGCAGAGCCCTCCCAGGCTCCCAAACCCAGAGGACGCCCGTCAAAGGTGTCTAAGCAGGTGCAGCATCCTAGTCAGCAAGGTGCCTCTACATCTGCTGAAGCCACAGGGGAAGGACCATGTAGAAGCACGCGTAAGAGAAAGATTAAGCACCTATAGTCACAAGGGGACTCACTTGGGTGATGTTTCTTTTTTCTGACTCTTGTTGGTATATTACCCTTTTGTCATGTGTTAAAGATAAATTATGTCGAACAGTTGATTGTGTGGCCTATGTGTTATGGGAAATGGCAAAAGTGCATTGAGGGCTCAGGGCGACTTGCATTTGTAATGCTGATGGCAAAAGTGATAGGAAATAACAGGGTATAGCAGAGATGAAGTATGACGTTGGACAAGTGTCGCCTGCAATTACAGAGCCATATGGTGCCCACCTATGGTTGAAAAGTAAGCTTATGATAGTGTGGCATGGCAGTGTGCATACCCTGGTTGACGGGCAGCAGTGAACTGGAGGGATGCTGCATTGGTCACAACAGGGCATGCAAAGCTCCCTTCATCCTCCTCCTACTCCTCTTCTCAGGAAGATCTGTGCTGAGCCACGTGGCTGCTACTCCCCCGATTATGAGGACCAGGATGAGAGGGCATAAATGTATGCCATTCCGTTGCTATAGATTTCATTTGAGGTAACAATCTTGCAAGCGCACAGTCGAAGTGGCCTGAAATAATTCCATTCATGACACACAGCAGATGGGTGTCAGCTTGAACAGTCAGAAGGTCAGTAGATGTGAAAATGTTATCCCATACCTACAACAGCAAAGTTGTTGCATTTGAATGTCAGCCATGTTTCAGGGGCGATTTTAGAGTGCTCCACCAATGCATACAAATCATGTCCTCCAGCAACTCGTCTCCTTGAACCTGGCCTGTTTCTGACAAGTCGGGAAACAGGAGCCAGAAGCAGGAAAATGGGAAACCACTGTGAAAATAGGATTAGCAAGGCAGTTAACAGGCTGTTAACTGCCTTAACTACCTGTCCCACCAGTTGGAGACGGGTCAGTTTGGGAGCGGCTAAACAGACATTCACAAAAATCGGGTGGGGGCGGGATGGAGGAGGGTTGTGTGTCTGAAGCCATTTTTCCCAATTTTCCCAACAGACCCGCCTCCTCAGGGCTATTAAAATCGAGCCCTCTGTGTCCCTCTTCATGGAAGAAGACGCAAAAAACTTCCCGGAAATAGTGGAGAACCAAGGCTCTAATGAAAATGAGGAACTGAAAGAAATTAGTGGTAGTAAAAAAATAGTACTGGAGAAATTAATGGGACTGAAAGCTGATAAATCCCCTGGACCTGATGGCCTGCATCCTAGGGTTTTGAAAGAGGTGGCTATAGAGATAATGGATGCATTGGTTGTCATTTTCCAAAATTCCATAGATTCTAGAACGGTTCCCATGGATTGGAAGGTGGCAAATGTAACCCCACTATTTAAGAAAGGAGGGAGAGAGAAAATGGGGAACTACAGACCTGTTAGCCTGACATCAATAGTAGAGCAAATGCTAGAATCTATTATTAAGGATGTGATAACAGGGCACTTAGAAAATAATAATAGGATTGGACAGAGTCAACACGGATTTATGAACGGGAAATCGTGTTTGACGAATCTGTTAAAGTTTTTTGACGTTGTAACTAGCAGAATAGATAAGGGGAACCAGTGGATGTGGTGTATTTGGATATTCAGAAGTCATTCGATAAGGTGCCACACAAGAAGTTATTAAACAAAATTAGGACTCATGGGATTGGGGGTAATATACTAGCATGGATTGAGGATTGGTTAATGGACAGAAAACAGAGAGTAGGAATAAACGGATAATTTTCAGGTTGGCAGGCTGTAACTAGTGGGGTAACGCAAGGATCAGTGCTTGGGCCTCAGCTATTCACAATCTACATCAATGATTTGGATGAGGGGACCAAATGTAATATGTCCAAATTTGCTGATGATACAAAGCTGGGTGGGAATGTAAGTTATGAGGAGGATGCAAGGAGGCTTCAAGGGATATAGACAGGCTAAGTGAGTGGGCAAGAACATGGCAATGGAATATAATGTGGAGAAATGTGAAGTTATCCACTTTGGTAGGAAAAATAGAAAATCAGAGTATTTTTTAAATGGTGAGAGATTGGGAAACATTGGTGTTCAGAGGGACCTGGGTGTCCTTGTACAAGAATCACTGAAAGTTAACATGCAGGTACAGCAAGCAATTAGGAAACCAAATGGTATGTTGGCCTTTATTACAAGAGGATTTGAGTATAAGAGTAAAGACGTCACACTGCAATTATATAGGGCCCTGGTGAGGCCACACCTGGTGTATTGTGTACAGTTTTGGTCTCCTTACCTAAGGATGGATATACTTGCCATAGAGGGAGTGCAATGAAGGTCACCAGACTGGTTTCTGGGATGGGGGGATTGTCCTATGAGGAGAGATTGTGTAGACTAGGCCTATATTCTCTAGAGTTTAGAAGAATGAGAGGTGATCTAATTGAAACATACAAAATTCTTATAGGACTTGACAGGGTAGATGCAGGGAGGATGTTTCCCCTGGCTGGGGAGTCTAGAACCAGGGGTCACAGTCTCAGAATAAGGGGTCGGCCATTTAGGACTGAGATGAGGAGAAATTTCTTCACTCAGAGGGTGGTGAATCTTTGAAATTCTCTACCCCAGAGGGCTGTTGAGGCTCAGTTGTTGATTATATTCAAGACAGATATTGCTAGATTTTTGAATATTAAGGGAATCAAGGGATATGAGGATAGTTCAGGAAAGTGGAGTTGAGGTAGAAGATCAGCCATGGTCTTAATGAATGGCGGAGCAGGCTCGAGGGGCCGAATGGCCTACTCCTGCTCCTATTTCTTATTCCTGATGTATAAATACATACAATACACACCTATTACATTTTAATCTTATACTTGACTGCTTTAAGTATTTAAAAAAATTGGTGTTACACTAAATTAGGGTTAATGAGATCCTGCTGCTTTGCAGAGTATGAAATGCTGCCTATAAAGAATAAAATTAATGACAGCAATTCAAATACCACTGAGATATGAATTAAAACTTCCCCTTTTCATTAGATAGTCATTCTAAGTTAGAGTTACTTAAAAGCTGTGTCATTCGTGTTAGCACAGTATTTTATTTGTCCTGGATCTCTCGGCAAATAGGAAGTGCAGTCCACATGTGTAAAAATACAGCCTCCACACGTTGTTTGCGAGAAGTGCAGCAGATCAATAACCTTCAACACCTGGGGCCGATTTTCAACTGCCAGCCACTCATTTCTTGCCTGAAAAACGGGTGGCCAGCAACTTTTCATAATTTTTAAAAACTTCCATTAAGTTTCCTCTTAGCTCTCTCTGTGCCAGTGGAAACAGGCCCAATATCCTAAGTCTCTCCTTAAAATTATAGGGGGAAAAATTCGGTTGCTTTGCGCCTCCCGTTTGCGCCCTAAGAGGGCGCTAGCGGGGCGCAAAGCAACTAGCGCCAGGGTGCGCCGATGTTTGTGCTGCTCGCGAAATTGACCAGACATTTTGCGGTGGCGCTAAACACTACCGCCACGATCTCCTGCGCCCGCAGATCGTGACGTCAGTTGAGTGTGCAACACCCCGGTAGCGCCCCGGAGCGGATATTGAGTGGCGCCCCTGCCTTACCACCTGCTGCAAGCAACGACAGGTTGAGGGGAGCGTTTTGCAGTCATGAAGGGACTGGGGGAGCGCTATTTAAAGGCGCCTGCTTCCTGCCTTTTTTTGTCGGCGACATTTTTGCACCATGCATTCTGAGAGAGAGAGACTTCTGGATAGATTCAATGCTGTGTGAAGGAGTTTTGGGTACTGCGCAGCACTTTGCAGGTTCATTTTGATTTGACCTTCCTTGCATCGATTTAGAAGAGACTATGGGGGCTGCACTCTGAGCTCTTTCCCTGGGCCTCTCCATTGTTCTTTCCAGCAGATTTGATGTATAGGTCTCTCCAGGCCGAGATTCAAGGCTGCAATGAGCAGGGTGTTGATGGAAAGCAAGATCGACCCTCCCCTTGAAGAACTGGCCAGCGCCAGTGTGTCTGTGTTCCATTGCTGACTGACATCACATGAGCTTCGCCAACGCTCTGAGGTAGCGCCTCGCTCCTTGGTGTTAGCGCATTAAGAGAGGTGTGTAGCGCCTGATTTAGCGCTCCAATCACCTCCAGGGGCGATAGAAGCCAAGTTTGCAGTCAGAGGCGATAATTAGCACCAGGCGCTAAACTTTGCGCCCGGCCGATAATTGCGCCCCAAACGGGGCAATACCGAATTTCTCACCCTAATAGTCTCTCATCCTCAGCATCATTATGGTGAATCTACACTTTACACTCTCTATGGCTTTAATGTCCTTTCTATAATGGAGTGCCCAAGACTACTCTAACTGTGGCCTAACCATTGCTCCTGAATTCCACACCCCTGTGCTTTAATATTAAAACCCAAATTTCTACTGGCCTTTTCTTGAATGACTTTATCACCCTGTATTTTCAAGGAATTATGTATTTGAAACTCCTGCCGCGATTTTCTCAGCGGTGTCGGGATGGGGGCGGGTCAGCTGGTTTCCGGGTTCCAGTCCCGCCCCCAGCTGCCTCTGCTCTGCAAACGTGATTTTCCCTTGATTGGCCTTGTTAAGCCTGCCTTTACCAGCCAATTAACAGGAAGCGGGCCTGATGACGTCATTTGATGATGAGTCATCTGCCGGTTTCCTTAAAGGGACCATGCACAATTTTATTTTGACAGTTGATTTTTCAGTGTTTGACAGCATTAAGGTGCTGAAAACACTGACAATCACTGCACAATGGTGAACTCTTGCACCCAGACTCTCCAATGACACCCTCCATATGCTTATGGAGTGAGTCACAGTACACAGGGAGGTTCTCTTCCCTTCCAAGGGCAGAAGAGATCTCCCCAGGACAACAAATGTTAATATTTTATTCCTTCGATCAAGTCCAAATCATATATGTATATAGATGGAGAACAAATGTTGACTTAGCACTGTCCCTTGGGGTGCATGACTTCTAACCTTTCTCCAATCCAAGTAACACCCATTAGCCCTATTCCTTTGTTTCCTGTCTGGGTGGAGATCTGCGGATTGTCGTCCCGTTTCCTGCCCTGTCCACTCAAGCAGCGCCCGAATATTAGGTGGGACTTGGTGGGAAATGCAGGTTTAGGATTTAATAGCTCCTTATTGGAGAAACACGGAAGCAACAGGCTTCCAACGTAACTCCTGGGCTAGGCTCCAACCAGGCTGGAGTCTCTGAGAGGACTTTGGTCCTTGGGGAGCTCAAATCCAAGTTACATAAAATTGAATGATTTCCTGTCTTATTCATGAAGGAAAAATTTATTTTCAGTCCATGTAAAGTAATACCGCTGAAGCTTTATATGATATTTATTGCTCTTTAGTAATAAATCTTGCCTTATAGAGGGAGCATGTAACTGGTGTGTGTATATCATATATATGAACACAAGAAAACCTTTAGACTTACCCAAAACTAAGTACAGCTCTCTGTGCATGGTTGCATCATCTATAAATTATATTTATTGTAATGGTTGGGATGAATTTCCGAGATATATCTGGCTCCTTAATATTATTGGGCCATTTGTGCAGGCAAAAACCAGAACAAATTTTAGTGGAGTGTGGAATGGACCTTATAAACCCCTGAAATCTGACAATTCATTACTTTGTTTAATATGTACAGATAATTATATTTGAGTTTTTACAATGAGTTGGCTTGTTAAACTGGATAGCCCTGAATTTGACATCCACTGTTCCTTCCCCTTCCCCACATCCCCAGCCCAAAGAAAAAAGACATTTGCTGTGAATACCTGCAGGGTGCTGGGAAGTCCCTGAGCTCCATCAAAGTTTGCAGATTTATAGGGCGTTTGCCCAATTTGCATGGCTTCCGTGGGCTGGGGGAAAACCTTAAAACCAAACTCGTTTACTTGGCTGATCTGCAGGTGACCAAGTTACGATCCTGGCCTGGACCGCCACGTAGGACCCACTTCTTCCAGACAATCAGCTGACATGCCTGGCCAGGCATAACTGTGCCGAACATATGCCGGCCTCTGTATAGGCGCAAAGCAAGGGAACTGCAACCTTTGGAATCGTTCTCCCTGGTCTTGCTGCCCCTTGCATTGATGACCATGTTTGGATCAAGCATAACTGGGCCCAGCCTAGTTTCCAGCAGATCGAGTCCACCAAAAAAGCTGCAGATTTTTTGCTGCAGTGTAATTCGCAGGAAGTCAATGGGAGTGATTTTAACCCTACCTGCCTGGTGGAAACTGGGCAGGTAGGTTGTTAAAATTTCCCGAGTTACTGACCCACCCTGAAGCCACCACAATCCCCCTATTCGCAATTTTAACTTGATCTCCAGAGCGGGCAGCATGGACACCCGCCCATAGCCAGCAGGGTCCTTCTTTACATATGCATGGCTGGTCCTGATGACATCATCAGGACCCATTCCAATTTCAACTCATCTACCAGGCCAACCTGGCACAGAGAGGATCAGCCTCAGAAGAGGCCAAAAAAGTTTTTTCTTTCCTTCGTAGGGACAGGAGTGCTCCACAAGGAAAACTTAAGCCTTCCCTGTTTGGGACTACCCCATATCCCAGATATGAGACCCCTGCAAGACAGCCCAGAACCTGATCCCACCACCTTTTTTTATTATTCAGCCATGGGATGTGGGCATCACTGGCAAGGCCAGCATTTATTGCCCATTCCTAATTGCCCTTGAGAAGGTGGTGGTGAGCCGCCTTCTTGAACCGCTGCAGTCCGTGTGGTGAAGGTACTCCCACAGTGCTTTTAGGGAGGGGGTATATGCCCAAGTAAGGATGGTGAGTGACTTGGTGGGGAACTTGGAGGTGGTGGTGTTCCCATGCGCCTGCTGTCCTTGTCCTTCTAAGTGGTAGAGGTCGCAGGTTTGGGACATGTTGTCATAGAAGCCTTGGCGAGTTGCTGCCATGTATCTTGTAGATGGTACACACTGCAGCCACGGTACGCCGGTGGTGGGAGTGAATGTTTAAGGTGGTGGATGGGGTGCCAATCAAATGGGCTGCTTTGTCTTGGATGGTGTCAAGCTTCTCGAGTTGTTGGAGCTGCACTCATCCAGGCAAGTGGAGAGTATTCCATCAAACTCCTGAATTTTGCCTTGTAGATGGTGGAAAGATTTTGGGGAGTCAGGAGGTGAGTTGCTCGCCACAGAATAGCCAGCCTCTGACCTGCTCTTGTAGCCACAGTATTTATGCGGCTGATCCAGTTAAGTTTCTGGTCAGTGGTGACCACCAGGATGTTGATAGCGAATGTTACTTGCCACTTATAAGCCCAAGCCTGAATGTTGTCCAGGTCTTGCTGCATGCGGGCATGGACTGCTTCATTATCTGAGGAGTTGTGAATGGAACTGAACACTATGAAATCATCAGCAAATATCCACACTTCTGACCTTATGATGGAGGGAAGGTCATTGATGAAGCAGCTGAAGATGGTTGGGCCTAGGACGGTGCCCTGAGGAACTCCTGCAGCAGTGTCCTGAGGCTGTGATGATTGGACTTCAATAACCACAACCATCTTCCTTTGTGCTAGGTATGACTCTAGCCAGTGGAGAGTTTTCCCCCTGATTCCCATTGACTTCAATTTCGCTAGGGCTCCTTGATGCCACAACTCGGTCAAATGCTGCCTTGACGTCAAGGGCAGTCACTCTCACCTCACTGCTGGAATTCAGCTCTTTTGTCCATGCTTGGACCAAGGCTGTAATGAGGTCTGGAACCGAGTGGTACAGGCAGAACCCAAACTCAGTGAGCAAGCTATTGGTGAATAAGTGCCACTTGATAGTACTGTCAATGACCCCTTCCATCACTTTGTTGATGATTGAGAGTAGACTGATGGGACGGTAATTGGTTGGATTGGATTTGTCCTGCTTTTTGTGGACAGGACATACCTGGGCAATTTTCCACTTTGTCGGGTAGATGCCAGTGTTGTAGCTTTACTGGAACAGCTTGGCTAGGGGCACGGCTAGTTCTGGTGCACAAGTCTTCAGCAGTACAGCTGGGATGTTGTTGGAACCCATAGCCTTTGCTGTATCCAGTGCGCTCAGCCGTTTCTTGATATCTGTGTGAGTGAATTGAATTGGCTGCAGACTGGCTTCTGTGATGATGGGGAGCTCAGGAGTAGGCCGAGATGGATCATCCACTCGGCACTTCTGGCTGAAGATGGTTGCAAACGCTTCAGCCTTTTCTTTTGTACTCGCGTGCTGGGCTCCACCATCATTGAGGATGGAGATGTTCATGGAGCCTCCTCCTCCCGTTAGTTGTTAATTGTCCACCACCATTCACGACTGGATGTGGCAGGACTGCAGAGCTTTGATCTGATTCGTTGATTGTGGGATCGCTTAGCTCTGTCCATAGCATGCTGCTTCTGCTGTTTAGCATGCATGTAGTCCTGTGTTGCAGCTTCCCAGGTTGGCACATTTATTTTTAGGTACACCTGGTGCTGCTCCTGGCATGCTGTTCTACACTCCTTATTGAACCTACCTTGTGTTGGCGGACGGCCTTCAGGCCGTGTAACTGTCCGCGGCTTTCTGCTAACTTCCCACTCGTTCCGGGTGGGAAATCAGCAGGCAGGATTTAAATGAGGCCAGATGTTAAAATTGGACAGTGAGCGGGAAATGAAATCGCCAGTGTGATTCCTGCTAGAAAAACTGCCATTAGTTAAAATCCAGGCCAATGTCTTTGTTTAAATATTTCTTCAAAAAAAAAATATATTTTTTTTTTTAGAAACTTAGAAGCCTTTTGCTGGTTATATTTCTCTTCTTGTGTTATAGCAGATTTAGTGGATTGTTTCACATTAGCATTTTGTGAACTGTCAATCTTGAAATATGCTTCTTGTGGAGCTTTGATGATGGATGAAAAGTCCTATTATGTATTTGCTAAATGGTCTTGATTGCCTGATCTTGGGCAGTTTGATAGCTCTAGCAGTGAAGTGTTGGGCTTCCAGCCAGACTATTGTGGATTTGAATCTCGAGCTCCACAGATGTTTCACTGCCAGCCACATCCGTCAGTACATTTATCACCTCCATTTGCCTCATGACCATCAATATACATGTCTGATGTCTGATATCTTTAGGGTACTTGCAGTTCCTGCCCTAGCTTTAATTTATTTTAGTTACATGGCATATCCCTTTCATGAAAGTATCAACAACGGCAAAAAATTGAAAAAAAAACACATATAAAACATTAAATAAAGATTAGTTCTTCAGCTATTTTGATAGAAATATGACATAGTCAGTAGCTTTTCTTATTGTTATAGACCTTTTCAAAAATCTAAATGTTAGTAGTTTATTTTTGAACTCATGAAGAGAATGTTGATTAGAGCCCTATATTAGGAGAGTAAGTTTTCAGGCCATGGGGCCAATTTTCACTTATTACGTTTGCCGTTAACGGCCTCAAAATGTAGTTGGTAGTTTTACCGGCCCGTTAACACCGGCGATTGGCCGGGGCTACTTTGCAAGGGGGCTACTGCTGGTTGTTCATTTGATGACCCACAGCTTGCCAGCCCGATTGAAATGATCCGGTTCCTCAAAGTGGAGGCCAGCTCTTCGCCGTGGGTGTGGACGACCGGCTGGCACACTGTGCCAGTTGGTCACCCAATTGTCAAAATCCACCCCAATGTGCTCTGCTATTTATAAATTATTTTGCACATTTATTCAGAACAAAGTTACACATGGAAAGATATGTTTAAAAAAAATAAACATCAAAATTGATGCGATGTCAGAAACAATAAGATTGACTCACTGAGAATACTTGTTGGGCTGCATATAGTGACACCACTATTCCTGGCCAGAATGGGTAATTCCCCCATCAATCACACTGCTGTAAATTACTGGGATTGATTTTGCGCACTTAATTTGTATGTAACTATCCTCCACTCACTGCATTCTGCTGGAGAAATCGCCCTGCTATTATCGGGAGATGTTGCTGCAGCTTTGGTCTTGAGTTCTGCTCGCTGCAGTTCGTAGAGACTCTTTTTAAATAGACTCTGTAAATAGACTTTGTTTTGCTTTGTTTGCTGAAGATACACTATTTGCTGTAAGTCCTGCTGTGAGACCCGCCCGGCCTCCAACTCATTGGCTGACACAGTGGTGTCAATAGACACTCCGTACTTCTTTGCCTTGAAACTACTTACAGTCACAGTAACATCAGGTTATTATTTCAGAAAACAAATCCATTACACAAGTTATAAAGTTAACCTTTATTTTGTTCAGTGATACCCAAATACCATTTTCTAATAATAGTTAATTATATTTGCATGTGCAGAAAGTTGTGCGATGTTAATTCTGGTATTTAAAAGTTGTAAAATAATTCTCTAAATAAATACTCAATAAGGTCTTGTTCCCAGTTCCCAGTTCTATGGGAAAGGTTTCCTCTATAGGCCAATTTATAACAAATTTCTAAATGTGTTCTTTATAAATGTGTTTATGATTTCACTACAAATAGTGTGCAGACAATATCTTCCCTGCTAGAAACAATAAAATTGTGGGGATTCGGATAATATTTAAACAGTTTCATATTGTTGGTGTTGAAATCACTAATCAAGCAGTTTTATACTTACCACTGTGTAAGTATATTCACAATATTTTTAAAAATCTGCACCTTTTTAAAATGAAAATGATGAATATCAATAGTAGGCTGGGCGAGCATGAAGAGTGATTCTATATCAGCTCAGCTATAGTTTGTGGACCATCTGATCTCGTTTCTAAGATGGCACCTTGTGGTGGGACTGATAAAATAAACTGTGTTGTATAGATGGTGATCTAGGGGCACCTGTGGTATATAGGATGTTGCTTTTAATGGGTAAACTCGCTGGAAAATGTGAGTGAATTAGGTTTGGTTGATTTGTGGAATAAATAAACATGCACCTGTGGTGTAATAGATTACTCTATTACTATAGGCAAGTGGACGCTTAAGCATTATTTTAAAACTCTAATTTTGAATTTATTTTAATGGTGCTTTAACATTAATATATGAAGTGCTTCTCACTTTTCTACAAAGGTGACTGCCCTCTATCTTGAAAATGCCCCAAGAAAGGATAAATTCACAGGGATAGTTTGGCCCCAAGTGCAAATTGATTCAGCAGTGAGTCATGGAGCTAGTATAAATTTTTAGTTCTGTAATTTATATAAACTCAGGATTTAATGTCAGTTGCTGTGAGGACATAAAACCTATACTTATCACTTCTGTATTATACAGCAAGCTGCATGTGCAGTACTAATAGGGGAGATTTTCAGTTTGGGCCCAAACACCTCAGCCCAAAAGCCACCATTGAGAGGCCTGTTTTAAAGTATAACAGTGAGCTGCGCGCACCCAACAGGTGCTGTGCTGCAGCTTGTCGGTTTGGTCCTGCGGAAAATCTGCTGGCTTCGTCTCAGAGCCAACTAACAGGCAGGGTCTGCTGGGGGTGGGGGAAGGGAGAACAGATCCCGGGGGAAGGGGTGAGAACGGACTGGCAGCATGCTGGCTGGCAGATTTTTGTGGGCACAGGAGGAGCAGTCACACAAAATCTTACGAAAATAAAGCAAAACCCAGTGAAGGACCGCTGTTTAGGCCTCTCAATGCCTAGAGAAAGCGAGTCCAGCATGCACTTTGCATGCTCCACCCAGCTCTCCATGAAAATTGCGATTGGGATGCTGCAGCAGGTGTAGGACCCCGACTTGCATGTTGAAACATCATCCTGTCTGCTTTGAGCAGGAATGCTTGGCATCCATTTAAAGATTTGCCTGAAAATTGATTCAGGTGGACAACTGGATCTACAAGGTTTTCCTCTGCTGGTCGCCTGAATTTAGGCAGTTGAAAATTGCCCCAGTCCCGCAAGTTTCTCTAAACTAGTGTGGAATTTATATTTAAAAAAAAATCCATACTTTATTGCCCATTCCTGAAAATTGGTTGGATAGGAATACAGGCTGGAACTGGATATTTTTTACAGAATGAACTTTTCGCTGACATCGGGAAGTTTTGCTGCAGTAATGATGTGGCTAGGGTAGAGAGCTGGTAACTACGCATGCAACTTCCTCCAGGCATTCAGATAAAATATGTACTCTTCTCAAGTTTTTCTCTCAGACACTAAGTTGAACTTGGCTGAGGCAATGAATTAGCTCATTTGAGTTGCTGAATTGAAGGTCGAGCCATCAATCACCTCTAGGCCCCATGATCCTGCCACTCCTTCCCTAAACCTGTCCATCTCCTCTCCTGCTTTAAGAACTTCCTTAAATCCCATCTCTTTGACCAAGCTTTTGGTCATGCTTCCTAAAATCTCCTTCTTTGGCTTGGCATCCAGTTTTTTCCTTACAGCTCTGTGAAGTGCCTTGGGGCATTTTTCTATGTTAAAGGCAGCCTTTAAGGCAAACCCCGGGGAAATGGAATAAATGGCTAAAAAAGGGCTATTTACACCATTCCTCTGGGGGTTCTGCTGGTCTCCTGATGTTATAGAGTGAGATCGGGACAACTCCATGGAAATTCAGGGCCACTATATAAGTACAACATTTTTGTTGTTGTTGTTGTTATATCATAAACCCAACTACTGCTGTGTTGTTGTGAAACCAAGTCGTTGTAATGATCACATCAATAACAATGTTATCCTGGCTTGATTGATCTAATACATTGTTCATTATGGTAAAGGGTTCAAATAGCAGCGAGCAAAAATTAAAAATGAGGAAAATTAGGAATAAGAAGGGAAGTTTCATTTGAAGGGTAATGTACTCAGAGTAAATTACCAGAAAAGTTGTTGCCATTGATGGTACATATGGGTTCAAGATATATTTCTGGAGAGAGACGAAATTGTGGGATATGGTAAGAAAGTCAGTAGGTAGTGTTGTTCTCCGAAAAAGTGAAGGGCTCGTTGCCAGTAATGGCTATTCCTGTTCCTTAAATTCTTTTGTTCTTAACACAACTGTATTGTTATGTTTTATATATTGGCCCTGAATTTCTGATCGGAGGCTTCCTGCGGGCAGATTCCTCCGATCAGCAAAAAATCTACGAACCTACCTGCTGGTCCCGGAGATACGAGGCTTCCGATCCTGGACCTCTCCTCTTGGAAATGCACAGAGGCCCACGTATCCCAGGGGGTGCATACAGTTCGCAACTGCCCCTGGGATCACGTGGGCCAGCTCACCCAATGGAAGAAGGGAATCCCCCTTCATACTTTTGACAGTTCCGTACACACTGAAATAAATAAAAACCATTACATATATAAAATTAATTAAAATGGCATTTAATTAAATATGTTAAAGAATTTTTTTTTAAATTTATGAACTTACCTTATTGGACAGGGTTTTTCATTTATAAGTGAGTGATAAAATATTATTTTTCTTTTTTTTAAACTCTTATGCTGGTAAAAACAGGCCTTACGCCTGCTTTTACCAGGCGTAAGAATTCTATGGCCTTTCAGCGGGCGGAGGTTGAGCAAATAGCGCAACTCTCCACCCGCAGAGACACTTTTCTTGGGCATGCGTTGTCTTGACAGATCGCAAGTTCCGGGTTTCATCACACGCGCTTCGCATGCCTAAACCCAGAACTTGCGCGGCCCCTACACACCTCATACGCACCCGTGGGGGTCGTAAAATATGGGCCATTATGTTTTATGTATGAATACACCAAATAACAGTGCCATATTATTGTAGTTACTAATGACTGAAGTGCCATTAGGTTTACTCAGGACTCTGGGCTCCACCATTACTGACTCGACTCTTCCAAAGATGGTTGCCAAAGTGTTGGGGCAAGACATTTTTTTCTAGTATGATGCCACTAAGTACCATAATTCCTATATGTTATAAATCAACAACGGCACATATTAGAATATTGGGCCTGAATTTGCGGTGGGAGGCTTCCTGCGGGTGGACGCCTCCGACCGGCAAAAAATCTACGAACTTACCTTCTGCCTCTGGAACCACGGAGACTCGCGCTCCTGGGCCTCTATGCGTAGACATGTGCAGAGGCCCATGAATCTCCGGGGCGCAGGCGGTTCGCAAGCGCCCCGGGATCACGTGGGCCAGCCCAACGAATGACAGAAGGGAATCCCCATTCATTCTTATCGGGATTCCGTATGTACTGAAATCCCATAAGTATGAATGGGAATACCCCAAAAAATACCTCTACACTTCAAATTATTTTTTTTTAATCACATATTTAAAATGAATTAAAATGGCATTTAATTAAATATTTAAATATTTGAAAAATAAATTTACATGTTTTAAAGAGGCTAAAAATAAACTTACCTTATTTCACAGGTTTTTAAATGTATAAATTATTGCTAAAATTTTATTTTTCTGTTTTTTAAAACTCTTACGCTGGTAAAAGCAGACCTTACACCTGCTTTTACCAGGCGTAAGAATTTCATGGGCCTTCGCTGGGCAAATAGCCCAGCTCTCCGCCCGCGGATGCCTTTTCCCGGGGATGCGGATCATCTGTCAAGAAAATTCTTGACAGATCGCAAGTTCCGGGTTTTAGCGCAGCGCATGCCTAAACTTGGAAGTTGCGAGGCCCCTACGGGTGCGTATACACCTCGTACGCACCCGTAGGGGTCGCAAATTACGGCCCTATAAAGTACTTTCTAAGTAGGTTTAGTTCTAGAAAAAGACTTAGAAGGATTTCAAGCTGCAATTTCTGCAAGACCTTCTCAATAAACTGTTAAGACAACACTTAATGGAGCTCATGTAAGTGCTGGGCAGAAGGTGATGCATCAACCATGCAGACATTTACTGGACTGTTTTTTTTTGCCTGGAATGAACCATGTTTGAAAATTGACAGAGTGTAAATGGGGTTGTTAAATCGAGATCAAACCATAGATTTTGCCTCCTGCTTACAAGACCAATGTTACCCTCTCTTACCCGCTTAGGTTTCTCACATTTAACAGATCTGTACTTAATGTTATCGACCACTTTGTTTTTCTTTCACTTATATTTTGTGTAGAATTTTCCGTCACTTAATTTATATTAAAAAAGGTCCTGTATGATTGATTTATAATTGGTGATCATTGATTGTTTTACTATGCAGGCTTGGACCTTCCCTAGTTTCTTTATTGAAATAACATAATTTATTTATTTTTGATGGTTTACAATTTATTATTTTAATAGTTTACGAAACTGATCTCTGAATTAGCACTGGAAATAATAGTGTGATTTTATGTTGCCACAAATGCTCTCTGCCTTTCTCATGATTATAAATATTTAAAATCTTCAGAGCTACAGGTCTGTGTTATGCAGTGTGTTCGACTGTCATTTCACCTCATGGACCTGGATTTAAATCCAGCCCAGACTAAAGGCCCAAAGTCTCCTCTGTGATGGCTCTAAATTTCATTTGTGAAATTACTTTGGGTCACTTCACTCCAGTTAACAGAAGTACATGTTGCAAAGTATACCCTAATTCCATTCAATCTAAGAGAACCACAGATAATTGGCGAGAGAATTGAAAATATGTCACCCTGGTACAATAGGGGGTACTCTTTTGAGGTTGAGGTAAGGCACATTTTAAGGAAAAGTATAGAGAGTTTTACTCAGCATTTAATCACACTGAACCTGATCTTGGTCTCTGAAATGGAAAGTATAGCTCAATATTCCCATAGTTTCCAGAAGGTTTTATCTGAAATGGCACTCCTTTTTCTCAGAACTTTGTGATCCATAGTCCTTGGGTCAGTTCAAGATGGACACACATTCCCTGCTGTGTCATTTATTTTGACAGTGGTACTGCAGTCCACTGTTACTGCAGTGCTATTTTACATTGGCTTTAAGCTTTACTTTTAATCCAGGTTAGTTTTCAGACAGTTCTTTACTTAATGGGCAAACCAACTGGAGTGATACATGGACAGATTGTGCAATTTTCATAATGAGCGCATTTAAGCTTCATTCAAAATGTTATTGTGTACTCACAATGTTATTATGATCACGTACTATTGTTTGCTTAGCTGTTGCGGTTGCATAGTTCACCATGGAACCGCAGATTCCATGGTGGACTATGCAAACATGCAGATAGTGCATGTTTAGTTTGTAAGGTTTGGGGTGTTGAGGAGGGGTAGTTTTAGAAAATATTTTAGGTACAGTTTTCATCCAAGGTTTATAACTATTTACAATATGTGAAATTACTTGTGTCAGGGTTAATTCTGTGATCCCAGTGGCGAAGCCACACTCAAAGACCGCGGATATGGCGGTTTGTAGCCCCATTCTCTGAACTGCACTCTCCGTAGGTGTGGCTCATTGTTGGAGCACAAAATTGCAAATTTAGCTGTCCTTGGCTCCTCCTATTTCTCAGCTATATGCTGCCCCTTAGTGACATCATTCAAGAACACAGCATCAAGTTCCACATGCACGCTGACAACACCCAACTCTACCTCACCACCACCTCTCAACCCCGCCACTGTCTCTAATTGTCATGCTGCTTGTCCAACATCCAGTCCTGGATGAGCAAAAATTTCCTCCAACTAAATATTGGGAAGACCAAAGCCGTTGCCTTTGGTCCCCAACAAAAACCCTGTTCGCTCGTCACCAACTCCATCCCTCTCCCTGGTCACTGTCTGAGGCTGAACCAGACCGTTGGCAACCTTGGTGTCCTATTTGACCCCGAGATGAGCTTATGAACACATATCCGCTCCATCACCAAGACCGCCTACATCCATCTCCGTAACATTGCCTGTCCCCTCCCCTGCCTCACCTCATCTGCTGCTGAAAACTTCATCCGTACCTTTGTTACATCTAGACTTGACTATTCCAATGCTCTCCTGGCCGGCATCGACTCTTCCACCCTCCATAAACTTGAACTCAACCAAAACTCTGTTGCCCGTATCCTAACTCGTACCAAGTCCTGTTCACCCATCACGCCTGTGCTCGCTAACCTATATTGTCTCCCAGTCGAACAACACATCGATTTTAAAATTCTCATCCTTATTTTCAAATCCTTCCATGGCCTCGCCCCTTCCTATCTCTGTAACTCTTCCAGCCCTACAACTCTCCAAGATCTCTCCGCTCCTCCAATTTTTGGCCTCTTGCGCATCTCCAATTTTAATCAGTCCACCATTGGCGGCCATGCCTTCAGCTGCCTGGGCCCTAAGCGCTGGAATTCTCTCTTAAGCCTCTCCTCCTCTCTATCTCTCTCTCCTCCTTTAAGATGCTCCGTAAAACCTACCTTTGACCAAGTTTTTGATCACCTGTCCTAATATCTTATGTGGCTCGGTGTTTGACAATGCTCCTGTGAAGCGCCTTGCGACATTTTGCTATGATAGTGGCACTATATTGTTGTTGTGTTATTTTCTCATGAAACAGTAATTGATGTCCCTTTTAAAAGAAACATTAAGCTGTATCAGCTCAGCATATGGTAAATTATACACACCATTTTATTTTGCATGAACGCTAATTCAACAGCATGTGTTTCATCTGAAAAATAACTGGTCTTGATTTTAAGTTTGTTTGAATAAAATGGTATCTGTTCATTTTTAATTTTAATATTCTGCATTAAGTTACTGTATGTTGCATGCATACGATTCATAGAAGGGATCAAACTGAATAATGTTAAATTGCTTTGTTTAAAAGTGGATTGGGGAGGCAGAATAGCTAGTGCAGTAGGTTAGAATGCAATCCTTTATCTTCTGGAATTTGCAGCTAAGCACAGCATTCTCTCTGAGCTGGCTGTAAGGGCCCTTTTGAAAATCTATCATTACAGCCATAATTTTTTTTTTGTTTATTAAAAAGCTGTTGCTACAGCCTCATCAGCCTGGCAATTCAGTGACTAAAAATATGCTTCTATGTTGTAAGATCACCTCACTTGACTACCCAATTTTCTTACATGTTTAAAATAAATCTAACCTACAATCCTAATGAACGAGCAGTGATGCAGAATCATAGCCTTGGCTAATCCAGCAAGTATGTGTGTCTGTGTGTGTGTGTGAGAATATACATATATATGGAGAGAGATAGGTATTTATTTTGAAAGGCACCTCCAAAAGATACTTTAATGCATCAAGTTAGGAGCTGATTTTAGTCTTTGTTGAAGCTAGCTACTAATGGTTTTTGTTTAATAGGTAACAGTCACTCGCTCATTTAATTGCCTTCCTAAATTGCGCAGTAATTGTGTGTTGTGGGGCGGGGGGGGGGGGGGGGGCGGCGGAGGTATTCAATTATTTAGCGTTGGATTGCTTTGGTTTATATACTAAATGCTAGATTTACCATTTCCAATTGCAGAAACATTTTTTTGTGCAAATTGGACATGTGTGCATTTTTGCATATTTCTTAGGATTTATTTCCAGGTAGAAAAAATATTTTTGATTTGTTCCTCTTTTTAATTTATGTTCATTCTAATGGAGCCATTGAAAATAAATCATTTTACGTCTAACCTTTCCGTAATTCTAGCTCTAGTATTCTCTGTATTGTGTATAAATGTTTTTTTTAGATATTCTGCCTGAGGGAGAGCAGGTAATTTGTATCCAAAGTGGTTATTTTCTGCATGTTTAAAAGCTCATGCGAGGTTGAGCTGGGGATGGCAGTGCTGTGATGGAGTAAGGAGCTTGTAACAGATTGTGGCACCCTAAGTCTAAGCTTTGTGAAGGTTTTGCGGGCAAGGAGATGGCTTTACCCCCACCAGATATTGAGAAGCAGTGAAGCCTGTGTGTAGCCAAGCGTACTGATCCTGCCTTCCAAGCAGGAAGGCACGCTTAAAGGGACTGTGGATACAACACTGTTGCCCCAATTCTGTGACCTGTGCTTCCTTTGGGCATAGCTCTAGACTGGGAATTTACCCTCCTGTGACCCACTGTTAATGGAGAGTGGTCACATAAATATCTCAAGTTTTGTGTGCAATGTGTTTGGATTTCTACAGCTCACAGACAAATTTAACACCATCTAACGCACAAATTTACCTTAAAATTACATAATCATTGAAGATATGAATGCAGCAGTTTTTTGTCAATTGCTATTCCTGATGAAAAAGATATATATATATATATATATATATATATATGACAGAAAGGACTGTAATAATAGGAGGCATCCACTAACCTTGAGTTAATCTAGTTAAACTATGATTAAAAACTTCTGTAAGAAATTACACAATTATGAATGTTTCTCCTCCCCTTCCTTGTAAAATTTGAATGCTTTATATTAAAAAGAAAGTCCCAGTGCTAAATGATACAGAAAGGGTCTGCTTGAAAAGGGTCGGGCTATTCTGACCTTGAATAATAATTAATGTTCTTTCCTCTAAATATTGGAGAATATTTCTATGCAACTGGACCTCATCATGTTAGCATTGTTGGGAGGAAGGTAAGTCAGTGACTAAATACTTGCCTGTAGATTGCCTCCATGATAGTTTATGCATGTTATATCTTTGCAGGTTTCCATTATGGAGTTCTGTATTCACACTGTTTAGAAGGCATGTGTTAGGCTCATATGGGGATTTTCCTTGCAGCATGTGCACTCATCATTGATGGCAGTGTATATGGTCCCTGTTGAAGCTAATGGAAGGCCATTTTTAAAATTATTTTCGGTCTCTACTGAGTATTTCTTGAAACATATGATTTAGCTCCTTGTGTTGATGGATGATATTTATCACCAAAGAATGGAATTTCCATTTGCACTCATTAATAGAACTGGGACCTCCAGAATTGAGGCAAACTGCTCACGATGCACCGCAGCAGCCTCAACCTTACAAGAATATCCTGTTGTGCAACCATTGATATTTTCAACCTACATGCCAGTTCTTTGATCTGATGCTATTAAATGATGGACGATTTTATGCTGGGGCCTTGTATACCAAATGGCAGATCAAAAATGGTAGAATCTATTGTAAGAGGTTGTCTCTTGCTGCTGTCTAACATAACTTGGGTCCTGAAAAGACAAGTCAGTGTTATAGAAGACCATTATATCATCTGCTTCTGATATATTTGAGTAAACTGGGGAAATCCTTTAGAATATTGAAATATTGCAGTTATTGCTTCACTTGCTAGATCCTAGTGAAAAAAGATTTACAGGACTGTAAGCCCAACATTCAGAAATGCTCACTTATATCAAACAATGTTTATGTTTGATTCACTCCATTTGAGATTAAGAAACGGCTTAGCATGCTGGATACAGCAAAGGCTATGGGCCCCGACAACATCCCGGCTACAGTGCTGAATCATCAGCAAAGTGATAGAAGGGTTGTCGACAGTGCTCCCAAGTCGCACTTACACAACAATAACCTGCTCAGCTTAATTTGGGTTCCGCCAGGATCACGCAGCTCCAGACCCCATTACAGCCTTGGTCCAAACATGGACAAAAGAGCTGAATTCCAGAGGTGAGGTGAGAGTGATTGCTCTTTACATCAAGGCAGCATTTGACTGAGTGTGGCATCAAGGAGCCCTAGTAAAATTAAAGTCAATGAGAATTGGGGGGGAAAACTCTCCACTGGCTGGAATCATACCTAGCACAAAGGAAGATGGTTGTGGTTGTTGGAGATCAATCATCTCAGCCCCAGGACATCGCTGCTTCAACAATGACCTTCCCTCAATATAAGGTCAGAAGTGGGGATGTTCGTTGATGATTTCACAGTGTTCAGTTCCATTCGCAACTCCACAGATAATGAAGCAGTCCGTGCCTGCAACAAGACCTGGGCAACAGTCAGGCTTGGACTAATAAGTGACAGGTAACATTTGCGCCTCACAAGTGCCAGGCAATGACCATCTCCAACAAGAGAGAGTCTAACCACCTCCCTTTGACATTCAATGGCGTTACCATCACCGAATTCCCCACCATCAACATCCTGGGGTTCACCATTGACCAGAAACTTAACTGGACCAGCCGCATAAATATTGTGGCTACAAGTATCACATCCACCACCGGCGTACCGTGGCTGCAGTGTGTACCATCTACAAGATGCACAGCAGCAACTCACCCAGGTTTCTTCGGCAGCACCTCCCAAACCTGCGACCTCTATGTCCTAGAAGGACAAGGGCAGCAGGCACATGGGAACACCACCACCTCCAAGAACCCCTCCAAGTCACACACCATCCTGACTTGGAAATACATTGCCGTTCCTTCATCGTCGCTGGGTCAAAATCCTGGAACTCCCTCCCTAACAGCACTGTGGGAGTACCTTCACCACACGGACTGCAGCGGTTCAAGAAGGCGACTCACCACCACCTTCTCAAGGGCAGTTAGGGATGGGCAGTAAATGCTGGCCTTGCCAGCAACGCTCACACCCTGTAAATGAATAATAAAAAAAAATGTTAGTGGCGGCAGAAATTTACAATTTAGGTTTCTGGAATATGAATTGAAACAGAAGGCCTCAGTTTGTTTAAACATGGTTTTAGTGCACTCAGGGGAGCTATTGCAGATGGACACGTAGAGCTCAGTAATCAGTGCCAGTATTGACTCCTGTGGACATTTTTATGAATTTTTCATTAATGTTGCAGATATGTAAAGTTTGCACAATTCTATGAATCAATTAACCTTTATGTTCAGCAAAATATACAGAAGGACATGAAAAAGTCAAAGACAGTTTTCGGACTCATTTTAATGAAGTAATTGAATCTTTAAAAATTGAAGAACTACATTTCTATTTTCCCCTTCATTTGGCAACCTATTTTTCTGTAATAGAAATGGACATAGTGACCAGCTAAAGCAATAGTCTACTGAATGGTGACACCTAAATAAATAGTAGAATAACATATAAACCCCCCATCATTTTATCTTTGGGAGCCACGCAAAAAAGTATGTTCGAATGAGCGGATACATTGTAGGGAGAATGTTTGACATGGTTTGACAAGTGTGTGTTGTAGAGTTGATGACATAATAAAATGTTAAAATGTGGGGGTACAATACACAGCAACTTACTAATTGGTTCAAATGAGGATATGCAGTTTAAGGTATGCAGAGGATACTAAACCTCTGTGTGATATCATTTCCATCCTTAAGATTAAACAACAATGGTGCAAAAGTCCTCAGACCATGATCCTGGCACTGCCCACCAGCGCTGAAATTTGCAGGTAGCTGGACAACATCCACACCACTATGAGCACATCTCAGGCACCCGACAGCCCCACACTGCTGGAACTGTGGACCCTGCCTCTCACTGGAGGGCGGGGGTCCACCCCTCCCTCCCCCACCCAGACAAATGACGAATGCGCCCCCATCAAATTTAATTGTTTTTCTTTAACTTTCATCTTTGAGGGTCTGGGTGCTCCCCTGCCCTGGCGCCCTCTAGTGGGTCCACTTCCACCCTACTGGAGGCCGGTTTGCCTCATCTGAATTGGTGTACCAGCCTCCAAACATACCATTAGGGTCAGGGAAGTTGGAACTCCCAGTGGAAGGAGTCCCTACTCTGCATCAGTGGCCTTGTTTGGATAGAGTACAGGCTCCAATGTTGTGGTGGGGGTGCGGGGGAAGATATTGGAAAACTGGAAGTATTCCAACTGGATGGATACTTAACTGGAAGAAAATGGCAGCAGCCAGTTTTCAAACAATCATTTATGCACGTTCGGCACAGCGGTCTTGAATTTCCAGCGTATTTGCTCCCAGAAACACGTGCAACCGGGGCGTGAATGAAATATGCAGCCTAAAAGATCAGATAACTTTGGCCATAAGTGAGTTATGCGCATAACTCGTTTACATCAAATCTTTTGGATCATTTACATTCATCTACAGATCTCATCACCCAAACGTATTTCTGCCCACAAGCTGGACCCGCCCCCAGTTTACAAATGTGAATATCCTGCAATTGCGCAGGTTCGGAGGCCCTGCTCAAAATGCGACCAGATTATCAGGTGTATAGGCACCCGTAGTCAGTTGAAGCAGTCACAGCTCAGGTGTTGTAAGAGGAATTGAAGGCATTATCATCTTTGTTACTGCAGACAGCCATTTTAAACTCGATTTTAGAGATTAGAAATGGCTCTTTTGCTGGCTCCCTCCCTGCTTTATGTTCGAATGGAGGAGGAGGAGCAGGAGGAAGAGAACCAAAGACAGGAGGCCCGGAGAGTGAGGCACCTTCAGCAAGGACTCCACCCCTTTGCAGCAACCTAGCCCAGAGAGTGCATAGACTTCGACTGACATTCAAGCAGAAGTCCTTGACTGTGCGACAGTTTCGCTTTACAAAGGAGGCCATCGGCCAACTGTGCAGCTTGCTCCATGAGGACTTAAAAGCCCCAGTCCACGTGCTGCAGAGCCTTAACAGGGACCTGTGCAGGAATAGTTAAGGGGCAGTGAGGGCCTGCATCTGGCAGGTAACTGATGTCCCGTTCCGTAGGGCTGGGGAGTTCATTAAATTTAGAATATCCAGAGAGGAGCAAAGGCAGAGGGTATTAACAATTTTACCGGATTGCTGGTTTCCCCGGAACACACGTGATCAAGCTGATTAAAGACCGGATAATACTGAGTGGAGTAGGCCCGGAGTCTCATGGATAGGTCCTGAAGCAAGCGCCGGACCCTCATTTCCAGGCATGAATAATTTGAAAATAAATATCAGTTTATCTACATATAGAAACATAGAAAAATAGGAGCAGGAGTAGGCCATTCGGCCCTTCTCCGCCATTCAATATGATCATGGCTGATCCTCTATCTCAATACCATACTCCCGCTCTCTCCCCATACCCCTTGATGCTTTTTGTGTCGAGAAATCTATCTATCTCCTTCTTAAATATATTCAGTGACTTGGCCTCCACAGCCTTCTGTGGTAGAGAATTCCACAGGTTCACCACCCTCTGAGTGAAGAAATTTCTCCTCATCTCAGTCCTAAATGTCCTACCCCATATCCTGAGACTGTGACCCCTCGTTCTAGACCCGCCAGCCAGGGGAAACATCCTCCCTGCATCCAGTCTGTCTAGCCCCGTCAGAATTTTATACGTTTCAATGAGATCCCCTCTCATTCTTCTAAACTCTAGTGAATACAGGCCTAGTCGACCCAATCTCTCCTCATACGACAGTCCTGCCATCCCAGGAATCAGTCTGGTGAACCTTCGCTGCACTCCCTCTATGGCGAGTATATCTTTCTGAGGTAAGGAGACCAAAACTGCACACAGTAAATTAAGGCCGCCTAATTCCAATTGCTGCAGGTGCATTCTATGCATCGAACAGTAAACAGAACTGCACATGAAACTTCCTTTTTCAGCCAGTAACTTGTAGTTAAGATTCTTTGATTTACCATAAATCCACCGTTCTGTATAATGACCTAACGATGGCTGGTCTTTTTTGCTTTGTTCTGGAACTAAGCAGCTGTTCACCCGCTTAGGTTGTTTCCCTTCTCAGTTTGCTCGATTGAAATTTTTCATATAAGAATTTGTAATGCAGCTTTTCATCAAAGGTATTGAATACTTAACTTCTTAGGTGAAAGATTTCTAAGACTAGAATGTAACAGAGGATTAACTGCTTGACTGAAATCTTTTCTCAGTCTATCAGAGGATTTAATTGCCTGCTAAACATTAATGCACGTGTATCGGTGCTGATGTATTACTGAGCCAGCTGTAAAGTATGTTACATTCTCAGGGCAGTGGTGGATAAATCGCTGGTACATCGACCAAATCCATCGTTATTTCAACAAGCACATCAACATAAGAACCTTGGGATTTACAAAATGCTGATCTGTGTTGCAGTTCCCAAAAGGGAAGCCTGTCTTGTATTTGTTGATGTTACCAATCAGCTTTTCTTTTGTCCTTGCGAACACCATAAATAAAGTTTTTTTTTAATGTTTCCCTTCTTACTCTCCCTCGCATGAACATTTTGCATTGGATATTCCAATGTGGTGGAATCTCTGGAAGAATCTCAGAAGGGTGGCACTGTGCCCGCTGCCATGACCCAGCGCTGATCCAGACTAATTTCCTGGGGTCGGACTCATTTGAGTTTTGTAGGTTGCCTCCCATCAGTAATGCTGCCTGACACAGGAAACTAGTGCAGCAGCTAGTTTCCATTGCCCACACTTACCATCCTTTAGCCTCTCATTAAGAATGTCAATTTATTTATCGAGAATATAGAAATCTAAGCATGTTTAGTTCACAGTTGAGCACAAGTCAGTTATAAAAATGACTTTTTATTGATTGTACTCCATTTTGTGAATTTAACGTTATACTATTCAGATATTTTGAATAGATAAATTGGAAATCTCAATTACTTTATGAAAAGTATACGATAAACTGTTTCATTTGATTTAAGAGTCAGTGCAATGATGTAAATCTCATTGCAACTCATCACCAGATCACTTGCACATGACGTCATGATGACAAAATTGATGGTTACCTCTTTGATCTCCTTTGGCTTCCAAAGGAAAAGTTTGTCACAAGAATGGCACCCCATTAATGGTGAAATGTTCATTTTGTAAATACTTGGGAAAGAGTTTCGTATCTTCTGACCTTTATGGGATGCTATAACACATTGGGGTTGATTTTGACTGTTTTTGCCTGGCATTAATGGGGCAGTAAATGAGACTGGGCCTCAAAATCATGGGGTGGATGGAGGGGGGGGGGCCTCTTCGCCACTGTAATGGGATGCCGACCAATCGGTTGCCGAAAAGTCAAAATAGACCACGTTGTCTTTTGGCTACTGTAATGATAGATATCTTTTTATCATTGCTTGAAGGGACTCAGCCACTCCACTCCAGTGCGTGTAATTACTGTACATCTCAAAATTGAAAATCAACTTAAAAATAAAATCCATAAAGTTCAAGTTAGTGAAACCGGTTCCAAAGCCATGTGCATTGTAATCACATTCGAATTGCTTTCTGCAGTGCCGATTGAAGATTACATATAATTTTAGCTATTGAAGAACTTGAGTAACATCATTGCAAACCTAAATAAGCAGCACAATTGCAATCTTTGTCATACCAGATAAGAAAGTTTCCACCTGACTTGCACTATAAAGTGGAAATGGAATAAATAGGTAGCAATGCTCCTTTTACCTTTCGTGCATTGCACACATCTTGTGAAATATTGCCCAAAAACCTTGAGCAGTATTATACATATTTTACACAATAAATTCTAGAAACATATATTGTAGTGATTTAGTGAATTCATATATTGTATATATTGTTTTAATCGTGACTAGTGTATTAAATATTACCTGAGTTTTTGTGATGTGATAGCCTATGCTATGTCATGTGCTATGAACTGTTTCCACATGCGATTCTGTTTGATGGAAGTAGTAAGTTTGAGGTCTGCTTGGGAGGTGCCTTGTGTATGGCTTTGGGATTCTCCTGATGTCTAACATCTATCTGCTTCAGTCGCTGAACACTCAGCAAACGTGTCAGGAATGCTCTGTGTTGCCTTAGATCTAATACTGCTTTTTGGAGCACCTTATGCAAACTCTGGTGCCGGCTCAGTTCTGACATAAGAGACTGATATCTGTCCTGTTACGTGTTAGACCAAGTCCTCATGTTGCCCAGTGTTCCTTGTGAGCCTATCGCTCTCCACCTGTGCAAGATCTATGAATCTCTGGTTGATAGTTGCCTGCAAATTATCTCCAAGCAGACTCTAGCTGGCTACTGCATGGTTTTTGATTTTATCCCCAGCACCGCAAAAGCAGCATGAAGAGCATCCATAATAGATGCCTCCACGCAGGTATCAGAAGTCCCACTTTCAGATGCCACTAACATTGCCAGATTGTCACTTACAGTATGCAAGCCAGACAACTGCTCTGTTGAGGACCATTCACTCTGATCTATGCTGCTGTAGCTCCTCAACAGCACCCAACAATACTCAACTAGTTGGTCTGTTGTTATTCATGCAGCATCCTCCTTTTGAAAGCAAACCCAATGAGATCAGATTTCTGAAGTTACTCTGCTCTGCTAGTCACCATATAAAGCCTTTGTCTCATAAAACTGTGTCTTTCCTTACCTTCCAACACCTCACCTTGATGCACAATGCCTGACCCAATGACCCCATCTCATTGTTGCCGTTTGCAGCCTCTGCAGCATGTCTCTCTATTCTGATGCTTTAAGAATGTAGCCTGATCTGCCAATCGAAGATTCCACCACAGCATCTCTGTAAAGAAAAGCACAGAATGAGTATGGCCACAGGTTTATGCAAATGGCTGCACCTTAAACAGTGCTTGCAATCACCACAATACAAATATGGCCACAGTAAATTCACAATTGTGCATTACAGTATATGCATCACGGGGTCCAAATCAAAGGCTGTGCACTGCTTTCTAACTTCTGACTCACCGATTCCTTCCAAGTCCCAGGTACATACTCAGCTCCTCATAGGACACTAATGAGTGCAGTTACATCACTTTTGGTGTGTTGATGCTCTTCCTTCTTGAAGACAGCTTCTCCTCCAGAGGGAGGAAGAGCCAACATTTATTGTGTATGCACCGTGCCAGGGCCATAGATGGCTTCTGCTTTGTGTCTGTGTCAGCTTCTATTACTGTCTACTTCTGTGTTCTTATGCTATGTAGTATATAATGTAGTTTGTCTGCATTCTGAAAGTTATGTATGCGTTTCAGTACCCTTGCAAAGACTGTAATAACTTACAACTATGATTATAGGTCCTTCTTTAGTTCAGTTAAGTACCTGAGGATGGGAACTTGTATTGACATTTGCACCCTGCCCTGATATTTTCCTTTGCTGGTTACTTGTTCTGACTACCAAATTGCTCCTGACTCTTGAACAGCTGGCATACCCAAAAGTTGCAGATATTTTACAGTTTGTTCCTGAAAATCTACAGTAAGTACCTACGTTAGTGCTTTTTTTTCAAGTCAGTGAACTTTTTACCTGCTGCAGTCCAGGCATGCCAGCTCCAGGACATGCTCGCCATCTGGCCAGTTCCCTCAAAATTATTTTGTGCTGTGCTGTATGATCGGGGCTATGAGGGCTTTGTCCATGTGGGATTTGCATTGGTGCCTAGCCGCTGGAATTGCCAACAGAAGTTGCCTACTTATCAGCCGTTGTATTGAATTTTCACCCTTTAAATCCTGATTAACTGCTTGGTACTTGCTTTAACAACTAGTTATAAGGCTTCATTGCAACCATATTTGCTGTAAAAAATGTCATGACTAATAATGGAACAGATCAAACTGGAAGCACGAGAAGCAAAATAGGAAGTTGCTTCGACTTCACTTGGTAACAAGGTCAGCAAATGTTTTGAGTATTAATGGGCGACAGCTTGGGTGAATGTCAGAGACTAGGATCAATAGGGTTAATCAGGGATACTGCAGAAAACCTGATTGATTCTTTGAAGAGACTTGTTAGTGTAATATTACTATGCTGTTGTTTTAATTATAACTGTGTGAAATATTATCTTCTCATCTAAAGAACCATAACAATGTAGTTTACCTAGTTTTAAAACATAATATTTTGAAATAGTTAATCAATGTTTTGGGAGGTTTGGAAGGGAGCATGTGTGGGAAAAATCAGATAGGAGGCAGCTGCATGTGTGGAAAATGCTGAGGTGAGATTCTTCCCTCCAAAAAAAACCCAAGAATGAGAAGTCTGTGGCCACGTAAGTGGGATAGCTCCTAGAGTTGCCTTCAGAAAGGAAAATAAGATGCTGGGTGAAAGGCAATTGATGTTTACCAGTGCTGACTGCAAGCGCCTGCAGTAAAGATGTGCCATCTGTTCATAGAAGAGTGATAAAGTTCATGGGAAAGCTGAGGAACATAAGGGAGTTACAGCAAAACTGTCACATTGCTGTGATAAGAAAGGGTATAAAGGGAAAGGGTGGAAAGGGAAAGGGTGGAAAGGGAAAGGGTGTAAAGGGAAAGGGTGTAAAGGGAAAGGGTGTAAAGGGGAAGGGTGTAAAGGGGAAGGGTGTAAAGGGGAAGGGTGTAAAGGGAAAGGGTGTAAAGGGGAAGGGTGTAAAGGGAAAGGGTGTAAAGGGGAAGGGTGTAAAGGGGAAGGGTGTACTCCTAGGTGGGGAGCTGCAGCAAACCATCCACAGAAGAAGGAAGCCATGGCTGGCATAGCTCCTGGAAGAGAGACAGTCACTGTGTTCTGTTGGTAAGGTTGCCCCATAGCAGCACTGTGTCCTCCTATTACTATGGTCATGTTGCTGCCTTTCTGGCACTTGAATTCTGTCATAAATAAAGATTCCATTGATTTTTTTAAATATATATGTGTAGTCATGTCTGATTCAACAGGCTTGAATTATATCTAGAGACATGGTATGTATCGTTTGACCAACAGTACAACAGTAATTCTGTCAATAACAGTCTGTATGACAAAACAATATACATATTGGTAAGCCTTTTCTGTTGCCACAAACATGAAAGTATTTTATGCACAAGTCACAGATCATTACTCTTTTAAAATAAAAACAGAAAATGCTGGAAATACTCAGCAGGTCAGGCAGCATCTGTGGAGAGAGAAACAGAGTTAACGTTTCAGGTCGATGACCCTTCCTCAGAACATCGAGCTGAAACGTTAACTCTGTCTCTCTCCACAGATGCTGCCTGACCTGCTGAGTATTTCCAGCATTTTCTGTTTTTATTTCAGATTTCCAGCATCCGCAGTATTTTGCTTTTGTATTACTTTTTTAATGTAGTTAGCCTGGCTGAAATGGGCGGAATGCTGCTTAAATATGCAAATTGGGGCCCGACACTGATTGCAAATCCCAGGTACAAATAGGCGGCACGTGTGTTGCGCCTGCTCCGCCCATTTATACCAGGTAGTGAGCGGCTTAATCAGCGGACCTTAAAGGGCCCACTAGAGGCTGCTCAGAAACAGCCCAGGAAATTTTAATTGTTATTTTTCTGGGGCTCAGAGGAGTAGGAGTGTTCCTCCTGGGTCCACAAATAATCCACAGCCTGCTGCCTCCCCACCGCATCATCTCACTTCCCCCCACGAGATCCGATCTGTGTTGGGAGCTGGCCGATTCCTCGCCCTCCCACAGATGGTGAGCTGCAGCGGGCCACCCATTTGGCACCTGCAGCTCGCTGGCGGCTGAGGCCCAAACTGAAAATGGTTCGAGCCTCCTGAGGCCAGCATCGCATAGGCAACATGGCTGCTCCGCAGACTTTGCGCCCGCTTCGGGTGGAAGCTGAAAATCTAACAGTGAAAAATTATTGGCAAACATTTTTTCGGATGGGAAGGGACAAAAGCCAGAAAAGCCTTGTATCATTTTTGCAGTGATGTTTATAGAAGTAGTTTACGTCATTAGATCTTCTGTACAAAACAAATGAGAACATTTTCTCATGAGAGTTTTCCCATTACAATGTAGCTTTGTAAATTGTATGATGTGCAGCTCCCAACATCAATAAGAGGCTTATAAAGGGCACATTTATCTGCATATGCGACTCTTTTTCTTGCTTTTACAGAAGAGTTGTCAGATAGCAATTTGTACTGTAATTAAAGAAATACAAATCACTGCCAGCTCTAGTTCTTTGTTCGTAGTTTTCAGATCTGTACTTGTAAATAATTAACAGCCACTTACTGTGGGAGGTGCAGTGCTCCACATAAGCTGCCTGCAGGACAGAGTGCCTAAACCTCACTAAAAACTCAAAGGTCTGGCGTTTCCGCTCGATTGTGCTGGTTTTTTCGGCGCAATCCGCCTGATATCAGCGTAGCCGGTGCAAAAGATCGCGGAATTTTAAGCGCAACTCGAGCTTCCGTGATCTTTTGCGCTAGTTTTTAAAACATCGTGCTGGAGGCAGACCCCGCCCACACACTGGCCACGCCCCCAGGGTGAATTAATCATCATTGGGAGTTCCCGCTAATTGCGCTCGTTTGCAGGCCTTCGAGAAGGCTCCAAAAATTAAGCTGGATCTTTTGGGCGCGAGGACACTAGTGGGTACGTTTTGATGAATTTTTTTTGAATTTACTAAGGAACTGACTACTGTACCGCAATTTAACTAGAAAATAGTTTTTTATAATTTTTAAAAGCCATTTTCAGTAATTTAAAATCATTACTCACAGGTGGTGGATTGGCACTGTGATTTAAAATGCTTATTTTTTTGTGATGAACCCATTTTCAGCTGTATTAATCAAACTTTACAAAGTTACCACTCCAAAATATATCACGGAATATTTTTTAAAGCAAATTTTTTTTTTAATTACTTTTCAAAACGGGCGCAATTTTTGGCCGCAATTTGTGCCGGAATCACCGATTGTGCCAAAGCGGAAACTGTCCCCCAATATAGGGAATCTCTACAATGAATTCTTGACGTACCGACATTATGTTTCAAAACAAAATCATTCTTCTTTTTTTAATAATAGGTGTGGTCTATTTAAAAGTCTGATGACACTATGGGGGCGATTTTGCCAGCCCTGGGGAAGCGGGTTTGGAGGCGGGACTTCTGGGAAAATGACAGAATCTGGGGGCGGGTACCCATCCCGCCCCCAACCCACCTCCGTGCCATCTTCCCAGGAGGCGGGTAGCCAACCCGCGCTGGGTCCCGCCTCCTTGGAGGCGGGAAGGGGATTACAGCCACTTAACTGCCTGTTAACAGGTAGTTAACAGGCAATTAAGAGGATTATCCCCATTTTTCCACCAGAGGCGCGGGCTTCCCGAAATCGGGAAACCCCGCCAAGGTCACCGAGGCGAGCAGTGCGTCTGCGGGGGTTGGAGGGGTGCAAAAGTGCACTGTGGAGGTGGGTGATGGGTGTAAGTGTGGAGAGGTAAGTGTGTGAGCTGAGTGAAAAGTGATAGAAAATGTTTACTTACCTTTGTTTCTTCCTGCAGGCTTCAACAGTTGGGGAACCGGAGACTCTCTCATCTCAATGGCAGAGATGACAGATGGCTGCTGCATTCTCCGATGCAACAACCATCTGATTTCTGCTCACAAAAGAGGTTTGATGAGTCTTGAATACAAGGACTCATCAAACAACAGAGAATGTCAGTGTTTGACAGCTTCACAGAGCTGTCAAATGATGATAATTCATCTGTCAAAATTTTTTAACTATCTTCTATTTTCCGCTGCTGTTTGAGAAGCCATTATTCCAATCTATTAATCTGGATTAGTCCCCCTTCATCCCACTGATATTGGCTACTTATCAGTCTGACACCTTTACCTTTCTCTTTTTCTTTATCCATTTTTAATGTGAACTTAACAAGTTTGTAGTCACTATTTCCCAAGTAACCTCCCACTTTTAGGCAACTTGCTTGTGCAGCTTCATCACCCAGAAACAGATCCAGCACTGTAATGTTCGTTGTTAGATGTGCAACAAATTGATTAAGGAACAATCCTGGGTGCATTCTAAGAAACCCGCCCCATTTTGGCCACAAACTTTTGACTTAGCCCACTTTACCTTAGCATAGGGTCTCCCACTCTTAGGTTGCTTGAAAATATATTATGGCCCAAAAATTAGTGCCGCTACGCGAGAGTACGCACTGTGTACTCTCGCGTATTCTGTCTCCAATTGCCGGTTTTCTGCATGCACTGCGCATGCGCTGAAAACCGGCACTTGGTGAATTCAAAAGGGGGCGGTTCCTAGGTGAACCGCGTGCGCGCTACAGGCTGCGCGCACACAGTGCACTTAGTGCTTTGAACGCGCAGGTAAGCATGGAAGATTTTAGACATAAAGAAAGGAGGCGTAAGACCCTCTTTTAACAAGGTAAGTAGTTAATTAAGTATTATTTTGAATTTTTTTTAACAGGTATATCTTTTTTAGAGACTTTAAAGACAGGTAAGTTTATTTTTATAACTTTTTAAAAGATTTTAAATTTTTTCAAAAATTTAATTTTTTGTTTAAAATGGTTAATTTATTTAACTATACTTATTTTATTAATGTGATGGTTTTGTTAAAAAATTTAATTGAGGTTTAGCTGTTCTTTTGGGGGGTATAGATTCATAGCTTTCACAGCACTTATGTGAAAGCTATGAATGAAAGATGGTGTGCTGCCATTGGCTCTAACTGAGTCACGTGATCCACAGCTCGCACAAATTAACTGCGCCTGTGGGATACGGAAGCCCTGCACAGCTGCTGTCCAGAACATCAAGTTCGTGCGAGCTCGGACTGAAAAAGCCAGCGCGCAGTGAGAGATCGCGGGGAAGCCTTACCCTCGCACGAAGGCTCCCTCACGAATTTTTGGGCCTATATTTGTTTTCTGCTATTTGGTGGTTCCTTTCATAACCAAAAAAATCACCAAACAGAATGAAGCACCAATTAAATTTGTAACGTGCTCTTAATTTAGTAACAGATCCCTTATTTCTTAACTCTGCCCAGAGAGACTCTGTCTGCTCACCGCCAACAGTAAAAAGATTTGCCATTTTATTTTTCTTCCTTAACAACTTTAATTTTTCAAATTTTGATAACTGACATTTTTAACCATTATATTTTCATGCAATGTCAGCTATATTCTTCTGTGCTATGACAGCTAAAGAACAAAAGAAATTTGCTCAGCAAAATTATAAAAAGGACTGGGGCGAATGATACTTTCATTCTTGTTTTTGTTTCAGGCAAGAATTTTTATTTTTATTTTGGGTGAATAGGTGATTGGGATGTCAGTGCAGTTCTTCATACACAAATTGAAATTGTACATTAATAGGATTACCAGTTTAATACTTTTTTGGCAAACAGTCTGGAATTTAATTGGTGCTTCATTCTGTTTGGTGATTTTTTTTGGCTATGAAAGGAAGCATATTACAATTTTAATCTTATAGAATGATATAGGAATTCAGACACCAGTGAAGAGGGCACAAGTCCTTTTATTCAGGATACGCAGGTGCCAGAGGCTCCAAGAAGTGGACAGCATACAATGTGGCATCAACGTTCAATTTAAAGATATTCTTTGTCATATCATTGATATTGTGGTGCATTTCCCGGGACTGTGAGGGTCATTTGGAGGTGTTCAACTAGAAATTAACTCCACTGTAGATGCAAGAATCTTGCTGCAAAAATAGCTTCCGTACTACTCCCTTTCACTGAGCTCTTTAATCAGTTGGCAGTGATTTTAGATCTGCTCAAAGATAGGATGGCGAAATGAATTCATATTTATCAAAGATAATGAATGATTGTATTAATAAGGTGGGGCCTGGCTATTATAAGGTGTCAAGATAATACTAAAGTGAGAAGTCGCACAACACCAGGTTATAGTCCAACAGCTTTATTTGAAATCACAAGCTTTCGGAGCGCTGCTCCTTCGTCAGGTGAAGTGAAGAAATACAAATGGGCACAGCATATATAGACAGAGAACACTGCCTGTGCAGAGAACAATGCCAGATGACTACAGTCGACTGTAGTCGTCTGGCATTGTTCTCTGCACAGGCAGTGTTCTCTGTCTATATATGCTGTGCCCATTTGTATTTCTTCACTTCACCTGACGAAGGAGCAGCGCTCCGAAAGCTTGTGATTTCAAATAAAGCTGTTGGACTATAACCTGGTGTTGTGCGACTTCTCACTTTTGTCCACCCCAGTCCAACACCGGCATCTCCGCATCAAGATAATACTAGAGAGAGATTTTCCCCCATTTTCCTCTCTGTTATGTGATTTTGCTCGTTACGTTGCAATACATAGCACGGTGCAGGCCACAGTTGGAAATCTCTAACCTCTGACCGTGATCCAGTGATGATATGACTGATCACAAATGCAAAGGCAGAAAGAGTCAGAAGATGAAGTTTCAATACATCTATTATTGAAGAAGAGGAGCTTTGTTCCTTCTCACAAAAGGAAAATTGTACTATATTACTGCTGTGGGAGACAACTAAAGCAGTAATAAAGGGGAGGATTACAGATCATTAAAATGAAAGAAAGGATGACAAGTTCTCTGCGCAAGGAAATTTGTTGGCTAGATCATGGTCTAAACAGTATAGGTTCATGGGAATCAATTTCTAATGAATTTGATTAAATCAGCTCAGCTGACTATTTCAGAGACCATAAACAATGATGTGATGAGCATGGAGTAAAACTGATATTGTCAGCTCATCTACTAAGAGCACTGATGAGATAATATTGTCTCAGCTATAAATCATATAACTAGATCCTCTTTGTTCGCCAGAGATAAATGAGGAATTTGACTCTTTGTGCAAGTCCATTTATCAACACAATTCCCAGTCCGCAAACAGGAATATTTTGGATCCATTGAATTTTCCAATTCTGCCACTTTCTCAAAAAGGAAGATCTGAAAGTGCCATTTATCAAGGAATAACGTGATATTGCAATGAGCTCTTTGTCAACAGACAAATCTTGCAGCACTGACAATTTCCCAGTGGAGTCATATTCCCTCTCAGCCTCCACACTGTCGCACAAGTAAAAGAACAATCTATTTAATGTTCCAGTCTTATTGATCAAGATACATTGTAAGATATTAGCTAAATGTTTGGAAACAGTCCTACTCATCCTTACTTACATCGACTATTGGGCCATTGTCGAAGACATATGCATTTGGTAAACATAAAAAAAGTACTCAACGTCATGGAATATTGTGGAACCTGGGCATTCTGTCAATGGCATTGTCTCTGAATTTTGAGAAGTCATTCAATCAAATGGAATGGGGCTACAAACCTATTTGAGATATGTGTACACATTGGTGCCTTGAAAGAAAATTTGAGACACCTAGGAATTCAGCTAGTGGCAGCGGATAATGGTGCTAGGTAACAACTTCTGTGGGTTATCTGCTGAAAACATTTGAAGGAATGGACAATGGGCCAAAATCCCTTGAGATCACACCCAATGGTGCTCTCTTGCACTGACCATGTTGGAGTTTGCAGAGTCAGTGAGTCAGAGTCAGATGGGCACAAGAACCACTTTGGGCACATGGCCACAGTGTGCCTGCTAGAAGCTCTGGTGGCTGCCTGCCTTTTGGGGGTGGGGGGGAAGGTTTCCCAGGCTCTCCCAACCAATCCAATGGTCCTCCCTGCCTCAAGCAAGAGGGGCAAAATTTAAAAAAAATAAAAATTCTTCAGAGATCCAGGCATGTACATTCTTGTGGAGGTAGTTATAGCTCCACTTATTGGTGTACTGTACGCCACAACTATGGCAGGTCCCCTTCCAATTCCAGGAACGGAAAGTTCCGGTTTGGGGATTCTCCCACCCCTGGCTCTGCATCCTGTCATCACAGAATCATGGAAAATTACAGCACAGAAGGAGGTTATTCAGCCCATCATGGCTGTGCTGACTCTTCGAAGGAGCAGTCGTGCTTAGTCCAACACCCCTGTTTTTTGTCTGTGACCCTGTAGGTTCCTTATCCTCAAGTACCTGTCCAATGCTGTTTTAAAATTATTTATGGAATCAGCTTCCACCACCTTTTCAGGTAGAGCGTTCCAAATCCCAACAACTCAGTGAAAAAAATTCTCATCTCCCCTCTAGATCTTTTGCCAATGATTTTAAATCTCTGACCTCTGGTTATTGACCCACTCGCCAGAGGGAAGAGTTTTTCTCTATCTTCTCTATCAAAACCCCTCATCATCTTGAAAACCTCTTAACTTTCTCTGTTCCAAGGAGAAACGTCCTAACTTTTCCAACCTCTCCTCATTTGCTTTACAAAGGAACGAGGAAACTCCTGGGGCTCGATTTTAATTCCCGAGGCGGGGTGGAGTCGGGTTGCGTGGTGGGCGGGTTCCGGAGCCGCTTCAGGCGGGATCAGCTGCTGCTGTCTGATTTTGATTTAATGAGCTTGTTGATTTCAATGAGGCGCGCTGGCCGGTTCTGATGACATCATCATAGCTGCTGCTTTTAAAGCTGCCATTCAGCCTAAGCCTTTCTCTTGTTGATTCCCGGACTCATTGATATTGATTTATACGCAATGAGTTCTTCCAGAGGCAAGGCAGCGCCTCAATTTAATGATGACTCCCTCCATGTTCTTGTGGATGCTGTCATAGGGTGCAGGGAGATTCTCTTCCCTCCTGATGGCCGGAGGAAGCCTCCTCAGCAGACCAAGGCAGCCTGGCTGTGTATTGCTGAGGAGGTCAGTGCAAGGTCCATATGTTCATGTTCATGGATCCAGTGCCGAAAATGGTTTAATGATCTTGTGCGAACATCAAAAGTGAGTATCCCACCACACTTGCCTTCAATCTGCTTCCCTTCTCTACTCAACACCAGCATTCTGCGTTGTAAGCCTGCTCCTCCACATCCCACCTTACCTTACTTCTCTTGCACCCTTACCTATCCATCTCTGTCTCTGCACTGAATCACTTCAGCATCCTGCCTATGCACCCCTTAGACTCGCTCCCACTGTCATGCAGCAACAACAACTAACAACGCACAGGGAGCTAGCTTCCTCTTGGCACCTTACCCCATCTTCGTCTCCCTCAAAGCTTCTATGTTTGGGATTATTCACACTCACTCCATCACTGTGGCTGAAACACCGCTTGTGTCCCTCCTTGCAGGAAAGGATAGCCCACAATAAGAGGGAGAGAGCAATGACTGGAGGAGGAACACCTACCCTAGCCACATTGACCAGTGCTGAGGAGGCTGCATACGAGATTGTTTGAGGTGGCGAGGACCTGGAAGTGTGCGATGGAGAGACGGGCACACTAGAGGAAGCTGGTGACATCATAGAGTTTCATGCCTCTCAGAATGCAATGGCACATGATGTTCATAGAGAATCGCATTGTATCATCTGCTCAAAAGGACGTGTCTGCTACATCAATATCAGATGTCTAATTCAAGCCTTTACTCTCCCCCCTCCCCACGATCCAGGACGAAGAGCCGGACAACTCCTCAGAGGAACCTGAAGCCTCTGAGGGAGCAGCGTCACCAGGACTCAGCGCACCCAGCACCAGCGCAGAAATGTACACCTCGGTGGGGCCCTCGCGAGTTAGAGTAGTGTTGCCACCTGGTCTGTCGCAGCGCACAAGTGAGCATCAGCAGATGGTGGAGACAGCGACAGCAGTGGAGAGTCCTCGGCGGAGGTCGCAGCAATCTCCTAGCTCTGCTGAGCTGCATGCAGATGCTGTGCCTCTGGGGCCATCCAGAAAAAGAGCATCTCGGGAAATACAGGAACAAGTGCAGGTGTCTCTGGAAGGGTTTGCCTCCAGGGTTAGTGTGAGTGTGGAGAGAATGGAGGAGTCTATCTCTAACATCAGCACTGCCGTGGTGGAAGCAATGATGCATGAACGCACCACCATGGATAGGATGGCAACCTCCATGGATAGGATGACTACGGCCATGGAGGGAATAAGTCGCCAGAGTCAGGAAAACATGGTGACTGTTCAAAATAGAATGTCATCTCTGGAGGAGTGATGGGCAGCTATAGAGCAGAGAGACCAGAGCTTCATGGACGTCCTTGTGATGAGGACTGCCAGTGTAGATACGGGTCCTCATGGCCCCCCCTGAAGTGCAGCAAGGTGCTCTCTAGCCACTTGCCAGCACTGAGGTGCGGCTGACCCATGAGAGGGATGTTGTTGGCAGGACACAAGGAAGTGTGGGCTCCTCTCAAAGTGCTCACACGACCATGCCACTGTGGAGCCCTCGGTCAGAGACCCACTTTGCAGAGACAACTTAGATGGCCGTCTCAGCCCCTGCACAGCCGCAGGAAGAGCAGACTGTTGAAGAGCCCTCCCAGGCTCCTAAACCCAGAGGATGCCCGCCAAAGGTGCCTAAGCAGATGCAGCATCCTAGTCAGCAAGGTGCCTCTACATCTGCTGAAGCCACAGGGGAAGCACCATGTAGAAGCATGCGTAAGAGAAAGATTAAGCACCTATAGTCACAAGGGGACTCACGTGAGGGTTTTGTCTTTTGTCTTTTTTTGCCAGACTGTTGTTGGTTTATTATCCTTTTGTCATGTGTAAAAGAAAAATTATGGCAAACAGTTGATTATGTGGCCTAAGTGTTCTGGGAAATGGCAAAAGCGCATTGAGGGCTCAGGGTGACTTGCTTTTGTAATGCTGATGGTGAAAATGATAGGAAATAACCGGGTATAGCAGAGATGATGTATGATGTTGGACAAATGTCGCCTGCAATTACAGAGCCATATGGTGGCCACCTATGGTTGAAGAGTAAGCTTATGCTAATGTGGCATGGCAGTGTGCATACCCTGCTTAACGGGCAGCAGTGAACTGGAGGGATGCTGCATTGGTCACAGCAGGGCATGCAAGGCTCCCCTCGTCCTCCTCCTCCTCCTCTTCCTCCAATTGTGAGGACCAGGATGAGAGGACATAAATGTTTCCCATCCCATTGCTATGGATTTCATTTGAGGCAACAAACTTGCAAGCGCACAGTCGAAGTGGCCTGAAATTATTCCATTCATGACACACAGCAGATGGGTGTCAGCTTGAACAGTCACCAGGTCAGTAGATGTGCAAAATCTTATCCCATACCTACAACAGCAAAGTTGTTGCATTTGAATGTCAGCCATGTTTCAGGGTCGATTTTAGAGTGCTCCAACAATGCATACAAATCATGTCCTCCAGCAACTCGTCTCCTTGAACCTGGCCTGTTTCTGTCAAGTTGGGAAACAGGAGCCAGAGGCACGAAAATAGGAAACCACTGTGAAAATAGGATTAGCAAGGCAGTTAACAGGCTGTTAACTGCCTTAACCACCTGTCCCACCAGTTCAAGTTGGGTCACTTTGGGAGCGGCTAAACAGACACTCACGAAAATTGGGTGGGGGCGGGTTGGGTGTCTGAAGCCATTTTTTCCGATTTTCGCAATGGACCCGCCTCCAAATCGGCCTCCTCAGGGCTGTTAAAATCGAGCCCCTGGAAACAGTTACGGCCTGGATCGTGTCCCTGGGGTTTTGCTGGTGGTTCTTCTGGTCTCCTGCCAGAGTTATGGCAGGAGAGGCAGGAAACCAGCAGAACTCCTGCAGAATTTCAGAGCCAGTGTTTTTAATAAGATTCTTTGATGAACAGATAAAGGTAGCTAAGTTATCTAAGATTAAAGAAAGGAAGCCCATCTCCAGCTATACCACTGGGACTATGGATACCTACTAAGGAGGTTACCAAGATTGCTTCGATTAGAAAACTGCCTAACTGTGAGTTCCCAAAGGAAGATACTATAGCTCACCAACATCAGAAAGGAACATAGCAAGATTCACTTAACCTTATTTTGTTTCATTTGTCCTGCAGCAAGGTTGTGTGCCATCAGACAGTTAGCCATTTACATTGGGACGTTGATTCTTCTGTACAGGAAATAACTTTGTTCACACACAGTTACACACATGTACAGAACTATTCTTAAAGCAGCTACATCCAAAACATTTAGGCCAGAATTTTCCTTATCTTGGCGGGTCCGGTGCGGCCGGTGTCCGTGGCGGGTCCCGGCCCCGCTGTAGAAACTGAACTTACCTTAATGGGGCCTATTAAGCCCGCCCAGCACGTTATCTGGCCCAATGAGCTGGAGCAGGTCTGGTGACACCATTCATGATGCGTTTTAAGCTGGGATCCTTAAAGGGATCCTGGCCACATTAAATTTATAGTTTGATCTAACAGTGGGTGTTGAATCTTTACTGTACAATAATATAATAAAAGTTATATGAGTGACAAAGAAATATTTAAATATTAAGTAATATGACTTCATCTACAAATACGATCAAGAACATAATTAAAAAAGTACATTAGTTGGGAAGTTATTGGTGCTTTAGTCACAAATCTATAGACTTTTGTATCAGTAACTGGTACAAATAAAAGATGTGTGTGTATAGGCAAGACATAAAATTAAGCAGATTTTAAATGTAATTGTAAAGGGGTGGATTTACAATCTTATGCAAGTTCAGCGGGAAGAGCTGCGGAATCCCTGGCAAACAGTGTAAATGCTGCTTACAATGTGTTTCTGGGATTTCTGCAGCTCTTCTGTTGAAGTTAACAATGGACAAGTGAGAGAACCTCTGCAGAAATTTACCTTAAAGTCTCAGACTGAAAAATTAAATTAGTCATATTCAGGGACTGAAAGCAAATTGAACCAGTGGAATGAGTGATGAGAATGAAATTGTTACAGTTGATGTCTTGATTTAATGTGTAACTGGACAATCACAGTCTACAGAGAGAAAAACCTGACCAGAAACAACACAAACATTTATGGTATATGTCATTTTTTAAAGTGCAGATCAATTCACTGCAATTACTGTTGAGTTGGAAGGCAACAGCCGAGAACGGCCAGTGAAAAATGAATTTCCCTCACCATTTACATCCCTTCAGGAATTTCTGAATTAACATTTACCAGTAGCTTTTCAAGTAAAACAGAACCTCCATCAATCTCTTAGCTGATGTAATCAACATGGTTTTATTTTGGCTTCTTTTCCATGCTGTCAAGTAAGCAGCTGGAGCAATGGCCACAGAAGTCACGCCTCAGGTTGACAGACATGGTTCCCGAGCTGAGTGAATCCCGTGGCCATGCAGGGAAATTTAAAAAGTAGAGGGAAAAAGGCTCTTAAGTGCCTGTAAAATACCTCAACGATTTCCATTGGGTCTCTCGCCGCTGCAGGTCGGGTCAGCTCCATACTGACAGATGTGCCTGTGGGAAAGACGTGTGGGTGTGAGTAGACAGTGGGTTCCTGACCCGCTGTCAAAAAAAACCCAACTTTCCCACCCGACCCGCCACCAATTGCACCCGCTACCACCCCAGAAAATTCAGCCCGTAGAGAGTGTGGGTGGCAATGACTGCATGGTTGGAGCATTTAAATTAACTCCAGTTAGGTTTGAAAAATATCCAAAGATTCAAGGGACCCTGTGGGCATTTTAAAACCTTGTTTAATGCTGCACTAGATTTACATTCCATGTGGTGCTAAACTCAGTTGGTATGTGACTACCTCCTCCGTGGAGGCTCATACTGCTTCTCTCCGGAGTCAGTCTGGTACTTCGTGGTATGATGTTTCAGTCCAGATTGAGGAAAAGTGATTTGAGCAAAGGAAAAAAAGAGGCACACACCAGGTACTAATAGATCCCTCTAAGAAGGACACTCTTGCCTTTTAACAGACTCTGAGAAAAGACTGCCTTCCTAAAACATATACCTTTGCCTATTTCTAAATGTAAAGTACAGTATAGGCATAGCTGAGAAAAGTATAAGCTTCCACACTCCCATTTAGTTATGAAAACTTTTTTTGAAGACGAAAAAAACAGAATCAAAATTAGTTTTAAAGCTACTGTCCCCAATGATGGTCCTTTATGAGAAGGATATTGAGTGTGTCTTTAGTCAAGTTGCATGGAAAGAAATGTAGGAAGGAACCAAGAAAATGACATCAATCATCGAGCTACATTTCCATATTTTTAAGGCAATTATACCCACGTTGTCTGCTGTTGATGGATAGCTATAAGACAAATATTAGTTGTGACAAATATTGGGCTCCTTTGCTCATCTGTTTTGGGATTGTTTTCTCGTCATACTATCCTGGAAGGAAGCATTGTAGTTTCAGATTTTAATCACAAAAGGTGGAATATCCCATTATCCTGAATGTTGCCATTTTGGGGACAACAGAAGCATCATTACCACACAACTATCAAAACGATAGCACAACAAGGTCCATCCAACAAGTCTTACAAAAGGTTTTTGCTTGACTATAGCTTAAGTATGAGCAACTTTGCACCCCATTTTTATTCACCAAATGAGCAAAAATATTATAATATGAAATCCTGTTACATTATCAAAAGGAAAACTGTGATATAATTAATGGAAATAAGATTCAAATCTACTTGCACATCTTGTAATTTATGATAAATATAAGCTTGAATCTAATTTGATGTCATACATTCATTGCAGAATAATTGTATTTAATGTTGTAGTTTTCAAATGTTTTATTTCATTTTACAATAATTGCTTGATGCAAGACCTGTATTTATCCAGTTTTTCCTCACATTGTTTTATTGCACAGTATTCAATAGAATTTTTAATTACAAAAAATCTGAATTGAGGATGATTGTTGCAATCAACAGAATATTTAAAATTCCAGTACAATTCTAATTCTAATCTTTATCATAAAATGAATAGTGCATTGCTTAAAATAACCACCTGACTTGTAGAGAGAAAAATGCTTCTTTTTCTCTATATTTCAGATCTCAGTATGAAGATGATTATTTTGCCAAATGTCCCCTTCCTTACATACGATAAAGGCAGTGTAATGCTAGTTTCTTGGGGATAGGGTGATCTTTATTTCCATAACTCTAGACAATACAAATACCATACAACAAAAATAGCCTGGAAGAATGATCTTGATTAAATCCAGGTGATGATGAGTCAATGCATCACTGCTTTCACCTCAAAAACAATTTTCACTTCCAAAAAAATTTAAACAAATCAGAATTAAAATCAATCTCCAGGTAGATTGCAACGTCTCTTGCCGACAAAGCGCTGGAGAGGTTATTGTGGGAGGACACAATCTTTCAACTTTTCTGGTTGTGCTTAATGATCTCGCCCAGTGCAAAAAGTGCTGTATGGAATTCAAAAGATCACTAACAACACACAAGATTCAGCCTAGTGCAGTGCCTTCTGGACCTTGCTGTAGTGATCCTCAGAGACCTGGGCATGAGCAAACTCCTAGGTTTCCTGTTAACCATATCCCACTAAAATGGTGGCGGATGAATCCCAAACCTAGAAATATCAGTTGAATTGCTGTGAAAATAAGGTACTTGCTGAAGCTTAAGAGGACAAATTCTCCCAAATCCGATTCCCAAGTTTGGCCCACTGTTGGTGGCTAGCTAGCACATGAAAAATAATCCACACACACACACAGTGTTCAAGAGAGATGGGCCCAACCCACCTGCTTGTGTAAATTCTCAAAACTATAGCAAAGCAAACAAAACTATCCAGCAGACATGGACATCGACATTGCTGAACAGGCAGTCACAGATGTAAAAACCCAAACTAACACCACCTGGGTTATCCATAATTTACACTCCCTACCATTTGTTCTCTCTGTGTTATGTACACTGAACCGCATACACTGTATACTATTCCAGTACTGACTATATGTTGTATTTAAGAACAATTGTGATAAAAATATTTTTAAACAGTGTTTAGCCCGATAATAATTACTTAAATTATGCAATGCCTGAGCTTGACAACATAAATTGTTTCACCTAAATCCTTGCTCGGGGAATTTTCAAGGTTAAAGCCAAACCACTCATTCACATAACTGAAGGGAGAATAATGCATCTTCTATATGTATAGTGGATCTCATTAGCATTTAATGGAGTTATTTTTAAATGGTTTAACTTTTGGTACAAATAAAATACCCTATGGATAAATGGAACACCACTTTAATTTCACTGTTGAATCATTTGTGACTTTACCAATTATGCAGCCTTCCTCACTCACTAAGTAAAAACACTATTCTGTAGTTATTAAGATTTTTTCTGATTACCATATTCAGGAAGCCCTCTAACCTTTTGTTCTGTCATAGTTTTACTGTAACTATATCACCAAGGTTGTTTACTAACAGTAATGAGTTAGCATTGCTAGAATTAAATACAGGCAAAATACGGGCATGCCTAAATCTGAACGGTCAGGAGATCACAAGCTTGTGTCATTCGTATCTTGGTCAGTGCTGCCCATCAAACAGTGTATCCAAAGGAATTGTGAAATAAATATTCAAGTATTCTAATTGGTAAACACAGCACATCACAATAGCACAAAATGAACAGCAGTTTTTGACAAGGCCAGATCTGTATTTAAAAAAGTGAAAAGTAGAAAAATACTGCATCGTTAAAAATAAAAGAATCTTACTTTCCCAAACAGCATTTTTGAAATGTAAAAATGCTTCTATTATTTTCACACTATGAGTAGCAGATTTTAAAAAAATGGTATGTGTATTTTGGATATATTCGGAATAATTTAAAGCTGCAATAGCTCATAATATTTGCATGTCTTATTTAAAAAGAAACATTGTTCTTTTATGTATTTCAGTCATTTAAAAAAAATCTGTGAAACGATCATTTCCCCCCCCCCCCATCTTAAAAAAATTGCTGTCTTCGACTTTAGATTTTTTGAATGCCCTGTACAGTTCCCCAGTTGAGAGAGGAAGGCAGGCTTGATTGTAGACTTATGTGATTGCATTCTCTAACTAGCTCCAAGAAAATATTAAGATGATATTATGTTGATGGCAAGTTTCACTGTTACCTTTATCATTGTTACAATAAGAAGCGTGTTTTTTTAAAAATCCTTTGGTTATGTGCAGTCTTAAATCTTTTGATGGGGTCATAACTTACACCGGAAGGAAAATTTTGATGAGATAGTGTGCTGATCTCTTAAAGAGGCAGGATCCAAGAAAAAAAAGCCTCTGTCCTGGAATATGTCGGCTAAGTGCAAAGATGTGTATAGTAAAATGTATGAAAAGATTAAATAAATACAAGTTCTTTCCTTTTTTATCATACCAGTAATGATTAATACGCAATTTAAATCATCAATATTGGAAGAGTGACATTTTATAAATATATTTTAAATCTCAGCTAGGATTTTGTGCTTCGTCTTTTTGGTACATGTTTTTGAAAAAGTATTTCTACAGATTGTTGACCACAAAATGCTACAAGAATGAATCGAGAACATACCTGGATTATGGACAGTCCTTTGTTCTTCTGCAGAAAATGGTGCTTTGGTGTGTCTGGCGGTAAATTATGCAATGGGTATTTAAATGATGCAACATAAAGATATAGGACAGATAAATGTAAACACCAAGTTTATGCTGGCTCACAATCAAGTAAGGACTCCAAGTACTTACTGCAAGTGTTCTATAAAATAGATCCCAAGCTTCCAATAGATTTAATTTGGATTCAATTCAGCAAAACAAGATAGCAAGACATTATAGCAGTTTTGTCATAGTCCATTATGTAGCATTTCTCATCTGTTGAATACAAATGCTATTCGGTACTCATTGGTACATTTGACTATTTCTATTGTTGATGAAGTAATACATTTATTGTAAGTTGAATATACTCTATGTTGCTTTACCTGTTGAAAATACATTTAGTCAGTCAGGATGGGAAATGTAACAAACAATAGTTACACAACATGTTTAAGTATTTAGTCTTCTGATTAGTAGTATTTCACTGATCTCTTTAGGGTATGAAAGCTATGGAGGTAATTTTCAGCTCACTGCTTATGCAGTAACCTGGAAGAACGGCCTGCCCACCCATTTCAGAACCCGATCAAGTTTCATTTCAGCAGTGATGCAAATAATTGGCCTGCAGAATGAATCCTGCTCACCAGATATTTTCAGCTGGTTCAGCAAACCACTCACGTTTGAGAGACACTGTCACTGTCACAAAGCCAGTGTAAAAATGTCACTACCTTGTTTTTTTCTGTCTAACATTTCTTTGTCTTCCTCCCTATCATTGTTTATCTCTCCTAATGATTCTTTGTTTGTCCCACCTATTCAATCCATTATCCTTGTTGTTAAATTGGGCTGTTCTTTTGAAACACAGGAGAAAAGCGGCCTTGACAGGAAAATATGGCCTAACAAGGAAAACAATATTGTTAAAGCATGGAGGTGGTACAATGATAGCAATCAGGAAAATTGCATATTCCTAGATATTGCACCATTCATTTTCCAGTCATTGTCACTTTGTGCAAACACCTAGGCCCGGATTTTGCGGTCAGTGGTGAAGGAACAGCACTCACCATTCACTATGCCGACAGCTGCCCACAGAGTTTCCACTTGCTTTTGAGCAGAGACTTGGGGGGGGGGGGGATTTTGCGGGGGGTCAGCGGGAGCGATCGGTCGCGGGTCGGGTGGGAAATGTTTTTGCCGCCATGCGCCTTTCCCAAATGTCAGGTCTGCCAGCGCTGAGCAGACCCGACACACAACAGCGAGGGAGGCAATTGAAATCATTAGTGGCTTGTTTACAGCTACTTAACAATGCTTTTTTTCCCAGCTTTTTTTTGACAAGTCGCCCACCGGTTTCCCGCTGTGCTTAGACCTCGTCAGTGAAGCTGAGGTGGGAGGTGATTTGCCATTGAATCAGCTGATGAGTTGACAGCTTCAAATGTCAAGTCAAAGCTCCCAGTTGAATCAGATATTTTCCCTTAGCCACCAGCTTCTCTAAACTGCATTTCCACTACAGATTCAGAATGCTGCAAGTCTTTACACAAGTCTCCATCCAGTCTAACCTCATTACCTCTCCCAGCATTGACAGATCGCTTCTGTCATCTCTACTTCACTTGCCATCTATTCCATCAGCATCGGTGCCCTTGAAACACTCTCACCTTGGTCCTCAGAATCCCACCACAATCAGCCCCAACACCAGCAGCACCAGGCACACCAGCAGCACCAACAACAAGACCAACCTTCTCCGCAATGAACTGATGCTGCACAGGACAGAGGGCATCAGCACCCGACCACATTGCTGCCCGGGAGGCCAGGGATGGCCTCACCATGGCCTGATTTACTTATCTTGACACTGCACACCCTGGCTGCCACATGATGCGCCAGGTTGGCACCACCCCAAGCAACACCATAAAGCATCCCTACAATGCCCAAGCCATTCCTTTCACACTCATCACCATTGCAGGGTGTGGGGCGGGGGGGGGGGCGGTGTACCCTATGTCTCACCATTCACTGCAACTCACTAAGACACTTCCAAAGGTGCACACAAATCTGTCCAAGAATGCAAAGTGTTGAAAATAAAGGTTTCAATGTTTGACAACACATTAACAGAAACTTCACATGAACATTGGCATAAAACACCCAAGTGCCTATCCTTGTATGTTGTTGTTGGTATGATTACACTAGGAAGAGGAGGCTGAGGGGAGACCTTATTGAGGTGTATAAAATTATGAGGGGCATAGATAAAGTGGATAGAAAGGACCTATTTCCCTTAGCAGAGGGGTCAAAAACCAGGGGGCACAGATTTAAAGTAATTGGTGGAAGGTTTAGAGGGGATTTGAGGGGAAATTTCTTCACCCAGAGGGTTGTGGAGGTCTGGAACTCACTGCCTGAAAGGGTGGTAGAGGCAGAAACCCTAACCACATTTAAAAAGTACTTAGATATGCACTTGGGATGCTGTAACCTGCAGGGCTACGGACCAAGAGCTGGGAAGTGGGATTAGGCTGGATAGCTCTTTGTTGGCTGGCATGGACATGATGGGCTGAAATGGCCTCCTTCCGTGCTGTAACTTTCTATGATTCTATGACTAGGATGAGGGCGAGTGTGAGGGGTGACTAGTGAGATGGGGATGTGATAATGTAGATGGAGAGGGATGGGTGGAGGTGCAAGGTATGTTGGTGTGAGTAAGGATGTGCAGGAGTAGGGTAGGGAAGGCAGAGTGATGGGGATGTGATGAGAGGCACAGCAGGATGCAGTTGAGTATGGCTTTGTACTAACGTTTCGTGAACCACAAAGGTCATAATCTCTGAATTATTACCGGAGCCACGAGCAAATTGGCATAGGGTCAATAGGATCAGGGAGATGAATGTGTGGCTCAAAGATTGGTGTGGGAGAAGTGGGTTTCCATTCGTGGGGCACTGGCACCAGTACTGGGGAAAGAGAGAGCTGTTCCGTTGGGCCGGACTACACCTGAACCATGCTGGGACCAGAGTTCTAGCGAATCGAATAACTACAGAGGTAAATAGGGCTTTAAACTAAATAAGGGGCGGGGAAGGGGGGGAAGGGTCCCGGTGGAGAGAAATCTAGAATGCTAAAGAGAAAAGACAAGGAAGCAGTGCAGGAAAGTGATTGGGGTAAGGAACCAGATTGTGTCAGAAAGAGACAGGGCGTACAAACAAAGGAGTGCACTAACAAATAGGGTCCGGGTAAGAAAAAATAGTAATAAGACAAATAGGGCCATAGTACAAAAAAATGTTAAGATGTCTAAAAATGTTAAAAAGACAAATCTAAAGGCACTGTATCTGAATGCACGAAGCATTCGTAATAAGGTAGATGAATTAACAGTGCAAATAGATGTAAACGGATACGATATAATTGCGATTACAGAGACATGGCTGCAGGGTGACCAAGGCTGGGAGCTGAATATCCAAGGATATTCGATATTTAGGAAGGACAGGCAAAAAGGAAAAGAGGTGGGGTGGCGTTGTTAGTAAAGGATGAAATCAGAGCAATAGTGAAAAAGGATATTGGCTCAGAAAATCAAGATGTAGAATCAATCTGTGTGGAGCTAAGAAGCACCAAGAGGCAGTAAACATTGGTGGGAGTTGTCTATAGGCCTCCAAACAGTAGTGGTAATGTAGGGGATGTCATCAAACAGGAAATTAGAGATGCATGTAACAAGGGTACTACAGTAATCATGGGTGAGTTTAATTTACATATAGACTGGCCAAACCAAATTAGCAATAATACTGTGGAGGATGAATTCCTGGAGTGTGTACGAGATGTTTTTTTTAGATCAGTACGTTGAGGGCCAACGAGGGAACAGGCTATCCTAGATTGGGTATTGTGCAATGAGAAGGGGTTAATTAATAATCTTGTTGTGCAGGGTCCTTGAGGGAAGAGTGACCATAACATGATAGAATTCTTCATTAAGATGGAAAGTGAAGCAGTCCAATCTGAAACTAGGGTCCTAAATCTAAACAAAGGAAACTACGATGGTATGAGGAGTGAGTTGGCAATGATAGATTGGGGAGCTTCATTAAAAGGCATGACGGTGGATAGGCAATGGCTAACATTTAAGGAACTAATGCATGAATTGCAACAGTTATACATTCCTTTCTGGCACAAAAACACAAAAGGAAAAGCGGCCCAACCATGGCTAACAAAAGAAATTAAGGATAGTATTAGATCCAAAGAGGAGTCATATAAAGTTGCCAGAAAAAGTAGCAAGCCTGAGGATTGGGAACAGTTTAGAATTCAGAAAAAAAGCACCAAGAGATTGATTAAGAGGGGAAAAATAGTGTATGAGAGTAAACTTGCAAGGAACATAAAAGCAGATTGTAAAAGCTTCTACAAGTATGTAAAAAGAAAAAGATTAGTGAAGACAAATGTAGGTCCCTTACAGTCAGAAATGGGAGAATTTATAATGGGGAACAAGGAAATGGCAAGGCAATTAAACAAATACTTTGGTTCTGTCTTCACGGAAGAGGATACAAATAACTTCCCAGAAATGCTAGGCAACCAAGGGTCTAGTGAGAAGGAGGAATTAAAGGAAATTAGTATTAGTAAAAAAATAGTGTTGGAGAAATTAATGGGACTGAAAGCTGATAAATCCCCAGGGCCTGATAATCTGCATCCCAGAGTACTAAAAGAGGTAGCCATGGAAATAGTGGATGCATTGGTTGTCATCTTCCAAAATTCTATAGCTTATGGAACAGTTCATGCAGATTGGAGGGTGACAAATGTAACCCCACTATTTAAAAAAGGAGGAAGAGAGAAAACAGAGAACTACAGACCGGTTAGCCTAACATCAGTAGTAGGGAAAATGCTAGAGTCTATTATAAAGGATGTGATAACAGGACACTTAGAAAATATCAACGGGATTAGACAAAGTCAACATGGATTTATGAAAGGGAAATCATGTTTGACAAACCTACTGGAGTTTTTTGAGGATGTAACTTGTAGAATAGACAAGGGAGAACCAGTGGATGTGGTGTATTTGGATTTTCAGAAGGCCATTGGTAAAGTCCCACATAAGAGGTTAGTGTGCAAAATTAAAGCACATGGGATTGGGGGTAATATACTGGCATGGATTGAAAATTGGTTAACAGACAGGAAAGAGAGAGTAGGAATAAATTGTTTTTTTTCGGGGTGGCAGGCGGTAACTAGTTGGGTACCGCAGGGATCAGTGCTTGGGCACCAGCTAGTCACAATATATATCAATGATTTGGATGAGGGAACCAAATGTAATATTTCCAAGTTTGCTGATGACACAAAACTAGGTGGGATTGTGAGTTGTGAGGGGGATGCAAAGAGCTTCAAGGCGATTTAGACAAGTTGAGTGAGTGGGCAAATACATGGCAGATGCAGTATAACGTGGATAAATGTGAAGTTATCCACTTTTGTAAGAAAAACAGAAAGGCAGAGTATTATTTAAATGGTGATAGATTGGGAAATGTTGATGTACAAAGGGACCTGGGTGTCCTTGTACGCCAGTCACTGAAAGCAAACATTCAGGTGCAGCAAGCAGTTAAGAAGGCAAATGGCATGTTGGCCTTCATTGCAAGAGGATGAGAGTACAGGAGCAAGGATGTCTTACTACAGTTATACAGGGCCTTGGTGAGACCACACCTGGAGTACTGTGTGCAGTTTTGGTCTCCTTACCTAAGAAAGGATATACTTGCCATAGAGGGAGTGCAGCGAAGATTCACCAGACTGATTCCTGGGATGGCAGGACTGTCGTATGAGGAGAGATTGGGTCGACTAGGCCTGTATTCACTAGAGTTTAGAAGAATGAGAGGGGATCTCGTGGAAACGTATAAAATTCTGACAGGGCTAGACAGACTGGATGCAGAGAGGATGTTTCCCCTGGCTGGGGGGCCTAGAACGAGGGGGTCACAGTCTCAGGATACGGGGTAGGACATTTAGGACTGAGATGAGGAGAAATTTCTTCACTCAGAGGGTGGTGAACCTGTGGACTTCTCTACCATAGACAGCTGTGGAGGCCAAGTCACTGAATATATTTAAGAAGGAGATAGATAGATTTCTAGACACAAAAGGCATCAAGGGGTATGGGGAGAGAACAGGAATATGGTATTGAGATAGAGGATCAGCCATGATCACACTGAATGGCGGAGCAGGCTCGAAGGGCTGAATGGCCTACTCCTGCTCCTATTTTTTATGTTTCTATGTTTCTATGATCTACTGAGATAATTGAAACGTTTGTGGCACTGAACCCAGGTCCTCCTGACCTCATCCCTGCTTGTGCCCTCCTCTGCAATGTGTAACCAGGCTGTGTTGACCTCCTGGGGAGTTCTCATCCACCCATGGGAAGGGAAGAAGACCTCCCTGTGCGCTGTGACTCCCTGCATAAGCAAATGGAGGAAGTCATGGGAGAGCCTGGGTGCAGCCCTGTGCCTTTGTGCAGTGATTGTCAGTGTTTGCAGCACCTCAATGCTGTAGAAACAGAGACAGCATAAATGTCAAAATTAATTTGGACATGGTCCCTTTAAGGAAACCGGCTGATGACACATCATCAAATGATATCACCAGACCCGCTCTCTCTAATTGGCTGGCAAACACGCTGGGTGGGCCTAACAAGCCCAATCAGGGGGAAATCATTTTGGACTGCGGGATGGAGCCAGCAGCGAGGCCGGACCCGCCACCAACATCGCCCACCACCAAGTTCAGAGCGAAGCAATTTGGAATTATTTGTTGATATTATCACCGATTGCTTCCTTATCTAACATGTCAAGGGGAGTAGTAGAGAAGTCATTTTGGTAATGTTAAATCTTATTAGTTTTTTAAGGGAATAATTTCAGTCAAAACTACCCAAACGTGTCTGTCTGCCATGTTTACATAAATAGGCTCCGGACTTGATTCTTCTGCATTTACCTTCCAAGTCAGATCTCTCCTCTCCATGTCCAACTGCAGTTTTGTAAAATATATCAAATTAGATATAATTTCACTAAAGAGATATGAATAAAATAAAAAACCGGAGCTGAGCGGCGGACCTGTGAGAGGCACAGAGTCAGCGAGAGGAGGATAAAAAGAGCACAGAGAGGAGGCCTGGGACCGGAGCTGAGCGGCGGACCTGCAAAAGGCACAGAGTCAGCGAGAGGAGGATAAAAAGAGCGCGGAGAGGAGGCCTGGGACCGGAGCTAAGCGGCGGACCTGCAAGAGGCACAGAGTCAGCGAGAGGAGGATAAAAAGAGCGCGGAGAGGAGGCCTGGGACCGGAGCTGAGCGGCGGACCTGTGAGAGGCACAGAGTCAGCGAGAGGAGAGAGAGAAGTAAAAAGTAATTGAAGTGTGACGTCACCAGAAAGCAGGTAAGTGATTGGTAGGTGAGTATTTTTCTCTTTTTCTCTTTTTTCCAAACTTAATTTTTGTGGTTTATAGTTTCTAGGGTCTCTGTTGTGTAGCGGGGAGTGCTGGTAAACAAGGGCCCTTGAGTATATCATTTAATTGTAGGGTAATTAGTGGTATTGATTTGATTTAATTTAGTTTGAATTAATTAAAGGGTAAGTCATGGCAGCACAGCTCGGCCCTGTGGCATGCTCCTCCTGCACTATGTGGGAAATCAGGGACACTTCCTGTGTCCCTGACGACCATGTGTGTGGTAAGTGTATCCAGCTGCAGCTACTGACAGACCGCATTGCAGTGCTGGAGCTGCGAATGGATACATACTGGAGCATTCGCGATGCTGAGCACATCGTGGATAACACGTTTAGGGAGTTGGTCACACCGCAGGTAAAGGCTGCACAGGCAGGAAGGGAATGGGTGACCACCAGGCAGAGTAGTAGGTGCAGGCAGGTAGTGCAGGGGTCCCCTGTGGCCATCCTCCTTTCAAACAGATATACCACTTTGGATATTGTTGAGGGGGATAGCTTATCAGGGGAAGGCAGCAGCAGCCAACTTCCTGGCACCATGGGTGGTCCTGCTGCACAGGACGGGAGGAAAAAAAGTGGGAGAGCTATAGTAATAGGGGATTCTATTGTAAGGTGAATAGATAGGCGTTTCTGCAGCCGCAAATGAGACTCCAGGATGGTATGCTGCCTCCCTGGTGCAAGGGTCAAGGATGTCTCGGAGTGGCTGCAGGGCATTCTGGAGGGGGAGGGTGAACAGCCAGTTGTCGTGGTGCATATAGATACCAACGATATAGGTAAAAAATGGGATGAGGTCCTAAAAGCTGAATATAGGGAGTTAGGAGGTAAATTAAAAAATAGGACCTCAAAAGGTAGTAATCTCAGGATTGCTACCAGTGCCACATGCTAGTCAGAGTAGAAATAGAAGGATATTTCAGATGAATACGTGGCTAGAGGAATGGTGCAAGGGGGAGGGATTCAAATTCCTGGGGCATTGGAACCGCTTCTGGGGGAGGTGGGACCAGTACAAACTGGATGGTTTGTACCTGGGCAGGACCGGAACTGTTGTCCGAGGGGGAGTGTTTGCTAGTGCTGTTGGGGAGGGTTTAAACTAAAATGGCAGGGGGTTGGGAACCTGTGCAGGGAGACAGAGGAAAGGGAAGCAAGAATAGAAACAAAAGACAGGAAGGAGAAAAGCAAAAGTGGAAGGCAGAGAAATCAAGGGTGTAGATCAAAACAGGGCCACAGTAAATAATAATTCTAAAAGGACTAATAGTGTTAAAAAATCAATGCTGAAGGCTTTGTGTCTTAATGCGAGGAGCATTCGTAATAAGGTGGATGAATTAGCTGCGCAAATAGATGTAAACGGATATGATATAATTGGGATTACAGAGACATGGCTCCAGGATGACCAAGTCTGGGAATTCAACATCCAGGAGTATTCAATATTCAGGGAGGACAGGAAAAAAGGAAAAGGAGGTGGGGTAGCATTGCTGGTTAAAGAGGAGATTAACACAATTGTAAGGAAGCATATTAGCTCTGATGATGTGGAATCTGTATGGGCAGAGCTGAGAAATACCAAGGGGCAGAAAACGTTAGTGGGAGTTGTATACAGACCCCCAAACAGTAATGCTGAGGTTGGGGATGGCATTAAACGGGAAATTAGAGATGTGTGCAATAAAGGCACAGCAGTTATCATGGGTGACTTTAATCTACATATACATTGGGCTAACCAAATTAGTAACAATACTGTGGAGGAGGAATTCCTAGAGTGTATACAGGATGGTTTCCTGGACAATATGTTAAGGAACCAACTAGAGATCAGGCCATCTTAGACTGGGTATTATGTAATGAGAAAGGATTAATTAGCAATCTTGTGCGAGGCCCCTTGGGGAGGAGTGATCATAATATGATAGAATTCTTCATTAAAATGGAGAGTGAAGTAGTTGACTCAGAGACTAGGGTCCTGAATTTAAATAAAGGAAACTACGATGGTATGAGGCACGAGTTGGCTAGGATGAATTGGGGAACGTTACTTAAAGGGTTGACGGTGGATAGGCAATGGCAAACATTTAAAGATCGCAGGGATGAACTACAGAATTTGTTCATCCCTGTTTGGCATAAAAATAAAACAAAAAAGGTGACTCAACCGTGGCTAACAAGGGAAATTAGGGATAGCATAAGATCCAAGGAGAGGACATATAATTTGGCCAGAAAAAGCAGCAAACCTGAGGATTGGGAGCAGTTTAGGATACAGCAAAGGAGGACAAAGGGATTAATTAAGAGGGGGAAAATAGATTATGAGAGTAAGCTTGCAGGGAACATAAAAACTGACTGTAAAAGCTTCCATTGATATGTGAAGAGAAAAAGATTGGTGAAGTCAAGCGTAGGTCCCTTGCAGTCAGAATCAGGGGAATTTATAATGGGGAACAAAGAAATGGCAGAGCAATTAAATACATACTTTGGTTCTGTCTTCACAAAGGAGGACACAAATAACCTCCCAGAGATGTCAGGGAACATAGGATCTAATGAGAGGGAGGAATTGAATGAAATCAGTATTTGTAGGGAAATGGTGTTAGGGAAATTGACGGGATTGAAGGCCGATAAATCCCCAGGGCCTGATAATCTACATCCTAGGGTACTTAAGGAAGTGGCCCTAGAAATAGTAGATGCATTGCTGGTCATCTTCCAAAATTCTATAGACTCTGGAACAGTTCCCATGGATTGGAGGATAGCTAATGTAACCCCACTATTTAAAAAAGGTGGTAGAGAGAAAACGGGGAATTATAGACCGGTAAATCTGACATCGGTAGTGGGGAAAATGCTAGAGTCTATTATAAAAGATGTAATAGCAGAGCACTTGGAAAACAGTGACAGGATCGGACAAAGTCAGCATGGATTTACAAAAGGTAAATCATGCTTGACTAATCTACTGGAATTTTTTGAGGATGTAACTGATAGAATAGATAAGGGAGAACCAGTGGATGTGGTGTATTTGGACTTTCAGAAGGCTTTCGATAAGGTCCCGCATAAGAGATTAGCATGCAAAGTTAAAGCACACGGGATTGGGGGTAAGGTACTGTCTTGGATAGAGAACTGGTTGGCAGACAGGAAGCAAAGAGTTGGAATAAACGGGTCTTTTTCTGAGTGGCAGGCAGTAACTAGTGGGGTACCGCAGGGATCGGTGCTAGGACCCCAGCTATTCACAGTATATATTAATGATCTAGACGAGGGAACTAGATGTAATATCTCCAAGTTTGCAGACGACACAAAGCTGGGTGGGCGTGTGTGCTGTGAGGAGGATGCAGAGAAACTCCAGTATGATTTGGACAGGTTGGGTGATTATACTGCATTTGCCATGCATCTGCCCAATGTGGATAAATGCGAGGTTATCCACTTTGGTGGCAAAAACAGGAAGACAGATTATTATCTGAATGGCAATAGATTGGGAAAAGGGGAAGTGCAATGAGACCTGGGTGTCCTTGTGCACCAGTCGCTGAAGGTAAGCATGCAGGTGCAGCAGGCGGTTAAGAAGGCAAATAGTATGTTGGCCTTCATAGCGAGAGGATTCGAGTACAGGAGCAAGGATGTCTTGCTGCAGTTGTACAGGGCCTTGGTGAGACCACACCTTGAGTATTGTGTGCAGTTTTGGTCACCTTATCTGAGGAAAGATGTTCTTGCCATGGAGGGAGTGCAGCGAAGATTCACCAGACTGATACCTGGGATGGCAGGAATGATGTATGTAGAGAGATTGGGTCGATTAGGCTTATATTCGCTAGAGTTTAGAAGAATGAGAGCGGATCTCATTGAAACTTATAAAATTCTAACAGGACTAGGCAGACTAGATGCAGGAAGGATGTTCCCGATGGTGGGGGAGTCCAGAACCAGAGGTCACAGTCTAAGGATAAGGGGTAAGCCATTTAGGACTGAGATGAGGAGGAATTTCTTCACCCAGAGAGTGGTGAACCTGTGGAATTCTCTACCACAGAAGGCAGTTGAGGCCAATTCATTAAATATATTCAAGAAGGAGTTAGATATATTTCTTAAGGCTAAAGGGATCAAGGGATATGGGGGGAAAGCAGGGACAGGGTACTGAATTTGGATGATCAGCCATGATCTCATTAAATGGCGGAACAGGCTCGAGGGGCCGAATGGCCTACTCCTGCTCCTATCTTCTATGTTTCTAAAATAATGTGCCAAAAAGGAGTTTAAATTGCTTGAAATCTTTGGAATGTTCCGAGCATGCTGCACTTTCTGCAACACCTAAAAATCAAATTATGCCCAGAATTACACTCGTTTTGAGAAGTGTGTTTTCTTTTGCTCAAGTTGCTGCTCAAACACATTTGCATATTGGCGAACGTAAAATCTGAACCAGCACAATCAGGCAGCGTTTTAGAACGTAATTTAAAAAAAATAAAATTCTTGCTTTAAAAACTATTCCTTGATATCTTTAAGAGTGGTGCAGTTTGATTAATACAGCTGAATATGGGTTTATCACAAAAATTAATCATTTTAATCAGAGTGTCTGGTCCACCACCTGTGAGTAACCTGATTTTAAATAACTGAAAATGACTTTAAAAAACTAAGCAGAACCATTTGCTAGTTATAATGGTGTACAGAGTGAGTTTCTCAGAAAATTAAAAACTAATAATATTCAAAAGCTCTTAAAATATGCGTATTAGTGTCCAAAAGAAGCAGCTTAATTTTAAGAGCCTCTTCCAAGGCCCGCCGATGGGCGCAATTAGCGGTAACGCGCAATGGTGATTAATTCGATCTGGGGGAGTGGCCAATGTGGGCGGGGCCAGCTTCTAACGCGATGTTTTTTAAACCAGCGCAATGGCCGTAATTTGCGCTTGAAATTCCACGATCTTTTGTGCTGGTTTGGCAACCTAGTGGAAACTCCAGGCCAGAGTTTTAAATGTGGCTTCACCAATGATTTGTATAGGTTTAAGCATTACCTCTTTGTTTTTGTAATCGATGATACTACATATAAAGCCTAGGATCCCCTATGCAGAAGGTTGTCATTCTGCCGGTCTGAGCCAGAGGTGAAAGGACAGTTGCCAATAGTTCACTTCACCTTTAGTTTCAACGAGTGCACAAATACATTACAAACAACACATTTATAGATTACTTAAAACGAACACAAAGGAAAATATCAGAGCATATTCAATAAAAAATTAACTTTTGTTTTAATATAGAATTTTTAAAGTTGGATCATAACTAATATTTTAACAAAAGTTTGTGTGGCCCTCTGAGGCTGTTTCTAATTGAACTAGAGTAAATATGAAAAACCAAACGACTTAAAAATTTGAGAGAGTAATGGTTAATGTGCACAGTGGCCCCAAAATATAATTTGACATGTGAACATATTTTATTAATGCATCTAAACTTTGTGTATTCATGATTTGATTTTACATAGATGATACAAATCCTCATGCCTTTAGGTCCATTGCTCATTTCTTAAGAGGTATATGAAATAAACCAACCTTCATAAATTAGCAGCTTTCAGACCAGGTTATGGATGGTTATCTCCTTCGCATATTCTATGGTTTCTGGATTTGTTATTCAAGCATTACAGCTCCTTCCACCAGAGAACAAGTTTCCTCATTCACACTTGAAACAAAAGCAAAATGCTGCAGATGCTGGAAATCTGAAATAAAAGCCGAAAATGCTGGAAATACTCAGCAGGCCAGGAAGCATCTGTGGAGAGAGAAACAGAGTTAACCAGAGATGACCAGTTCCAACGAAAGGTCATCAACCTGAAACGTTAACTCTGTTTCTCTCTCCACAGATGCTGCCTCACCTGCTGAGTATTTCCAGCATTTTTTGGTTTTTATTCCTCATTTACAGTTCGGTTCAAAGACATAAGTAATGTCATTATTTGGTCTTCCCGGTTTAGATTCTTCAAAAAAAATCATCTTGAACTTGCTGGCCAGTTTAGACGGGGTAAGGTCTGATGAGGCATACCTGAAATGCTAACCAGTCTCTCTCTTTCAGATACTTATTGGCTAGCTGTGCATTTCCAACACTTTTCAATTCAGATTTACAGCATTCACTCTTTTAGTCCATAGTGGGGAAGGCAGGTTTTCAGAAAACACCTGGAATGATCATTTTTCATTTTTTTTAAATTCGTTTTATGGGATGTGGGCATCGCTGGCAAGGCCAGCATTTATTGGCCATCCCTAATTGCCCTCAAGAAGGTGGTGGTGCACTGCCTTCTTGAACCGCTGCAGTCTGTGTGGTGAAGGTACTCCCACAGTGCTGTTAGGTCGGGAGTTCCAGGATTTTGACCCAGCGACGATGAAGGATCGGTGATATACTTCTAAGTCAGGATGGTGTGTAACTTGGAGGGGAACTTGGAGGTGGTGGTGTTCCCATGCGCCTGCTGCCCGTGTCCTTCTAGGTGGAAGAGGTCGCTGGTTTGGGAGTTGCTGCAGTGCATCTTGTAGATGGTACACACTGCAGCCACGGTACACCGATGGTGGAGGGAGTGAATGTTTAAGGTGGTAGAGGGGGTGCCAATCAAGCGAGCTGCTTTGTCCTGGATGGTGTCGAGCTTCTTGAGTGTTGTTGGAGCTGCACTCATCCAGGCAAGTGGAGAGTATTCCATCACACTCCTGACTTGTGCCTTGTAGATGGTGGAACATTTATTATTATATATAATAACATTTATTATCATGTTCTTCAGGGTCACTTGTCTTTTCACAAAACCATTTGCATTTAATTGTTAGTCAAAGCTTTTCTAAATACTTTGGGAATCTACCCACAAGTGCCTGTGTAAGAAAGAGAACTGAATTATACTCAGTCTAACAACTCCATTTTCCAAACGAGAGTCTACCACACATAAACCTGCTTTTATTCTCTGCTTTTAATCTTAAATAAATACTATGCTATTTGGTTCACTGTTTTCTTATAAATCATGCTACCTTCACAAGTAAGGGTTACACAGGGGTCACGAACACGACACCAGGAAGAATATTGTAAGGTATCTTTAAACTTCCAGTCAGCGGCACAGGTGCTGATTTTACCCAGAAACATCAGTGGAAAACTGTCACCCAGCGAACTAGATGCACGTAAACAGTGAGGTACATTCCCCTATGATAGTAATTACCTGTCTACTGGCAGTTGTCACAAACTTTCCATTTATACTGTGTCTCAGGAGCACTTTGATGTATTTAAAAAAATTCAAGAAGTGATGGCTTACATAGAGAGAGCAAGTATGGCCTTTTGTAGACAGTCCAAGTGTGTTTGGAATCAGCATGGTATCCAGGTTGCCACTAAACTGAAGGTTTATAAAGCAATTGTACTTACCAATCTCCTGTATGGATGCAAAACATGGACAATGTACAGAAGGCACTGTCAACAGGTGGAAAAGTTTCACTAAAGACACCTTACATCGCATTAGATGGCAGGACAAGATCACTAACAATGAAGTACTGGAACATGCTGACAACACCAGTATTGAGGCTATGATAATCAATACTCTGCTCCATTGAGCTGGAAATGTTAGGATGGACGACGTATGGTTACCGGAGTAGGTGCTTTATGAAGAACTGATGGATGGCAGAAGAAAGGAGTGTGGACAACAAAGGCCCTACAAGGACACACAGAAGGTTCACCTGAAGCAGTGCGACATGGTCTTTGATGCTTGGGAAACCCTGGTCATCGACAGACAACAATGCGCGCTGAAGTGAGAGAAGGTATTTGAGCTACAACTCCATGCCAATGTGGAAGCAGAACGTGAGAGAGGGAAGGATCGGCTATGTCACAGTGATCAACAGGTGAACCCACCAGGAACGTTGTTATGTGAGGCTTGTGGTAGACAATGTCTATGACATAACGGCATCACCGCACCCATCTACCATGAATTTATGCTCCCTTCATCGTTGGCACCGTCATCCTCGAGTACGAGGGACACACAACAACGACTGCAAAGACTACGGTTCAATACAGTCTTCATTCTTTCGACAGAACACTTTTTGGTAGAATGGATTCTTAGAATACCTAGTCTATTTTACAGTGAAACATGTTTTTAAAAGTAAGCCTTCACAGCCATACCACCTAGCTTAAAATTAAATATAACCATGGAGAAATTAAAGATAAATGCCCGTATTACTTTTTTGCTTCCGCCTCAAGCATTACAACAATGAATTATAATAATTACATCCTGTCACCGGAGGCAGTTGAAAAGTAGAGCTGATGATATTGCAATTCACATTTCAGAGCTTAGATTCTGTTAATTTATTATGTAATTTTTGTTTTATTTTGGTCAGGCTGTATTATTAAGAGGTATGGTAGCCTAATAGTTATGATACTGGACTGGCAACCCAGAGGCCTGATCTCACCATGGCAAGTAGTGAAATTGAATTCAATAAATCTGGTCATTTGTAGGCTAGCACGAGAAAAAAATGACCAACAAAGCTGCTGAATTGGTTCACTCACGTCTTTCAAGGAAGGGAATGTGCCATTCCTACCTGGTTTGGTCTATGTGCGAGTCTAGACCCACACTATGTGATTGGCTTTTAATGCCCTCGAGTCACCTAGTGATGGGCAATAAATGCTGCCTTGCCAGTGTTGCTCACATCTCCAGAACAAATTAAAAAAAAGCTGAAATATTTGGATTGTGATCTAGCTTGATCCACAAGTGTTAAGTATGTCAGTTGTATTGTGTGGCCATAATATATAGCTGATACATGGTTGGATGTTTTTTATCCTCGCACAACATCTACAGTAATTTTGTTCTGTCAAAATTATATCCCTGTGTATTTATTTTAAAGATCCTTACCTAAATGGTTTGACATTGAAATATCACTACCATTTATTTATATGGGGCAAGTATGAAAAAACAATGAAATATGCTGCTTTGACCACAAAGAGGCAGTAAAATAAAGCCAATTAGGGGAAACAAGATGCGTGCATCACATCTTGGGAATTGGGAGAACTTTTTGTAAACTTGAAATTCAAACAAATTTGAAAGCATTAAAAAAATACTTGAGTTGCCAACTGTTTGCCTATTTTTAATTAAAAGGTTTAACTTTTGATCCAGTTTCAAGAAGTAATGTTACTTTTAGATGTTACAAGTTGGGTCACCGTTGCCATTTGATTGAAACTGTATTTCGTGTGGAAGCTGACTTCAACTTGTCGAGATGTTATGAATCACTCCAGACGTCATTGGGCATGATTGGTAGAGTCAAGCTAAGTTGTTTATTGGCATTGCTTGAGATCATTTACTTAGGGGAAATAAGTCATTCAGATACAGAGCTTGTACAATGAACGGTGGATGGACTTTGTAGTCAACAAACAAGTAGCACTATAAAGCAAAATAAATACTTTTTATGTGTCAAATTCAGGTCATTTACAGAATTGTAAATATGCTGCAAGAGATGAGTAGCAGTCAAATCTTATATGACTAGATTCAAAATTCTGTTGCAGAATACGATTGTTTTGTTTTGCACTAGCCTATATGAAAGAGAAGAGCAGTTGACAGCTTACTACTATTGTCATGTCCCAGTGCTATCACAGCACCTTTATTTGTTAATTAAATGATATTAGCAAATGTTAATTGCAAAGAACTAATATTACAGACTGTTGTAATATCTCACTTTACAGGAAAACACTGTACAGAAGCTTAATTAAAAATCTATAGAATCCTATTATTTGGTTTATATTTTGTCATATTTCCATTGTTTGGCAAGACAAATTTTAAATCCCAGAGGATATTTACTATCTTATAAAATGTAATAGGATTTTTCAACCTCCCTGGGGCTTGCCTGCAGCTCAGTAGAAAATCAAACTAACACACTAATTTGTCTTTGCTTTAAAGTGTCCTGTGGCAGCTGAGACCTTTAGACCTTCATAGTTTGCTACTGCATAAATATGCTGAAAGATGCATATAAATTTAGTTTTCCTACAATGTATTATATTTGTTTTCACCAAAAAACACATATTACTTGACAATGGAGATACATTGAAGTATCCCAGCATACACACACAGATACATTGTTTGTGTGGAACAGTGAAAATATTGCTTTACAATATAACATCTGGCTCAATCACATCCAGCACCATCGGATCTCATGATAATTTTCCAAAACCGTTCGCTACTCCAGGACCAGCCTAGAGAGAAGAGATAACCCCTGGCTTCTTTTCTCCAGTACCAACCGTCTCCTTAAACAACCTGCACCCTTCACCCTCACCTCCAAATACAAGTGCGAGGAGCTCAAGGAGTTCTCTGTCACTAAGATTGAGACCATCCATGACTCTGCCCTCGCTTGGTTCCATTCTCAGCTGTCCAGTCGTAGCCAGGGCATATCCACGAATAGCTTCTCTTCCCGCCTCTGCATTGTTAACTCTGGAGTCCCCCAAGAATTCATCCTACACCCCCTCCTGTTCCTCACCTACATACTGCCCCTTGATGACATCATCTGAAAAGAAGACATGGGGTCAAGGTTCCACACGTGCACTCACGATATCCAGCTCTACTTTTTCACCACTTCTCTTGACCCCTCCACTACCTGTGTGTTGTCAGACTGATTGTCTGAAAACCAGCCCTCATGAGCCTCAATTTCCTCCAGTTAAACATTGGAAAGATTGAAGCCATCATCTTTAGCCCCCACTACAAAATCCATACCCCCTTCACTGATTTCATCGGCCTCCCCAGTCAATGTCTCAAGACGGCTGTTCACAACCTCGCGCCATCCTATTTGACCCCCAAACTGAGCATCTAACTTCATATCCTCTCCGTAACAAAGAACACCTACTTCTACCTCCGTAACATCGCCCACCTCTGTCCCTGCTTCAGCACACCTGCTGCTGACACCCTCATCCAAGTCTTTGTCACCTCCAGACTCGACTATTCCAATGCTGTCCTGGCCAGCTTCCCATCTTCCACCCTCCATAAACTTAAGCTCATCCAAAACTTTGCCACCAGTATCCAATTCCACACCAAGTCCTGCTCATCTATCACTCCAGTGGTCACTGACCTACATTGGCTCCCCATCCTCTAATGCCTCAAATTTAAAATTCTCATCCTTGCATTAAAATCTCTTGATGGTTTCTGCCCAACCTATCTCTATAACCTCTTCCAGCCTTGCAACTCTCCAAGAATGCTACCTTTTCCCATCTCTGGCCTCTTGTTCATCAAAAAATCCCTTTCTCCAAGCATTGGCAGCTATGCCTTAAGCCATCTAGGCCCTGTGCTATGGAATTCCATTCTGAAACCTCTCCATCTCTTCACTTCTCTCTCCTCTTTTGCCATCATTAAAACCCACCTTTTTGACTAAGCCTCTCCTAATATCTCCTCCTTTGGCTTGGCATCCATTTTTGTCTGGTTATACTTCTGTGAAGCATCTTGGCCATTTTTCTATATTAAAAGGCACTAAGTAATGAATTGAATTTGTTACTTTTAAACTTTTGATGAGGACGTATAAAGTTCTTTAGTTATTCAACCATTGAATGACAATAGGATAATAGTCTCTTCTATATTATCCCTAAATTTCATTAACTTTCTTGAGATTTCATTGTCAAGTAAGAGCCTGTCTTCCAGCCGATATAATGAGCCTTATTCCAGTTCACCTACACTAATTTGCTTTGTAACCCAAAGACGACTAACAGCTGCCAGGAAATTCCAGGCTCCCTGGGCTGGCCATTTATTTAAAGTTTGCAGTCCCACAGTGCGATACTGAATCCAACGTTAGCATTATAATAATGATTACTCAATGTTAGAAGTAGTTTTATTGTTGTAATAGTAATCTTATAAAACTAAAATAAATACTGAAACAAACAATTTAAGATAGTACTACTTTATTTACTTCTGTTTCTCTTTTGTCCCCCTTTTCCCTTACCCCATCTCCTATTTTTATTTTAACTTCTTTTCCTATATATTCAAACCTAATCTAGATCTTTTTCTAATTTTAAGTATGAAACACTTTATCTATCTGCTTGGCTCTATCTTGGGTAGCAACATCCATTGTTGAGGTGGGAGCCAAATCCAAAAAATTGGGCTCTGGTTAGTTGAAACTGGCTCAAAGGCTGTAAACCTCCACAAGACCATTAAGAGAACAGAGGAGAAATATTTGAGGCAGAAGGAGATACAAGGATATGGGAAGAGAGCAGGGAAGTGTGATTTACATTGCATTGCTCCAGCAAAGAGCTGCCACAGACATGATGAGCTGAGTGGCCTCCCTCTGTGCTGTGTATTTTTAGGGTTTTATGGCTGTGTAGATTTTGATTAGACCAATATATCTGAGACATGCAAAATGCCACATTTATCTGACTGCCCCTTTTATACAATATTAAAAGTAGTGATCCAAAGGATAGAGCTTAGTGGTTACTTGTACAGTGCCACAAAGTGATACATTCACACTCACAACTGTCCGCAAGGCAAGTTTTTAGTCTTAGTCAACTTATTGGAGAGAGTTACCATTGAAGACCAGGCATTTCTTCACAAGGAGCAAACAAAATTTGGGAGACCAGTAACTTCAGGGGTATTATTGCACATCTTCAAAATTCAGACTCAAGACTACCATTAGCTAGGAGCAGGGCACTCACCTTACTGTCAGGTTAGTGTGGTGCAGGAGGACCTAAACAGAAGGAGATGGTAAAAAAAAACACTTCTACAAATCAGCAGTAACCTGAGGCACAGTGCTTTACACAAATGCACAAGTACCACACTAAGATTAAGTACAGAATGCAAAATGAAAGCAGTAGCTTTGGTTCATTGATTTGAATACTGATTTATATGTCACATATTGACCTGCAAGGCAGTTGATGAGCCTAGCACAATGATGCTCAGTGAACAACGTATTGGCAAACTATCCTGGTGTTACAGTGTTAAAATAAATTAAATAAGTATTGCTTGTGATGAGATAAAGAACAGACTGAGAATTATCCTTGTAACCCCCTCAAAAAACTCAGCAACTCCTTGTCCGAATTGATTCAATCAAATAGCAGTGATTCACAGTAATGAGAATCTGGTGGAGGAGAATTTTCACCTGAGGAGAAAGGTTGTAGATATAAATAATGTGTTACTCCACAGACTGTATCACCAAGGTATAAATCCAGTCCAGGCACTTACTGAGTTTTTTTTTTAATGGTTTTAGAGCAGCAAGATAGGCATGCAAGACTGGTTAGGATGGTCCTTTCCCACAGTAACAAACCCTGCCTACTCACAGACCCATTGCATGGATCAGAATAGTGTTTTTTGTGGTCTGGGGACTTAACTTGGCGAATCCTCAGCGAGCTGCTGCAAGTCTCTTAACACTGGAGATTTCTCTTCAGAGGTAGGAGAAATTAATAACAATTTGTAACGACCTTTAGGGAGTACGATTTAGATTGAATGGCCCCACTAATTCTTATTCCGCTTTGAGTTTACATTATTTTCCATCAGTGGAAAGCCTGCAGGATGTGCACATGCCAGCCTATCTGAATCATTCTAATTCTCGACTGTGGTGGCTGTCTAAAATCTGCTATTTAATCAGAATAAAGCAGTGACAAAAGCAGCCTGGTGGCATTGAGATAGAGGAAATTACTAAAATGTTGCTTCTCATTTGACCTACTTATTATAGATTTCACTACTCGTTGTGTGGGAAATCAATTTACGAGCAAACAATCTAAATACGTTATAAAAATAGAAAATTCTGGAAGTACACTGCAGGTCCATTGCACCTGAAAAGCGAGAAGACACATCAACATTTTGAGTGTAATACTATTGTCAGAACTAGAAACTGGAAGATAGGTGAACCCATTTTTATTACTGAACAGCACAGCAAGAGCAGGTGGAATAACAAGTTCTCCTGGCACTTTCCCATGCAGTAGCTCAATTCAACACAAATCTATTTGCTTCTTCCCACACCATTGTCTAGGACTGCAATACTCCATCCAGGTGAGACAGCAATTTACTTGTACCTCCTCCAATCTAGGATCTTGTATTCATTGCTCACTGTGTGGTTTCCTCTACATTGGGAAGATCAAATGCAGATTGGGTGACAGTGAACATCTCTGTACTATCTACATGCATGATACTGACCTTGCAGCCATTTTAACACCCCCTACTATTACTACTCTGATTGACCCTCTACTGTTCCATTCAAGCTCATAGAAAATTTCAGAATCAGCCTACTCGCCCAGCAGAAAGGGGGCAGGTGCAGAGTTAAGATCGCCCTGGGGACTCGCCAGCCACTGTCTCGCTCTCTTCCCACAGGCTACGATTTTAACCTACTCTTCTGGGCAGGCAAGAAGGACACACACTGGAAACCGGCGGAGACATTCTTTCAATCTACAGATCAGGCAGATGTCACTGGGGCCCAACTGCTATTTGAGTGGGGAAGCCATTGTGGCTTTGCTGCTAGGTGAATCTAGCGGGAAGAAGAACCTAGAAGAGACCTGAAGAGGCACATTTTAAAAAAAAAACTTTCCTGTGACACCAAGAGGAGCAAGTGTAGAGATTATACAAGCATATAGAAAAAGCAGAGTGGTTTTAACTTTTACATAGTTTGGGATAGGCAGACTAAGCTCATGTCAGAAAGGTGGTGAATTTCTTGAATGTGTTCAGGATAGTTTCTGCAACAATATGTCCTGGAACCAACAATGGGGCAGGCCATATTAGATTTAGTAATGAGTAATGAGCCAGATTTAGTTAACAGCCTAACGGTGCGTGAACATTTATCCAAAAGTGATCATAATATGATCGAGTTCAGTGTAATGTTTGAAAGGGAGAAACGTGAAACAGCTAGTAAGATTCTAGATTTAGGCAAGGCTGACTTTAACGTGATGAGACAGAGACTGTCCACTGTAAACTGGGCAAATCTGTACCCTAAGGGGTAAGAGCTCTACTTGCCAAAAAAAACCCAGCCATGGACAACTAAACAGTTGAGGGACAAAATAAAACTAAAAGGAAAAGCATACAAAAATGCAAAAACTAGCACAGAGCCTGGTGACTGGGAGAGATACAAAGAACAACAAAAGGTGGCAAAACAGATAGTAAGAGCTACGAAAAGGGAGTATGAAAAGAAACTTGCAAGGGATATCAAATTCAACACAAAAAAATGTTTTACAATGAAAAAGAGGGTGGTCAGGAACAATGTGGGCCCTTGAAAACTGATATTGTAAATGAAATAAGGAAATGGCAGACATTTTGACTAATTACTGTGTGTCAGTATTTATAGTAGAGGAAGTGGATAGCATGCTGGACAGCCAAAGGTAACTAGTATTGAATCAGGGACAGGGACTCACCAAAATTAACGTAAGCAAAATAACAGTAATGAAGAAAATAATGGCACAAAAGAGTGACAAATCCTCAGGACCAGATGGTTTCCATCCCAGGGATTTAAAGAAAGTAGGTGAGAACATTGCAGATGCATCTTCCAAAGTTCTCTCGATTTGGGAACCGTTCCTTTAGATTGGAAAATTGCGCATGTCACTCCGCTTTAAGAAAGGTGAGAGCGAAACCAAGGAATTATAGACCAGTTAGTCTAACATTGCTTGTCGGGAAATTGCTAGAGTCTATAATTAAGGATAGACTGACTGAACACCTTGAAAATTTTCAGATGATCAGAGAGAGCTAGCATGGATTTGTAAAGAGTAGGTCCTGCATGATGAACCTGATTGAATTTTTTGAGGAGGTGACTGAAGTAGTGGACAGGGGAATGTCTATGGATGTTATTTATGTAGACTTCCAGAAGGCATTTGATAAAGTCCCTCATAATAGACTGTTAGCTAAAGTTGAAGCTTATGGAATTGAAGTCAAATGATTGACCTGGTTAGGAAATTGGCTGAGTGGCAGGAGACAGAGAGTAGGGATAATGGGCAGGCACTCTAATTGGCAGGATGTGACTAGTGGTGTCCCACAAGGATCTGTGTTGGGGCCTCAACTATTCACTGTATTTCTTAATGGCTTAATGATGGGATAGAAAGCCACATATCCAAGTTTGTTGATGACAGAAAGATAGGCAGCATTGTAAGCAGTGTAGATGGAAGCATAAAATTACAAAGAGATATTAATAGGTTAAGCAAATGGATTTCAGTGTAGGCAAATGTGAGGTCATTCACTTTGGACATAAAAAGGATAGAACAGAGTACTTTCTAAATTGTGAAAAGCTAGAAACAGTGGAGGTCCAAAGAGACTTGGGGGCCCAGGTACATAGATGATTAAAATGTCATGGGCAGGTACAGAAAATAATCAAAAAGGCTAATGAAATGCTGGCCTTTATATCTAGAGGATTAGAATACAAGGGGGCAGAAGTTATGCTATAGCTATACAAAGCCCTGGTGAGACCACACCTGGAGTACTGTGAGCAGTTCTGGGCATCACATCTCAGGAAGAGTATATTGGCCTTGGAGGGAGTGCAGCGTAGGTTTACCAGAAGGATACCTGGACTCCAAGGGTTAAATTACGAGGAGAGATTACACAAACTAGGGTTGTATTCCCTGGAATTTAGGGTTGTATTCCCTGGAATTTAAAGGTTAAGGGGTGATTTGATTGAAGTTTTCAAGATATAAGGGGAACTGATAGGATAGATAGAGAGAAACTATTTGCGCTGGTTGGGTAGTCTAGGATTCGGGGGCATAGTCTAACAATTAGAGCCAGGCCTTTCAGGAGGGAAATTAGGAATCACTTCTACACACAAAGGGTGGTAGACATTTGGAACTCTCTTCTGCAAACAGCAATTGATGCTAGGTCAATTGTTAATTTTAAATCTGAGATTGATATATTTTTTGTTAACCAAAGGTATTAAGGGCTATGGGCCAAAGGCAGGTATATGGAGTTAGGTTGCAGATCAGCCATGATCTCATCGATTGGTGAAACAGGTTTGAGGGGCTAAATGGCCTACTCCTGTTCCTATGTATCTTAGGCTCCCCCTCCTTCCCGATCAAGACCCTCCCAATACCCACTCCCCAGGACTTACTTAATGTTGAGGATGGTTCCTTCAGTCCCAGGCGGCAACCTCCTTCCATCTGACATTGCAGTTTCAGGCAGGAAACTGTGCTAGGGGCATGTAGGTAAGGCCTGGGAGTTCAAATCTATTAATAGATTAAAATAGAATATAACCAGTCAGCTAAGATAAGGCCAAAATATTTTGTCAATAGATTTTGGGGTGGATCTTAACCCTACCTGTCCAGCAGAAACCAGGTGGGTAAGCAGTTAAAGTCCACCAGGTGACTTATCCTCCGATACGAGCCCTCTGCCTCTTCTGATATTTGCCAGTACTTTTGGACAGGCAGTTCTGCCACCAGCCCAAAGCTGCTGGGGTCCTTCTTTAAATATGCAGATCAAGGTCTGATGACATCATCAGGCCCCTGCTGCAATATTAAGTCCACCCGAGTGGGGAATCTGCTGCAGCTTTCCCACCAGGTGAAAGCATGTCAGAATAGGAGTGGAAGCAGAAGAGATCGTTCAAGATACATTTTTTATTTTCCTTTGTGGGGCCAGGTGGAGCAGAAATTCTCGTCCAGACGGCACAAGAAAGGTCTCCCTCACCACAGCCTCCTCCCCTTTCTTACTGCGAAATGGCGCCCGTCTTCTGTCTCCACACTTACACAAGTGTTGGCAAGTAGCCAAGGGTTGACCGATTTCCTGCAATCCGATAGCTGCCTCTCACTCGCTTTCCGCTACATTCCAGGCGTGAAGTCGGCCAGCAGCATGTTAATGAGGTGGTTAAAATCGGCGTGGCCTCATTCTGCCGAGACTGGGTGGGAACTTCACTTGCCCGCAAAGTTGCCCACTGCTAACCTGCTGCAAATTAAAATCCACCCGTTAACTTTCACCGCTGGCCACTGGCAGTAGCGGATTGGTCTCCGTTATACACCCCGCCTGTTGACGTCAATTGAACAGAAAATCGGGCAGTGCATATAATGGATCGCCGATCCGTTACCACTAGTTTTGTGCCTGCTGTTGAAAATCTACCCTTCGCTCTTATGTCCTTGCAAAAACAAATGCAGTCCAAGCGCCTGTTTTGCCATGGCAAGAATTTACCTTGCTGCACTCTCTGAACCTGATATTCCAGTACACACAATCGATTACTAATGATGCATTTATGCAACAGCTACTGGTCTCAGAAGGATAGCTGCAGTATCAGGTTCAGCCAAGATAGTAAACAGGGCACTACCCAGCTGAAAACAACACTGCAGCTGCAAACTCTGCTGCTGAGGAGGTTCCCGCACATGCAGAGGTCCATGGGATTTCCTGAGCACTTTTTCAACCAGGTTCGACTCCGCACTGGATTTAAGGGGAATTTTAACTCCCCGATCAGCGAGAAAAGAGCTGGACAGCAATTAACACGGAGCAGCTCCATTGCCTTCTCCGTTCCCATAGATTCCCCATTTTAACACCGCTGACTTTGGGGCGGATGAGGCTCCCACTGGATTCCAGCGCGTGCGTCATTAATAAATGCAAATTGTAGCGGCAAGACATCCCGATCCAGGGACTTGAGCACATAAATCTAGGCTGACACTCCAGTGCAGTGCCGAGGGAGTGCTGCATGTCGGAGGTGCTATCTTTCGGATGAGGTGTTAAACCGAGGCCCCGTCTGCTCTCTCAGGTGGATGTAAAAGATCCCATGGCACTATTTCGAAGAAGAGTAGGGGAGTTCTCCCCGATCTCCTGGCCAATATTTATCCCCTCAATCAGCATAATAAAAACAGATTATCTGGTCATTATCACATTGCTGTTTGTGGGAGCTTGCTGTGCGCAACTTGGCTGCTGTGTTTTCCACATTACAACGGTGACTCCACTCCAAAAGTACTTCATTGGCTGTAAAGCACTTTGAGACGTCCGGTGGCCGGGAAAGGCGCTATATAAATGCAAGTCTTTCTTTCTTTAACCCGCTCCTGAGCGCAGCCAGGTAAAGCTGTTGGGGAGCCAGCAAGGCCGCCTGAGGCAAGTTTAAAAAACTTTCACACGTGAGGCCAGGAGGAGCAGGAGTGCCCAGCCGCTGGACCGTCACAGCACCCCTCCCCTGGATGTACGTTGCTGCTGGAAGCCTTCTTTTGGTGGTGGCTAGTGGCCTCTGGGTTGCTCGATCTTTGTACCCCCCCCACCCCCACCTCCACTGGTCAGCTGCCACTTTCCGCTCGAAACGGGTAAGTAGCTTACCAGCGGCATTCCGACCAAGCCTCCAACTAGGGATTGCCATCTATTCCTGTCGGCTTCCCACCGGGAGTTAAAATCAGCCCTGTTGCTTCTCTCTGGAGACAGGTTGGGTCCTGAATCTGGAATACTGCAACTTTAGGTTTGGCGCAAAGTGGCAATTTATCGATTAGATTTTTCAATCTGCAGTAGTACCAGAAATTACATCACAATACAAGGGGTTCCTCTCCTATCAGAATAACAGTGAGCTTATTTTTACAATGCATTTTCCTTCCTCAGCACATCATATGGAACATGTGGTACTGACATTTAAGTGCTCCAAAGGGAGCACAATTTGCAGTTAACAGATGTGGGCATTTCTTTTAATCGCACCACTCAGTAGAATATTATTTTTCCCACAATAGTGCCCAAGCTTATTTACATTATCACATAAGAAATAAGAGCAGGAGTAGGCCATTTGGCTCTTCGAGCCTGCTCCGCCATTCAATAAGATCATGGCTGATCTTCTTCCTCATCTCCACTTTCCTGCACTATTACTGTTCGTATTTTTTTGTCTTGGTGTCCTAATGGGAAGAGAGCTTGGAGAATGTGCTGTGATAATCTTAACAAATTGTCACTGGTGCTTCTTCCTCTCTCCTGACCTCTGCATGGTCTGAGTTAAAGTTAGTGTCCTGGAGCTGATGTCGGAGGTGGTATATTGTCACTTTCTCCAACAGCTTTTGTAGGCAGCCCAGCAGGCTGATAGATTGGTAGTTTGTGGGGTGACTAGAGTCATTTCCTGGTTTGTGCACCATTGTGACCACAGCTGATTCCCATCAACTCGAGAGGTGGCCCACTAACAATGACTCGGTGAAGAACTCGACTGTCATGGCCATCATCTTGTTAGGTGAATATTGGGAAGACCAAACCATTGTCTTTGGTCCCCGCCACAAACTCCATTCCCTAGCCACCGACTCCATCCCTCTCCCTGGCAACTATCTGAGGCTGAAACAGACTGTTTGCAACTTTGGTGTCAAATTTGACCCCGAGATGAGCTTCCAACAACACATCCGTGCCATCACTAAGACCGTCTACCTCTGTAACATCGCCCAACTCTGCTCCTGCCTCAGCTCATCTGCTGCTAAACCGTCATCTATGCCTTTGTTACCTTTAGACTTGACTATTCCAATGCACTCCTGGCCGGCCTCCCACATTCTAGCCTCTGTAAACTTGAGGTCATCCAAAACTCTGCTGCCCGTGTCCTAACTCGCACCAAGTCCCGTTCACCCAACTCCCCTGTGCTCACTGACCTATATTGGCACCTGGTCCGGCAATGCCTCAATTTTAAAATTTCCATCCTTGTTTTCAAATCCCTCCATGGCCCCAGCCCTTCCTATCTCTGTAATCTCCTCCAGCCCTACAACCCTCCGAGATATCTGCGCTCCTGCCATTCTGCCCTCTTGATCTTCCCCGACTTTAATCGCTCCATCAGTGGCGGCCATGCCTTCAGCTGCCAAGGCCCTAAGCTCTGGAATTCCCTGCCGAAACCTCTCCACCTCGCCACCTCGCTTTCCTCCTTTAAGATGCTCCTTAAAACCTACCTCATCTGTCCTAATATCTCCTTATGTGGCTCGGTGTCAAATTTAGTTTGATAACCCTCCTGTGAAGCGCCTTGGGACGTTTTACTACGTTAAAGGCGCTATATAAATACAAGTTGTTGTTGTTGTTGGTGCCTTGCTGAACATAGATTTGGTGATATAAAAACAGAAAATGCTGGAGATACTCAGCAGGTCAGGCAGCATCTGTGAAGAGAGAAACAGAGTTAACGTTTCAGGTCGAGACCTTTCGTCAGAACTGGAAAAAAGCAGGAAATGGAACAGATTTTTAAGCAAGTGTAGGTGCTGGGAAAGGGGGGAGAGGATGAAAGAACAAAAGGGAAGGTCTGTGATAGGATAGAAGGCAGGAGAGGTTAAGAGACATTAAGAGATATTAAAGGCAAAAGGAGATGGTAAGGGGATTTGGTGATGCCATCCTCAGCAAGGGCTTTGTTTCACATACTCCTTAGCTCCAGCAGCAGTGATTGGATGGTACCAGTTCCAGCTAGACAATCTGCCTTGGAGAAAGCTGTGTGTTCACACGGCTGCAGAGCGCCACTCCCAGCAGTTACATTTTAAACGCTTTGAGAATGGGAGCATTCACACTATGGTTAGTTAATTTAAGAGGTGTGCAGGAAGTTCATGGGATTCTCCTGAGCAATCTTTAAACCCATGTTTGACACTGCTCTGTGGAGTCTTGTACCACTTCTCTGCGGAGTTAGGTCAGCATCAGAGTCTGGATTAATACATTGACTTCAAGGTCACTATGAAACAGAAACTGCTCTGCAGCAATGCTAATATTGCAGTATAAGCACACTCTTAATCTTGTTCTCCATAAACTGAAACTACTGTTGAACTTTCATTACCATGGAGCCTCAAATGTATTTTTAAAATCTTGATTTAGTTGTTTTGCCTTCCAGGGCTCAGTACGTGAGCTTAATACTCCATATTGTAAATAGTGTAGCATCCAGAATAGCTCCCCAAATTGTTTATGGTATTAGGATAGAGCCAAATTTAATCCAAAATTTTATTTATCCCAGAGATTATGGTGTCTAAGGGGGAAAAATTCAGCTGCTTGCGCCTCCCGTTAGCGCCTTAAGAGGGCGCTAATGGGGCGTAAAGCAGCTAACGCCCGGGCGCAGCGCCGCCCACGCCTCCCGAAAAATTCAGCGGGAGGTTAGCGGCGGCGGCAGCCGGTAGCGCCCTGTGGCGCTGCGCCGCCGGCGATGACGTCATCGCCGTGCGCAGCACCCCGCTCGCGCCCCGGCCGTGATCTTCAGTCGCGCCCCCTGATTTACCGCCAGACGCTATGTCCGACGGGTTCAGGGAGGCGTACGTGCGGCCGGGGCGGCGATATTTAAAGGGGAGGTGGCAGGCGGCCATTTTTGTTGCTGGCCGCCTGCCAGCACCTGCCCCCGTTGCTGTCCCCGGCCCCCGTGAAGCCCCCCCACCGTGAAGTGCCGGCTGCGCTCCAAGAGCCCGGCACTTCTCTTGAGTGCCGGGCTCTTTTGCCGGCACTCCCGATCCCTGGGGGCCCAGCTGGGCCCCGGTTCGCGCTGCGCAGGGTCCCTCCCCTTTAAGAAGGGGAGGAAGGCCTGCAATACCGCGGCGCGACGTGCCGCAGCGCGTGGCGCTGCGGCACGTAGCACCAGGATATTCCCTCGCAGCGCCCCAAGAGGGATGCGGGGTGCTTCCAGTGGCGCCCCGCTTCCCTCTTGGGGCGCAACCACTGAAGTTCCGGCGCGGGGCCGCTAATTTTTTCGGGGCGCTAAAAGTCGCGCCCCGGCGAGGTTAGCGCCCCAAATGGGGCGCGACTCAATTTTTACCCCTAAGTATTTTATGCCACTGCACATTTCAAACGCTAAACATATATTTAATTTTTTCACCGTTTTTAGTCAGTGGGGCCGATTATCACACAGCCAAATCGGTGTTCACAAGGCGGTAACGTCCTCAAAATAGGATTGGTAGACTTGCACTGGTGCTCCAGCCGATGCCAATACTCCTCCTGGCTCCACGTGGCGTGGCATCCCCTGAGACTGCACTGACCCAGAACCGGTGGGATGCCTGTTTGAGGCATGCAGCTTACTAGTGAGATTTAAATGAGGCCTGAGCTCTAAATAGTTCAGGCCCCCTCGTCCACTCGATAGGTGGCCGACCGGCACTCCACCAGTCAGCTGTCCAGAAGTGAAAGCGGCCTCATTGAGTATTAGATCATTTGGACCAAGTGTTTGTGTTTTTCCTGAGCAATTGTTCATTTCTTTCTATACTAAAATTTCAGGTAATTCAGTATCTAAGCAACATATATCTGAATGGGTAGTGGAAGGTATTTCTTTATATTATGCGCAGATCTCGCATGACATTACTCTTGATGAGCCAATTTTATGTGGTTGCAAGAGGGAGGTGCTGCAATATAGAAGTGGGGGAGGGGTTCAGATCTCCACGAAAGAATTTGAAAATAAGTTTGTGAGAGATACTTGCAGTGATAGTGAAGTATGGGATTTGAATAATGTTACAGCACTTCTAGAACTTGTTACTGTTTATGCAGTTTTTGAGTTTTGAGTAAAAACATCAAAATATAAATAATGGAAGTGTAGCTGGCATAACCATTTAAAATACATTACAAACTATAAAATTCCACTCCAAGTCACTCCTGAACCCTATTCAACTTATAGGTTTTCACCTCAGCTGTTTCTGTGTTTGGCACTCTGACTATTCTTGCTGATCGTAGCATGCAATATTCTTGCAGGAACATACCATTGTTCCATCTAGCCAACCCATACAACCTCCACAAAACTACACTGGCACACTTCTAAATCTAATAACCTTGAATTGTTTTTTGAAGATGGGAACTTGTCCACTCCATTTTTGAAACCCATCATTGTTTGTTGTTCCATCACCCTTGCTGGTTGTCTTTTACACATGTTTATCACTTTTGAACTGGAAAAAAAAATGAATGAATTTGTCATTTGCCTTTGGTGTCCTTAATTTGAATCTGTGATTCCCTATTCTTGAATTTTGTACGTGGCAGGAAAATTATAAAAATCCAATTCTAATGAAGGGTCACAGACCTTAACTCTGTTTCTCTCTCCACAGATGCTGCCTGACCTGCTGAGTAATTTCCAGCATTTTATATTTTTATTTCAAAGTTCCAGCAACTGCAATATTTTGCTTTTGTTATCAAAATTCACATTCCCTAAACCTCTCTTAATCTGCAATACTTTTAGCAAATCATGCCTCAGTCTTCACCTTTCAACAGAGAAAAGCCCCATAGTCACCAAAGTCCTGAAGTTAATCTAATAAAGCTCCTTTGCACTCCCTCCAGTAACATTATTTTAAAATAACGAGAGCAAAACTACACACAGTGTTGAAGGCCAGATATAATTTTGGTCTTAGCTCTCTCAACTTACAAGTTACATACCTCATGTATTTACCATCATTCATATTCCTAATAGCCTGTGAAACATGCAACAAAGGTTTCAGCAACCTGTCCATCAAAACCCCAAGATCTTTTGTCTGTTATGGCACTGCAAGCACATTTCCATTTAATACATAATCGATGCCATCCTTTCCTTTGTTGAATCTCATAACTTCATACTTTTCAATATTTATTGCACGTGCCACTTCTTTACTCACAGAGATAACTTCTGTATTTCCTTGTGTACTTATGCACATTGATCATCATTATTTGTCACAGCAGTCCATGTAGTATCATCTGCACATTAGACACTTTGGACATGAGCCGATCCTCCAAATCATTTATAAAAATTATAAACATTAGTGTTCCTAACACTAATTCCTATTGCACACCACTAACAACTGGCAGCCACCCATATGGCTCCCCATGCACCATATTTCATTGCAGTCTAGCAACTAGACAATTTCTAATCCAGTCCAATATTTTGCCATCTATCCCATGGGACTGAACCTAATGCAATAGTCTATTATGTGGGACAGTATCAAATGCCTTTCTCAAATCCAGGTATGTATTGTATAAATTACTTCAGGAAAAAAAAACGTAACCTTGTTTTTGATGGTTTGTAAAAATACCGCCCCCACCCTGCCCCCGCAAATTCCTGTTAGTTTCACTGCCACTAATATGGTTTCCTGGGGTTCTTGGGAATTTTCTATTGATACACCATAATGGAGGAATCGGCAAGGCTTGTAAACATCAAGCCAGGCCATGCTCTGGGAATGGCCAGTCTCGCTGTCAGTCTAAAAATAGATCTTGAAGTTGTGTGCATAGGTTCAAGCTGGGAGTTGTAAACTGCCATCTTAAGTCTCTTTGGCGAATAGTAATGGACCTGGGAACCTGCATGAACTCAGATTTCAGCCTAAAATATTGTTATAGGTATTGCACATGCATAAAATTCTATCATATATGTGAGTTTAATCATTTTCTTATAAATTTTGTAACTTCCTTTATGTTTTTGTAATGTTACAAATCTTTTTAATATTAAATGCTCTGTTAGGTAGAGGAAGCAAGATGTCAGATGAAAGCATTTGCTTGATTCAGCTTTGTTGCTGTTTTATGAATATGGAATTTGAGCCAGTTGTGTGCAAACAATTTGACACGATGCGTAATTTTAATTTTAGGGGATGGTGTAAAATGGGCGATATTGGATTGGTCGCTCGTTATACACCCCGCCTGATTTTCCTTTCCAGTGAAGCCCTAGGGCGTTGCCTTGAATCAACAACATGAACATCGTTAAAGACAGCAAGCCATGTACATCACCTGAGCCACAGGGATTAAACAAGTGGCATTAATGTATTAATTTTATATCCTTCCCTATCATCCTGTTTGCTCACTGTGATTTTTCTATGTGTCCCGTCCCTTTTTCTTCTCATATGCCTCATAGTTGACTGCCACTGCGAGTGCTGGAATAGCTTCACCTCCTTGTACTCACTTGTTTTTTCTAGCTGTACTATGAGAGAAAGCAAGAGAAGTGATGGGAAATACTGGCACACCTCTTAGATAAGTCAAGATTACAACCTCACATACGAGTCTCTCACCATAGACAAGATAGTCATAGTTGCCATTCTGCTCATTAAAGATTAATAGAAGGCAAGGGGTTTAAAAAAGGTTGCCTGCATGTACTCTGCATTAAGGATTGATGGATAATACAGAGTAAATGTATAGATGAGGGAAAATTAAAAATATGCAGATTAAAACATTGGTGCCGATATTTAGCGGTCGGGAAACCTAGAAGAACGGGTTTCCCTCAGGTCCTGCCGAATTTATCCTGATTGTCATTCTTGGAATCCGTTTCCCACCCGTAGCCAGCCAGATTGAGAGGCTGGCTGGCTGGCAGGCTGTCGGGCGGGTAGGCCTGCGGCACCAGGCCGCAGCCAGGGAGGAAGGGGGAGATCGGGGGTCAGGGGAGGGACATCGATGGGGGTTCCAGAGAGCTCGTGGGCGGAGGGGAGAAGATCGCGGGGAGGTCGGAAATATCAGGTTTTGGGGGGGGGGGGGGGGAGAAGATCGTGGGGAGCTCGCAGGGGGGCCATGAAGGACATGGGAGGGGAAGGGGGCGGGGAAGAGATCATGGGCCGGAGAGGGCATCGGGTTGCGGTGGGGTAGGGGCGTCCAATTGCTGGGAAGATTGGAAGCACTCCTGCTCCTTCTGGCCTACAATCTGTGCTGAAAAGGCACTTACCCGTTCCATCCAGCAGTCCCGCCTCCCTTCAGCTGCCAGGTTTCCCAAGGCCCGGGAAACTCGGCCGCCCAGTCTTAAAGCGGGAACAGAGAAAAAATCTTTGGCGCGCAGCCTCATTAAAATATTTAAATGAGGGATCCGCCTCCTGACAGTGGGTTGGTCTCCTGTCCCCGGTCCTGCCTCCATTAAAACCGCAAGTGGGCGGGTTCGAGGCAGGTTGGGTTCGGGTTTGAATTTTTTAAAATTTTAACTTTTCACCCGACCCAAGTCTTTGGGGTTAAAATTATACCCATATTTCTACTTGCAAATTGTGGGTGAAAGCCCTGTATATGAACTTCTATTACAATCAAGTCGCTGGTGGTTGGATGCAAACAATTTCTACAAATATGCAAGTAGCTAATCAAAATATGATACATGAAAGTTCTTAAAGTACTTTTAATGTATTCACTTAATACCACAGTGCAGATTTACAATGTACTTTCAAACTAGTAAATGGCACTCAATTTTTTTTTTTAAATGATGCAAAGTTATTTTTTAAATGAAAGGAGTATGTACTAGGTATATGTTAATTTTGTGTTTTTTTAATTTTGCTTGTTTGTGAAATTTGAATGAAGGTGACAGTGGAGGATGATAATTTGGCACATGATCCACCTTATAATGGTTGGAATTTGAGGATAAGGAGGCACATGACATGAGGCATGCCACATAAGTGCATTAGCATCTTATGAGATCAATTAGGACTTTTCATTACAAAGCCAGTCTGGATAATATGGCCAAACAATCATTTGTAGATGTGCCTATCGAAGACAATGGGGGGAATGTTAACTTGGGTGAGCGGGTGGGAATGGGTGCGGGTGGGGGGATAAATGGCCAAATTTCAAAGCGTGTCAGGAAGCCGACTCCAACCCGACGACTTTCGGGTTTTACTGAGGCGGGATAAGGGGCGGGCAGCCAACCCTCTCCCAGGAGGCAGTTTGGCTTTTTAAATATGTTATTTGGGAGAGAAGGTCAAGAACTTGTTGGGGTGGAGGGGAGGGGAGCAGGGTGAGAACAGTGGGGAGTGGGGAAGACCGTGATCCAGGTCTAAAGGAAGGGGGAGGGGATGAGAGCAAGAACCTGACCCAGATGAGAACAACGTTCCCTAGAAGCTGTACAGCTGCACAGCTCTCTGCCGTGCTTTAGCAGTGTTAAAGTTCGCGCATGCGCAAAACTCTGGTTGGGTCGCGCACCCAAAAAAAAGTTACAGGGAACATTGGATGGGAAGATAGATCACGTTCTCCCGCCCTCTGTTAGGCCTGGATCACGTTCTTCCACCCCCACCCCCTTTACACCTGCACCACGTTCTCCCTCTCCTCCCCCCAGACCACAGCGATTCAAGAAGGCAGCTCACAACCACCCTCTCAAGGGCAACGTGGGATGGGCAATAAAAAAATACATTTAAAAAATTAAAGCGTATTCTGTGTTGGTCCTACAACATGCATAACGTTACATTTGTGTGTTATTTGCCGGACTCGCCTATTCCAATGTTCTCCTGGCCAGCCTGCCATGTTCCACCCTCAATGAACTTGAGCTCATCCAAAACTCTGCTGCACGTATCCTAACAGGCAGCAAGTCCCATTCACCCATCACCCCTGTGCTCGTTGACCTACATTGGCTCATGGTCCACCAACAAGGTTCCTGCTATGCTTCGCGGTCGTGCAGCTCTCTGGAGGTCCCGTGCAGGCACTTACCGGCCTTTGAATGCGAGATTCTGCGCATGCGTGAAATTCTGAATGGGCCACGCAGCCCGTTAAAGGGACCTCACACCCAAAAAAATTTAGGGGGAACATTGTCCACCAACATCTTGATTTTAAAGTTCTCATCCTCATGTTAAAATCCCTCCATGGCCCTTTCTATCTGAACTTGGTAGTGTGAGCGCTGTGAGTGCTTCTAACCCAGGAGGGTGAGCCCTGTCTGTTCTCTGAAAGCAGCAGTGTTAGCTCAACTCAATAGCCTGCCTGACAATGACTGGATCAAATTACACATTGCAGAGATCTTGATTACTTTCCAGCAGGCAGGATCAAATTACACATTCCAGACAAACTGTTGGGTGTGTCTTGTCCGCCAAGGTGACCAATCAGAAATCTGGTGTTGCAAATAGACATGACCTCGGATTTAACCTGCTTTGCAGGTTTAACTGTGGCCGGCCGGGTTTCCTGGGCCTTGGGAAACCCGGCAGCTGCAGCGAGGCGAGGACAGCCTCAGGGAGCAGGAGTGCTTCCTCCCGGCCCCCCAAGCTCCCCCACCATCAGACACCCTCCGCCCCCCCAATACAAATTCTGAGACTTCTGGATTTCCCACACACTACCAGACCCCTCCGATCCCAGTGCAATGGGAAGTAAACGTTCCCCCAATGGGGGCAGACAATCATTCATAGATGTGCAGCAAAGACTATGGGGTGAATTTTCAACTTCAATGCCTGGGATCGATGGAATAAAATTTGGTTGGGTTCTAGAACTGGCAGACAATCTGCTCCACCAGATGGTGTAAATGCAAATTTGCCCTTATGATTCTTCACAGAGGTCATGACTAAACTTTGTACCAGCTGGTAACCAGGTCTCCAAGCTACTTCACTGGCCGCCAAGGTGACTGAAGGCTTGAACATTTTTGCTACCAGGACCTTCTAAAAAACAACAGGAGATATCTGCCAAATCTCCAAACTGCAGTACAATGTTGTATCATACAGATCACAGAAGCCTTGTTTCCACAGGCTTCTCATTTTTTTCTATTCTGCTATGGGAAACAGCAGGTCGAGACAGACCTTCACTTTTACCATCTGGCTGGATTCCACAAAGTGCTGGGCGTTATTGATGGCACACTTGTGGCTATATAAGCCCCTGCCCTAATTTCACAGGCTTCACAAAGAGAAAGGGATTCTGTTGTGTGACTGTGCAGTTGGCCTCTGACTATAGGTACAGATTCATGCATGCTGATGCCCAGAATCTGGCAGTTGTCATCATTCATTCATTTTACGCCAGTCCATGGTGCCAACAGTTTAGAATCCTGGGCTGATCAAGGGGAGTGCTGCACTACATATTTGAAAGGATGCCCAAAATTATTACTGTCTGCTGCAACTGACACAATTTATTTCTGCAAAGGGGCTTTGTTCTGGAGCAGGCTGGAGAAGATGGTCAGAATGAACCAGTGGAAGATGAGAACTCCATTCAAGAGTCAAAAAACATGTTTGTCCAAGAAAGTGGGCAATTAGCTTTTAATTGATGGCACTAAGGGGCCTAAATTCATTAGCACCTGAAAACGGGTATGATTCATGCAGCATGCAGCCAAGGAACGCCAGAATGGAGAGGCCTGAGGATCGTCTTAAATTGGTCCTCGGGCCTCATCGTCATAATTGCGGCGAGCTATGGACACGTCGACCGCAAACTTCAGCGGTCCTTAAAGACCGCTATAGAGCTTGAAAAAGCAGCGCAGGCTCCAATTACTTTAAATGAATTTCGTGAATGGGCCCAGAAATAGGCGCAGGAGCCTCATTTCAATATTCACTTCCTCCTCTGACATATATTCTCCTGTTTTGGTAATGTAGTTCAACATTCTATTGGCTTTGTTGACTGCTGCTCTGCATTGGTTGGACATTTTGCATCAAGTCTGAGATCCTAGGTCTCTTTCAATTAAATTCTCAGCTATTTCAACACCATTCGTGGAACAAGTGTTTCGCTCATTTTCTTTCATATGTGCAGTACATTTCACTTCTCTGCATTAAATTTCATCAGCCATTTCTCCGCCCACATATATATCTTATCCAACTCACAGGAAAATCCAGATACTCACATTTAATAGGCAAAGTAATTTTCAGGAGCGTGGCAGAACTTCCTGCTGATCACAGAACGAATGCCTTGGAATTGAAAGCAGAGGTCAGTCTGATGTGTCAATAAACCAGGAATTGAGTTCTGCTGTGACAACCCAAATATCTTAGAATGAGCGATGCTAGAAATATATAACAAACGTTTTAATTATGGAGGTAAGCTCCTTCTGTACCTGTGTGTAAATAGAAAAGATGTAATTGTAAGGCATTGTAACTTTAATAGGACAATAATTGAATGTTACCCAACATAATTTTGCCTGTTAGTTTAGTGCCTTTATTGGATTATGAAAAGAATACTTGAATATTTTTGATTTGCAGTATTATAAAACATGTTGCGAGATTTTATATGGTTTTGCTTATATCTTCCTAGTTGAATTCAAAGATGTATATGCATTGTGCAGTCATTGGCTTGATTCAGTATTGCCATGACCAGGTAATTATATGTACATCTGTCATATATGAGAACAAAACCTTGAGACAATTTGTATTAGATATGGTACAGTTGTATTTATTTTCCAGTTACAGTGTAAGCAAGTGCAGCACACTATGTCCTCTCATACTTCTGCTCCTGGTAATTGGTTTGACTGCAGTAGGTCATTAACTTGCATCTCTATTTTGTTCAGAATTGCCTAACCATTTTTAGCAGAGTTTGACAATCAGATCGCTTTGTGCTGTGAATGATGGAACTTGTTATTTCGGTACAACAACCTTGCATGTGTTAAGCAATACATTCAAATCCTGGATTGGGTGGATAATGTAACAAATTGTTTCATTCCACACAATTAAAGTTCTATATTTTTCTGCCTGTGGGTTCGACTGGTAGAGGAATTGCAGATTATTTCAACTCATAGAATCATTGTACCTTTCCAGCTTTTTTCTGTATTAAATACTTAATGATTCTAAAAACAAAGACATTTTCTGAATTAACCTTTTCTACTTTAAACAACTATAAAAGAGCCTCTATTGTCTCTATATTGGGGGGAACTCCCTGCTGGATAATAGAATTTGGCATATAAACGAGAGTGCCCAAACTTGTGCATTGCTGATTGCTCTGTCTCCACTTGCCTCAGTCCTCTCCAGTAACATTCTCTCCCATTAACCCTGCTGGCAAAGCCAATTGGCTCCACAGAGGGTAGTGTGCTGTCCTTAAATGCCTACAAATCATGCACCACACACATCACAAGGGTTCTCTGCACTGCCATCCCTTTGTGGTGAACTTCTGTTGAGGGAAAATGCCACACTCTCATGACCTTCTAGCACCAGACTTTGCACTGCTTGCTATGTGCTAATTTGTAGAAATAAAGCCAGAGAAAGCTAGTGTTATCTTTTTCTGATACTGAAACAGTAATCTCCCTCACCTCAGTTCATTAAAAAAGCTGTGAATAAGTTAATAATGCCCAAACTACCACATGGTGACATTACTGCTGCTTCCTGGTGTTTATCCTACATAAGCTGATGAAAATGTCCACCTTAGTGCATGTATGAAGGCTACACAGAATGACATTCTTTATTAACATAACCTAAAGGAACAATTACTTTTTTGTGGGTCATCATTTTTCCACTAGTAGAGCCACAGTAAATCCACTACATTTTGCCCTGGGGGAAATTTGCATTCCAGATTACCGTGATACTATATTAAGATCTCTTGCACATTTAGTATTTTTATAAATTTTAAATGTATTAATATTTTATAAAAGCTTGTGTTATGAGACCATACTATGAAATACATGTCTTATATATACCAAGATTTTTCCATACCCATTAAAACAAATAACAATTGATGTTGCTTGACCGAGACTGTAGCATCTTCCAATTTGTAGTGTTATCCAAGCTTGGTAAAAGCCAGCAACTTAATGTAATTGATATTACAATCCAGACAAGCCTGCCTGGTGGGTAGGGTTTAAATTACCCCACAGTGTTGTAGTGGCATGGAGTACTTTACCATATGGAGTGGGTCTAAGGGAAAATTGGATAACTATTTGAGATAGAGGAAGATGCAGTGCTATGGGGAGAGAGCAGAGCAGTGGGATTAGTTTTGGGTTACTCTAGCAAAGGGCTAGCACAGACATGATTGGCCGGATGGCCTCCTTCTGTGTCTTAAACTTCAATGGTTCTGAAGGTCTTTGGATGTTTTGTCTTACTGCTTCCCCTTGGCAACATTATCAGTAATCATAAAGTCAGCTTCTATATGTATGCCAACGACACCCAGCTTGACCTCTCTGCGATCACCCTTGACTCCACGGCTTTTGGTATGTTGTTGGACTTCCTCTGTGGCATCAAATGAGCCAACACTTCTGTCAAGTAAACAATGGTAAGACAAGTCATCCTGATTGGTTATTGCCAGAAATCCACCCCCTGATTCCATACACCTCCCAAGCTGATCGCTCAAACTGAACCCAATGCCGTGCAACCTCAGTGTCCTGCTCAACTCTGAGCTAAGCTTCAAGCCCAACATCCAGTCCATCAGTAAGATTGCCTTCTCTGGAACCTTGCTGACCTCCATCCCACCTCATTCCCACTGCCACTGAAACCCTCATTCATGCCTTTGTCCAGGCTTGACTTTTTCTCTGACCTCCTGAGCTCCACTCTAGACAAACTTCAACTTATCCAGAACTCTGACTCCTGCCTCCTCTTGTCTGCTAAGTCCTACTCACTCATTACCCTGATCCTCAGTGTCCTCTCCGGACTCCCCTTCCCCAAGCACATTGATTTGAAAATCGTCATCCTCATTTAGAAGTCCCTCCATGCCCTCACTCTACCCCAGCTCTGGAATCTCCTCTAGTCCTATGTGTCAGCTCATGCCTTCCATCACTCGGAGTCTGGACTACTGTGTATTTTCCCCTTTACCCTACCCCTACCATCAGTGGTAGGGCCACATGCCCTGATGGCTCTGAAGTCTAGAATTCTTTCTAAACTCCTCTTCCTTGCTACATCTCTACCCAACCTCGATAATGTTCAAAACCTATCTCTTCCATCATGCCTTTAGAATTCCATCCTAACTTTTTCCCAGCTCCTGCTTGGGTCTCACGAGCCTCCTGTGAAGCAGCAAGGGTTGTTTTGCTGCATTAAGGATGTTTACAGACCTAAGCAAAGTCTGGGAAAGGATGGCCGCGATTTTGCCGGCACTCAGAGGGCGGGTTCGGAGGCGGATCAGCTGTTAAATTCAAAATGATTGATGATGGGTTGTCAACCCACTGCGATCCCGCCTCAGTGTGAGTTTCAAGAGTGTCGAGTCTGCGATTTCATAACAGACCCGACACCAAGCGGCGGGTAAGGGATTTAAGGCACTTAACTCCTTGTTAAGTGCTTGTTAACTGCTATTTTGACAGCCTTTACCTATTTTCCAACATTTTATTCGGGTTTCACGACGTTCGGAGATCACGCCAGGTTTGTGTGTTGGGAGGACCAACGAGCTGGATACTTCACAGCTGCAGCTGCAGTTTAAAAGCTGAATCTCACATCTGTTCACTTTCAAATGTCAGAGGTGTCTGATTTCAGGATTTGGGTGACACGTTTGATCTGTCTGGAGGCTGTAAGTGTGTGGTGTTAACTCTATATGCACTGTCATCTCCTTGGAGCAAGCTCTCTTACCATTGACAGATTGCTTCTGCCATCTCAACTTCAGCTGCTATCTATTCCATCTATGCCCTTGAAAAAAATCTCAGCTTGGTCCTCTGAATCCCTCCACGATCAGCCCCAACAACAACACCTACCTTCTGCACAATCACCTGATGCTGCACAGGACACAGGGCATCAGCACCCGACCACATTGTTGCCCGGGACGCCAGGGATGGCCTCACCATGGCCAGATTTACTTCACTTGATGCTGTACACCCTGGCTGCCACATGATGTGTCAGGTTGGCACCACCCCACACCAACACCATAACACATCCCTACAATGCCCAAGCCATTCCTTTCACACTCATCACCATTGCAGGGGGTACCGTTATGTCTCACCATTCACTGCAATTCACTAAGCCACTTCCAAAGGTGCACACAAATCTGTCCAAGAACGCAAAGAGTTCATAATTAAAGTTTTAATGTTTGACACCACATTAACAGAAACTTTACATGAATATTGCATAAAACACCCAAGTGGCTACCCTTGTGTGTTGTTAGTTAGTATGATTGCACTAGAATGAGGGTGAGTGTGAGGGGTGGCTAGTGAGATGGGGAAGTGATAATGTAGATAGAGAGGAATGGGTGGAGGTGCAAGGTAAGTTGGTGTGAGTAAAGATGTGCAGGAGTAGGGTAGGGAAGGCAGAGTTATGGGGATGTGATGAGAGGCACAGCAGGATGAGGTTGAGTGTGGCTTTGCAGAAACGTTTCGTGATCTACTGTGATCATTGAAAGGTTTGCACCACTGCAGCCAAGGACTCCTGACGACATCCCTGCTTTTGCCCTCCTGTGCAATGTGCAACCAGGCTGCGTTGGTGTCCTGGGGAGGTCTCTTCTGCCCATGGGAATGGAAGAGAACCTCCCTGTGTGCTGTGACTCCCTCCATAAGCATATGGAGGGAGTCATGGGAGAGCCTGGGTGCAGCCCTGCACCTCTGTGTAGTGCTTGTCAGTGTTTGCAGCACCTCAGTGCTTCAGAACACTGACAGAACACTGTCAAAATCAATGTGGCCATGGTCCCTTTAATGAAACCGGCTGATGACGCGTCATCAATTGACGTCATCAAACCCGCATCCTATTAATTGGCCAGGAACCCCGCAGGGTGGGCTTAACAAGGCCAATCTACGGAAAATAATTTTCAGAGAGCGGCTGCAGACGGGAGTGGGACCGGAACCCGCCAACCAGCTCTCCTGCTGCCATCCCGCCTCCGCAAGGAAAATCCTGCCCTAACAGACTCAGAAGAGTGGCATTTGCAATGTTACGTTTTTGTGATAGAAAATTTAATGCTATTACCTGACCTTAAGGTAGAAAGAGAAAAAAATAACTCAGTTAAAATAAGAATTTGCTACAATGTGTGAGACATGAACAGTGATATTGGCTCTATCAATATTCCATTATACAGCATGGTGCACATGTGGGCTGCTTAATCTTAATGTGTGACCTTGGAAGCGTTAAATAAATCTAGGTAACATTGGCTCTGTTTAAAGATCTTTGGAATTCAAAACAAGAAGCTGGAGTTCAATTGAAAGTTGTCTGTATGTTATTATTTTTATACCCGGGATTATAAGCAAAATCACCCAATCACTGCCACTTTCAAGACTTTTGTTTATTAAAAACAGCTCCATAAAAAAAAATGAGCACACAACTTTTGGTCATTTGAGTACATGCTTCCCGTTATTTGAGCCGATATAGATTTGATGGTCACTCAGCGATTACAACAGTAAAAATGAAACAAATTCTTTTTACTATTTTGGGATCATACAGAGTTAAATAGCTCATAAATCATTCACTGTGGTATGTTCCAGCCTTTGCAAAAAGTTATTTTTAATAAATAAAAGGCATGAAAATGACAGTGATTAGATGATTTCTCTTGTATGGCTGGGTGTAAAATATAGCCAACCTTCAACTGAACTCCAGTTTCTTGTTCATAGAATCACACAGCAGAATGCTATAGACAGGGCTAAGCGATCCCACAATCAACAGATCAGATCAAAGCTCTGCAGTCCTGACACATCCAGTCGTGAATGATGGTGGACAATTAAACAACTAATGGGAGGAGGAGGCTTCATGAATATTCCCATCCTCAATGATGGCGGAGCCCAGCACGCGAGTGCAAAAGACAAGGCTGAAGCGTTTGAAACCATCTTCAGCCAGTAGTGCCGAGTGGATGATCCATATCGGCCTCCTCCTGAGATCCCCACCATCACAGAAGCCAGTCTTCAGCCAATTCAATTCATTCCACATGATATCAAGAAACGGCTGAGCATACTGGATACAGCAAAGGCTGTGGGTCCCTACAACATCCCGGCTGTCGTGCTGAAGACTTGTGCTTCAGAACTAGCTGTGCCTCTAGCCAAGCTGTTCCAGTACAGCTATAACACTGGCATCTACCTCACAATGTGTAAAACTGCCCAGGTATGTCCTGTCCACAAAAAAAAACCAGGACAAATTTAATCCGGCCAATTACTGCCCATCAGTCTACTCTTAATCATCAGCAAAGTGATGGAATGGGTTGTCGACAGTGCTATCAAGCGGCACTTATTCACCAATAACTTGCTCACCAATGCTCAGTTTGGGTTTCGCCAAGACCACTCGGCACCAGACCTCATTACAGCCTTAGTCCAAACTTCCACCAAAGAGCTGAATTCCAGAGGTGCAGTGAGAGTGACTGCCCTTGACATCAAGGCAGCATTTGACCGAGTGTGGCATCAGGAGCCCTAGTAAAATTGAAGTCAATGGGAATCAGGGGGAAAACACTCCACTGGCTGGAGTCATACCTAGTACAAAGGAAGATGGTTGTGGTAGTTGAAGGTCAATCATCTCAGCCCCAGGGCATCACTGCAGGAGGTCCTCAGGGCCGTGTCCCAGGACCAACCATCATCAATGACATTTCCTCCATCATAAGGTCAGAAGTGGGGATGTTCGCTGATGACCGCACAGTGTTCAGTTCCATTCACAATTCCTCAGATAATGAAGCAGTCCATGCCCAAATGCAGCAAGACCTGGACGACATTCAGGCTTGGGCTGATAAGTGGCAGGTAACATTTGCACCACACAAGTCCCAGGCAATGACTATCTCGAACAAGTGAGAGTCTAACCATCGCCCCTTGACATTCAACAACATTGCCATTGCCAAATCCCCCACCATTAGCATCCTGGGGGTCACTATTGACCAGAAACTTAACTGGACCAGCCACATAAATACGGTGGCAACAAGAAATGGTCAGAGGCAGGGTATTCTGTGGCGAGTGACTCCTCAAAGCCTTTCCACCATCTACAAGTCAGGAGTGTGATGGAATACTCTCCACTTGCCTGGATGAGTGCAGCTCCAACAACATTCAAGAAGCTCGACACCATCCAGGACAAAGTAGCCCGCTTGATTGGCACCCCATCCACCACCTTAAACATTCACTCCCTCCATCATCGGTGTACCGTGGCTGCAGTGTGTACCATCTACAAGATGCACTGCAACAACTCACCAAGGCTTCTTAGGCAGCATCTCCCAAACCCGCGACCTCTTCCACCTAGAAGGACAAGGGCAACAGGCGCATGGGAACACGATGCCCTCCAAGTTACACAACATCCTGACTTGGCAATATATTGCTGTTCCTTCATTGTCGCTGGGTCAAAATCCTGGAACTCCCTCCCTAACAGCACTGTGGGAGTACCTTCACCACACAGACTGCAGCGGTTCAAGAAGGCAGCTCACCACCACCTTCTCAAGGGCAGTTAGAGATGGGCAATAAATACTGGCCTTGCCAGCGACGCCCACATCCCAGGAACGAATAAAAATAATACAGCACAGAATGAGGCCATTCAGCCCATTGTGCCCATGCCAGCTCTTTGAAAGAGCTACCAATTAGTCCCAATCACCTGCTCTTTCCCCATATCCCTCGTTTTATAGTCATAACAACCCACTTCATGAAAAAAATTCTCCTCATCACCCCTCTGGTTCTTTTGCCAGTTTTCTTAAATCTGTGTCCTCTGGTTACCAACCCACCCACCAATAGAAACAGTTTTTCCTTATTTACTCTATCAAACTCCTCATAATTTTGAATACCTCTATTAAATCTCCCCTTTACCTTCTCTGCTCTAAGCAAAACATTCCTAAATTCTCTAGTCTCGCAACATAACGAAAGTCCCTCATCCCTGGTATCATTTTGGTAGATCTCCTCTGCACCCTTTCCAAGGCCTTGACATCCTTCCTAAAGTGTGGTGGCCAGAATGGGACACAATACTCTAGCTGAGCCCTAACCAGTGATTTAGAAAGGTATAGTATAATTTCTTTGCTTTTGCACTTTATGCCACTATTTATGCCATGGATCCCATATGCTTTTTATAACAGATCCTGGGGGAAAAATTGAGTTGCGCCCCCTTTGGGGCGCTAACTTCGCCGGGGCGCTACTTTTAGCACCCCAAAAAAGTTAAGACCCCCGTGCCCGAAAAATAATGGTAGCGCCCCAAGCAGGAGGCGAGGCGCTACCAGAAGCGCTCCCCCTCCCTCTTAGAAACATAGAAACATAGAAGATAGGAGCAGGAGTAGGCCATTCGGCCCCTCGAGCCTGCTTCGCCATTTAATGAGATCATGGCTGATCATCCAAATTCAGTACCCTGTCCCTGTTTTCACCCCATATCCCTTGATCCCTTTAGCCTTAAGAAATATATCTAACTCCTTCTTGAATATATTTAATGAATTAGCCTCAACTGCCTTCTGTGGTAGAGAATTCCACAGGTTCACCACTCTCTGGGTGAAGAAATTCCTCCTCATCTCAGTCCTAAATAGCTTACCCCTTATCCTTAGACTGTGACCCCTGGTTCTGGACTCCCCCACCATCGGGAACATCCTTCCTGCATCTAGTCTGTCTAGTCCTGTTAGAATTTTATAAGTTTCAATGAGATCCCATCTCATTCTTCTAAACTTTAGCGAATATAAGCCTAATCGACCCAATCTCTCTTCATACGTCATTCCTGCCAACCCAGGTATCAGTCTGGTGAATCTTCGCTGCACTCCCTCCATGGCAAGAACATCCTTCCTCAGATAAGGTGACCAAAACTGCACACAGTACTCAAGGTGTGGTCTCATCAAGCCCCTGTACAACTGCAGCAAGACATCCTTGCTCCTGTACTCGAATCCTCTCGCTATGAAGGCCAACATACCATTTGCCTTCTTAACTGCCTGCTGCACCTGCATGTTTACCTTCAGCGACTGGTGCACAAGGACACCCAGGTCTCGTTGCACTTCCACTTTTATCAATCTATTGCCATTCAGATAATAATCTGCCTTCCTGTTTTTGCCACCAAAGTGGATAACCTCGTATTTATCCACATTATACTGCATCTGCCATGCATCTGCCCAATCACCCAGCCTGTCCAAATCATACTGGAGTTTCTCTGCATCCTCCTCACAGCACACACGCCCACCCAGCTTTGTGTCGTCTGCAACCTTGGAGATATTACATCTAGTTCCCTCGTCTAGATCATTAATATATATTGTGAATAGCTGGGGTCCTAGCACCGATCCCTGCGGTACCCCACTAGTCACTGCCTGCCACCCGGAAAAAGACCCGTTTATTCCAACTTTTTGCTTCCTGTCTGCCAATCAGTTCTCTATCCAAGACAGTACCTTACCCCCAATCCCATGTGCTTTAACTTTGCACGATAATCTCTTATGCGGGACCTTATCGAAAGCCTTCTGAAAGTCCAAATACACCACATCCACTGGTTCTCCCTTATCTATTCTACCAGTTACATCCTCAAAAAATTCTTGGGGCGCTCCCATTGAATATCGCGGTGCTACATGCAGCAGCACCACATGACTCGGTACGTAGCACCGCGGTTTTGCAGGCCTTCCTCCCCTGATTAAAGGGGAGGGGCCTAGCGCTGTGCGCACCAGGGCCCTGCTGGAGCACCGGGGAACGGGGTACCGGCAAAAGAGCCAGACTCAAGAGGAGTGCTGGGCTGACCGATCGCAGCCCCCGCAGGAGGAGGCGAGAGGGGGCAGGTGCTGGCAGGCAGTCCAAAAAAAATGGCCGTCCGGCACTTGCCCTTTAATTTGTGCCACCCCGGCCACAAACACGGCACCCTGATCCTGTCATACATAGTGTTCAGCGGTAGGTTAGGGGGCGCGAGCCAGGTTTGCGGCTGGGGTGCGAGCGAGGCGCTGCGCACGGCGATGACGTCATCGCTGGAGGCGCAGCTCCGCGGGGTGCTACCGGCTACTGCTGCCGCAAACCTTCCACTGAATTTCGCAGGTGGCATTAGCCGTGCCGCGCTCGGGTGCTAGGAGCTTTGCGCCCGTTCGGGAGGCCCAAAGTAACTGAATTTCCCCCCCTTTTGTTTTAAAAACTAAAGATCTTTAGAACCATTGTTACTTAGATTTATTTTAAATTTCTATAAACTTGTGATTTTGTAGCATTTATCACAGCACAATACATGTATATAGGTTTATAATCAAAAGTTAACCATTACTATATCATGCTCTACAAATGGACACATGAGCAGTTAAGTTATTTGAGACCTGAAAAACATGTTGCAGAAATGTATATAAACCATTGACAAGCTGAGCACGAGTGCTGGAACAATGCAAATAATGAATTTCCATTTTCCATTTATTGTGTAGTAGTTCAGATTTTGTGCTAATATACTTGACATTTTCTCAATTGATTTAATGCCTGTGCAAAACAAGTTATGGATGAAGTATTGTCTATCAAATGTTACAGTTTTCAGAATCTTTTAACTATTGCAGCTTCATAATACAGCTATTTTGTGTTCCACATCTGAAATTATTGTAGTTCTTCCTGTTCACAGCTGTGCTTTGGTTACTTGTTTTCTGTTAGATATGATCAGCAGATTTCGCAATTTGGCTGTCATTTAATAACTAGGAACTGTAATATTCCATTCTACTGATGTAAAGATATTGACAGTTAAGGTTGGGTCAATTAACATGTCGCAGGCAGTTGTACAATATCAATAAATTAAATTCATGTATACTTGCTTACCATGAGACAGTACAGACCAGATATCTATCGAAGGTGAATCTCTAATTGTCTAAGGCATCATTTCCCAGAAGAACAGACACAGCCCTTTTTTAAACCGATTTGATAAAATGCAATTTTCTGATTTTTTTTTGTCAATTGGTAACTTGTAGAAAAATACCACCACATGCAGAGCAGTTGAAAGAACAATCTGCTTACTTGTGACAATCATATCAGGTTGGAGTGAGCTCCTTCCACCTGCCACCAATCCATGCTGCCTTTTCTATCTAGAGGATTTTATGGTATTCTGGCCTCATCTGAATTGCAAGGTAATGAATGTGTGTCGATAATTTAAAAGTAACAATACTGCCCCATGCACTGTACATGTAGTTCCTGCTTTGCATGTTTCCATAATCTCCTATGCTCAAAAGATCTTAAAATGATCAATTATGGGAGTGAGTTAATGGGTCTGGCTGTAAAGTCTAACTTATAGGGACACTGATCTCTGTGAGATCCCAGTTAATGGCTCAGTTTATTGTACAGGGAAGATAACTTAATTTGAAGAATGAGGATCACTACCTCTAAAGATGTGGGCGTAGAATTCCCATGGGGGTTCACTGATCTCCCACCATAACTTCAGCAGAAACCTTGGAAAAAGTACGTAAATGGGAATTCCAGTCAGTAATGATTACAATGGCTTTCTTAATGGGTCACCTTGCTTGCTTCTGTTAAAAAAGAACTGTGGTGGTGAACAAAATGGTGCAGTGGATTTTTCACTTCTGGGACCTGGGTTCAAATCCAGCCCACACTGATGAGATGAAAGTCTCTTCTGAATATAAGGTTTCCATGTGCATTGCGTTGGGACAGTCTCAATGGTGATGGACATGTTTGAAGTGGAAATCCATCCACTGGCATCTCTCAACTTGATCAATATGAGAAAAAAAACTTAGCTGGATCAATATAAAGGTAGAAAGGGAGCATCATAGGATAGGATAGCCTAATGAACTTGTACAGGGGTGGGTGGGCACTTTGTGCAAAGCATCCCCTATTGGCTCTGTCAGTTTAGTAAATGTGCACAGTATGTGGAGGAGAATTAAAGCTGCAGAATGAAGACTACTGTTTCTACAGTAAGCAGTCAATCTTTTTGATAGGTTGAAAAAAGCTTTGTGAACAGAAGAACCTTAGTAGATCTTTACTCAGCAAGGACATTTGCACTCTGTTGGATGTTCATAGCGAAGAATTGGCATTGAACACTAAAGCCATGTTCATTTACCTAAGCCATGTCTAGCTGTCAATGTCATTGAGCTCTTAGGCAAGGATAAATCCTAAAACATTGTCCTTACTATAAACTTCACTACTAAGTCTGCAGTTCATTCAAGTAATACGTGTCCATTACATTAAACTGAAGACAGAGCAGACCTCCCAGGTTGTACTGTTAAATATATGCAGGAAAAGATGAAAAAAACACATTACTTAGGAGTTCCCAAAGATCTTTACTTGATACTAAAATGGTATACTGTATGTATGAAATGAAGTATGTTGCAGAGAGTACATTTTCTTTTATTATGATAAATATTGGTTAAAGCAGGTTTCTTATTTTGCATGTCTGTGGAATATATTACTGCACTACAATTCATATAAAACATAAATGTCAGGAAATTAATGATTGAAAAAAATTTAATGCCTCACTCTTTCATGTGCAGTCCAAATGCAGTGCCTTGCCAAAGGCACATAGCCCATTAATTTTGATGACTGTTAATGTTTGCAAATGTAATGAAGGTGAGTATTCATAAACTTAAAGGTTTTGATTTATACGAAGTATTAAATTGTATCATTAATTTAAAGGGAAAATATATCCCTGGTTTTATGAAAAAGGTAAACTTGAATAAATTGCTCACAAACCATTCTCTACAAAGTATTCAAAAGCGCTGCTATATCATTAGGTTATCTATTTTGTAGCTTTTTTTTTACTGGGTACAGGTAATTCAATTCCTTTCCGTGGACTGTTCTGTGCTCTTTAGGTTACTTTGTTCATAATGATCCCTGTAAAATGAAATTGGGTGGAAAAAGTGAAGGCTTTGTTGTATTAAAAATGAGGCTACTTACTTGCGTTTCTTCATTTTGGATACTGTTTTCAAAAATCCAAGATATGCATTTCCCTCCTCTTTTTCTTTTCCTCGTCCTCTTTGTCTAGTTGAAGGGCTGAGTAGTAAAATAAGATGAATGTATTTTAGCGCCACTAACATGTAAGGCCCAAGTTGATTGGGTACAAGCCACCAAGCTTCAGCATCCAAAAATCAGCCTCTTCACCACTGCCTGTTGAGTGTGGAGCTTCTGAAGTTAAAAGCTTTTTGATCTTGGTGACCTGTATTACTCATCTTCCAACCAGAAGCATTGTCATTCCATAGAATTATAGTGGTTTACCACACAAGGAAAGGTCATTTGGGTATTGTGTGTCCCTGCCAACTCCAGAGCAATCCAAATTCATCTCTTACATTCGGTGTGTGTGTGTATGTGTGTGTGTATATACATGTGTGTTATATATATATATATATATATATGTGTGTGTTATATATATATGTGTGTGTATATATATATATGTATGTGTGTGTGTGTGTGTGTGTCTTATATATATATGTATGTGTGTGTGTATATATATATATGTGTGTGTGTGTATAAATCCCTGTATCTTTCTCTGCTTCAAATATTTATCCACTTTTCCCTTAAAAGATGCAATGGTCTCAGCCTCAACCATTCTCTGTGACAAAGCTCATTGAGGCTTAGCCATTGCTTTTCACAAATTTATCATTATCTCTTTGCTCTCCAGTGTAATGATGATAATTTAAAATAAGGTATGAAGAAAATTCAAGTAATTTCACAGTTAATCTTTGAGAGAATAGTGTTTAACTGTACTGTGTAAAAGGTTCAATTCCTTTTCAAGAAGCAACTTTTTAACATCAATTACACCTATCCTAAAGGCTTACTAATAACTGTGGCAAAAAAACTAAGCACATTACCTATGAGGTTAAATATTTGGGTACATAAAACTCCAGAATATAGTTGTTTTGTCAAGTCAAGTATCAGAGTTCAAGTCAAATAGAAGCATCTGACGGGCTTTGTTTGTATATGTTTGATTGGCAGTCGTTTTTGAGTTTAAGGGACACATATTCAAATTTCTTGTGTGCTTGTCATTTTTTAAAAAAGTTTTTCTTGAATAATCTGACTGAAGCCATTAGAGAGAGAGAGAGAGAGAAATAAAGAGAGCGAGAGAGAGAAGTAGGCCAGAGACTCTATGGATGGTCAGCATCAAACTGCCATTTAAAAATTAATAAGCAGGGAGCTAGAGCTAGTTCTATTTAACATTGAAGTTTAGCACAGAGGCACAGCTATTTGTTGTTTTCTATCTTCCAAGGATGGGTAGTTAAGCTGCAACCACTGAAAATCTACAGTGTCATTGCTTCTGTTTACTTATCCATTTAATGTTTGATAAACCTGCTTTGCATCTAATCTTTATTCTGCTGCTTTCTGAAGTGAAGAAGGGTATATGAATTAACCAGTAAGCTGACATACAGTGACAAGGGCCTTTCTTTGATCCGTGGGCTTGCTACAAATTGCCTAGATAGTGGGCAGGTAATTGCACACTCTGGGTCCGCTTACAAATGGTCTGAGGCAGTGAATCCAAGAAAAATATTTAGAGAAATGTAACAGTGACATTGGAGAAGTGATTTATGATTTTATTTAGTTCTGCAAATATCGATTCTATTAACAGAATTTTTTTTTAATAAGTTTGACCGTTACACCAATGCTCATCTTTTCTAAGCTATATGTATAATGTGTATCCTCACGGGTTGTCTGCACAAAGCACAACACTGAGTCACAGGTAGGACAGCATCTCAACAGCAATTATTTATTACCCATCCAGTCAATTCTTGAGGATTACTAGTGTTGGTAAAAATTGTAGAATCCTGTTGTTCTTCCAGCATGTTTTCAATACCAAGAGACAAGTATTATTCCTAGTTGGAAATCATTAAACCGTTTTCGGGAATAATAAAATAAAAATCCTTACGAGCAGGAATTGAAGGGCAGCAAGCTTGTAAACCTATTCTGCAAGCCCCTATACCAATTCAACATCGAGGAAGAGTTTATTTTTTTAAATCTTATTCTGAACTATAATTATACCATTGAAAATCTTTTCATTTTTATGTAGAACATTAGTGTTGTTGTGAAAAAATTGCTAATTTGAGCTTCTGGCATCACACTGATCTGAATTATTCCTCTTGGAGAAATCCCCCATAATATTCCTACTTCCTCCTGCCATGAGGTTAACTCTGCAGGGTATCCATATTTCTGTTATGGAAAGCTTGTTTGTGCCGGATTTACCTATGGTGTATATATATTTTGCAAGATGGCGCGAGGTCGTTGCATCCTCCACCTCCTCCGAGTCTCCCCAGTACTGGATTCAGATGCCTGGGAGCTGAACCGTCGCTGAATCACTCTTTCAGCATGGTTATCTGTTTCCATGCCGGGCCCGGTTAAGGAGGGCTGGGTGACTCTTTCTCTATTTGGGGGTGGTCTGAATTTGGGCGGGGGGTTGGTTGGGGGTGGGGGGGCGGTGTGGTGGTGGTGTTAGCTGCACTCCCAGGAAGGAGTGAAGGTGTGGAGCTCTGGCTTTCCACCACTCCCTCCTCTGGCAGCTCAATGGGCATGAACTGCATAACAAAGCCAGAGCCCTCTCCCTCCATCACCTCCGGATGCTGCTCCGCCTCACTTTCCCACAACCTCGCCCCCTCCTCTTCCTCCTTCGAGTCTTCCCCCTCCTCCACGGCACTATTTCGAAGAAGAGCAGGGGAGTTATCCCCAGTGTCCTGGCCAATATTTATCCCTCAATCAACATAACAAAAACAGATTATCTGGTCATTATCACATTGCTGTTTGTGGGACCTTGCTGTGCGCAAATTGGCTGCTGCGTTTCCCACATTACAACAGTGACTTCACTTCAAAAAGTACTTCATTGGCTGTAAAGCACTTTGAGACGTCCGGTGGTCATGAAAGGTGCTATATAAATGCAAGTCTATCTTTCTCCTCCACAGCAGCTGCATTGCTATGTCTCTTGTAACCTGCAGGAAGAAAAACAGAGAGCTAAAATGGTTGCTCTTGCTGAGATGTACCATGGGGTGGCGGGATGCAGTTGGCATAAAAGCTCAAAAACCTAACCATTAAGAGTAAAACAACAAAGAAAACAGTTAAAAAATATTGAAAATAGACTTAATTTCATAGTGCTGTATCCTTTCCATGATCTTCTAACCACTGCCTAGCAGTGCTGCTAGCCTGTTCTTAACACCAAGCGTACTACATGCCAAATCTGCAGACCTGCTATTCCCAAAATGCAGAGTTAAATGAATCCCTTCTACCACCGCTGCTTCTGCCCACCAGCAAATGCATGAAAATACAACCGCCGTATATTTCTGACATGAATGATTTCCCTCATTCGAGCACCCTGATACCACTCCAAAACTGGCAGTACAGCTGAGAAAAATCCTGCTCAAGTCACCATCGGGAACGGTAGCATAATGGTTATGTTATTGGGCTAGTAATCCAGAGTGCCTGGATGAATGATCCAGAGCAGCTGGGGAATTTAAATTCAGTTAATTAAATTAATCATGATCATGGTGACCATGAAACTACCGGATTGTCGTAAAAAACCATCTGGTTCACTGATGTCCTTTAGGGAAGGAAATCTGTCATCCTTACCTGGTCTGGCCTATATGTGACACACAGCAATGTGGTTGATTCTTAACTGCCCTCTGAAATGGCCTAGCAGTACAACCTACTCAGTTGTACCAAACTGCTACAAAGAAGGCGGCTCACCACCACCTTCTCAAGGGCAATTAGGGATGGTCAATAAATGCTGGCCTTACTGGCGACACCCACATCCCATAAACAAATAAATAAAAAAAAAACTTGCAAAAGAGTCTGCTACCTGAGCATAGTGGAAGAGCAGTTCTAACTGAAGGATAGTCGCAGAGTCACCGAGATCAGCAGAGACAGTTGGGCACTACCAGTGACAGGGAAGGTTTCAGCTGCCCTTGCTTTTTATGTCGCTCTTTTTGGTCAGAGACGCTACAGGAATCAGCCAATTAATTTGCCTTTGGACATTTGACACTTGCTTTTCTGCACCATGAGAGAGTGACAAACTCTAGGATATAGTAAATGTGAACTAATTTTAGATATTTCAGTGCTTGCAGTGTACTTGTTGAATGTGTTTTGCTGGTACAATTACCTCTTGTGTGTCATGAAGTTCTCTGGGTTGCTTGTGGATGTACTCTGGAAACATAGAATGTTATAGCACAGAAACAGGTTATTTGCTTTTCTCCATATGAGTGCCTAGTCTAATCCCCCTCTCCATACATTTAATGTTCCCCTTTTAAAAGTGAATTATATAGTTGCTTGAAAAAATAATTTATGGATTCTGCTTCAACAACGGTTTGCGGCAGAGAATTACACAGTCCAATCACCCTTTGTGTAAAGAGTTTTTAATTCTTTTTCTGATTATCTTGATTTTCTGTTCTCTTTTACTGCCTCGCTGATCATCTTATCATAACTCATCATCTCTATCAGGTTATGCCTTAAGCTTCTCAGCTGTAGTAGAAAAAAATCCCTAAATTCTCATCTCTCTTTATAACTGCAACCCCTCATCCCTGGTAATATTCTGGTGAATCTGGGTTCCACCTTCTCCACTGCTTTTATATCCATCCTATAACAGGGTGCCCAAAACTACTCACTGTACTCTAACTGTGCCCCATAAGGTCCTTTGATGATGGTTTACATGGGACAATTTTCTCCACTTACGGAGTTCTGCCTCACTGCCATGTTGTGGAAATATGATACAACTAAGTGAACTGTTCCAGGGGCTGCTGCCCAGATATACCCCCACTCCTTTTGAAGTGGAGATGAGTTTCTAGAAGACACCGTCCTGTTTTTCTCAACAAGTACGTATGCATGTTATTTCAATCAATAAGTAGTTAGAAACGTAGGTTATAGTTCCATTGCCGTCCAAGAGAGATGTTTTGGAGGAAAAATTGGGTTGTGCCCCCTTTGGGGCGCTAACTCTGCTGGGGTACTACTTTTAGCGCCCCAAAAAAATTAGTGCCCCTGCAGCCGAAATTCTTTGGTAGCACCCCAAGAGGGAAGCGGGGTGCTACCGGAAGCGCCCCGCCTCCCTCTTGAGGTGCTGCGAGTGAATATCGCGGCACGTACTGCAGGCCTTCCTCCCCTTCTTAAAGGGGAGGGGTCTTGCGCAGCGCGACCCGGGGCCCAGCTAGGCCACCAGGGATCGGAGTGCCGGCAAAAGAGCCTGGTACTCAAGAGAAGAGAAGGGGGGCTTCAGAGGAGGCCGGGGACGGCAATGCGGGCGGGTGCTGGCAGGCGGCCAGCAACAAAAATGGCCGCCCGGCACGTTCCCTTTAATTAGTGCCGCCCGGCTGCAGGTAGGCCCCCCTGACCCTGTCGGACATAGTGTCCAGTGGTAAGTCAGGGGGCGCTACCGAAGATCGCGAGCGAGGCGCTGCACACGACGATGACCTGCCGCTGAATTTCGCGGGAGGCGTTGGCGGCGCTGCGCCCGGGCGCTAGTTGCTTTGCGCCCCGTTAGCACCTTCTTAGGGTGCTAACGGAAGGCGCAAAGCAACCAAATTTTTAGGCCTTTAGGTCAGGACTGAAGCAAAACTTTTCATGTCACAAGTATTAAGTACTGCTTTTCTTATAGGAGGTGTTGTAAGAATGAGCCTTACGCGTGGTGAACTTAAAGTAAGCTTTAATCAACTAAAAAGGTGCTACATACAAAAGAGGTCTTACTCTATGCCTCTCCAGGATCCAACTGATCAGCCCAGTATTTATCCTGGACTAATCACAGGAAGTGATGTAATAAAGTTCAAGTCACAGGAAGCTGTATTGTGTTACCACATTCTCCCCCCCCAAAAGATTAGGAGGCCGGGATGAAGTTCGAGTCACAGGAAGCTGTATTGTGTTACCACATTCTCCCTCCATTTCGTAGCCGCTGGACGAGGGAGAGCCGCACCCGTTTGGGTTCTCGTAGCGGTAGAGGGCCCCTAGCCCGTTTACCCGCCACGGGCCGTGGACCAGAGTCCGAGTGATCCAGCCCGCTCTGTGAGGGGTCAGGACGATCCTGACTGTGTACTGGTGCCCGAACGGGTGTCGGGCAGGGCTGTGGCAGATCCGTTTCCGAGCGTATGGTACGGGGTGGATCGTGGCTGCGCGTGCGAGCCCCGACGGGCTCATAGTCAGTCTGCCCCAGGTTGGCACGCTGGAGTGAGGTACCAGCCGGCGTCAGATCCAGATCGTGATGAGAGGCACCTGGCGAGCCCAGAGATGTGCCTGGTACAATATCATCCCCTGGTGTCCCTCTATGTTTCGGCGGGCAGGGAGCCAGATCCCGCAATGACACGGTAGATTCCCGACCGTCAGGATACCGAATATAGGCGTAGGTAGGGTTGACGTCAGTGAGCTCAACCTCATCTACCAGGGGGTCATTCTTAGACGCCCGAACATATCTTCGGAGTAGCACTGGTCCCGGTGCAGTCAGCCACGACGGGAGAGATATCCCATAGGATGAGCGACACTGAAATCGGAAGAACCGTTCATGAGGCGTCGTATTTGTGGCGGTCGAAAGGAGGGACCGTGTGGAGTGTAATGCGTCTGGAAGTACTGCTTCCCATTGCTGGTTGGGTAGGCCCCGAGATCTCAAAGCCAGACGTACCGCATTCCAGATGATAGCGTTAAAACGCTCGACTTGCCCATTCCCGACCGGATGATAAGGCGTCGTTCTGCTGGCAGCAATACCCCGTTCCGAGAGATAGGCCTTGAGTTCTCCTGACATAAAAGAAGGGCCCCGATCCGAATGAACATAGGATGCCATGCCACAGAAAGCAAATACCTGCTCAAGGCAGCTGATAACCGTGGTCGTCAGCATATTGGGGCAGGGAAAGGCAAACGGAAAACGGGAATACTCATCGACCATGGTCAATAGATAAGTGTTGCGAGTTGAAGAGGGCAACGGCCCCTTAAAATCGATGCTAAGCCGTTGCATTGGCTGGGTCGCATGTATGAGTATACCACCCGAGGGGCGGAAAAACTGAGGTTTCAATTCCGCACAGACTCTGCAGTCCGAGCACATCTTCTTTACATCCCCGGTAGAGAATGGGAGATTTCGGGACCACACGAAGTGTAGCATGCGAGTAACGCCCGGATGACACAACCCATCATGGATGTCTACGAGCGTAGAGGGTGCCATGGCGGAGCAGAATGCTCGTGTGAGGGTATCCGGAGCCACATTCTCCTTGCCAGGTCGATAGTGGATGGTGTAACCAAAAGAGGCCAATTCCAAAGCTGGATTTTATTATTTTTAATTTTGGTCCGTTTTCGATTATCGAGCATGAAGGCGACCGATCGCTGGTCCGTGATTAAGGTAAAGTGCTGGCGAGCTAGGAGATGAGTCCACTTCCGTACTGCCTCTATGATGGCTGTAGCTTCTTTCTCGACTGGAGGATAATGTAGCTCAGCCCCTTGAAAAGTCCTGGACAAAAATGCCACCGGACGACCTTCCTGATTCAGAGTGGCCGAGATCGCCACCTCCGAGGCATCACACTCAACAACAAAAGGAAGACTCTCATCGATGGAGTGAAGAGCCGCTTTCTCCAACTGTTTTTTCAGGAGGTTAAAGGCTGCAACAGCCGCTGTGTCTAGTGGGAATGTGCTGGCCTTCAGTAGAGGTTGGATTCGGTCCGAGAAGTTAGGAATCCATTTAGCATAGTATGCAAACAGGCCGAGGGCCCGGCGCAAGGAGGCCGGATTCTTAGGTGGCGGGAGTTCTTGGAGTGGGCGAAGCCTTTCAGGGTCAGGTTTAATGATGCCATTGCCCACACAATAGCCAAGGATGTTGATGGTTGGTTGTGACTCAATGGATTTAGCCGCATTTAATGTCAAATTACGGTGCTGGAGTGCATCCCAAAATCGTTGGAGATTGGCGTCATGTTCCCGCTGATTGCGACCTGCGACAGTAATATTGTCCAGATAAGGAAACGTATCCTTTAAGTCTTCCTGTTTGACCAGGTCATCCATTGCTCGCTGGAAGACAGCCACTCCATTAGTGACCCCAAAGGGGAGGCGACGAAATTAATACAGCCGTCCATTGGCTTCAAAGGCCGTATACTGCTTGTCTGAGACCTTCAAGGGTACCTGATGATAGGCACTTTTCAGATCATATGTTGAGAACACCGTGTACTCAGCCAGTTTATTAACCATATCATCGATGCGCGGCAATGGGTATGCGTCCAAGTCCGTATATTGATTGATGGTCTGTGAATAGTCAATGCACAGCCGTTTCTTGTGAGGTTGTAGAGGGTTCTTAACAATAACGACCTGGGCGCGCCATGGCGACGAACAAGGCTCGATGATATCCTCTGCTAAAAGCCGAGAAATCTCAGCCGCAATAAAAGACTGGTCTTCCTGACTGAAACGTCGTGACTTTGTTATAATTGGTTTGCATCGAGGAGGGATACTGGTAAACAGTGAGGGTTCATCCAGTGAAGCTGCTGACAATGCACAGAACGGTAATCGAGGTCGTATATTAGAAATAGTGAGTTCAGGTTTGGATCCGCCGAACTCAATGGTGAGCTTCTTATGCTGCTTTTGAAAATCTAGCCCTAAGATAAGATCACTACATAAGTCCTTGAGCACCGAAAGCCGGGTGGAGGGATACCTGTGACCATTAAGTGTTATTTCAACCATACAAAAGCCAGAAATTCTGGTATTAAGTGATGACTGAGCCATCGCAATTGCCTGGTCCGATGGGAAAACATGTAGCTTTAACTCTGCAACAATCTGTTCCCTAATGAAACTATCAGTGCTACCTGAGTCAATTAAGACATCTAAAGTATGTCCATTAATTGATGCTTTTGTAGCTGCATGGAATAGGTTCTGAGGACAAGCAGCTGTAATTGGTGTCGTTGCACAAAGAGTGGCTGAAACTCTAGGTGTGTTTCTTCGAGAGAAAATCCGAGAGGAAGCACGATAGATTTTAGCCGGAACATCTTGATAGGCCCTTACCGGGGCAGTTCGGTAGGACTTAGCTTGATAAGCCCTCGTAGAGGCTCTTGATAGGCAAACCTTTGCAAAATGACCCTTTTTGTTGCAATGACTGCAAAACGCATTGCGAGCAGGGCAGAATTTCCGAGGGTGAAACTCATCACCACAAAAGAAGCATTTCTTAGATTGCCAAGAGGCTGCCACAGTGGGGTCATCATCCTCTTCATCAGTGAAGTCATCAGATTGATCGTCAGGGATAAAGTCCTCCCTAATAGAGTTCACCTGTGGCCTCTTAAATTGCCTGACTGTAGTTAAGGCAGCAGACCGAGGTCTGGGCACTGTATAAAGGTCTGCATTTCTTTTTGCCAGATCTAGAGAGCAAGCCATGTCATAAGCTCTCTGAAGCTCAAGTGTCTTACTTTCCAGTAGACGCTGGCGTATAAATGGGGAGGCAAGCCCGCAGATGAAAGCATCACGGATCATTTCTTCACGGTACAGCTCAGCTGAGGCCGCCTGAAAGTTACAGTCCATACTAAGTCTGCGAAGCTCTTGGAGGAATTTATCAATGGATTCCTCCGGCCCTTGTTGGGCTGTAGCTAGTAGATGTCTGGCATAGACCTCATTCGGTGTCTTAGTATATAGTCTTTTAAGCGTCCGAATTGCCTCCTCGTAACTGCCCCATTCATCGACATACTGAAATACATTCGGGGTGACACAGTTGATGAGTATCCGCAATTTTGAGTCATCATCAGCCTTGCAATATTCGAGAAAATTGTCAAACGTGCGATACCAGTGTTTCCACACCTTACCGGCTGCTGGGGTGTTTGGGTCCAAGTCAAGACGCGATGGTTTAAGGATGTTTTCCATGATGGGTGATTCCCTGGATCCTTAGTTCCGAGTTCGTCCAAAAAGTTTGAGTGCGAAGTTTTTCAAAGTTGATTAAATTGTCGTAAGAATGAGCCTTACGCGTGGTGAACTTAAAGTAAGCTTTAATTAACTAAAAAGGTGCTACATACAAAAGAGGTCTTACTCTATGCCTCTCCAGGATCCAACTGATCAGCCCAGTATTTATCCTGGACTAATCACAGGAAGTGATGTAATAAAGTTCAAGTCACAGGAAGCTGTATTGTGTTACCACAGGAGGTTTCCTGATGAATTAGCCATCACAGGTAACATTATTCGCCCACTTCCTCAGTTGGCCCACTTGTGTACAGCTCTTTAAAAGCTTAAGCATTTGCCCAGGCAATCTTGATCTAATGGCTGGGAATTTGCGGTGGGTACTAACAGCGAACGAACAGCGTGTGAGCGTGTCGCTGGCCCCAGATCCTACACACAGTGATCCCACCCCAAGTTAAACTCAAGGCCTAATAGTTACAGATCACAGAAGATATGATTAATATGATGCCTTTAATTTCCCAATGGCTTCCAGATTCTCCAGACAAATAATTCACCTATTCTTTCCTCATATGTTGCAAGTTTTGATTGCGTTATGTGGTCCACCAACTGTTCCACATTGCATCCTCCTATAATGTCCCAATTTTGTCTTTAAGTCTAAGGGCAGTGAGCATTGAGAAAGGGTGATTCGGACTATGGAAATTCTTTCTTGCAGTACATTCTCCTTCCCATTGCATCATGTATTAAGTAATTTTTGAAACTTTGCCTTTTTCACTCCTACCTTACTTGTAACATTTTTGTGTGTCAGGACAGCATTTTCTGCACATGTATGTTTATCAACTGTTACTTTGCTTTGTGCCCATATATATTCCCGAACCCGAAAACCAGCAGTCCCGCCTCGAACTCGACCTTCCAGGTAAGATTCCGCCCAGTGTTTCAGGTTGATGACCTTTTCATCAGAACTGTGGTGGTATGTTCTGTGGTGGTACTTCATAGTAATATGCATGCCTTACCTTTGTGTTCTGCTTAGTCATATAACTCTTAGATCCTTTGAGTCATTCAGAAAGACTTTAGCCTTTCTGTGACAAATTGAAACACTAATTATCTCATTTGCATAATTGAAGACTGTCATGTCTCTCCAAAAATCCATTGATAATGATCCATTACAACAGTTGCCAGTACATCGAGGGCCAGGCCTGGTCTGAAAATCGGGTCTTTCTCACATTTTGTTCAGCTATTCTCTGTAAATTTTGATCATTGCACATGTATATTACTGGATTTTTCAACATTCATACTAGCTGAGTGCCTCATTAGCTGGTTCAGAAGAATGAAAAGATTGTATTTACAGGCATGCTTATGATTGGCTTCCTCTTTTTCTTACCGCTAATTAAATAGTACTGAGAGGAACTGCACATTTTAAAACCCAACTTGCCCACAATTACATCAGCACTTCATAAATTATGAAGGAAAATGGACAATTTTTTTTAAATAGAGTAAAATTTAGTCCATAATGATATTGACTATTACAAGTGGTACAGATCTGGAATTTAATAGTAACATACTAGTTAATTTTGATTCTAGTGTTGCTAGGTGGCATTCCAATTACTAGTGCGATCTTGCTCGCAAATTACATTACTGTATCTTGGAATCTCAGTGTTAGGTTTAATTTTGCTATGCTGATAAGCAGTTTCATTTTCAGTTTTTCTAGTGGTGAAGAAAATGTTCCAGCTATATTGTAGCTAGTGGCAAAAATGCCATGTTTATGAGAAAGATAAATTCAAGCCCCAGGGTTCAGGGGACAACAATTGACATAGCAAAGCGAATTGGAAGGTAAGATATATTAAGGTTTAATGAATGGCAAAAAGATCATAGAATCATGGAAATTCATGGCACAGAAGGAGGCCACTCGGCCCATCGTGTCTGTGCCAGCCAAAAAAGAGCTATCCAGCCTAATCCCACTTTTGAGCTCCGTAGCTTTGTAGGTTACTGCACTTCAAGTGCATATCCAAGTACTTTTTAAATGCGATGAGGGTTTCTGCCTCTACCACCCTTTCAGGCAGTGAGTTCCAGACCCCCACCACCCACTGGGTGAAAAAGGTTCTCCTCAACTCCCCTCTAATCCTTCTACCAATTACTTTAAATCTATGCCCCCTGGTTATTGACCTCTCTGCTAAGAGAAATAGATCCTTCCTAGCCACTCTATCTAGGCCCCTTGTAATTTTATACAGCTCAGTTAAGTCTCCCCTCAGTCTCCTCTGTTCCAAAGAAAACAAGCCCAGCCTATCCAATCTTTCCTCAAAGCTAAAATTCTCCAGTCCTGGCAACATCCTTGTAACTCTCCTTTGTACCCTCTCTAGTGCAATCACATCTTTCCTGTAATGGGGTGACCAGAATTGTACACAGTATTCTAGCTGTGGCCTAAATAGTGTTTTATTCAGTTCTAGCATAACCTCCCTGCTCTTATATTCTGTGCCTCAGCAAATAAAGAAAAGTATCCCATATACCTTCTTAACCATCTTATCTACCTGTTCTTCTACCTTCAGGGATCTGTGGACATACACTCCAAGGTCCCTCTGCTCCTCTACACTTCTCAGTATCCTACCATTTATCGTGTATTCCCTTGCCTTGTTAGCCTTCCCCAATTGCATTACCTCACACTTCTCCAGATTGAATTCTATTTGCCAGTTTTCTGCCCACCTGACCAGTCCATTAATATCTTCCTGCAGTCTATAGCTTTTTTCCTCACTATCAACCACACGGCCAATTTTTGTATCATCTGCAAACTTCTTAATCATGCCCCCTACATTGAAGTCTAAATCATTGATATCTGCCACAAAAAGCAAGGGACCTAATTCTGAGCCCTGAGGAACCCTACTGGAAACAGCCTTCCAGACACAAAAACACCTGTCGACCATTACCCTTTGCTTCCTGCCACTGAACCAATTTTGGATCCAACTTGCCACTTTCCCTTGGATCCCATGGGCTTTTACTTTTCTGACCAGTCTGCCATGTGGGACTTTGTCAAAAGCCTTGCTAAAATCCATGTAGACTACATCAAATACGTTACCCTCATCGACCCTCCTTGTTACCTCCTCAAAAAAATTCAATCAAGTTAGTCAGATACAACCTTCCCTTAACAAGTCCATGCTGACTGTCCTTGATTAATCCATGCCTTTCTAATTAATACTGTCCCTCAGAATTTTTTCCAATCATTTGCCCACTACCGAGGTTAGGCTGACTGGCCTGTAATTACTCATTCTATCCCGTTCTCCCTTTTTAAATAACGGTACAATGTTAACAGTCCTCCGGCATCACACCTGTAGCCAGAGAGGATTGGAAAATGATGGTCAGAGCCTCCACTATTTCCTCCCTTGCTTCTCTTAACAGCCTGGGATACATTTCATCCGGGCCTGGCGATTTATCTACTTTTAATGATGCCAAACCCCTTAATACTTCTTCTCTCACTATTTTTATCTCACTACTATTTCACACACCTGATCCTTAACTACAATGTTTGCATCATACGTCTCTTTTGTGAAGACAGACGCAAAGTATTCATTAAGAACCATACCCACATCTTCTGCCTCCACACACCGGTTACCTTTTTGGTCTATAATAGGCCCTATTCTTTCTTTAGTTATCCTGTGCTCTTTATGTATTTATAAAACATCTTTGGGTTTTCCTTGATTTTACTTGTCTATATTTTTTCATGCCCTCTCTTTGCTTTCCTAATTTCCTTTTTAATTTCACCCGTGCACTCTCTATACTCCTCTCTGCTTTCTGCAGTATTTAGCTCTCGGTATCTGACATAAGCTTCCCTTTTTTGCCTTATCCTACCCTATATGCCCCTTGACATCCAGGGGGCTCTAGATTTGGGAGTCTCACCCTTTTTCTTTGTGGAGTACATTTGGCAATCGTAAATCTTTGAGGCTTTCCAGCAATTCTACTATGTTTAGATCAGTGTTGTCCAATATAAATCAGTGACAGGCCACAGGTGTGGCTACGGCAACACCATTTTAGCCAAATGCTCTAATTTTAGTAGAAAGCACCTTACATGCACTCTGAATGATTCAACATTCAGAGGAAAATCTCTTTTGCTGTTTGACTTTAGCTTTGGAATTGTTAGACTTTTGGGGGGCTAAAATCGGTTGATTTGTGCCTCCTGTTAGCGCCTAAGAGGGCGCTAGCGCTTGGGTGCGGCGCCACTAACACCTCCTGCGAAATTCAGCAGGAGGTTAGCGGTGGCACTAACCGTTAGCGCCGCGCGGGGGTCAGGGGAGCCTACCTGCGGCTGGGGCGGCGCTAGTTAAAGGGGAGGTGGCAGGCGGCCATTTTTGTTGCTGGCCGCCTGCCAGCACCTGCCCCCGTTGCTGTCCCCGGCCCCCATGAAGCCCCCCCCACAGGGTGCTGGCTGCTCTCTGTGGGTCCGGCACTCCTCTTGAGTGCCGGGCTTGTTTGCCAGCACTCCCGATCCCTGGTGGCCCAGCTGGGCGCCGGGACACGTTGCGCCAGGGCCCTCCCCTTTAATAAGGGGAGGAAGGCCTGCAGTACTGCGGCACATAACACCGCGATATTGGCTCGCAGCCCCGGCGAAGGTAGCAGGGCGCTACCCAATTTTTACCCCTTGGTATCCATAAAGCAGGCCTTTAATCATTTTAGAGGGGTTTAAATGCATTTTACTAGTTGTTTCTATCCTGTTTTGTATTAATTTAATTATATGAATTACTGAGTTAGATTTTATGAATGAATGCTCTTGACACACAATGGGAGTGCATTAGAATTTGCGGACAGAGATCAGAGTGCCCCGCATGATACTTTGTCCATTAACTCCTGGTTACAAGCTATGCACTGGAAGTAGAAATTATAAAATCTAGCCCACTATCATTCTTGTTTTTACTTTATAATCTATTTTTTCTGGGACAGAGGAGAGATGCACCCCAATTATGCATATTTTTTAGAATTCATTGGCCCGGATTTTACGGGGCCTATGACCACGTACGCACTACGCAGTCATAAGTGCCCCGCAAGTTCCGGGTTTCTGCATGTGCGAAAACCTGACTTGCGATCTGTCAAGTTTCAGCTTGACGGATCCTCCGCAGGCGCAGGAAATGAACATTCGCTGGCGGAGAGTTGGGCTATTTGCCCAACTACTGCCCAGCGAATGCCCACAAAACCCTTACGCCCGGTAAAAGCAGGCGTAGGGCCTTCTTTTACCAGAGTAAGTGTAAAAATAAATATTAAAATAATTTTTTAAACATCATTTAAACATTTAAACATCTTTAAAATTAGTTTATATTATTTTTGGCCCCTTTAAAAATGTTTAAATTTATTTTTCAAAAAATTACATTTTTGTTTTAAATGTTTAATTCAATTGTATTTTTTTATTAATTTTATAAACACGTGGTGATTTATTTTTATTTAGCGCCGCCCGCGAAATTGACCTGGCGGTTTGCGGTGGCGCTAAACACTACCGCCACAATCTCCTGCGCCCGGAGATCGTGACATCATCGAAGCGCACAACGCCCCGGTAGCGCCCCGGACCGGAAATTGATTCTGTGAAAGTGTGTTTTTTATGTCATTTCTTATATGCTATATGGGGATTCCGTATGTAAATGGAATCCCCATAAGCATAATGGCAATCCCCCTTTTTAAATAGTTGGGCCGGCCCACATGATCCCAGGGATGCTTGCGAACCACCTGCGCCCCTGGGATACGTGGGCCTTTACGCAGGTGTACGCCTGTAGGCCCAGGACCGCAAGGGTCCGCAGATACGGAGGCACCAGGTAGGTGTGTACTTTACTTGCAGATTGGAAGCCTCTGACTGCAATTTCAGGTCCATAGAAATTTTTGTTTATAACAGATGGTTTCCTTTCCCCCTATCGTTTTATTTTTCTCCCCCTCATAAATCTACTGAGTACTATTCTCCTGCTGAGAGCGAGGAGAAGAGACCCTTGCTCCTGGCTCTCACTCAATGCTGCTCTGTTATTGGCCTCTGAGCAGTTGTTCTGACTAAGCTGAAATTGGGAACCTGTTTCTTGTCCCTTAAACATTATTTTGGAATATTCCATTGTTGATGATTCAGTCAAAATTGTGAAACTTGGACAAACTATGAAAGACTGGGTGGCATAGTTTTTCCTTCTGGGATGTGGGTTTGAACTTAGCCGGGTAGATTAGATCAAGGTCTTGTTCAATTGTACGGTCAAAATTCAGTACCTGAAGGGTTTAAGCACTTTAAAGGCTAATGCAAGGCTCGTTCTCCACTGCATGTTCCCTATGCAGTGCATAATCTGGGAGTGCTTATGCTGTGACTGGATGCAGAGTTGTAAGACATTCCATTTCATAGCACAGTCATTCCTCTTGCTGATGAGCACCAATACATCTGCACACAAAAAATAATATCCTGTCAAAGTAAAAGCAATTTATAACCATGTCAACGAAAGCAGTCTGCTTTCTCATGTGATATAAAGAATGCACATACCATTGCTGTCAACCACTAGAGCTTGAAATTTACAAATTTATGCCAAAACAGTTATATAATGCAAAGTAGACCTCTGGTTTCTAGGCAACCATGTGCTTTAAAAACAATCTTAACAACTATCAAGAAGCATTCAGTTAGGCAAAATGAACATAACTCCATGACAGTTTGTAAATCCAATACTGTTTGGCCCACACGTTATTTACTCCTTTACATCAAGATGAAAACTTTTTTACTTCTGGGATTTGGGTTCCGATTTAGGCAGACAGATAGCAGCAATGATTTCTTCAATAATGTGGCTTAAATTCAGTTATCATGGGGTTCAAGCTCTTTAAAGGTAAATGACTATGACATGTATAAAATATTATGGGGGGTGAAATTCAAGTTGGACAAGGGGGTAAAAAGGACAGTAGCAGATCAGCCACCCAGGCAACCAATCCCTCCCCATCCTCCAGGCTTCCTGATGGCTTTCCACCACTTCCGGATGACTTCCCGGTCAGAATAGATAGGAGGTCAGCCAGTGGGATTTAAAAGAGTCCCCAAAGTTAAAATATCCTGGATCTCACACTGTTACTCAGCCGCAAACTGACCCAAAGATTTCTGTTGGAGCTGATGGGTGTCAGGTTTTCTCCAACAATTGGCAGCAAATTTCTGTGGGTGACACTGATTTTGTTATCTGGCTATTTGTGTGAGATTAACCTTCTTGCTCTCTGTGAGCGTCAACATGTGCATATGTTTGCCACCCATGAAACTACTATGCAGTGCACTGTAGATAGTGACTATAGAGGAATAGCAAATTACCAGTATGGGGGACACACTATGTGCCAAAGGTAGAGTTATTTAGTATGTAGGGTATCTGTATGGTCACCTTCAGCGCCATGTGTGACTTATTATGGGTCTGCTTTTGTCTTTTAATGTTTCCTGGCCTGAGGGTCTATCTGCATTCCGCTGTATTTTCTGCTGACCGAGGGCTGCCAGATGAAGGAGGTTTACTACTCTGTGCGCACACAACTTGAAAGCTGCGCATCAGTCCCAGGATGGCTTGGCCTGCTGTCACTCCTCCTTGTAAAGAGGTGAAACTGGGCAAACAGACAGGGACTCAGAGCTCTGGCTGCAAAGAAGACGCACCGGCAGGGGTACCAATTGGGACATCCTGGGTCCGGCAAACCAGAGAACTGGGAACACAGTGCCTGGACCTACTTTCTCCCCCAGAGGCTCTCGGGTGATTCTTGCACTCTAACACTCAATTCATTAAGAGCAGCTGTGTGTGCGGTTGCTATGCTTGAAGATGCTACATATGCCCTTAGAAATCGCAGATGCAATGTGCAATATGTCAGCATGCATCTGGGTGAACCACTATTCCTCGGTCCCAGCCAGTTGGTCTGTATTGGTGGACATCTAGGTCATGCAATATTCCATTGCAGTTAGTGCTTAGACTTGCATTCAAACTGTGTTCCATGAAGCTGAGTGACCTTTCAGCACTCGTGACATGTTCCAGCCTCTTCCATTCCAAGGGATCTTCACAAAAGATCTTCATCTCTATGTGACACAGGAGTAGCATGGATCTCCACAAGGAGCCTGCTGCCCTCACAGTAGAATGTCCTGGACCCACTTCCTAACTTTATACTTTACTACATCACCAGATCAAGTGTGTTCTTGCTGTGAAAGTGAGGCACTAGTGCTTTTAGGAGTATGGGAAGTGCGTCTTAAGACGCTGCAGTTGTGGTGCAGGGATCCTGTCGTGAGCTCACCCTACTCACAGCTTTTTCTTTAACACAGCCTGACTTCCAACATGTAGGGCTTGGCTCACTTCTTTCTCAACCCGTAGGATTTTGGGACCTCACCCCTTTTCAGGGTTGTCCAAAAGAGCTGCTAATAAAGCCTGATACTGCTTGTCCTCCCATTGAAACTAGCTTCATGTAAAGCTTAACAGGAAAAGACATTTTATCCTGCCCATGATGTGAAAGTTTGTTGGGAGCCCCTGGGATAAAATAACAGATGCCCCATTGTTGCATTTTGTCCTGAGTAAAGGCTTCAATGTCTGGCTTTAATACACGTTTTTCAAATGACTAAAGCCTGTGGCCTTTTTTAAAGCAGATCCAGGTTTTTTTTAATAAAAGCACAACACAAAAGTAATGTTTTCCTACAGAAAAATTGTCAAAAAATCCTGAAACATTATTTCTCCTGTTCCTCTGCTCTTCTTGTCTGTTTTAGCTGCTTTTACAATAACTAGGGATGTTCGGGCATTTAATAGGTACCTAACTGACCCCTGGTGATTGATGCTTCCAGGGTGAAAGGCCAGGGGAGTTAAGCTATCACTCAGTGGAGGGCTTAAACTCCATCCGGGCTGTGCTGGTGACCACTAATTAATTCCCTTTTTAATAGCATCATTGGCAACAACTCTAGAAGTGGAGGAATTAGCCCCAGATGGCTTGTATTGGCATATTCTGTTTGGAACGGGATGTAGCAGTATTTCATTTGGAAAATGTATTTAAATAATCTTTTCAACATAACGTTTTTCACATTTTGACAGTTCAAACTGAACTAACCTAGCTCTCTGCTTTCGGGCCGATTGTTTTCAGCGATAACACTGGTAGATGTTTTGACAGGATCTATTTGAAATGACACAGTGCAGTTTCAGAATACATTATAGATGTATTATCTGGTTGGTTCACCCACTGTTCTATATTAACATGCCTGCTGAGATCTCCATCCCTGTGTTGCTGCACCAAATAATATTTAATAAACTGAATTTACAGTGAGTGAAAAGACAACCTAATTTATCCATCCAGCAAAGTGCATGGGATATGGAAGGTATACAGTGATTAGTTAACTACTGAAAACATGGTTTAATCTGTCAATAGAGCTGGCTCACGAAACCCATTGTGACAGAGCCCATAGAGCACCTTCAGAACCCCACCTGCCCGAAATCGAAAGAGAAAAGACTACCCATACCTCAGTTCAAAGTCATAGCTGTCACTCAACATTGCTTAACGGTCTGACTATGTCGTATTTTCTGAGTTGAATTACTAGGAAAATGTGAGCGTTTTCTTGGCAATTCACATTTCGTGTTATCTATTTCTTTTTGTGTGACCCCCCTTCTTTTAAATGGCACTCATAGTTGGCGTGGACATTACTTTCTCCACGTGTTATTTGCATTTACTTAAAACAGCCCAGAAAATATTTGAAGAGAGATTTATGGTCATCTAGAGTAAACTGGACTGAAAACTCATTTAAACAAACAAGTGTCTTCATTTTTGACTACAAGATGAAGCAAAGGTCACTTCAACTTTTTTATTTTGTTTTTTCAAAATGAAAATATTTAAGTAGAACAAACACACAAAGTACAATAAGAACATGCAAAAAAATCTAAATATTGGAACAAGCAACAAGAACAAATGGAATTATTGAAGAACTTACAGTATAGTTGGATCAAGTCAGCATTGAGGGAGTTGATGCCAGGCACAACAGACCGGGGCTGGCAGAATCCAGAAACTAGTAAGCACCCCACAGAAAGTTAAATATGAGGTAATAGAATAAAAAGCTGATGAAGGAGGAGTTAACCAAGGTAGGATGAGGGAATACGCCATTTGGAAAGTAATACAGAAACCCCGAAGTCATAAAATGAACTTAACCCTATGGAACAGCAACAACAACATCAACTTGCATTTATAATGTACAAAATGTTCCAAGATTCTCTACAAAATAGTAGCAAGAGGAATGGAGGCACTCTTTCAGGAAAGAGAGTTCAGGAGTGATTGAAGGCTTGGAAGAGAGCTAGGGGGAGAAATTCGGTATAGCCCCGTTTGGGGCGCTAAAACTTTAAACTTTGAAAAATTAGCGCCAGGCGCTAACCATTCTCGCTTCCCACAAAATTCAGTTTTTTCGCTCCAAGAGTGAAGTGGAGCGCTAAATCAAGCACTAACCACTTCTCTTAGGGCGCTAAAGTCCGAGAGTGGGGCGGTAGCGGCAGAGCGCTAAACAATTTTGAGCGCATTGTGAACGGCACTCTTTCATCACAGAGGCTGCTTCCCTCGCTTAAAGGGAAGGGCCGATGATGCTGCACAAGCTAGTTGTCATCAGTTCTGTTTTGCTAGGTGACCTGGGCGACTGCCATTACAGCCCCAAACACTCTCACAAAGTGGGGGGCTTGGACCTCTTGCACCAATGAAACATTAAAAACTTTGCACAGGTACCAGACTGGTGTAAATAATAAAGGTTGCGCTAGCTGAAAAGCATTCCTTTTAATTACCGCTCCCGAAGCGGCCAGCCGAGTTCACAACGCCTCCTCTTGCTGGCGTTGTTGGCGCGAGGCGATAAAGCAGGGGTCGAGAGTCAATTTTCCGTCCGGGGCGATAATGGGGTGCTGCGCACTTTATGACATCATGATCTGCAAGGCGCTGGAGGCCCAGGCGCTAAGAGTTAGTGCTAAACCGCCACTGAAGTTCACGGGTGTCTCTGCATTCGTCACGCCCGGGGCGCTAACCTCTTAGCGCCCTGTTAGCGCCCCCGCCAGGCGCTAATAGGAGGCGCTAACATACCGAACTTCTCGGCCATAGGCTTTGAGATGATTTTAAAATGTGGAGAAGAAGGTAGAAAGGCGGAGGATTTCATGAGGGAGTTGCAGAGAGCAGAGTCTAAGGCAGATGAAAGCACTGCCACCAACAATAGGATGGAGTGAGGGTGGCATGCACAGAAGGCCAGCATTGGAAGACTGAAGGCTGTGGCAGGGAGACTAATTCCGGAGGTGTTTACAAAGGTAAGGTGGAGTAAGGCCATGGAGGGATTTGAAGATGAAGATGAGGATTTTAAATTTAATGCACCGGGGGAGTGGGAACCAGTGTAGATCCAATGAAGGGATAATGCAGAAGCCAACTGAAAATCATGCAGTGAGCATTTCTGCCAGAATCCCAATGACAGGAGCAAAGAAAAGGTTACCTCCCTGAAGGAACTTGCTCTAAAATAACCTTAAAAGAACATATTATTTTCTCAGACTGAATTATTTTCAAAAGCAGAGGGAGGAGGTAGCTTGGTGTCTAGAAAGAATAAAGCAGTGACATGCAACAAAATAATGAAAATGAATTAAATTGTTCAAGTGAGCATCTAAGACAACCTAATTGGAGGTCTTAACACACAATACAATGGGTTGAACTGTGAAGTAATATTGGTGAAAGAACCACCAAAATCACAGCCCAATAATGTTGGACATGTGAACAAAATCAAAGAATGTATGAGGAAGCACACTGCTCCACAATCCTGCCAGCATAGCTCAGATATCTCAAGGCTATAACGTTGCAAATGGCTGATTTGCAGTAAGTAAGATGTACTAAGATTGCTTTTTTAATTGAAAATTAGAGAGCACTCCTCATAATGAGTGAGCCTTGCCAGCTTTGGTTAACAGCCAAAGAAATACAAAGGAGACAGCAGGAAGATTAAATACATGAATCAGGCCTACAAATCGAAGCAGGTTCCACCGGTCTCCTGCTGTCATTCAGATGGGAGACTGGCGAAACCCCCCTGAAAATGGCAGAAAAACAATTTCAAGGTTCCTTGTAAGGGGTAGAACCTCCAACGGCCCCTTACAAGGCAAATGGTATTCAGGATGTGGGTGGGGGGCGCAGGGGGAAGGGCCTCTCAATGGCAGGAGCTCCTGCTGTACTAACTCAACCTGGACCTCTGGATGATGGAACGCTGTTCGAGTTGAAGCATACTGGCCTCTATATGGGTGAAAGTGGCCACCAGAAGAAAGTCAACATGTTTTTTTTTCAGTGCTACATCGGACCCCTTACACACGGGTCTGAGGGGTATATGGCCAAGTTTAAGGGGAGGGGACCAGGGCAAAGTATTCCCCCCCACACGTTTCCCTTCCGAGTGGCAGGCAGGTGCCAGATTTTGCAGTTGCACAGGGCTGTGTCCAAGGAATTATGGGGCCACCACTTAAAAAACAAATGTTAGACTATGTTACGTTCTTAGAAAATAGTTATTTATATAATTGTTTCTGTGGTTACTTACCCTTAAAAGTCAATTCCTTTTATATATGTATTCAGAAACTGATTTAAAGTTGTACATTTAGAAGTTGTCTCATCTTAAAAACATAATTGTGATTATTAAGGTGCACTTATTTTTAAACTGAAATAAAAGCATTGTTTTTAAAGATAAAATATGTTCGTGGATGAGATTAAAAGAAAATCCTTGTGGTAAAGTAGGCGGATGGCTCCCGTTAAAAAACAATTCCTTGCTGGAGGCTCCCAAAATCCTAAGGCAGGTTCCATCTGTCACCTAAGATTTCATCTGGACCTCTGATTGGTAACTGCTGCCTATGCTAGAAAACTGTTATGTTTAAAAGCTACATGTAAATTGTTGGAGATACAAATCCTTTCAAAATATGGAAATTCCTTGGAATATAATTACACTGGCTCTACTTGTATTGAGATGCTGGGTTATGCTTTCTTTTTTCCTTGTTTCATAATTCATTGCGTTTTCTTTCTTAATTGTTTCTTCAATGCTTTCTCTCTTCTAAAAGTGCTGACGATCCATTGTGGGGGCCATCGCAACCATACACAATGCTGCTCTCAGCCAACATTCATACACCTACCTACACTCTCCAGCACGGTGACTAGGTGGTACAGAAGTGGAATCCTGTTTTCTTTCCCTCTCCTGAGCCCAGGGTAATTAATGCCAATACCAATACTACTGTGAGCAACTGACTAAGCACAAATCAGGCATTTAATTTGGAATCTGCCTAATCTGTATGACTTCAGTTCCATACTGGGCAATAAATTTACTAACTAAGCGATTGAGCAGCTTGCTTTATTTTCTTGAAGGAATTTAGCACTTTAGTGACTTTGTTGAAAATGGTTGGATAATTTGCTGATTAACTGAATCCCAGAAAAAATTGACATAAGTGATCTTGCTTAGAATTTACATATAGAAATGATGATGTGGTCTAGTGATTCCATAAGGAGAACTTCTTAGCAAGAACATTTGTGATAAGGTCTACGTTTAAAATGACTGGATGTATAATGGTGGGCACAGCACCCATGATTTCCCAATATGAGCTGCCAGAAGACAAGGCTCCCCATTGGTAGTATTAACTCAGAAAATTGCTTCTTCAATATCTCATTTTTAAATTTCTTTTCATATTTAACAGGTTAATAATTTTAATGTAACAAAATTGTTCTGACAAAAACGATAGTGCAATACATTAGGGAACTTAGTAAAACAATACAATAAAAGCATAAATTTGTCAATGAGCAACGAATGTATTTATATAAAGTGCGTTGCCCAAAATGATATAAACAAATTGGTCAATAATGAAGTATTTGGATCAAAATGTTTTATGACAATGACGTAAATGTATGTTTAGGATACATATATTTGAAGAATTTTATAACAAACGATAATTATATTCAAGGTAAAGTATTCAGGATGTTCTTTTAAAAAGATTATTTAAAAACACTGAAATGACCTCTTCATAAGCTTTATCTAAATGATAGATTTCCATTTATTTATATTCCCTGATTTTATAAGCAAGTTGAATTTTACCCTTGAACATCAAGAAACCTCTCCTCAGATAATGGGCCAGAAATTCGGCTCTCCGGCTTCCTGCGGGTGCAAGCATCGCGCGCGTACTTACCTACCGCACCTGCTGTTATGCTTCGGGCCCACGAGGACTTCGGGTCCTGGGCCTCCTGCAGCTGCCAGCACGCAGTGCTTGCGTATCCCAGGGGGCGCAGTTAGTTCGAAGCGTCCCCTGGGATCACGTGGGCCGTGGAGAGCCAATCGGAGCAGGGCATTTTCATTCATAGATTTGACAGGAAGACCTGTCAAATCTATGAATAGAGATCGGCCCTAAAACCACACTTAAACTTCAAATAATTTTTTTTTTAAAATCACATTTTTAAAATAACTATAAGTTACATAAATTAACTACTTTAAACAAAAATTTAAATTTTTGAAAAAATTAATTATACTTTTTAACGGTGCTAAAAATAAACTTACCTTTCTTTAAAGTATGTAATAATGATAAACCTGTTGGAAAAATGTTTAAATTGTAATTAATTAACCACTTACCTTGTTAAAAACAGGCCTTGCGCCTCCTTTTTAAAAGTGCAGCTTCTCCATACTTACCCTCATGGAGAAACCTGAAAAAAAAACGAAGTTCACTGCGTGCGCGCTGCCTCTACCGCGCACGCGTTCGACTTCTGAACCCCTTCCTTCAGGGGAACGGAAGTTCCGGTTTCCCGTGCATGCGCAGTGCATGCGGGAAACCGGCACTTCAGGTGGCCTTACGGGTGAGTACACAGCGCGTACCCACCTGACAAGAGCCGAATTTCTGGCCCATTGTCTCCCTCACTTCAAAATCTGCCGTCATCACCCCCCCTCCTCAAAAAAAACACCATTGACACCTCTGTCCTTGCAAACTACCACCCATCTCCAACCTCCCTTTCCTCTTCAAAATCCTTGAACGTGTCGTCGCCTCCCAAATCCATTCCCATCTTTACCTCAACTCTATGTTTGAACCTCTCCAATCAGGTTTCCGCCCCTGCCCCAACACTGAAACGGCCCTAATCAAAGTCACAAATTACATCCTATGTGAGTGTGACCATGGTGCATTATCCCTCCTCAATCTTCTCATTCTGTCTGCAGCCTTTGACATGGTTTACCACACCATCCTCTCCAATGCCTCTCTTCCATTGTCCAGCTGAGTGGTACGGCCCTCACCTATTCTGTTGTAGTCAGTGAATCTCCTGCAATGGGTTCTCTTCTCGTCCTCACACCGTTATCTCTGGAGTCACCCAATGATCTATCCTTGGCCTTTGACTATTTCTCATCTCCTTGTTGGTCCTTAGTGATATTATCCGAAGACATGATGTTGGGTTCCAGTTCTGGGGCAGAAGGAACTTATATAAGCCGGACAGGTTGCACCTGAACAGGATTGTGACCAGTATCCTTGTGGGGAGGTTAATGCTGTGGGAGAGGGTTTAAACTAATTTGGTGGGGGTGGGGCGACACCAGGATGCAGCAGCAGAGAGCAGAAACAAGGTGGATAGAAAACAAGGAGGGACAAACAGCAACAGAATAAAGAATAGTTTAGAAAGAGCAGGAAGTAAAAGAAGAAAAAAAGCAGCAGACTAGCATGGTGTTAGAATGCATGTGTGTTAATGCAAGGAGTGTTACATTCCAGGTTGAGATGCCACATGGGGGTTATGATATAATGGCTATAACAGAGACCTGGTTAAACATGGGTAGGAATGGAAACTAAACATTCCTGGCTACAATGTATTTAGGAAGAAGAGGGAAGGGAAAAAGAAAGGGAGATGGGTGGTGGCAGTATTGATCAAGGATAATATTACAGTTCTACAGAAGGACGATATACTAGAGGATTCAAAGATTGAATCTATTTGGTTGGAGTTAAGGAACAGAAAAGGAGCTGTTACATTGCTGGGTGTTTACTATAGACACCAAAATAGTGAGAAGGAGTTAGAGGAGCAAATCTGTAGGCAAATTTCAGAGAAATGGAAAAATAATAGAGCAGTAATAGTAGGGGACTTCAATTGCCCTGATATAGACTGGGGGGAACACAGAGTAAAGGGCAAGGAGGGTGAAGAATTCCTAACTTTCTTAATCAATATGTTTCCAGCCCAATGAGGAATGAAGCAGTGCTGGATCTAGTTCTGGGCAATGAAGTAGGACAAATGGAGTGTGTTTCAGTGGGAGAACATTGGGGTAATAGTGATCATAATATAATTAGGTTTAAGAACATACGAACATAAGAAATAAGAGCAGGAGTAGGACATTCGGCCCTTCGAGCCTGCTCCGCCATTCAATAAGATCATGGCCAATCTTCTACCTCAACTCCACCTTCCCACACTATCCCCATATCCCTTGATTCCCTTAATATCCAAAAATCTAGCAATCTCTGTCTTGAATATACTCAACGAATGAGCATCCAAAGCCCTTTGGGGTAGAGAATTCCCAAGATTCACAACCCTTCGAGTGAAGAAATTTCTCCTCATCTCAGTCCTAAATGGCCGTTCCCTTATTCTGAGACTGTGATGCCTAGTTCTAGACTCCCCAGCCAGGGGAAACATCCTCCCAGCATCTACCCTGTCAAGCCCTGTAAGAATTTTATATATTTCAATGAGATCACCTCTCATTCTTCTAAATTCTAGGGACTATAGGCCTAGTCTCCTCAATCCCTCCTCATAGGACAATCCCCCCAGCCCAGGAATCAGTTTGGTGATCCTTCGTTGCACTCCCTCTAAGGCAAGTATATCCTTCCTTAGGTAAGGAGACCAAGACTGTGCACAATACTCCAGATGTGGCCTCACCAGGGCCCTATATAATTGCAGTAATACTTCATTACTCTTATACTCCAATCCTTTTGTAATAAAGGCTACCGTACCATTTGCTTTCCTAATTGCTTGTTGTACCTGCATGTTACCTTTCAGTGATTCATATACAAGGACTCTCAGCTCCCTCCGAATACCAACATTTCCCAATCTCTCACTATTTAAAAAATATTCTGCTTTTCTATTTTTCCTACCAAAGTGAATTACTTCACATTTCTCCACATTATATTTCATCTGCCATGTTCTTGCCCACTCACTTAACCTGTCTATATCTCTTTGCAGCCTCTTTGCATCCTCCTCACAACTTACTTTCCCACCCAGCTTTGTATCATCAGCAAACTTGGATACATTACACTCGGTCCCCTCATCTAAGTCATTGATATAGATTGTAAATAGCTGAGGCCCAAGCACTGATCCTTGCGATACCCCACTAGTTAGTAGGTACTTAAAGTAGTTATGGAAAGGGACAAAGAAAAATCAAAGTTGAAAGTACCCAACTGGAAGAGAGCCAATTTCAGTGATTTGAGAAGGGATCTAGCACAGGTGGACTGGAAACACTGGCCAGAAAAAAAGTAATTGAGCGTTGGCAGACCTTCAAGGTGGAAATAGTTTGGGTACAAATCAAGCATATTCCCATAAGGGGGAAAGATGGGCATCCAAAGCTAGAGCTCCCTGGATGATAAAGGAAATAGAGGTTCAAATAAAACAGAAAAAGGAGGCTTAGGACAAATGTCAGGTACAGAATATAATCAAAAACCAGGCAGAATACAAAGAGTACAGGGGGAAATTGAAAAAGGAAATAAGAAGGGCAAAGAGAAAGTATGAGAAAAGATTAGCTGTTAAAATAAAAGGAAACCCAATTATAAACATATGAAAAGTAAAAAGATAATTAAAGAAATGGTGCGGCCGATTAGGGACAATAAAGGAAAACTTCTCGTGGAGGCAGAGGGCATGACTCAGGTACCGATTGAACACTTTGCATCTGTCTTCACAAAAGAAGAGGATGAAGTTAATGTCGGAGTAGAGGAGGGGGTAGTAGAGATATTGGATAGGATAAAAACAGATAGAAAGGAGGTGCTAAATAGATTGGCATCACTCAAAGTTAGCAAGTCATCCGGTCCAGATGGGACTAGGTTGCTGAGGGAAGCTCGGGTGGAGATAACAGAAGCTCTCACCACAATCTTTCAACCTTCCTTGGATATTGGAGTGGTGGCAGAGGACTGGAGGATTGCAAATGTTACACCCCAGTTCAAAAAAGGGGAGAGGAATAAACCTGGTAACTACAGGCCAGTCAGTCTAACATCAGTGATGGGTAAACTACTAGAGACCATTGACAAAGACAACATTAATTCTCACTTGGAAAAACATGGGTTAATAAGGGACAGCCAGAATGGATTTATTAAAGGCACATTGTATCTGATTAACCTGATTGAGTTCTTTGATGAAGTAACAGAGAGGGTTGAGGAAGGTAGTACAGTAGATGTATATATGGACTTTCAAAAGGCATTTGATAAAGTACCTCATAACAGAAAATTGAAGCACATGGGATTAAAGGGACGGTGGTAACTTGGATATGTAATTAGCTAAGGAATAGGAGGTAGAGAGTAGTGGTGGATGATGTTTTTCTGACTGGAGAGAAGTATGTACTGGGGTCCCCCAGGGGTCAGTATTAGGATCATTGCTTTTCTTGTTAAATATAAATGATCTGGACTTGGATATAGGGAGTACAATTTTGAAGTTTGCAGATGATACAAAACTTGACAATGTTGTAAATAGTGAGCATGATAGTAGCAGTCTTCAGGAGGGCATAGGCAGACTGGTGAAATGGGCAGAAACATGGCAGATGCAATTTAATGCAGATTAGTGTGAAGTGATGCACGTTATAAGAAACAACATGGAGAGACAGTATAACCTAAATGGTACTATTTTGAGAGGAATGCAAGAACAAATCTTTGAAGGTGGCAGGGCAAGTTGATAAGGCGGTTACGAAAGCGTATGGGATACTTGGCTTTGTAAATAGGGGGCATTGAATACAAAAAACAGGAAGTCATGCTAAATCTTTACAAATATCTGGTTAGGCCTCAGCTGGAGTATTGTCTACAATTCTGAGCACCACACTTGAGGAAGGATGCCAAGGATCTGGAGAGGGTACCGAGGATGATACCAGGGATGAGGGAGTTCAGTTATCTGGAGAGATTGGAGAAGCTGGGATTGTTCTCCTTGGAGCAGAGAAGGTTAAGAGGAGACCTAATAGAGGTGTTCAAAATTATATGGGGTTTTTATAGAGCAAGCAGGGAGAAATTATTTCCTCTGTAATCAGAGGTCATAGATTTAAAATAATTGGTAAAGGAACTAGTGGGAAATGAGGAGAAATTTCTGCACACGGATGGTTGTTAAGATGTGGAATGCACTACCTGAAAGGATGGTGGAATCAGATTCCATGGGAACTTTTAAAAGGCAATTAGATATGTACTTGAAGAGGACTAATTTGCAGGGTTCTGGGGAAAAAGCGGGGGTGTGGGACTAAATTGGACACCTCTTTCAAAGAGCTGACACAGGTGACGGGTCGAATGGCCTCCTTCTGTGCTGTAAGACTCTATAATTCTATTCTATGATTCTAGGTTCCACATATATGCTGACGACATGCAGCTCATGCACCACCTCGCTCAACCCCTCCACTGCCTCTGTGTTGTTACATTTCTTGTCCGACATCAAGTCCTAGATGAGCCGCAATTTCCTCCAATTAAACATTGGAAAGACTGATGCCATTGTCTTCAGCCCCTGCCACAAACTCCGTTCCCTTGGCACTGAGTCCATCCCTCACCCTGGCCACTGTCTCAGGCTGAACTGGACTCTGTGTCCTATTTGACCCTGAGCTGTGCTTCCAGCCCCATATCCTCTCCATCACAAAGACCGCCTAATTCCAACTCGATAACATTACCCATCTCCACCTCTGCCTCAGCCCATCTGCTGCTGAAACCCTCATCTATGCTTCTGTTGCTACCAGACTACAGACTCGACTATTTCAATGCTTTCCTGGCTGGCCTCCCATCTACCTCACTGCATAACTTAAACTCATCCAAATCTCTGCTGCCCATATCTTAACATGCACCATGTTCAAATTTTTCCATGGCCTTGACCCTCCTTATCTCTGTAATTTTCTCCAGCCCTACAACCATCTGATAACTCTATGGGGGCGATTTTTCCAGCCCCGAGGAGGCGGGTTTGGAGGCGGGACAGTTGGCAAAATGGCAAAAACTGAGGGCGGGTTCAGAACGCACCTCCAACCTACCTCCGCGCAATTTTGGTCACATAAACAGTTATGTTCAGATTGACTCCTACAAGAGATTTAATTGTGGTTTGGGACAACATTAGTAGTTGCCACATTACCAGTACAGTGGACTGAAGTGATCAGTCAAACTCCACTTCCTTCCCCCCCGCCCTCCAATTTAGTATCATCAGTGAATCTGACTAACTTGTATTGTATATCAGAATCCAAGTTGTTTATGCAGATAAGAAACAGTAGGATCCACAGCAGCAGGGCTCTTAGTAGTGATCATTGGGGTTCTCCACTCAATCCTGTATCCAACACTTGAGTTGTACATATGGTTGATTTAATATCTGGCATCTTTTTTGATGTGGCAAGATTGTGCTCAACAGAAGTCTGCATGACTGATTAATCATGTAAAGAGTGCTGGTCCTGTTTAATGAAGGCAAGGCTGTGACATTTTTAAAGTAAGAATAGCAGTACTGTACTGGAGACATTCCAAGGACAGACAGAGGATAGGCTTCCAGCTGCTAAAGGAAAGGAACAGGTCAGGAGAAAGGACTGAGAAGTAGAGCTACAGATTTAGTGCAATAAGGGAGATGGGCCAACAGCAGTGAGACTGATTGATGGAGAGTGAAAGCTTAAAGGGTATGACGTAGTAGCCATTACAGAAACCTGGTTACAGAATGGGAGCTGAATATAAATTCAGGGAACTTAGGAAAGAAGGAGGAGTAGCAATATTGATAAAAGCACTATTACAACGGGTGAAAGTTAGGCTGAGCAAGCAGGGTGGAACAGGAGTTTATGGTCAGTGGCGAAGCGACGGCGATCACCGCTGACCTCAAAGAAAGCTGTCCATAAAGATCTAGCGATCTCTGCGACGTGAATTTCAGCTCTCCTGACCTTTGTTAGAATCTGAGGGAAAATCAAGTGACTCACCAAGTCCAGCAACAGTGATGTCAGCAAGCTGGCTAAGCAACCAATCATATTGAAGAATTCTCACAGACAGCATACTTGGAAGTAAAATGCACAGATTATAATTTACTTTTAATAAATTTTACAGAGAGCGAAATAAAGATTGGGACATACACATAGAATTAAGGTAGAAGCTGAAATATCATAAACTTAAAAAAGAATTATTATATTAAAAACTTGTAATTCTTAATCATATTAATGGACAAATTTGATATTCCACAAATATAAAAATAGTCTTTCAGGGCCAGAACGGTTGTTCAGTAGTCAGTATGCCATTAAAAACCCAGTTACACATCTTTCAACAAGGTTTAACATTAGCACATAAGAATTAGGAGCAGGAGTAGGCCATACGGCCTCTCGAGCCTGCTCCGCCATTCAATAAGATCATGTCTGATCTTCTACCTCAACTCCACTTTCCTCCCTGATCCCCATATCCCTTGATTCCCCTAGAGTCCAAAAATCTATCGATCTCAGCCTTGAATATACTCAACGACTGAGCATCCACAGCCCTTTGGGGCAGAGAATTCCAAAGATTCACAATCCTCTGAGTGAAGAAATTCCACCTCATCACTGTCTTAAAAGGCCAACCCCTTATCCTGAGACTATGCCCCCTAGTTCTAGACTCTCCAGCCAGGGGAAACAATCGCTCAGCATCTACCCTGTCAATCCCCTTCAGAATCTTATATGTTTCAATGAGATCACCTCTCATTCTTCGAAACTCCAGAGAGTATAGGCCCAATCTACTCAATCACTCCTCATAGGACAACCCTCTCATCCCAGGAATCAGTCTGGTGAACCTTTGTTGCACCGCCTCTAAGGCAAGTATATCCTTCCTTAGGTACAGAGACCAAAACCGTGCACAGTACTCCAGGTGTGGTCTCACCAAAGCCCTGTACAATTGTAGCAAGACTTCCTTACCCTTGTACTCCAACCTCCTTGCAATGAAGGCCAACATGCCATTTGCCTTCCTAATCGCTTGCTGTATTTTAGTTTTTTTTTAACAGCGATAGTCCATCATAAAAGGGGAAGTTTTCATCAGTTCAAGTGATTTGAATTCATTGCCGGCTCTGGGGAGTTCCACAGTGCAACCTGTGGCGGAGCAAGGAATGACTGACCGCAACTTCTGGATTTCCGCGTTGACCTGCGCACGTGCTAAATCCTGAAGTTGCGGTCAGTTTCAGAGGGGTAATGACGGCGAACGCTGACAGTTTCACCATCATTACCATCGCAAAATCTGGGCTATTATGTTTTAGAATTGACAAGGTCATACTGGATTTTGTGATGAGTAATGAGCCAGAACTAGTTAATAATCTGACGGTAAGGGAACATCTTATGAACAGTGAGCATAACATGATTGAACTAGATGTTATGTTTGAGAGGGAGAAGGGAGAGTCACTAACCAAGGACTGCTCCTTTGATCCCCGGCAGCCTCCACAATGCAAAATAAAATTTTGTTGTTTTATCAAATTTCTGCCATTTCTAGATAAACAACAGTCGCATTGCTGGATCTGCTTCTCGGGAATGAGATGGGTCAAGTGGAGCAAGTGTCAGTTGGTGAACATTTAGGGAACAGGGATCATAGTATCATAAGGTTTAGATTAGCTATGGAAAAGGACAGGGAACAATCTAGAGTAAAAATGTTTAACTGGGGAAGTTAATTTCAGTGGGATGAGAACGGATCTGGCCCGGGTAAACTGGAATCAAAGGTTGGCAGGCAAAACTGTAATGGAACAATGGGCTGCCTTTAAAGAGGAAATAGTTCAGGTACAGTTGAGGTGAAGGGATAATTACAAGTCCTAGCCCTTCTCAGGCTACCCCAGATCAGGCGTATTCCCCAGACGTTCCCCTTCAACTAAAGTTAGAGATAGCCAAATCCTATAAGCTGCTTAATTGGGTCTAAAGGTCAGACTATCTCTCCCTAAAGGAAAGAAATGACCTGAAGATGTTACCGTCCTCCGGATAGCACTTTTAACAAGTTTAACTAGACCGTAACCTTCCGGATATTATGAGGGTTCGGAAAAACCCCCAGAATTCTGTAACTCCTCACAGAAGAGTGTACAGAAATTGAGTTTGCGAGTTTGATACAGAAATACTCAGCCAATTTAAAAAATATATAGATTTATTAAAGAACCGACATGTAGTTAACAGCTGTTGATTTCAATCGCAACTTTAGCAGTCCAAAATACAAATAGCCTACATTTCTTATCAGAGATCTTTATTCTCAAATCTTAACTTCGTTACATTTCCATACTTCTACTTATTTTTTAATCCAGAATATCCACCAAAATCAAATACCTTGATTGCCCGAGACTCAAAGAGTTGTAGGCCTACAGAGTGCTTCTGAAGGCGAGAATCGCTCTGCTCCTTCCAGCGACTTCTTCTCTCTATCTGAAAAGCTCTATTTTTATTCCTTTTTTTAGTGGTTTATCCTTTGAAGTTTTCTGCTGATGTAAGCTAATTATCCCTAGTCATTCTCTATTGAATTCATAGAATCATAGAAGATAGGAGCAGGAGTAGGCCATTCGGCCCCTCTAGCCTGCTCCGCCATTCAATGCGATCATGGCTGATCATCCAAATTCAGTACCCTGTTCCTGCTTTCTCCCCATATCCCTTGATCCCTTTAGCCTTAAGAAATATATCCAACTCCTTCTTGAATCTATTTAATGAATTGGCCTCTACTGCCTTCTGTGGCAGAGAATTCCACAGGTTCACCACTCTCTGGGTGAAGAAATTCCTCCTAATTTCTGTCCTAAATGGCTTACCCCTTATCCTTAGACTGTGACCCCTGGTTCTAGACTTCCCGACCATCGGGAACATCCTTCCTGCATCTAGTTTGTCCTGTCCTGTCAGAATTTTATAAGTTTCAATGAGAGCCCCTCTCATTCTTCTAAACTCCAGCGAGTATAAGCCCAATCGACCCAATCTCTCTTCATACGTCATTCCTGCCATCCCAGGTATTAGCCTTGTGAATCTTCGCTGAACTCCTTCCATGGCAAGAACATCCTTCCTCAGATAAGGCGACCAAAACTGCACACAGTACTCAAGGTGTGGTCTCACCAGGGCCCTGTACAACTGCAGCAAGACATCCTTGTTCCTGTACTCAAACCCTCTCGCTATGAAGGCCAACATACCATTTGCCTTCTTAACCGCCTGCTGCACCTGCATGCTTACCTTCAGCGACTGGTGCACAAGGACACCCAGGTCTCGTTGCACTTCCCCTTCTCCCAATCTATTGCCATTCAGATAATAATCTGCCTTTCTGTTTTTGACACCAAAGTGGATAACCTCACATTTATCCACGTTATATTGCATCTGCCACGCTTCTGCCCAATCACCCAACCTGTCCAAATCATCCTGGAGTTTCTCGGCATCCTCCTCGCAGCACACACGCCCACCCAGTTTTGTGTCATCTGCGAACTTGGAGATATTACATCTAGTTCCCTTGTCTAGATCATTTATATATATTGTGAATAGCTGGGGTCCAAGGACCGATCCCTGCGATACCCCACTAGTCACTGCCTGCCACTCGGAAAAAGACCTGTTTATTCCAACTCTTTGCTTTCTGTCTGCTAACTAGTTCTCTATCCAAGTCAATACCTTGCCCCCAATCCCATGTGCCTTAACTTTACACGCTAATCTCTTATGCGGGACCTTATCAAAAGCCTTTTGGAAGTCCAAATACACCACATCCACTGGTTCTCCCTTATCTATTTTACCAGTTACATCCTCAAAAAATTCCAGTAGTTTAGTCAAGCATGATTTACCTTTTGTAAATCCATGTTGACTTTGTCCGATCCTGTCACTGTTTTCCAAGTGCTCAGCTATTACATCTTTTATAATGGACTCTAGCATTTTCCCCACTACCGATGTCAGGCTTACCGCTCTGTAATTCCCTGTTTTCTCTCTACCACCCTTTTTGAATAGTGGGGTAACATTAGCTACCCTCCAATCCATGGGTACTGTTCCAGATTCCATCGAATGTTGGAAGATGATCAGCAATGCATCTACTATTTCTAGGGCCCCTTCCTTAAGTACCCTAGGATGTAGATTATCATTTCTATTCTTACTGTCAATTCAGCTGTTAACTTTTAGAATTATGTCTGCTGTGTAGGTGTTTCAAAACTTATCATAAAAAATAATGTAACAGCAGTATCTATTTGATGCCATTCTAGCAAGGTCTTCCATTCAATTCTTAATATTGGCTTAACTGCTTGTATTTCAGACTTCTCATCTCCTTGTGTTCCAAGTTCAACACATAAACAATGTGATTGCTTGGTACATCTATTGATGTAATATTTACAAAGTCTCCTGTTTGTACCTTTTACAATTTGTAAATCAAAAACACTTCATCTAGGGTGTTCTTTGCATTTCTTAGCTACTTCAATTGGTTGTATATATAATCGTGTTTCCTGTTTCATTTGATGTTACTTTTACAAAGGCACATGATTTTTTAATGTTCTGTGTTCCTGTTCAACGTGTTAGTTTTTAACACTTTAAACTGGGTATAGCTATTGTGTTGGTTCCAAACTGCAGACTCCTTGGAACCAACTCTTTGCTTCTTCAATAGGCCATTGTCTCAGTGTCAATAACCAATCTTTATCTCAAAAGCCTGTATGGTGTTTACAGCTTTGTGACGTTGAGGCTTTTAGATTTTTAAACCCAGTTTGTCATGTTTTAATAAAATCAGAATTCTGTTCATAGGATGGTGTATTTTTCTGAATAGGTTTGGCTCATTCCTTTACAGAGGTACATTCCCACTAGGGGGAAAGGCAGGGCAACTAAAGCCAGGGCTCCCTGGATGACAAAAGAGATAGAGAATATGATGAAGCAGAAAAAGAGCGCGTATGACAGATGTCAGGTTGCAAATACATCTGAGAATCAGGCTATATACAGAAAGGTCAGAGGAGAAGTGAAAAAGAAAATAAGAGGGGCAAAGAGAGGGTATGAGAATTGAATAGCAGCCAACATAAAAGGTAATCCAACAGTCTTCTATAGGCATATAAATAGTAAAAGGATAGTAAGAGGAGGGGTGGGGCTGATTAGGGACCAAAAAGGAGACCTATGCATGGAGGCAGAGGGTATGGCTGAGGTACTAAACGAGTACTTTGTATCTGTCTTCACCAAGGAAGAGGATGCTGCAATAGACATTGGGCTTGATTTTGCCAGTGTGGGCGGGCTGGGGTGTGTCAGGTGGTATTCGTGTCAGGACCCCGATGCCGAACTGAAGTGGGGAAAAAGTGCGATTTTCCCCTAATTGGGATATTGATTTCCAGCATGTGGGAACCCTTGGCCCAAGGAGTCTTTTCATCCAGAAAGTCGCCTTCCTTGACGTCATCAATGCTGCTGGATTTAAGGCCTGCAAGCAGCCTTGCTTCTTCTGGAGACTGCAAACTTTATGGTGATTGTAGTAAGGAATTCATTGATTGACTATGTCCACCAGCAAGCAAAAGTGTGCTCCACGCTTCGATGAGCCCTCCCTCCAAGCTCTGATGGAGAGAGCAAGATCGAATAAGGAGCTGCTCTTCCCTTTCTCAGGGAGAAAAAAGCCTCCCCAGCAGACTAAAGCTGTGTGGCTGCAAGTGGCCCAGGAGGTCAACTCCATATCGATGAGCCGCAGAACCTGGCTGCAATGCAGGAAGAGGTTTCATGACCTTCTCCACACAGGAAAAGTGAGTTTGACTTTCCCATCACCCTCAATCTGATCCCCATCGCCGCTCCTCACCAGCACTCTGCTTTGCTAACCTCTTCCTCCACATCCCACTTGACACTTACATCCCTGCACCCTTACCCATTGCCTCTCTCTCTATGGTCACATTCACTTAACTATTCGACCATGTAACCCTCACACTCCCTATCACCGTGATGCAACAACAACAACAACTTACAACACACAGGGAGGTCCCTTTGTCTCCTTCTAAGCATCTATGCTATGCATTCTCTACACTCACTCCTTCATTCTGACTCAAACTCCACTTGTGTCCCTCATCGCAGGAAAAGAGAGCCCGCAATAAGAGGGAAAGAGCCATGACAGGAGGAGGGCCACCCTCAGTAGCCCAGCTCACCACCTAGGAGGAGGCGGCCCTGGAAATTGTCAGGATCGAGGAGGATTCCCAAATGGGGGACGGACAGACGGGTGCATCACAGCAAGCTGGTGACAGAATAGTTTGGCATCTCTCTCATTGAAATTGCATGAGTGACTGATAATGAATCTGATGCTCTAACAGATTGACTTATGATCATCTGCACTATTCAATGTGCATGTAACCTTGACCTTACATCTCTAACTCTTTCCTTTACTCCCCCGCAGGACCATCAAAAGCCCCCGTCCCCACTGTCCAGGCGGAAGAGCCTGAGCTTCCAGACTCCTCAGAGGAAGCTGCAACCTCTGAGGGTGCAGCATCAGCAGAATTCAGCACACCCAGCACCAGCGCAGACACTCACACCTCGGTGGGATCTTCGCGAGATAGAGTAGTGTTGGCACCTGGTGTATTACAGCTCACAAGTGAGCATCAGCAGATGGTAGAGACAGGGACAGCAGTGGAGAGTCCTTGTCGGAGGGCGCAGGACTCTGCCAGCTCGGCTCAGCTGCATGTTGACCCTGTGCCTCTGGGTCCATCGAGAAGGAGAGCGGTGCTGGAACTCCAGGAACAGGTGCAGGAGTCTCTGGCAGGTTTTGTCTCAGGGTCGCTGCGAGTGTGGAGCGAATGGAGGAGTCCATCGCGAACATGAGCAGAGCCTTTGTGGAGGCATTGGCGCATGAACGCATCACCGCGGAAAGGATGGCTAACTCCGTGGAAAGGATGGCTAACTCCGTGGTAAGGCTGGCTACCATAGAGGAGAGGATGGCTACAGTAGAGGAGAGGATGGCTACGGCCATGGAGGAGCTTAATCGCCAGGGTCTTGAAAACATGGTCATTGTTCAGAATAAAATGACATCTCTTGAGGAGCGATGGTCAGCTGTTGAGCAGAGAAACCAGACCTTCATGGAAGTCCTCTGGAGTAGGACTTCCAGTGCAGAAACGGGTCCTCATGGCCCCCCCTGAAGTGCAGCAAGGTGCTGTCAAGCCACTTGCTAGCTCTGAAGTGGGGCTGACCCATAAGAGGGATGTTGGTGGCAGACAACAAGGAAGTGGGGGCTCCTCTCCAAGTGCTCACATGACCATGCCACTGCAAAGCCCTCGGTCAGAGCCCCACCAGAGTCCTCACCCAACTGAGATGGGCGTCTCAGCCCCAGCACAGCCGCAGGAGCAGCAGACTGTTGCCGAGCCCTAACAGGTTCGCAACCCCAGAGGACAGGCCGCCAAAGGTGTCGAGACAGGAGCAGCAAGAAAGTGAGCAAGGGGCCTCCACATCTGCTGAAGCCACAGGGGAAGCACCACATAGGAGCACGCGTAAGAGGAAGATAATGCACAAATAATCACAAGGGTAGTCACTTGGGTGCTGTGATGTATTGTATTTGGACCAGCCATCCTTGTCATGGTATCATAAACAGATTTGATGGCAAACTGTTGAAGTTTTGGCCTGTGTCATTTCGCAAATGGGACTTTCACATTGAGGGTTTAGGGTGACTTGCAATTGTCAGTATGGTGGTCAGAGTGATAGGAATCCCAAGATTCTTGTCCATTGTCGATGCTCTGGTATGAAGGTGTGAGACAAAAGTGTTTGATTGTGCAGGCTAAGCAAATCTGGCCAACATGAGTGCGTCCCTTGCATCCCAGGCAGCAATGTGGTCGCGCTCTGGTGCCTTCTGGCCTGTGCAGTTTCAGGTGGGTGAGCAGCAGTTTGGCGCTCCTGTTGTTGCTGCTGCTGTTGGTGCTGCTGTTGTTCAGGAAATGGGTGGACACATGGCAGATGAAATTTAACGCAGTAAAGTGTGAAGTGATACATTGGAGTACCTTCACCACATGGACTGCAGCGGTTCAAGAAGGCGGCTCACCACCACCTTCTCGAGGGCAATTAGGGATGGGCAATAAATGCTGGCCTTGCCAGCGATGCCCACGTCCCATATACGAATTAAAAAAAAATGTGGTCTAAAGAATGAGGTGAGGACAAGATAACTAAAAGGCACAATCCTGAAGGGGGTGCACGAACAGAGAGACCTGGGGGTATGTGTGCACAAATCGTTGAAGGTGACAGGGCAGGTTGAGAAAGAAGTTAAAAAGGCTTACGGGATTCTGGGCCTCATAAATAGAGGTATGGGGGGAAAATTGGCTCGCGCCCCCTTTGGGTCGATAACTTCGCCGGGGCGCTAAAAGTGGCACCCCGAAAATATTAGCACCCCCGCGCCCGAAATTTAATGCTACTGGAAGCGGTCCCCCTCCCTCTTGGGGCGCTCCCATTGAACATTGTGGCGCTACGTGCAGCGCACCGTTAGCGCCCTCTCGGGAATTTTTCCACCACAGTGTACAAAAGTGTGGAAATTATGATGAACCTGTATAAAACACTGGTTCGGCCCCAACTGGAGTACTGTGTCCAATTCTGGACACCACACTTTAGGAAGGATGTGAAGGCCTTAGAGAAGGTGCAGAAAAGATTTACAAGAATGGTTTCAGGGATGAGGGACTTCAGTTACGTTGATAGACTGGAGAAGCTGGGGTTGTTCTTCTTGGAGCAAAGGAGATTTGATAGAGGTGTTGAAAATCATGAGGGGTCTAAATAGAGAGAAACTGTTCCTATTGGCAGAAGGGTCGAGAACCAGAGGACACAGATTTAAGGTGATTGGCAAAAGAACCAAAGGCGACGTAAGAAAAAACTTTTTTGCGCAGCAAGTGGTGAAGATCTGGAATGCACTGCCTGAAAGGGTGGTGGAGGTAGATTCAGTCACGACTTTCAAAAGGGAGTTGGATAAGTATCTGAAGGAAAGGAAATTGCAGGGCTACGGGGAAAGGGCGGGAGAGTGGGACTAGCTGAAGTGCTCTTGCAGAGAGCCGGCACGGGCCTCGACGGGCCAAATGGCCTTCTTCCGTGCTGTAACCATTCTATGATTCTATAAAAAAGTAAACACAAAATCTGTGTTAAAATACTGTCATAGCAATGTCACAGTGATGGCATTAACATACACATATATATCCTGATGAGCCAACGTGAGGCTTATAAATCACATTTACTCCTTTTCTTCTTTGTGCCTACTTTCTCTAATCCTCTATCTTATCTCATTCCAGTGACTGTGCATACTATGTGTTAGTGCCTCTGCCTTGAGGAGATTGCTGAAATATTCTTCCTGTGAGAAGCACTAAACAAAAAGCAAAAGACAGAAAGAGAAAAATTGAGATAATATGGAAGAAGCAAAAAAAAGAGTGGAGAAGGAAGCTACCCTCTGCTGTAGTAGGGAAATGTGCACCAGAAAATCACTTGCACGGGTGGTAAGAAAGTGACTGTGAATACTCAGTTGATGGTTCCCAACCTCACTAAGAACAGTCATTTCTTGTAAATTACTCTATAGATATAGGACTAACAACACAAAAACATCTTTATTTTTTATCATTGACGATTGGTCAAATTTCAAAATTCTCGACCAACAGCTTAAAATATGCTTACAGGCAAAATTCACGCTGACTTTCAGTGGAGATTTAAAACAATTATTGGACTTGTCATTATAGTTCATCATTGCCCTCTGGGCAACTTTAAAGGGATGAATTGTAAGTTTAATATTGATAGTTGTCTGATGCTAGCTGGCCTTCTAGTTGTAACTAAAGAACTGTAAGTAGTAGTGAAGAATTTTTTGCACAGTAATGGCTGGGTGAACTGGTGTAGTTGCCCCAGTATGGTTGTCTCCTGGTTCACTGCTTTTACAAAGCGATAACTCCAATTTGTACTTATTGTACTGGATGTATATTATTAAATGCATTCCCAAACATGAAAAATGCTTTCTAAAACACAGTCATGACACATAGATTGAGTGGAAGGGTCCTTTTATAACATTTATTACATCTCCCTAAATCCAGATATTTTCATGCGGTCAGCCAAACAAGGCTCTGCATTGTTGTGATCATTGACATAGAACATTAACATAGAGTAAAGAAAAATGAAGAATTTAGTTAACAAATTGAAACATTTTAATTTTAATTTGGCTGGATTTCATAGTTCCTCGTATGGCTTGGTCATTGTTGATATGAAGTGCCATCCAGTGATCACTAGCACGATCAGTCCTTACCTCAACAACATAATCTTCTAGTAAATCAAATTGTTGAACCACTGAAAGTAAAAATCCATGAATGAACAATTAGCTTTTGAATGAACTTGTCTTGCTTTGAAATTAAGCTTTGGAATTTTCCTCTGGTTGACAAGTTAACAGTGGGGGTGGGACTTTGAATAGGTCGGGTGAGCTTGGATGCATTTTCCCCAACTTTCACCCAAAACCCGACCCTAGTTAAAAAGGCCACTATATAAGTGGAAGTTTGAGCAGCACCGTGTTATCCCTGAGGCAGATACTGTAATGAGGAGACCATTTTGTTTGCTGGAGGTAAAGGTTTGTATTACTTTGCCTGCATATTGATCTTTACTGTTTGGTGCTCTGGAGGTTCTGTTAGCACTTTTCATGCCATATTTAGTCAGTTCTGTTTTGGACTGGGGGCATGGATTTTCTAAAAGGAGTCACTCTATTTCTATGTTTTGAAGCGGATGAGCCTATAACTCCAGTAGGTCTCCTGCAATCAGAGCGAGAAAGCAGATATAAAGAGATCTATGGAACTACAAGAAATGTGATAAATCAAGCTATAGGCACTCTGAAGTCTCATGGCACTGGGTGGGAGTTAAGGGGAATGGCAGATTTTGGGAGGACTATTCCAGGACAATTTTTTGGCAACACATTTTAGGCAATAGGCTTTACCACCCCATTTTACTCCGATTAGTACCCCAAACTTTCCCAAAAAAACAGCGGTTGTTGGAAGGAAAATCCAGGCCTAATTTAAACCACAAGGTTTGAATAGATCTTATTTGTATTCCATGCAACCACGGTGGCATAGCCAGAGGCAGTGTGTGCTTTTTCTTTAAGACTGAATTTGACTGTATTATCTTGGTGGTATTAGTGTAAATGGTGCACATGCTGTAGCTAGTTAGGCATGAGAGATGGGCTTGTGTCTGTTAACTCATCCACTGTCCCTGCAGAAAACTGCCTCAGGGAGTCAATGAAACCAGAAAATTTATAGCTTTGTACAGTCTGATATTATAACAAAAAAGAGCATTGTAAATGAAATAGTTGTCCAAATCTTGTTATTTGGCTCCTGTTGTAAAGAGTTTTCATTAGTTTCTGAATTAAATGTCTGAATGTTGTTGCACACTTTAATATTAAAATAGAATTTTAATTGTGGCAGTTTTAAATAATAGATTGAAGAGCTTTACCTCCCTCTATAAATCACTTAACGTTAAACATTTAGGAGGTTGATTTTAACTTTTGCGTCGCTGACCAGCGGATCTCGTTGGCACCTTGCCCTTTCCGGCACCAAAGCGGTCAGAGCTGTTTTGAGGTCTGGGTGTCATTTAAATGGCACCAGCGAGCTGCCTGCCCTAAATGAGCATCACTCCTGCTCCTCCTGGCTCCACAAAAATCATTGAAAATGTACCTTTTCAGGGCCTGTTCGGCAGCATCGCCAGTGAAACTGCTCAGAGATTGCCAGTTCTGTCCTGAAATGGCATTTGGGCTCCCATGTATGTCATAGGACGCTGATTTGCGTATTAAAAGAGGCCTACCACCTGAAACAGACAGGAGCTTTGGTTGTCGAGCGGTAGGCCCCTGTAAAAGTGGCAGCGGGCATTTTGTTGGAATTAATGGGGCAAGCAGTCTACCAACCCCATTTTAAAGCCATTACAGCTGCATTAACACTGATTTTAGCAAGTTAAGTTTGACCCCAAAGAGACATAGGGGTCTACTGGTTGCCTGTTTCTGAAAAAACATATTCAGGTAAGTCACAACACTCTTGATGCACTGCCTGCCCATAATTGCTATGGCCGTTTCTACTAATTGGGACATGATGTGGATGGATGCTGGCCCTCTTCCTATCCATGCCTGCTCCCTGCTGTTGTATGCCAGCTTGTCCTGCAAGTGTGTTAGTGGGTGGCCTACGAAAGGTTGTGAAGATGTGTGAGTTGAATAGTGTGGATGGTGCGTGAAAGATGTCACCAGTTTATGGAGGTGAGGGAAGTCATTCCAGCAGCAGACACAGAGTGCGCTAGTGGCAGCAGAAGGAGGTTCCCTGAAGTGTGCTGCAGTGATTGGAGGAAAGGGATTCTGGGTAGGGAAGGCTTAAGAGTGCTGGGGCGACATGTGGTGCAGGGCTGAGCAGAGAGTAAGATATGTGAGTAGGAGTCTTATCTTAGCGTCTCTGGTCAGATCATTGAATTTTTCTGACATTGCAGCCAGGTCCTGGGTGCTATGCTTCTCCCATTCACCTGCTCTGCCACCTCTGACTACTGCTGTTGGACTATTTGCTTTGGCACTCTTTGTGCATGTGCCTCATTTGATTAAGTTTGGTGAGCTGCCAGTGCTACTCGTGTTGTTCATTGGCAACTCGCCAATCATAATTAAATGAAGCACACGCATCAATTTTCTATGTGCCTTGCGCCGACATCAACAGGTGCGCGTATCGGCCGCTAATCCATTTTGCGCCCGTTTTCGGTGCAGGTTGAATTTCTCCCCAAGTGTTTCTTAAGACCAATCTCAGAAGGGCACCTTTTACTAGGTTAGTGTGACATTTCCGTACTAGATTTCCTTGTGAGTCTGCCTGTTTAGTGCTACGCCATGAGCAATTTTGTGGTGCACACTTAAGTCCCTTAAGAATTGGGTTGAACCCCCCCCAAAATGATCTTGCTGAAGAACCTTACAGTTGCAAAAGATGAGCATCTATCCCATTAGTCAGGACTGCATATAAACTTTAATGAAATGTTTTATTCTGTACCTCCCCTCTCTTTGCTGCTGGAGCTCCGTGAGCAATGCTTCATAATTTAACTGGACAGATGACTTGCTGCCAGGTCTCTGCCAATTACCAGGAGGTGCACAAGAGCAGTCAGGATGACTCCTTGCAGTTGTACTTTGTTTTGAATTCACTATTTCTTTCATAGGGGGGTTTTGTTTATATTAAATCTTTATGATAGATGTATGGGTAACCAGTCATGTAAATGGGAAAGCTATTTTTTCCTTTCTTAGATTAAACGACAACTTGTATTTATATAGCATCTTAAAATTTTATGAAAAATGTCAAGGTGCTTCACAATGGAAATAGGTAGGAAAATGGATGCTGAGCCATGGAGGGAGAGATTAGGAAAGGTAAACAAAAGCTTGGTCCAGAAATATGGGCATTCAGTAGGTTTTTAAAGGGGGAGAAAGTGGAGAGGCAGAAGGGGAGAAATTCAGTATCGCCCCGTTTGGGGCGCGATTATCGGCCGGGTGCAAAGATTAGCGCCTGGCGCTAATTATCGCCTCCGACTGCAAACTTGGCTTTTATCGCCCCTGGAGGTGATTGGAGCGCTAAATCAGGCGCTACACACCTCTCTTAAGGCGCAAAGGCCGAGGAGCGAGGTGCTACCTCAGAGCGCTGGTGAAGCTCATGTGATGTCAGTCAGCAATGGAACATAGACACACTGGCGCCAGCCAGTTCTTAAAGGGGAGGGTCGATCTTGCTCTCCATCCACACCCTGCTCATTGCAGCCTTGAATCTCGGCCTGGAGAGACCTGTACATCAAATCTATTGGAAAGAACAATGGAGACGCCCAGGGAAAGAGCTCAGAGTGCAGCCCCCAGAGTCTCTTCTAAATCGATGCAAGGAAGATCAAATCAGAAAGAACCTGCAAAGTGCTGCTCAGTACCCAAAACTCCTCAACACAGCTTTGAATATCTCCTGCAGTCTCTCTCTCTCACTCAGAATGCGTGGTGCAAATATTTCGCCGACAAAAAAAGGCAGGAAGCGGTCGCCTTTAAATAGCGCTCCCCCAGTCCCTTCACGACTGCAAAACGCTCCCCTCAACCTGTCGTTGCTAGCGGCAGGTGGTAAGACAGGGGGCGCCACTCAATATCCGGTCTGGGGCGCTACCGGGGCGTTGCACGCTCAACTGACGTCACAATCTGCGGGCGCAGGAGATCGTGGCGGTAGTGTTTAGCGCCGCCGCAAAATGTCTCGTCAATTTCGTGAGCGGTGCAAACATCGTCGCGCACAGGTGCTAGTTGCTTTGCGCCCCTTTAGCACCCTCTTAAGGCGCTAACGGGAGGCGCAAACCAACCAAATTTTTCCCCCAGAGAGTTTTAGGAAGGGAGTTCCAAAGATTAGGGCCCAAACACCTGAACCCCTGTCATGTCTTATGTTGGTATGAACCCCAAAAGATTGGCTATGTATTATTGTGAAAGTATTTAATTCATATCATTACTATTCTGACGTACTGGAAATATTATAATGCACCTTTTGGTACTGATGATCAATATCCATTAGCACCAACAGAGCCTTTTATTTACCCAAAACCATTTTATGTGTAATTACAATAATAAATCATAAATCCAGGAGGGAATTCTTGTAGAACTTTGTGTGGTAGGAAATTTAAATAGCTTGCTGCCTTCTATTTATTTTCTGTGTTGTATATAATGAAAGGAAAAAGTGGAAAAGATGAGTAAAATCTAGAAAAAGAAATGGGTGACTTGAAGCAATCTCAACTACTCCCATTTGTTCTTACACTTTATCACTTCTATACACTCTTCTAACAAACCTGGATTTTTTTTCTCTCCCTCTGATACTATCTCTCTCCTTTGACTTTTCACACTTGGGCACTCACAAGTAGACAGACTGACAGGCAGGTCGTGGGCGAGACAGAGAATATGATCCAGAAATTGGTAAGACTGGACAAAAGGGCAGTGATTGGCAGGGCCATTGTTAGATGGGGCCATTGTTCGGCAGGGCCTGTCGAACAGAGGAGCAAACTACTTTCGAATAGACAGCTAAGACAAAAAACTCTCTGCACCAAAACTAAATTATTAAAATCCATTTTCAAACATATAGTAAAATTAAGAAAAAAAGGAATTATACATCAAGTGGTCACAAAAAACAAAGTGGCAGGCGACTTCTCTTCATAGCATATTTCACGCATGTGACGTCCAAGGCCTATTTTGGATCAGGCCTCAGACTGATGTCGTCAGACGCACATTTGGATTAGGCCGTCCATTTCGTGCCGGAAACCAGTGCAAGTTGAATTTCTCCCCTTATCTTTTCACCTTGTGAATATTGGAAGTTAATTGTTGGGGAAGCCAAATTTTGATAAGCTGTTTGTACATTTCTTAGGATCTCAAGATACTTTTTCTGCAGTTCAGCAGTGATGGGAGCGGAATCTGTGAATCATTTCTGTACTCACCAATTTTTTGCTTTACGCCCATCTAATTTGCTGCATGTATTTTATTTTTTACCTACTTCTTGTGCTCGCTAAAAGTGGAACTTCACGGCTACAGCATTGTCAGATTAGCTTCACACCATTTAATTACCCCAAAGCTGTATAATCTTCTAGTTTTGTAAAACTTTCATAGGTATTGAAAACCATTAAAAATCCATGATTTCTCATATGCTCAGTTGATTACAGTAGTCATTACATTTAAGCCTCAAAAGAAAATATAAAAAAATAGCATCTGCAGCATAACTGGTTTTACGATTGTTTTGAGAGTTCAGGATAATATTTGAATGATTGATTTGGCTGTTAATCGTATCCATGCAGGAATCGTTCATAGCCCAGGATGACCATCATTCAGCTTTCCAGAATGGGGAATATAGCCTAAAACTAAATAGCAAGAAAGGCCATTTCAAAGACTAACTTTTGGGTAGGGTTGAGACTTGTTGGTCCATGATAGTGCTGCGTAACAAAGCTGGAATTGCCATTGACTGCACTGTGTCTATTCATGTCAGTTCTTGTCTTGGCTTTAACATATGGTTAGGTGTGGAAATGAAAGGTACAAAGATAAATTAAATACTTGGTTAACTTGACTGCTTATATTTATGAATAAAAGGCTGCTTTAAATGAAACCAGATTAGTCATACCTGTTTGATTTGAATGTCTCTGTGAAGTAGCTTGGGATATTTTTTCTATGTTAAAGATACTATATAAACACAGGGGGCAGGAGTTGGCTCAGTTGCACTTTTTTTTCAGTGCAATTCGCCTGAAATCGGCCAAACCAGCACAAAAGATCACGGAATTTTTAGCGCAAATTACGCTCAGCGCAAATAGAGCTTCCACGATCTTTTGTGCTAGTTTAATAAATATTGCGCTAGAAGCTGGCCCTGCCCCCAGAATTGGCCACGCCCCCCAGATTGATTTAATCACCATTACGAGTTTCCGCTAATTGCATCCGTTTGCAAGACTTCGAGGAGGCTTTAAAAATTAAGCTATTTTTAGGTGCAAGGACACTAATAGGCACGTTTTAAAAGCTTTTAAATATTAATATTTTTTAACTTACTAAGAAACTGACTACAATGCACCAATGTAACTAGTAAATGATTTTGTAAAGTCATGTTCAGTTATTTAAAATCGGGCTACTTCCAGATGGTGGACTAGACACTCTGATTAAAAATGCTTATTTTTTGTGATTTGAGCCATTTTCAGCTGTTTTAATAACGCTGCACCAGGTTACCACTCTTAAATACATAAAGGAATATTTTTAATGCAATTTTTTTTAAATTACATTTTAAAACACTGCCTGATTGTGCTGGTTCATGGAAGATTTTACGATTGTCGATATGCAAATGAATTTGAGCGGAAACTTGAGAAAAAAACCTCACAAAACTAGCGCAATTTTGAGCACAATTTGCGCCCAGATTGCGCCCAAAGCAGAAACTCTTGGCCAAGTTGTTGTAAAATGGTGAAATTGGTCTTGGGCAGTGGTAGCACTGTAGTGTCTCAGTTCTGTATCCCCCAGTTCCTCCACCTGAATGGTAGAAACAGTTCTATGCTCCAACCAACTCGACTTCACTGCTTCTCAAATTGCCATAATTTTTGCAATTTAACCATAACTAATAATATAAGATAAAATTATATAAAATAAGAATTAAGTGTAATTATACCTCACCCTTTAACCTGGCTGCACCTGAAGACTACACTTCTCTGTGTGCAACATGACAGGATATCGACTAGTATATATTGTGTAGGTGCGAACCTCCTGTTTAACTTCCTGTTGCCGACTATTTTTGCTCATGTCTTTATACCAACATTTAACATTGAAACTACCTGTGCAAGCATTTCGAATGGAAATCCTAAATGTAAACATATATATCTATATATCCATATTTTACAAGCACACAAATGAACTGGAGTATTTCGAGTAAAAATAACTTTGATATTTTAATGGTGTGTTCTTCATAGGCATACCTTTACAGGAAATCCACACTTTTGCGACTTTTTTGTTATTCGTTTATGGGATGTGGGCATCGCTGACAATGCCAGCATTTATTGCCCATCCCTAGTTGCACTTGAGAAGGTGGTGGTGAGCTGCCGTCTTGAACCGCTACAGTCCATGTGGTGAAGGTAATCCCACAGTGCTGTTAGGTAGGGAGTTCCAGGATTTTGACCCAGCGACAATGAAGGATCGGCGATATACTTCTAAGTCAGGATGGTGTGTGACTTGGAGGGGAACTTGGAGGTGGTGGTGTTTCCATGCGCCTGCTGCCCTTGTCCTTCTAGGTGGAAGAGGTCGCGGGTTTGGGAGGTGCTGCCGAAGAAGCCTTGGCGAGTTGCTGCAGTGCATCTTGTAGATGGTACACACTGCCGCCACGGTATGCTGGTGGTGGAGGGAGTGAATGTTTAAGGTGGTGGATGGGGTGCCAATTAAGCGAGCTGCTTTGTCCTGGATGGTGTCGAGCTTCTTGAGTGTTGTTGAAGCTGCACTCATCCAGGCAAGTGGAGAGTATTCCATCACACTCCTTACTTGTGCCTTGTAGATGGTGGAAAGGCTTTGGGGAATCAGGAGGTGAAACACTCGCCGCAGAATACCTAGCCTCTGACCTGCTCTTGTTGCCACAGTATTTATGTGGCTGGTCCAGTTAAGTTTCTGGTTAATGGTGACCCCCAGGATGTTGATAGTGGGGGATTCGGTGATGGTAATGCCATTGAATGTCAAGGGGAGGTGGTTAGACTCTTGCTTGTTGGAGATAGTCATTGCCTGGCACTTCTGTGGCGCAAATGTTACCTGCCACTTATCAGCTCAAGCCTGAACGTCGTCCAGGTCTTGTTGCATGCGGGCTTGCCACTGTAAATACCACAAGAGCAATAGCAGAGCTATCAACAACAGCAACTTGTATTTATATAGTGCCATTAACGTAGTAAAACATCCCAAGGCACTTCACAGGAGTATTATAAGACAAAAAATTGACACCGAGCCACATAAGAAATTAGGGCAGATGAGCAAACGCTTGGTCAAAGAGGTAGGTTTTAAGGAGCATCTTAAAGGAGGAAAGAGAGGTAGCGAGGCGGAGAGGTTTAGGCAGGGAATTCCAGAGCTTAGGGCCTAGGCAACAGAAGGCACGGCCACCAATGGTTGAGCGATTATAATCAGGGATGCTCAAGAGGGCAGAATTTGAGGAGCGCAGCTATCTCAGGGGATTGTGGGGCTGAAGGAGATTACAGAGATAGGGAGGGGTGAGGCCATGGAGGGATTTGAAATCAAGAATGAGAATTTTGAAATGAAGGCGTTGCTTAACTGGGAGCCAATGTAGGTCAGTGAGCACAGGGGTGATGGGTGAACGGGACTTGGTGCAAGTTAGGACACGGGCAGCTGAGTTTTGGATGATCTCAAGTTAATGCAGGGTAGAATGTGGGAGGCCAGCCAGGAGTGCGTTGGAATAGTCAAGTCTAGAGGTAACAAAGGCACGGATGAGGGCTTCAGCAACAGATGAGCTGAGGCAGGGGCGGAGACTGGCAATGTTACGGAGGTGGAAATAGGCGGTCTTAGTTATGCCGCGGATATGTGGTCGGAAGCTCATTTCAGGGTCAAGGTTGCAAACAGTCTGGTTCAGCTTCAGACAGATGCTAGGGAGAGGGATGGAGTCGGTAGCTACGGAACGGAGTTTGTGGTGGGGACCGAAAACAATGGCTTCGGTCTTCCCAATATTTAATTGGAGAAAATTTCTGCTCATCCAGTACTGAATGTCAGACTATCACTAAAAAAGAATTGAAGTGTTGTGGTTACATTCTCCTAGACTTCCTTGGAGAGGAATAATGCGTCCAAGTCATTCAAGAGAGTGGTTCATATTTATCTCCCAAGGAGGGATAATCTGGAGAAGATCGTTTATCTGGACACTTTGGTATTACTCACTTTGTAGAGCTTTGTGTTAGATTTTTTGTGTGCTGCATCCAGTTTGATCTGTTTTCTCATTAGCCACGTAAATATTTGTTGTTGTACATGATTCATAGTTGTCTGAGATAGTCAGTAGGTCTTTCTGCTTTGGCAGATCAAACACAAGAAGGGTAATTTTTTTTCTTCACTGCTTGGGTGATAAACTGGCAGGGTGCATTGGCTGCCCGTTATAGAAACTGCCCAATATTCATTTCCGTTAATTTCAAAATAGATACTTATGATACTTGGTAGGAGTCAATGAGAACATCAAATTAATATATATCTCACTTTAACAGCATATTGTCTTGGTTTAGTTGACTTCTAAAACATCTGTAAGAGGTTCATAATAGGCTGAAAACTGAAAGAACAATATGAAGGTTCTGGCCTCTTCTGGCCCTCGATCCAGGTTTGGCCTGGCTGGGAAGCCACCACTGTTCCCCCGCTCATGTCTCAGGTTGGAATCGCAGATGGGCCTCAGTGGCTTCATCGGAGTCCGACCTACATATTTAAGAGGACCCCGCCGACTTGGGACGGGTGTCCTTGCCGCCTTTTTAATTTAAAATTGCAGTCGGTCAGATCGGAACGGGAAAGGAGCGGGTAAGACCCCCACTCCATTTTAATTTAGGACACAGAGTCTAAAAGCACTGTTTTTTTGTAATAATGTTACACAGATAATCATGCCTTCATAGAATTGTTTAACAAGTAGAAGAAGCCTGCCCTCTGGTGCTGAAGCTATGGAGTAAATTTTATTACATGGGCTTTGCCAATAACCTTGGACAAATTAGAGTCGTTGTCAGAGACTGGCCTTCTGAACCACTTAGAAGGCTTTTACTGCCCTCTCTCTGTCCTTTAGGTGAAGGTGAGGTCAGTATTTTACAAGTTGATACAGACTACACACAGATCAATACTTAAATATACTTGAAAGGGGGTCATGAAATAATGCTGTTCTGTCAACAACAAGATTCCAGAAGTCACAAAGTCTTAATACTTCCCAAGTTATTGTCAAAATTCCATGTTTCTCAAGATTTCATCATTCTTCTCTGGGCTAGGGTGTATTTCAAAGTGGTAGGATATTCAGAGCACATCCTTACCCCCGAGAATGAAGGTCCAGCAGTTTTCAAACCTGAAAACATATCACATCTTTGAAACACACTCACACTAATGTTAATTCTGACAGATAGAGCTTGTAGTGGTGGGGGGAGGCTTCATGCAATGTTTTGATAGATGAACAGATGGCACCCACATTCGAGAATTGTATGATTTGAACTTAAATCTTATTGTACGAAATGATTTTGACCTAATCTGATATCAGGTTCTATATTACTGTGTTTCAGAAAAATAGCACGCCACGTATATATTCTAATGGTGATGCACATAGAACTCTACAATTTTATTTTGATTGTACTGAATAACTGAGACAGTCTGGTAACTTTCTGGTGATGCAAAGATAATGGTTTAGAAAATGGTATGTATTGTGCCCGGTTACCAATTCAGCAGTGGGATGGCCTGCGTCCAACCTGCACAGGTGTTGGTCTCACTGCTAAATTCACTGGGGCATTTTTAGGCACCCCAGACAATGTTATTGTTATTCACGTGATCTAATATTTTTAAAGGGAAAACCTTAAAAGTATTAGAACAAACTTATTGAGAAAAAATAACATTATATAACTGATGTCTAGTGAGGGAAGGGAAGAAAAAGACTTTTTACCTGACGTATTATAGATAAGTATAAGTCAATGTAGTGCTGCGCACCACAGTTTTGCATTTAATTTACTATTCACTAGGTTCCTGATGTACAGCAGTAAATGTCAACATTTATACCAGTCAAATTTCAGTGTTAGAATATTGCTTAAGTTCTTCTGTATACGGTGTCTACATTTTGGAATGATTTGCTAAAATAATTTGTCAAATAATTTTTATCAAATTATTTACAGATATGGATCTGCAATTGTAAAAAATACAATAAGTAATGAATAAATAGTTCAACAAAATAGTGTGATAATGTTGCATTATTTTATCACATTTTGTGTAAGATCAAGTCTAATCCCAATTATCTAACCTCCCTCTAATGTTTCATTCTGTTCTGCCATGATACGAACATACGAACAATGACGGACTGGTAAGACCCTCTGGTCCATCGAGCCTGTCCCACACAATTGCGTTACCTTGTGTATCACAATATATACACTCCACCCCAGCCGAAACCATGTGATCTCCTGGGAGAGGCAAAAAACCAGTTAAAAACCCAGGCCAATTTGGGAGGAAAAAACCTGGGAAATTCCTCTCTGACCCCCCTAGCTGATCGAAACTAATCCATGAGATCACTATGGCCCTGAATTCCTTGCAGTACTTACCTTTTGTAAAAGATGGTCTTTGCCCCAGCCAGAAAAAAGTCTGGCTCTCGCTTGAAGGAATTCAACGAATCGACATCAACCGCACGAGACAGCAGCCTGTTCCAGAGGTCCACTATTTGCTGTGAAAAGAACCATCTCCTGACATCTAACCTAGATCTGGCCTTGTACAACTTAAATTTGTGACCCCTGGTCCTCCCTAACCTATTTCATTAGAACAAACTGTCAGCTTTAACACAATCTATTCCCTTCAGCATCTTATAAACCTCGATCAGATCACCCCGAAGTCTACAAAAACAAAATACTGCAGATGCTGGACATCTGAAATAAAAACAGAAAATGCTGGAAATACTCAGCAGGTCAGGCAGCAACTATGGAGAGAGAAACAGAGTTAACGTTTCAGGTTGATAACCTTTCGGCAGAACTGGAAAAAGTTCACCCCTAAGTCTACGCTTCTCTAAAGTGTAGAGTTCCAACTCTTTTAGCCTATCTTGATAACTAAGATGCTTTAAACTGGGGATTAGTCTAGTGGCCCTCCTCTGCACCCTCTCTAAAACCTCAATATCATCCACCATGTGAGGAGACCAAAACTGGACACAGTATTCCAAGTGAGGCGTGACCAAGGTCTTGTACAAGGTACAAAATATAATGCCTTGTCTTATAGTCAGTTGTCCTATGTATGAAGCCCAACACTCTATTGGCACTAGTTATCATTTCACGGCATTGCTCATGAACCTTTAGAGATCTATGCACTAAAACACCCAGATCCCGTTCTTCTCCATCTTCTTTAATGCTTTTCCCTGAAAAGTGTATGTATGTTGAGCATTTGCCCTGCCCACATGCATAACACTGCACTTTTCCAAATTAAACATCATTTGCCAGTCATGAGCCCAGTCAAGATCCACCTGAAGCAGTAGAGCATCGTCTACAGTCCTAACACTCGCACAGAACTTAGTATCATCTGCAAATTTGCAGATCGTGACTCCAACATCTACATCTAGATCATTAATAAAAATAGTAAACAGCAACGTTCCCAACACCAATCCCTGCGGTCTCTAAACAGATCCAAATCCATCAATAACTACTTTCTGCCTATGTCCTTCCAGCCAGTTATCAATCCAGCTCAATATATTACCACCAATACCAGGGGCTTCGATCTTGTCGAGAAGCCTCTTATGAGGTACCTTATCAAAAGTTTTTTGGAAGTCTAAGTAAACAATGTCTACTGGGCTTCCCTCATCCACCATCTTGGTGACTTCTTCAAAAAATACAGTCAAATTTGTAAAACATTGACCTTTTTATGAAGCATGTTGGGTGTCCCCAATATGTCCCTCTCTATCCAAGTAATCATATATTGCAGTCCTACTGATTCCCTGAATCATCTTTCCTATTACTGATGTCAAACTAACGGGCCGTCTTGTCACCTTTTTTAAAGATGGGAACTACATTAGCCTCCTTCCAGTCTACGGGAACCGTCCCAGAGGGCAGTAAGCTATTAAAAATATGGGCTAGGGGCTCGCACAGCATGTGTCCCATCTCCCTGAGGACCCGCGGGTGGATATCATCCGGCCCGGCTGCTCTATCTATTTTCAGGTTCTTAATACTTTCTAAAATAATTAGTTCATCTATGTTATCTATTTTAATATTATTAGTTTTATTAACATCATCATTAAATTCTAACAGTCGAGCATCGTCTTCAAGAGTGAAGACCGATGCAAAGTACTTATTTAGTATTTCTGCCTTATCCAGTGAGTCCTTTGAAACCTGCCCTTGAACATTCTTCAATGGCTCAATACAATCTTTGACAGTTCTGACTCTTCACATAACTGAAAAAGCTTTCCCCATTACGTCCACAATTGTCTACAATCCTCTTTTCCATTAGCCTTTTCGCTGATCTAATAGCAGCCTTTGTTTTCTTTAGCTGGTCCTTGTACTTAACTCTGTTTAGTTGAGTATTAGATGCCTTTAATTTATAGAAACCTTTTTGTTTACATCTTATTTGTCTTTGTACATGACCAGTCAGCTACCACACTCCCTTCTTTTGACTTTGGATACATATTTCCCTTCCACATTTTTTATCTTGTTCTTAAAATCTTTCCATTTGTATTCTACATTGGTCTCACCAGCACTCAGTAGGATTAGCCAATTAACCCGTTCCAAATCCATTTTAGCGAAATTTTCCCTTCTGAAATCTGGTACCTGTTGTAGATTCTCAGGGGGAAAAATTGAGTTGCTTTGCGCCTCCCATTAGCACCCCAATATTGAATGGTAGGGCCCCAAGAGGGAGGGAGAGCGCTTCCAGTAGCGCCCCGCCTCCTGCTTGGGGCGCTACCATTCAATTTCCGGCGCAGAGGTGCTAACTTTTTCGGGGCGCTAGCGCCCCAAAGGGGGCACCTTTTTCCCCCTCAGTACCTTTAGTTCTGTCAGCCAATTGAAACAGTATAACGTTGTGGTGACTGTTGCTATGAAAATGATAGTTATCAAATTGTTATGGTTCAGACTTTTCCTGATACTTTTCCTCATCCCCAACACTAGAGTCACCTACCATAAGCAAGCCCACGGCTGCTATACACTGAAGCAAGACCTTGCGTGCAAATTAATCTGGGTTATCATGCCCACGGCAAACAATTGAGACATTTAGGGCTAAAAATTCAGTATTGCTCCATTTGGGGCGCTAACCTCGCCGGGGCGCGACTTTTAGCGCCCCGAAAAAATTAGCGGCCCCGCGCCGGAACTTCAGTGGTTGCGCCCCAAGAGGGAAGCGGGGCGCAACTGGAAGCACCCCGCATCCCTCTTGGGGCGCTGCGAGTGAATATCCTGGCGCTACGTGCCGCAGCGCCATGCGCTGCGGCACGTCGCGCCGCGGTATTGCAGGCCTTCCTCCCCTTCTTAAAGGGGAGGGGCCTTGCGCAGCGCGAACCGGGGCCCAGCTGGGCTCCCAGGGATCGGGAGTGCCGGCAAAAGAGCCCGGCACTCATGAGAAGTGCCGGGCTCTTGGAGCGCAGCCGGCACTTCACGGTGGGGGGGCTTCACGGGGGCCGGGGACAGCAACGGGGGCAGGTGCTGGCAGGCGGCCAGCAACAAAAATGGCCGCCTGCCACCTCCCCTTTAAATATCGCCGCCCCGGCCGCACGTACGCCCCCCTGAACCCGTCGGACATAGCGTCTGGCGGTAAATCAGGGGGCGCGACTGAAGATCACGGCCGGGGCGCGAGCGGGGCGCTGCGCACGGCGATGACGTCATCGCCGGCGGCGCAGCGCCACAGGGCGCTACCGGCTGCCGCCGCCGCTAACCTCCCACTAAATTTTTCGGGAGGCGTGGGCGGCGCTGCGCCCGGGCGTTAGCTGCTTTACGCCCCATTAGCGCCCATTTAAGGCGCTAACGGGAGGCGCAAGCAGCTGAATTTTTCCCCCTTATTGTCTCTGGATTTGCACATTTTCTACAACGTGACCAAGTCACTTCCGAAGGCAATATCATTCATGCCAGACACTTCAGTAACAGACTAAGCTAACAAACAGGTTTATTCACTAATAGTCATTTATAGAAACAAGCAGCAACAGCGAGTTGTTAAAGTCAGTCCAAATTACGTGGCATCTTTGTGAAGCTGTTCATGAAAGGGTCAATCAAATTAACCTATTAGTTGAGTTCCTTTTTTTGGTTTTCCCTGAAGATTTCTGTAACAAAATATGGATAAAAGCTTCTTGGAGGGGAGAAGCCACCTGATCCTGACTATTTACTGTTTTTCTAGGAATTTCATAGGCATCCCTATCTATGGAGCTGCAGCTTGCCTTCCTATGATTTGCGGCGAGGTCAATATTGTAATTAACAGGTATATTAAAAGTCTGATTCTTATACTTATAAAGACCACTCGGCTCCAGACCTCATTACATCCTTGGTCCAAACATGGACAAAAGAGCTGAATTCCAGAGGTCAGGTGAGAGTGACTGCCCTTGAAATCAAGGTAGCATTTGACCGTGTGTAGAATCAAGGAGCCCTAGTAAAATTGCTGTCAATGCGAATCAGAGGGAAGACTCTCCACTGGCTTGAGTCATACCTAGAAGAAAGGAAGATGGTTGTGGTTGTTGGTGGCCAATCGTCTCAGCCCCAGGACATCGCTGCAGGAGTTCCTCAGGGAAGTGTCCTAGGCCCAACCACCTTCAGCTGCTTCATCAATGACCTTCCCTCCATCATAATTTCTGAAGTGGGGATGTTTGCTGATGATTGCACAGTGTTCAGTTCCATTCGCAACTCCTCAGATAATGAAGCAGTCCATGCCTGCATGCAGCAAGACCTGGGTGACATTCAGGCTTGGGCTAATAAGTGGCAAGTAACATTCGCGCCACACAAGTGCCAGGGAATGACTATCTCCAACAAGTGAGAGTCTAACCATCGCCCCTTGACATTCAACGACGTTACCATCACCAAATCCCCCACCATCAACATCCTGGGGGTTACCATTGACCAGAAACTTAACTGGACAACCCACAGAAGTACTGTGGCTACAAGAGCAGGTCAGAGGCTGGGTATTCTGTGGCGAGTGTCTCACTTCCTGACTCCCCAAAGCCTTTCCGCCATCTACAAAGCACAAGTCAGGAGTGTGATGTAATACTCTCCACTTGCCTGGATGAGTGCAGCTCCAACAACACTCAAGAAGCGAGACATCATCCAGGACAAAGCAACGCGCTTGATTGGCACCCCATCCACCACCTTAAACATTCACACCCTCCACCACCGGCACATCGTGGATGCAGTGTGTACCATCTACAAGATGCACTGCAGCAACTCGCCAAGGCTTCTTCGACAGCAACTCCCAAACCTGCAACCTCTACCACCTAGAAGGACAAGGGCAGCAGGCACATGGGAACACCACCATCTCCAAGTTCCCCTCCAAGTCACAAACCATCCTGACTTGGAAATATATCGCCGTTCCTTCATCGTCGCTGGGTCAAAATCCTGGAACTCCCTCCCTAACAGCACTGTGGGAGTACCTTCACCACACGGACTGCAGTGGTTCAAGAAAGCGGCTCACCACCACCTTCTCGAGGGCAATTAGGGATGGGCAATAAATGGTGGCTTTGCCAGCGATGCCCACATCCCATGAACAAATAAAAAAAAGACTCTGCCCTTGCATAGCACCACCAGTGGTCACTGCAACTGACAGATGATTTAGTACAGGATGAGTTTCATTTCCCAGCCTTATCCTCCTCCCTTTTAACTAAATTGGCCATAATTCTTTGTCTTTAAAACAATACCCTAACAAAACCCCAAATTACATGATCCTGAAATTCCGATTCTTTCACACTCATCCACAGACAATATTGCTGCTACCAAAAAAAGAAAATGAGGTAATCCTGCGCTTTATTTACTGACCATTTTGTGCGATTGTGAATAGTAAATAAATGTTTTATTTAATATTCTTACAAATACGAAATAACACCAAAGGAAAAGAAAATATCTGATGGTAGTGTATTCATGCATGTAATTAACTTGTAGTAACATATGTTCCCTTCGCTACTTAAGTTCTTCACTGCTGTGCGTTCTTTTGAACTGCAGGTTAGGATGATGGGTTGATGCATTTTTCAAGAGCAAGACACCCTATCAGTGCTTTCTGTAGAAAATATCCTATCACCTTACTAATGTGACGACATGTGCTTTCAAATGTTTTTGTTTGTACTAAACATGGTAAGAAGGGGCATGATAAACTCAGCTATCTACAGCTTCAAATATCAACTGATTAACTAAATGCGTTAAGCTGTCCCATACTTCGAGAGACCCGTAAATAAAATGTTTCACTGTTTTCTAATAAATTCTATAAATTGAAGTGAAATGAAGAGAATTTTTTTTAATTTATTGATGGGATCTGGGTGCCGCTGGCAAAGCCAGCATTTATTGCCCATCCCTAATTGCCCTCGAGAAGGTGGTGGTGATTCAGCGATTGTAATGCTGTTGAATGTCAAGGGGCGGTGGTTAGACTCTCTCTTGTTGGAGATAGTCTTTGCCTAGCACTTGTGTGGCACAAATGTTACTTGTCACTTATCACCCCAAGCCTGAATGTTGTCCAGGTGTTGCTGCATGCGGACATGGACTGCTTCATTATCTGAGGAGTTGCGAATGGAACTGAACACTCTGCAATCATCATGAATATCCGAATTTCTGACCTTATGATGGCGGGAATGTCATTGATGGAGCAACTAAAGATGGTTGGGCCTTCGACACTGCCCTGAGGAACTGCTGCAGCTCTGACCTGGGGCTGAGATGATTGGCCTCCAACAACCACAACCATCTTCCTTTGTGCTAGGTATGACTCCAGCCAGTGGAAAGAATTCCCGCAATTCCCATTGACTTCAGTTTTACTAGGTCTACTTGATGCCACACTCTGTCAAATGCTGCCTTGATGTCAAGGGCAGTCACTCTCACCTCACCTCTGGAATTCAGTTTTTTTGTCCATGTTTGGACCAAGGCTGTAATAAGGTCGGGAGCCATGTGGCCCTGGCTGAACACAAACTGAGCATCAGTGAGCAGGTTATTGGTGAGTAAGTGCCACTTAATAGCACTGTCGACGACACCTTCCATCACTTTGCTGATGATTGAGTGTAGACTGATGGGCGGTAATTGGTAAGATTGGATTTGTCCTGCTTTTTGCAGACAGGACATACCTGGGCAGTTTTCCACATTGTTGGATAGATGCCAGTGTTGTAGTTGTACTGGAACAGCTTAGCTAGAGGTGCAGCTAGTTCTGGAGCACAAGTCTTCAACACGATAGCTGGGATGTTGTCGGGGCCCATAGCCTCTGCTGTATCCAGTGCGCTCAGCTGGTTTCTTGAAATCACATGGAGTGAATCGAATTGGCTGAAGACTGGCTTCTGTGATGATGGGGATCTAAGGAGGAGGCCGCGATGAAGCATCCACTCGGCACTTCTGGCTGCAGATGGTTACAAGCACTTCAGCTTTGTCTTTTTTACATTCATGTGCTGGGCTTTGCCATCATTGAGGATGGAGAGGTTCATGTAGCCTCCTCCTCCTGTTAGTTGTTTAATTGTCCACCACCATTCACAACTGGATGTGGCAGGACTGCAGAACTTTGATCTGATCCGTTGGTTGTGGGATTGCTTAGCTCTGTCTATAGCATACTGCTTCTGCTGTTTAGCATGCATGTAGTCCTGTGTTGTAGCTTCACCAGGTTGGCACCTCATTTTTAGGTAAGCCTGATGCTGCTCCTGGCATGCTCTTCTACACTCCTCATTGAACCAGGGTTGATCCCCTGACTTGGTGGTAATGGTAGAGTGAGGGATATTCTGGGCCATGAGGTTACAGATTGTGGTGGAATACAATTCTGCTGCTGCTGCTGCTGATGGCCCACAGCGCCTGCCACTTTTGAGCTGCTAGATCTGTTCTGAATCTATCCCATTTAGCACGGTGGTAGTGCCACATAACATGATGAAGGGTGTCCTCAGTGTGAAGATGGGACTTCGTCTCCACAAGTACTGTGCAGTGGTCACTCCTACCAACACTGTCATGGACAGATGCATCTACGACAGGTAGATTGGTGAGGACGAGTTCAAGTAGGCTTTTCCCTCGTGTTGGTTCTCTCACCACCTGTCGCAGGCCCAGACTGACAGCTCTGTCCTCAGGACTCGACCAGCTCGGTCAGTAATGGTGCTACCGAGCCACTCTTGGTGATGGACATTAAAGTCCCCCACCCAGAGTACATTCTGTGCCTTTGCTGTCCTCAGTGCTTCGTCCAAGTGGTCTTCAACACGGAGGAGTACTGATTCATCAGCTGAGGGTGGGTGGTGGGTGGTAATCAGCAGGAGGTTTCCTTGCCCATATTTGATCTGATGCTTTGAGACTTCATGGGGTCTGGAGCCAATGTTGAGGACTCCCAGGGCCACTCCTTCCCGACTGTATACCACTGTGCCAACACCCCTGGTGGGTCAGTCCTGCTGATGGGACAGGACATACCCAGGGATGGGGATGGAGGAGTTTGGGACATTGACTGAAAGGTATGATTCTGTGAGTATGACTATGTCAGGCTGTTGCTTGACTGGTCTGTGTGACAGCTCTCCCAATTTTGGCACAAGCCCCCAGATGTTAGTGAGGAGGACTTTGCAGGGTTGACTGGGCTGGGTGTGCCGTTGTCATATCCAAATCTGGTGCCGAGGTCGATGCCGGATGATCCGTCCGGTTTTATTCTTCTTGTTGTTTTTGTAGTAGTTTGATACTGAGTGACTTGCTAGGCCATTTCAGAATGATCTGATGGATTTGCTTAGACCAAAATATTCACTGAGTTCACATCAATTTATTGTACTGAATTGTAGTAATTTTTGGCTCATATGACCAGACAGTAATTCACCGACAAATAAAAATGTTATTAAATGTAAAATTTACGTGATTACATTAATCCAGGAATATTGAATATGTATCCGCTTTTGTTGCAGATAATCTGTTGCAACATTCTGCAAAGCTTTGCAAATATTGGGGTAAATTTTCATCTTCACTACATAGGCGATAATCTGGCAAAGGGGATTGCTCGCCCATTATACAAGCCGCCTGATTTTTATTCAAGTTATTTCAATGGAATTAAAACCGATGGGTTCAACAACAGCCCTCCACCAGATTACTGGCCATGCAGTGATGAAAATGTCCCCCATTGTATTTCAATTGTATTATTAAGTATTTTCATATTCGACATGAGTATGGTACACAGCTGTACTCGGATCACACTTCAATGTAATAATAGCTTTTCATGATTTTCTTAAAATGCCAGGCAGGAATGACTGCAGGGAGCACGTTCTAATACTGGTCCATTACCTTGATGTCTGTATTTTGTTTTGATATTCAAGTATTTTTGTTTGCCAGTTGATCTAAACAAATTAAAGAGTTCAAGATTCAAGGGGGGCAAAATTGGGTCGCGCCTCCTTTGGGGCGCTAACTTCGCCGGGGTGCTACTTTTAGCGCCCTGAAAAAGTTAACGCCCTCACGCCGGAAATTGAATGGTAGTGCCCCAAGAGGGAGGCGGGGCGTTACTGGAAGTGCCCCGCCTCACTCTTGGGGCGCTACCATGGCGCTGCGGCGCATTGCGCCGCGGTACTGCAGGCCTTCCTCCCCTTATTAAAGGGGAGGGGCCTAGCGCAGCATGACCCGGGGCCCAGCTGGGCCACCAGGAATCGGGAGTGCCGGCAAAAGAGCCTGGCACTCAAGAGAAGTGCTGGGCTCACGGAGCGCAGCCGGCACCCCGCAGGGGAGCTTCACAGGAGGCCGGGAACAGCAACGAGGGTAGGTGCTGGCAGGTGGCCAGCAACAAAAATGACCGCCCGGCACCTCCCCTTTAATTTGCGCCGCCCTGGCCGCAGGTAGGCCCCCTTGACTCTGTCGGACATAGCGTCCGGCGGTAAGTCAGGGGGCGCTACCGAAGATCGCGGCCTAGGTGTGAGTGTGGCGCTGCGCACGACGATGACATCATCACCAGAGGCGCAGCGCTGCGGTGCGCTAACGGTTACCACCGCCGCTAACCTCCTGCTGAATTTCACGCCCGGGCACTAGTTGCTTTGTGCCCTGTTAACGCCCTAAGACAGCGCTAACGGGAGGCGCAAATCAATCGAATTTTTCCCCCAAGGAGTTAACTGTGCCAGATATAAAAGGGCTGTTTGCCCAAAAGCTGCAATGAATTTAAAACTAGTAGAACTCCAGGATCAAAGTCAATTGTTAGTCTGGCCATGAAGATCTTCAGGATGTAAACTGGTGAGTTATCCCAGGTTTGTGCCTGCTGGTGCCCTCTAGCACTGGCCCTGTCGGAGTATCACCTAGTTTGCATGGGGCAGGCGAGCCTAAGTGATACCACGGGCGCATCTTTGCCTCATGCAGCCGGAAAAATCCGGTGTCTGCCTGCCTTTGGGAGATAATTGTTGCCAAGACCCCTCCCCTCCAGACTCCACCCAACCGATCAGGAAAATTAGAGCAAAATGGTTCCTTTTCTTCAGGGGTTCAGACCGCTTCCCTATACTAGATCGCTCCGGTGGGGCCCATTTTCGCTTATCTGGAGGCTGGCACACTTCATTTCACTTGGTTTACGGGGCCACCAGTCCCACTCTGGGTCCCAACCGAGCTGAGGAAATGGGAAATCCCAACATAGGATGTCCCCATCCCCAGTTTCATCCTGGGACAACCATTGACATAATTTGCCTTGTAAGAGGTGGGTGGAAGTTCCACCTCTTATAAGGTTGCCCAGAAAATCTTGGAAATGGCAGCAACCTGGCACAGCTGGGTTCTTGCTATTCTCTGGTGCGTTTTGCTAGTCTCCTGTCGGAGTTATGGTGAGAGTCTGATGGAGCCTCCAAGGAAATTCAGAGCCACTATGTCTTGGAACTTTGCTTCTTTCTGGTTTTATTTATTTAATCAGTGTGCTCCGAAGCTGCAATCAACCAAGAAATAATTCAATACAACTCTTGTGTTTTATCCAATGGTGACACTGCATTTCTTGTCATGTTGCACAAGGAAGTATGCTGTAACCGATCAGGAATTACTTCTTATGCGTATGTAATCTTTGTATTCAAATAAGAATCTCTTTTAAAAAAACAGTCTAAATGTGATATAGTCTTTTAGAAAATATAAAGATGTACTTCACCAGAGGACCTTTTCTTACTGTATCTTAAAATGTTTATGATCTTCCATGACTGCAGTGCATTAGCCCTTGAAGTTAATTTTGCTAATAGTTATTTGGCCTGTATCAAAAGTACAACTATAAGCCAGTGTCAGCTAACTGGAACCAGAGCCTATGAAGTGCCATAGGTTAAAATGAGTCCAGAGGCCAATGGGAACTAGAACAACACTTTCAGGATCAGAATTATAATGTGGGTTATTATAATGACTACTGAAATTGGAGGAAAAGTCAGGCCCTTGCATTAATTATTGTAAATAGTTACAGTCAGTGTTCAATGTTGATGTTGGCAATAAATGATGCTGCGCACTCTGACAATTCAAATTATGATTGGAAATGGGACGATAACTTAGTCCCATTTCCAACTCTCGTTGAAAGACATTAGTCATGACAGCAGTTAGATACATTATAAATTCTATTATCCTTTGATTTTGATTTTAAAAGATCAAATTAAAATGCTATAATTTAACAATTGGTGAATCATTCCAAATACTTTCAGTTACATATATGGTAATCAAAATGTATAACTACTGTATCTGTTCTACAATCTTTTACTGCTTTCTTGTGACCATTAGTTTATGGTTGTTGAATTTTTCGTCTCTTCACATTCTTCCCTTAGAGAATAGTGTGAAGTAGTGGAAGGATTTGCAGGCTGATTAACAGTCTTGACAGGCCGTGTGTAAACACTCATTCCATGGCCATAACTATCTTTATACCAGCCAGCCGGATGGTTAGTCCTATACGGTGGGAGGGTTTTATGGGCTCCCATAACCCATATAATGAAGGGCGAGGGCCACCCACACTCTCCAGATGCGAGTATCCCACTGAATGACAACCCAGGAGGTCTAAATTCGCTGCGACTGTCTGGTGCGGGGTTCAAACCTGTCAAAAGTAATCTGATCATCCTAAGAGGAAAGTATTCATTCTCAATTTAAATATGAGTCATCTCCCCCACATAAATAATAATCCAGCACTCAGGCATGGTTACAGAGGAAAGTTCACAACCACACCTTTGCATTTTCCCTTCAAGGTATGAAATCAAATTCTCCTATTCACGTCACAAACGTACTTGTCTCCTCTTGCATTATTTTGACCCTAAATTAACTAGAGTGGGTTCATGTGAACTTGAGCTTCAAAAGATTCAAGAGGAGAGGAAGATCGGGACTTAATTGATAGAGGAGACTAATGCTCTGAGAATAGGAACTGCTGATTAAGCAGTTTTCTTTCCTTCCCACTTCACATCTGCAACAAACTGTGACTTTCTCATCCCAAAGTAGATTCTTCAGCAAAAAGCAGGATCAATAGATGTGATGCGATGACTTTGAGAGGTGGGGCTATGGAGAGGATCTGTGATTGAATGAAGGTTTGAACAATGTACTGGGATGGAATTAACAGTAACACAAAAGTACTTAGTTTAGCCTTAGAACCAGAGTTTAATTTTGTATCTATGTACAGTACAGTACCCAAAATGTATACAATTCTGCAGTCCTGAATAGCACTCAAATGTGCTATTCTTTCAAATCCCATAGAGAGGTTACTTACTGTTTCAGCAGAGGATAAATCTGTTCAGCACATAAAATAATAAGGAACACGAAAAAGCCATTTGGCCTATCCATACATCACCATATATCATCAGAATTTGTGAGGAATACTAAATTAGAAAGCATGGCAAACTGTGAGAAAGAATGTGCAAGACTGAAGAACAGACAGGTTAGAGGAGTGGGAAGGTATGTTGCAAATGTATAAATAAATAAATATGAAGCAATATATTTTGGGGAAAAAGAATAGAGAATGTAAATATACTGTAAATGGTAAAATTTTCAATGGAGTGGCGAAAGAGTTAGGTTTCCAGATACACAGATAGTTAAAGCAGGATTGCCTAATGATGTAGTTCGGACCCCAGTTGCAATTTTAAGGGACACGTCGGCAGAGCTTCCAATGCGCCCCTCCCACCCCCACTGAAGATGCACCAGCATTTCAGAAAAGTAGGACGTTCTGACCTGTAAATTTAAAGTTTAGTAGGATGAAACATGCTGAAAAATATAGAGGTGTAATTCTTGCCAATAGTGAAATAGTTGACATGAAAATGAAAAAAAGGGAGATTTGAATAAATAGGTTGGTAAGTTCCCTCTTCTTCAACAAGAGTTTCTTTTTAATAGCCTTGGACCAAAGTCTCATTTTAAATTATTTATTTTAATTTTTTGACTTTGGGGTTTCTTAAAATTGTCTCTGTCAAAATTATTAGGAGCTGCATCCAGTTCCCTAGTGTATGATCTCTAAATGGTTTTATTGGAACAGGCAGCCAGGCAAACTGAATCATTTCTAAATAATCTCTACCTATTTTAAAAAGGAATCAAGTTGTCCCATGAAATGAGTTTTGGACTTTAGATAATGGTTTAAATTTATTGAAGTGTTAAGGCAGTATTTTGTCGATAAATGTTTGAATCCTGAACTAATGAGAGGGGAGTAGCAAGGATTGAAGGGATAATTACTAGTCCTAGCATCTTTAGGGCTACCCCAGATCAGGCGTATTCCTCAGACGTTCACTTTCAACTAAAGTTTGAGGTAGACGAATCCTAAAGACGCTTAATTGGGTCTAAAAGTCTGGACCATCTCTTCCTAAAGAAAAGGAACAACCTGAAGATGTTACTGTCCTCCAGATAGCACTTTTAATAAGTTTAGCTGGACTGTAACATTCCGGATATTATGAGGGTCTGGAAAACTCCCCCAGAATTCTGCAACTCCTCACCAAAGAGCGTACAGAGATTGAGTTCACGAGTTTGATACAGAAGTATTATGTGAGACAATTCTAAAAATATATAGATTTATTAAAGAACCGACATGTATTTTACAGTTGGTGAGTCAATCGCAACATTAACAGTTCCAAAAAGAGAAAGCTTTACAATCTTATTATCAGAGATCCTTACTCTCAAATCTTAACTTCGCTACAGTTTTACAGTTCTTAGGGGTAGAAATTAGGTCGCGCCCCATTTGGGGTGCAAATATCGTCTGGACGCAAATATTAGCGCCTGGAGCTAATTATCGGCACTGACTGGAAACTTCACTTTTACTGCCCCGGGAGGTGAGTGGAGCGCTAAATCAGGCGCTGCACACCTGTCTTAAGGCGCAAAGGCCAAGGAGTGAGGCGCTACCTCAGAGCGCTGGCGAAGCTCATGTAATGTCAGTCAGCAATGCAACACACACACAATGGCACGGGCCAGTTCTTAAAGGGGATGGTTAATCTTGCTTTCCATCCACATCCTGTTCATTGCAGCCTTGAATCTCGGCCTGGAGAGACTTGCACATCAAATGTGCTGGAAAGAACAATGGAGAGTACCAGGCAAAGAACTCAGAGTGCAGCTCCCACAGTCTCTGCTAAATCGATACAAGGAATGGCAAATCAAAATGAACCTGCAAAGTACTGCTCAGTACCCAAAACTCCTTCACACAACGTTGAATCTCACCAGAAGTCTCTCCCTCTCTCTCTCAGAATGCGTAGTTCAAAAATGCCACCAACAATAAAAGACAGGAAGAGGCCCCCTTTAAATAGCGCCCCCCCCCAGCCCCACAGCGATTGATAGCGTTCCAGTCTTCTGGTCATTGCTAGCGTCAGGCGGTAAGGCAGGGGGCGCCACTCAATTTCTGCTCCGGGGCGCCACAAGGGCGTTGCACCATGGAATGACGTCACAATCTGCGCGCGCAGGTGGTCGCAGCGGTAAAGTTTAGCGCCGCCGCACAATGTCAAGTTAAGTTCCCGAGCGGCACAAACATCGCTGCGCCCGGGCGTTAGCGGCTTTGCGCCCCATTAGCGCCCTCTTAAGGCGCTAATGGGAGGCGCAACCAACTGAATTTTTACCCCTTAGTCTTATTCAGGATATCCACCAAAATAAAATACAGTGCCTTTGATCCCCAAGATACAAAGAGTTGTAGACTTACAGAGCTGTCTCTGAAGCCGAGAATCGCTTTGCCCCTTTACAGCGAGTCTACTATGCTATTTGAGAGTTCAATATTTATACCCTTTTCCAGTGGTATTCCCTTTAAGGTTTTCTGCTGATGTAAGCTAATTATCTCTAGTCATTTTTCTGCTGACTTCTGCAATTCTTACAGTCACCTCAGCTGGTAGCAATACAGAATCGTGTCTCTCCTCTAGGTATTCTAAGTTTACCATAAAAAATGGTGTAACAGCAGGTGCGTTTTATTTGATGTCATTTTTACTTAAGGTAAATGTTTGTGCTTCTTTACGAAGTGTAAATTAGAACACCTTAACCAGGGTGATCTATGCAATTCTTAGTCACCTCAGCTGGTAGTAATACAGAATCGTGTCTCTCCTCTAGGTGTTCCAAGCTTACCATAAAAAACGGTGTAACAGCAGGTGCATTTTATTTGATGTCATTTTTACTAAGGCCTTCTGTTTGTGCCTCTTTACGAAGTGTAAATTAGAACACCTTAACCAGGGTGAACCATTGTTTGTTCCCAAAGATTCAGACTGTCGGGAGCCTTTAACCTTCTGTTTCAATAATGTTATTGATTCAGTGTCAACAACTATCTTATCTCTATAGCCAGAAAGCTATCACAGCTTTTCATAGCCAGGTTTCTAGATTTCCAGACCTAGTTTGTTATGTTTTAATAAGGCCAGAATTCTTTCATAGAATGGTGTATTTTTCTGAATAGGTTTTATGGCTTATTCCTTCACAGGATATTGTTGGGGGAAATTGAGCCAACACTTTACTCATCCTATATCTGACTTATTAATGTTTAAGATAGGCGGACGGAAGAAAAAAAAAACACTTCCCATTGCTGATGCCCGCAATCTTAATGAGGCCAAAAATGCACATTTAAAATAAAAATCTGGTGAACAATTTTGAAGCAGTTAATGAATAGATGGAAAACACCATGGCCTGGTCGCCCAAAATTGGCTAAAACAGCACAAAACATTGAGGAGTTTCAAGTGCAAATTACATCCAGTAATTTCTGTGCTAGTTTAATAAAACATTGTGCTGGAAGCCGGGCCTGCCCACAACACTGGCGATGTCCCTGATCGAATTAATCACTATGGCGAGTTTCCACTTTGCGGGCCTTTGAAGAGGCCCTTAAAATGAAGCTTTTGTTAGGCGCAAGGACACTAATAGGCACCTTCTAAAAGCTTTTCAATATATTTTTTTAATTTACTAAGAAACTGACTACTGTACACCAATGTAACTAGTAAATGGTTTGGTATAGTTTTTTAAAGTCATTTTCAGTTATTTAAAATCGGGTTACTCACAGGTGGTGGACCAGACACTGCGATTAAAAATGCTTTTTTTTTCAGCTGTATTAACAAAACTGCACCAGGTTACCACTCTTAAATAAGGGATATTTTTTAATGCGCAATATTTGTTTTTTTTTTAATTACATTCTAAAACACTGATTGATTGCGCTGGTTCATGGCAAATTTTACTTTTGGTGATATGCAAATGAGTTTGAGCGGAAACATGAACAAAAAATTGACTTTGCGAAACTGGCGCAATTTTGAGCGCAATTGGTGCCCGGATCGCCGATTGCGCTCAAAGCAGAAATGCTTGATCTGTATGTCCCTAACATATGTGTTAGTAATGTTTGTGTGGCTGGGCTAAAATAAGAATACAAATACATTAAAAATCAGTGTCGACAACCCATTGCATATTTTCTTTTTAAACACACTCCTTTTATAATTTATTAATAGTGCAATTTAATTTACATTTTTACTACAAATTATTACCTCTACAATGAATTTGAGTTCATTGGTTAACTCAGAACAGAAAGCAATATTTGACAGCTTTAATTTTCCTGCTTTGTAAAACTAATACATGGATGCGTAGAACCTCGTAATAATGTACACTTATGTTGGTACTATATGGAGAACCAAAGAGTATTCGAGGTTCTGATACACAAATCTTTAAAAGTGGGAGGATAAGTGGAAAAAGCTGTAAAAAGAAAGAATGCCGGTTGCTCATTTTTATACATATGAATACAAAAGGATAAAAGGCAATGCTTAACCTACGCTAATCATTGCTTAGGATACAGTTAGAGTTTAGTTTTGGGTGCCTTATTTTAAGAAGCATGTCAAAGCCATGGAGAGGGTGCAGAGATTCACTTAGATGATACCAGTAATAACAGGCTTTAATTCTGAGGAGAAACTGAAGAAATTAGGGCTCTTTTGATTAGAACAAAGAAGTTTTTAAAGGAAATTCTGAGTCAGTAACTAGAGGGCATAAATTTAAGATCATAGCCAAAGAATGATTTGGAGAAATTTTTCTTTACACAGACATGGAATGCCTACCAGAAACAGCAGTGGTTGAAGAATACATAATAGCTTTTAAAAGGTAAATGGTTAAACATCTGAACAAGAGCATTTTTGAAGAATATGGGACTATAGGATAGTTCTTTCAGAGAGCTGGCACTGGTGCAGTGAGCCAAATGGGTGCCTTCTGTACTGTAAAATTCTTGATTATTAATTACAGTATATGGATGTCGCAGTAGTAAATGTGATGTATTAACAATGTTTTTCCTTACTTGACCCATGTAGATTTTCAAACATGCCAGTACTGCTGCTGATATATCATTCTGTCATTACTGACAGCATGAATTGTAGGCGCAGTTTGCAGAAAAAAATCTATATTTTATATTGTTGAACTCTTACTGTAACTTGCCCAGTCATGTACTTCCAGTAGTGTGATTCTCATTTTGCATTATACTTGCAAGGATTTTAGCGGACCTCATTAATTCTGTATTGCATTATTGATTTTCCTGAGATGAGCAGCAATATAGTTTTGAATTTAGGTTCAAAAAGTTGGATGCTATTGGCACATAAAGAAATACTTTAATTTTTGATTGCTTCAGTTCGGATAAGTGAAGCATACAAGGAGGGCAATTAATATGATTGAAATCTGAGAATTGTCACATTACAACAATGCCTTGTTGCAGTATTACAATCTCATGGAGACCAGCAAAGCAGTTCACATTACAGATTTGTCTTATGGAAATTTCAGCTTTTGTAGTGACTTCCGAGGATCAAGTTTAACCATGTTCACCCAGCAGAAACCATGCAGGCAGGCAGGCAGGCAGTTAAAATTGGCCGGGGGACTTGCCCATCGACGACCTGCTGTGTTCCTGCTGTCTTCCGAGCAGACGGCAAGGACAACCTCCTTAAACCAGCGGGGCCCTTCTTTAAATATGCAGATCGGGATTCAATGACATCAGCAAACCGTGGGTGCTATTTTAACTGGTGGCCTGAGTGGGGAAGCTGTTGTGGATTTCCTGCCAGATGAAGCTACCAGGAAGTGGAGCTGGGTCCAGAGGAGACCTAACGAGGTAAGTTATCCCTACTTAACCTCTCTGCAGCCTTTTATATAGTTGAACACACAACCCTCCTCCAATGCTTCTTCTCTACTGTCCAGCTTAGTGGGATTGCCCTCACTTAGATGCACTCTTATTTATCCGTTCATATCCGGAACATCACTCTTATCCATCCAAACATAGCCAGAACATCTCTAACAATGACACCTCTTCCTGCTCCTGCATCGTTATTTCTGGAGTCCCTCAAGGATATATCTAAGGCCCTTTCTCTTCCTCACCGACATGCTGCCCTTGATGACATCGCCCATGCACATGGGGAGGAATTTTAACCCCCCAAGGATGGGTAGGTTCGGGGTTGGGTGGGAAGGTAAACCATGCTTCCGGGTTTCCCATCCGAAAATCCTCCCCCCACCTCGCTCTGCCCGGCTCCAAGTAAATATCGGGGCCATGGGGTCAGTTGCCGCATGTATGCTGATGGCAGCACCTCTCTGAACCCCCTCCACTGCCTCTGTGCTATCAAACTACTTGTCCAACATCCAGTCTTGGATGAGCTGCAATTTCCTCCTGCTAAACAATGAGAAGATTAAAGTCATCACCTTCAACCCTCACCCATTCCCACTATCCTCACTGATCTATGTTGGCTCTCGGTCTGCCAATGCCTGAGTCTTAAAATTTTGAACCCTCATGTTTAAATCCCATCATGGCCTCACCCCTCCAGATCTCTGGAGCTTCATTTATCCCTGCAGCCCCTCTAAACTCTTTGGCCGGAATTTTCCCGTTGCCAAGAGTGCAGGTCTGGGGGCGGGTCAGCAGTAAAGAGCGCCGAAATTGTCAGCGCGTCAGGAACCCGCCGTCATCCTGTCAACTTATGCATTTAACTCGGGTGCGTTTCCCAGTGCGCCACGGACCCACTCAGCAGAGATGGTCGACCTTATTAAAGTACTTAAATACTTGTTGAGGGACCCTTAAGAGGCTTTTTAACAGCAGCTTTTGGCTTTAACTTCTTGAGCACGGGATTCACACACCTCGGGAACCTCGCCTGTGAAGGGGAGGCGGAAGCTCAGTGGCCATTGTGCGAGTCCATTAATTGACAGCTTGGAAAAATACATAAATACCTGCTTCCTTGGCAAATGCAAAGGCTCTTGCCGACTCCATTTTGTGCAGAGATTTAGGTGTCAGCAGTTTGCAGGTCATTTCTGCAACCTCGGGAGCCACTCTCACCACATTGCCAGTCACCATCAGTACATTAGAGGATTGTGCCTCTGATCTCCACTCTACCTGCCATCTATTACATCAGCATGCTGTCTCACCTTAGACCTTAGAATCGGACCAAGATGAGCCCCAACACCAACAACACCAGCCACACCAGCAGCAGAAGCCACAACAGCAGCCTTCCCCACAACGACCTGATGCCCCACAGGAGAGGGGATCAGCACAGGATTGCACTGCGCCGGAGGCGATACCCCCAACACAGGGTATATAGGCAGAGGATGAGTTTCCTGGACATGACTGAACAGCAGTGCTTCAGGAGGCTCAAGCTATTGCACCAGGTCGTCGCAGACATTTGTAGCTTGCTGGAACAAGACCTGCTGCCCAGGGGACCTGGTGGACACGCCTTACCAGTGGCTGTCAAAGTCACCACCGGTCTCAACTTCTTCGCCTCAGGCTCCTTCCAGGGAGCTGCAGCAAACGTTTGCAGGATCTCGAAGTCGGCCGCCCACAGATGCATCACCCAGGTGACCGATGCCATGTTTGACAAATCAACCAATTATGTCAACTTTGCCACTGATGAAGCCAGTGTTACTGAGTGGATGCTCGGCTTTGTGACTCTGGCTGGCTTCCCACAGGTGCAGGGCATCATCGACTGCACACATGTGGCCGTCAAGGCACCCCCACCACCCAGGAGTGTTTGTGAATCGCAAGAGCTTCCACTCCCTCAATGTGTAGCTCGTCTGCAATCATAAAAAGATGCATGTGTGAGGCGGATTTCCTGGCAGCTGTCATCACTCTTTCATGCTGCGCTAGTCCACCCTCCCTCAGCTCTTCGCACCTCCAAACAGACTTACCACATAGCTGTTTGGAGACAAGGGCTATCCACTGAAGACTTGGCTCATGACACCCTTGAGGAGGCTAAATACTGAGGCTGAGGAACGTTATAATGAGAGCCACATGTCCACCAGATGTGTCATAGAGCAAGCAATAGGCATGCTGAAGATGCGCTTCAGATACCTTGACAGATCTGGAGGAGCCCTTCAGTACGCACCAGCCAAGGTCTCCAGACTCAACGTTGTTTGCTGCGCACTGCACAACACAGCGCAGCAGCGAGGATTGGAGCTGCAGGAGGAGCAAGGCGCAGAGTGCAGCCTCTCCAGAGGAGGAGGAGGGGGAGGAGGAGAAGGAACAGGTGGAAGATGATGATGAGGAGGAGGAACCTGAGGTGGAGATGGCACCAGCAGCGACACACATTGCTGCACGGAAGGCCCGGGATGGCCTCATAATGGCCAGGTTTACTTAACTTGCTCCAGTGCACCCATATGGCTGCTGCATGCTGTACTAAGTTCCCACCTGCCCCCTCCCACAACTACACCATAAAGCAGCCCTACAATGACCAAGCAATTCCTTTCACCCAAACCCCTATTGCTCGAGGTTAAGTAATGCCTCACCATTCACTCCCAGTAACAAGGCCACTTCCCAGGTAGCAGGCAAAAATGGACAAGACCAGAAAGGGCTTAACAAGGCAAATTGACGTAAAATCGCATCTGTGGGCCAGATGTAGTTAGGGGCAGGACTGGAACCCGGAAGCCACCTGACCTGCTCCCAAGCCGCATCGATCGAGAAAATCGTGGCCAAAGTGTAAAAGTTGGGAATTTGGTGAGAGTGGGAATTTGGTGCAGATGGGGAAGGAGGTGCTGCTTTTTGGCTCCAATATTTGTAGTGGTTCATGTTACAGGTAAATAGTTAATTTAATTTACCTATAATTAGTTTAAAAAACTAAAGACTGTAAGCTAAGTTAATTAAATACATAAACTTTAATGAATTAAATAAAACAAGGTCATATAGGGATGGCAGTGCAGGTGGTGTGCCGCAACTGCAGCATGTGGGAGTTTGTGGAGAACATCGTGATCCCGGACAATGACGTCTGCAGTAATGTCTGCGTCTCGAGGAACTTCAGGTTAGGATTGTTGAGCTGGAGTCCGAGGTGCAGACATTGCGGGGCATCAGGCAGGTGGAGAGATACCTGGACACTTTGATCCAGAAGGCATTTACATCCCTTAGGTTAGGCTGTGGTACAGGTCTGGTTGGTGGTCAGGGCCAGGACGGTGTGACTGCGAGTCAGACAGGTAAGGGTACCCCAGGTGCAGTGCTGGAGGAGCCTTAGCCTTTGTCCTTATCCAACAAATACGAGGTTCTTGCTGCCTGTGATAATAGCAAGTTCTGCAGGGTGGATGAGCAAACTGACTACGGCACTGTGGTACAGCAGGCCATTCAAGTAGGGGGAGTGAAAAGGAATGTTGTAGTGGTAGGGGACAGTATAGTCAGGGGGATAGATACTGTTCTCTGCAGCCGCAGCCAGGAGTTCCAAAGGCTGTGTTGCCTGCCTGGTGCCAGGGTTAAGGATATATCCTCACGGCTAGAGAACTTGGAGTAGGAGTGGGAGGATCCAGTTGTCATGGTCCACTTAGGAACCAATGACATAGGTAGAACTAGGAATAAGGTTCTGCTGAGAGAGTTTGAGGAGCTAAGGTCAAAATTAAAACGCAGAACCTCACAAGTAATAATCTCTGGATTGTTACCTGAGCCACACGCAAATTGGCATAGGGACAAATGGATTAGAAGATTAAATGCGTGGCTCAACCAGTGGTGTGGGAGGCAGGGGTTTCGCTTCATGGGGCTGTTTGGTTGGGACGGGCTCCACATAAATGGGGCTGGGACCAGTGTCCTGGCGAATCGAATAACTAGGGCTGTAGATAGGGCTTTAAACTAATGAAGTGGGGTGTGGTGGAAGGGTTCAGGAAAGGGTAAATTCCAAAGTAGTAAGGGAAATGTCAAGACTGTAGAGCAGAGTAGCGATTTGGGTAAATATAAGCTGAGTGGGTCAGGAAGGGACAGACAGTTTAACAAAAGTAATAAGGCATTAGTGACTAAGGTGGCATCAGGGAAAAACAGAAAAACATTAAAGCTAAATGCACTATATCTGAATGCACAAAGCATTCGCAACAAAATAGATGAAATAATAGCACAGATATAAATAAATGTGTTTGATGTAATAGCCATTACTGATATGTGGTTGGAGAGTAACTATGGTTGGGAACTAAATATTTCAGGATACTTGACTTTTAGAAGCGATAGCCCTGATAATAAACAATGGGATAAAGGCAGTAGAAAGAAAGGATCTTAGCTTGGAAAATAAAGATGAAGATTCACTGTGGATGGAGATAAGAAACAACAAGGGGCAGAAAACACTGGTGGGAGTCGTTTATAGGCCCCTTACAGTAGTTGTAGTGTTGGGCACAGTATAAATCAAGAAATTAGAGGTGCATGTACCAAGGGTAATACAGTAATCATGGGGGACTTTAATTTTCATTTAGACAGGGCAGACCACATTTGCAGTAATAGTACAGAGGATGAGTTCATGGAATGCATTCAAGATAGTTTTCTAGATCAGTATTTCGAGGAACCAACTAGGGAACAGGCTATTTTAGATCTAGTAGTGAGCAATGAGACAGGTTAATTAATAAACTTATGGTAATGGAGCCTCTGGGGAAGAGTGATCATAATATGATAGAATTTTATATTGAGTTTGAGAGTGATTTAGTTAAGTACAAAATTGGGTCTTAAAGCTGAACAAAGCAAACTATGTAGGTATGAGGGACGAGCTGGCTAAGGTAAAGTGGGAAACTAGATTAAAAGATATGACGGTATATAAGCAATGGCAAATATTTAAAGAAACAATTCATAATTTGCAATGAATATATATTCCCTTAAGGCACAAAAACCCCATGGGAAAGTGGGCCAACCGTGGCTAACAAGAGAAGTAAAGATAGTATTAGATTAAAGGAAGAGTCTTATAATGTTGCCAAAAAGAGTAGTAAGTCTGAGGATTGGGAGGAGTTTAGAATTAAGCAAAGGATGACCAAGAAATTGATAAAGAGAAAAGAAAATATGAGAGTAAACTAGCAATAGACATAAAAACAGATTGTAAAAGCTTCTATAGGTATGAAAAAAGGAAGAGATTCGTGAAAGTAAATGTGGGTCCCTTACAGGCAGAGACAAGATAAATTATAATGGGGAATAAGGAAATGGCAGAGACATTAAACAAATAATTTGTATCTGTTTTCACAGAAGAAGAAACAAAAACATTCCGGAAATAGTAGGGAACCAAGAGTTTGGTGAGAATGAGGAACTTAAAGAAATTAGTATTAGTAAAGAAACAGTACTGGAGAAAGCCGACAAATCCCCTGGACCTAGGGTTTTAAAAGAGGTGGCTGCAGAGATAGTGGATGCATTGGTTTTGATCTTTCTTAATTCCCTAGATTCTGGAACAGTCACCACAGATTGGAAATAGCAAATGTAACCCCGCTATTCAAGAAAGGAGAGAGAGAGAGAGAAGACAGGGAACTACAGCTCAGTTATCCTGGCATCAGTAGTAGGAAAATTCTAGAATCTATTATAGTAGGGACATGGTAACAGGGCACTTAGAAAATCATAATATGATTAGGCAGAGTCAACACGGATTTATGAAAGGGAAATCATGTTTGACAAATCTGTTAGAGTTTTTTGAGGTTGAAACTAGCAGGATAGATAAGGGGGGAACCAGTGGATGTGGTGTATTTGGATTTTCAAAAAGCATTCAATAAGGTGCCACACAAGAGGTTATTACACAAAATTAGGGCTCATGGGATTGGGGGTAACATATTAGCATGGATTGAGGATTGGTTAACGGACAGAAAACAGAAAGCAGGAATAAACAAATAATTTCGGGTTGGCAGGCTGTAACTGGTGGGGTACCGCAAGGATCAGTGCTTGACCCTCAGCTATTTACAATCTGTATCAATGACTTTGATGAGGGGACCGAGTGCAATATATCCAAGTTTGTTGACGATACAAAGCTAGGTGGGAAAGTAAGTTGTGAGGAGGAAGCAAAGAGGCTGCAAAGCGATATAGACAGGTTAAGTGAGTGGAGTGGGCAAGAACATGGTAGATGGAATATAATGTAGAGAAATGTGGAAGTTATCCACTTTAGTAGGAAAAATAGAAAAGCAGTATATTTTTTAAATGGTGAAAGATTGGGAAATGTTGGTATTCGGAGGGACCTGGGTGTCCTTGTACACAAACATACAGGTACAGCAAGCAATTAGGAAGGCAAATGGTATGTTAGCCTTCATTGCAAGGGAGTTGGACTTTTAGAGTGAAGAAGTCTTGCTGCATTTCTTGGTGAGACCACACCTGGGGTACTGTGTACAGTTTTGGTCTCCTTACCTAGGGAACGATATACTTGCCTTAGAGGGAGTGCAACAAAGGTTCACTAGACTGATTCCTGGGATAGGGGGGATTGTCATTAAAGGTGAGAATGAGTAGTCTAGGCCTATATTCCCTAGAGTTTAGAAGAATGAGAGGTGATCTCATTGAAATGTATAAAATTCTTAAGGGGCTTGACAGGGTAGACGCTGGGAGTATTTTCCCCCCAGCTGGGGAGTCTAGAGCTAGGGGGTCACAGTCTCAGAATAAGGGGTCGGCCATTTATTACTGAGATGAGGAGAAATTTCTTCACTCAAAGGGTTGTGGATCTTTGGAATTCCCTACCCCAGAGGGCTATGGATGCTCAGTCGTTGAGTATATGCAAGACAGAGATCGATAGATTTTTGGATATTAAGGGAACCAAGGGAGATGGGGATAGTGCAGTAAAGTGGAGTTGAGGTAGAAGATCAGTCATGATCTTACAAAGACAGGAATGTGAAAAACATTCAGTAACGGATGAAATATACAATGTGATTAATACATCAGTTCACTTTGTAGTAAAAACTAATCAACTACAAGGGGTCTACATTAAGGCATTGTGGTCGGAGGCCATATACAGTGTTACTACAATTAATTCACTTAAATTAGGATTTTCACAAACAATATTTTCTCTTAACTAAAATTGTCCACAGCAAATTATTCCCTTTTAATGATCTCTGATTGATCTTTAAATTGGTTGGCATGATTTGGGATAGGTGTTTTTAAGCGATAGATCTGTTTATTACACTGAAGTTTGGAAATCAAAATTTAATTTGAAAGCTGATATTTTGCTTATTGGAATTATTAACCAAGAAGCTATTAATAATTCTGGGTCCATGTTCATTGATAAGGCAATAGTAGAATGTTATAAATACTCTATACTGGAAGATGCAAGAGAAAGATTAAAGCAGGGCAGGAGCATTTAGCATTTTGAATTCATTCAACAAAAGCTGCTTTTTTATTCTGCTTATTATATGGACTACCCAATAGTGAATTTATTTTACAATTTGCCAGGGTTTGTTTTGAATTACCGATGGACAGACAGCCTAAATCCTAGATAGTGTATTATTAATTGATGATTTGTGAAATAAACAATAGAATGAAAACATTAAAGAACCAGAAGAAGTGCACTTGAGTTGAAAGAAAATAATCTTTATTTACCAGAAATGTAGCATCTGTAATTAAGGGAAAATGCAAGTGTGATTCAAACATGCTTGCATCTTTCTTGCTCAAGGGAGCCTTTCACCCATCCGACAGGGTGAGAGGCAGCGCAATTATGCTAATAGCTTAGTCAGAGGAATCTGTTACCATAGCAAAGACTTGGAACTCTCCTAGGCAGCAGGGCCATGTGATCATGCCTTCGTCTTTATTAAAAAATGTGATCTTGAATACATTCAATGGTTCAAGCTTCATGTAGAAGCATCTGTATGAAAATAACTTACTTGAAACTTTTTAAACACAGGGCTTTTGTAAATATTCCAGCAGATTTACATTCCATTGCCATTTTGGATTCTCAGAATAGGACCATTGGTTCGCAAACAGTAATTCTGGTTTATAAATTAGGCATCCCCAGCCAGATTGCTAGAGACACTCTCAAAGATGGGTGGTTCACTTACTTTGGACACCATTTTACTAACAATTGCAAAATGTTACCTGCAAGGTGTAATGCTATATATGGTTTTATCATTGAGCAAAATGAGAACTGTCTCCCACAAACTAAAACTGCAGTCTTCAAGAATTGTGAACATTTTAGTCTTGCATCTAGGACACATTTGCCACACTTCAGAAAGTGAACTTCAAAATGTCAAAAGAATTAAAGAAAAGGGAAAGAAAGGCAGTAATTTAATGTTGTTGTTTCTGATCTGCGACGGGAAAGTTGCTACTTGCCTATCTGCAAAGCATCCTCACCAACAGCAATTAACCACTAACCTACCGTAGGGTTTGCAGCAATTAGTTTTTGGGGTCTTGAAGGACAGGCAAGCTTAAACACAGTACCCCAATTATAAATTACTGAAATTCAATTTAAAAAATATATAAAACTCTTTTCTAGTTATGTAAGAACATAAGAATTAGGAGCAGTGGGAGGCCATATGGCCCCTCGAGCCTGCTCTGCCATTCAATAAGATCATGGCTGATCTTCTACATCAACTCCACTTTCCCGCCTGATCCCCATATCCCTTGATTCCCTTAGAGTCCAAAAATGTATCTCAGCCTTGAATATACTCAATGACTGAGCATCCACAGCCCTTTGGGGTAGAGAATTCCAAAGATTCACAACCTCTGAGTGAGGAATTTCCTTCTCACCTCATTCTTAAAAGGCCAACCCCTTATCCTGAGACTATGCCCCCTAGTTCTAGACTCTCCAGCCAGGGGAAACAAGCTCTCAGCATCTACCCTGTCAATCCCCCTCAGAATCTTTTGTTTCAATGAGATCACCTCTCATCCTTCTAAACTCCAGAGAGTATAGGGTCAATCGACTCAATCTCTCTTCTAAGGACAACCCTCTCATCCCAGGAATCAATCTACTAGTGGGGTAAATTAGTCCGTTTCTTAGTAAATCAAAACAAAAATCACATCTAAAAGCTTTTAAAACGTACCTTTTAGTGTCTTTGCATCCACAGAACTAGCTTAATTGTTAAAGCCTCCCTGAAGGCCTGCAAATGAGCGCAATTAGTGGAAACTCCCAATGGCCATTAATTCACCCTGGGGGCGTGGCATGTTTTGTGGGTGGGGCCTGCTTCCAGCACAATGTTTTTAAACTAGTGCAAAAGATCGCGGAAACTCGAGTTGCGCTGAATGCAAATGGCGTTTAAAATTCCGCGATGTTTTGCAACGGTTACGCCGAGTTCGGACGAATTGCGCCGAAAATACCAGCGCAATCGAAGGGAAGCTCCAGGCTACAATATTTAGATAACATAATTGTACTTTACAGTATCGAAATGAATTACTACATTCAGGATTGATCAAATGAAAGAGATTTTGTGTGCCGGTTATCATAAGCATTTAATATCATTCAGTACAGTACCTGGTACTTGTAGAGCAAATGCCCCACAAGAAAAGGATCAATATTTACTGTAGTCTAACCAATCCTGAAATGGCAATCCATTGATTTCAGAACTTGCAAATAACCTTAGAATGCTGAGACAGTTGAATTGGATCCAGTTGAATCGTGGCACATAACTATGCTTCAGAAATTAGATTGGGTTAAACCTTAAAGGATAGACATCTTCTCCAGAAACATACCCAAAAAATAGACAGTTAATAATACCAGTACCACAGTTGCAGGACTTAAGGTGCAGTAACTTGCTTGTTGATTTGTTTAAATTGAACACCCAGATTGGGCACAAGTTGCAATTTTGGTATTTTCAAAGCAAATAAAAGTATTGCTAAGATGCCGGGAGATATTCTGACTGTGTGCCAAAAATGTGCCAGAGGAACAAATTTGAACATGTATTTGTATGTCTTTCAATGGGGCAACAATAGTTCTTCAATGCATCAACTAATAACATTCTACAGCGCTATTTTAATCGGTCACTATTTTGACTGCTGATTAATGAGAAAACCTATTGCATTATTTGACCCTCTGTCTGTTTGAGGCTATTTTTTTTCTTAATTGCAGTGAACATAAATTATCAAAATTGAGTCATCAATACATGATGTAAATCACAAGATTGTTGGATCAGCACAATGTACAATGTTTACTCTATCAAAATGACTATTGATTGCACGTAATGGAATCAGGGTACTTTTGAAACAAGATAGGAATAAAATCAGTTTGACGCAGGAAAACATTAATACTTACCATGCTGAGAAATAGCTTAAATGGCTGTGCCTGCCTTACCAATGGGTTTCTATCTGCCATTTTATTGAATTCCCCAGAATGTTTTTGTCTAACAGTTATGTTCTGATGGGGTTCTGGCATAGTTTTGATCTTTCCAAAGTACATGAAAATATGGCTGTAAATTGAAGGCCTGGGCCTGGAGTTTCCGCTGGGTTGCGCTGAGCACAATTCACCCAGAATTGCCCAAACCAGCGCAAAAGATCGAGGAATTTCAAGCGCAAATTACATCCAGTGCAAACCGAGCATCTGCGATCTTTTGCGCTGGTTTAAAAAACATCGCCCTGGAAGCCGGCCCCGCCCACAAGATTGGCCACTCCCTCAGATCACATTAATCACCATGATGAGTTTTCGTTAATCGCGCTTGTTTGCGGGCCTTCGAAGAAGCTCTTAAAATGAAGCTTTTTTTTTAGGCGCAAGGGCACTAATAGGCACCTTTTAAGAGCTTTCAAATATATATATTTTTTAATTTACTAAGAAACTGGCTACTGTACACCAATGTAACTTGGAAATGGTTCTGTATAGTATTTTTTTGAAGTCATTTTCAGTTATTTAAAATAGAGTTACTCACAGGTGGTGGACTAGACACCCCGATTAAAAATGCTTATTTTTTTGCCAGCACAGGCACGATTGGCCAAATGGCCCATAAGTTTCTATGAACCCATTTTCAGTTGTATTAATAAAACTGCACCAGGTTACCACTCTTAAATACATCAAGGAAATTTTTTAAAAATGACTTTCTAAAAGGCTGCCCAATTGCGCTGGTTCATGGAAGATTTTACGTTTGGCGATATGCAAATGAGTTTGAGCGGAAACTTGAGCGGATGTAAAAAATTCACTTTGTAAAACTAGCGCTATTTGCGTCCAGATCGCCGATTGCGCCAAAGCGGAAATGCTTGACCCTTGTGTGCATTGATATTATTAATGCCCCAGAGCCAATATTAATAAACTAATGGGATAAAAGTTGTCTTTTTTTTGCTGTGCAGTAACTGGTCTTTTCTGAATTAAACTTTTGTGAAGCAAGTAGTTTATGTGCTGCTACCCCATTCTGCCTTTCAGCTTCTCTTGCTTTGTTAATTGACATCTTGTAATGTTCACCAATTTACAGTATATATACACTGAGGGCCAATTCTTGGATTAATTTGATCTCTGCTCTTAACTTCAGAGCTGAGCGATCTGCCTCAGTTGCTTCATTAATTATATATCAAAGCTACATTACCCCAAGGTTGCCCTGATTGTCTCCAGATCCCAATGGTTCAAAAATGCCATTCCAATTAATTGCATTTTGTGCCTTTCACTTGAAAATCTGCAGAATTAAATCTATTATTAAATGAGAGCTGCAATGCATCAATATATTGCAATCATAATCATTTTAACTACCTGTTTTGTGAAACATTTTATTGTTATTTAATACTTTTTTTCCTTATATTTTTGCTGCTAGTTTGCTCTTAGGCTTTTCACTGTTTTCTTCTGCCACCAAACCTCTTCCTTCACAGTTGAAGCAGGATGGTCTGTATCAGTCCATGACTGGTCTTCGCATGTGCCTAAAGAGGATGTATTCAGACCTGCCATAGAAGGCCCTTGACCTTTTCCGATTTCCCCCACCGCCCCATGGTACTTAATGACATCCCAGCAAGAAAAGTTTGCATTAGGGATATAACAACAACAACTTGTATTTATATAGCGCCTTTAACGTATTAAAACGTCCCAAGGCGCTTGACAAGAGTATTATAAGACAAAAGATTTAACACTGAGCCACATAAGGAGAAATTAGGGTAGGTGACCAAATGCGTGGTCAAAGAGGTAGGTTTTAAGGAGCGCCTTAAAGGAGGAAAGCGAGGTAGAGAGGCGGAGAGGTTTAGGGAGGGAATTCCAGAGCTTAGGGCCTAGGCAACAGAAGGCACGGCCACCCAATGGTGGAGCGATTATAATCAGGGATGCTCAAGAGGGCAGAATATACCACTATGAATTCTTGGTAGTGACACTTGTCTGCAAGTGGTTGCTTGCTCTTGTGCTCCTACTAATGATTTTAAGGTTGGAAAAGGTGCAGGACATTTGGATAACTCAGATGTGGCCAAAAAGGCCCCAAGGAGACCCGTGTTCTTACATTTGCATGAATTGGCAGTTCAGCCTCATTTTTCTATGCTGTAGGTTCTCTGTTTAATCAACAACAGTTTTGTTTCTGAACCCTTCCAGTTGCTAGTAGCCTGAATATTAAAAGTGACAGAATATAATCTTCAGTCTGTTCAGATAAAGTGGTTTAGGTCTCGCTGATCTGTCTTGAGAATTCATCTCTTTCCTGATCCATATAAATCCCTCTCTAAAGGTTGCCTAATTCAATGGATCACTGGGCCTTCAACCCTTGGCTGAAGAACTAGGGATTGAGTAAGAACTTGGGGATTCTGTATAAGCAGTCTTTATTGACAGTAGATAGATGTATTACCCTTTAAATTATTTGTTTTTTTGTGTGTTTTGCTCCATCTCTTGATAGTTCTCAAGTAGGGAGTTCTTTCAACTTTTACTAAGTTTCTTTTTGCACTGTGACTAAACCAACTATTCCTTTAATATGCTCATAATATTAGGGGTCAAATCCCAAACTTGTGGGATTCTTGCAGATCATTTTCTTTCTATATCTATCTATCTATCTATCATCACCTGATTTCTTTTATAGTGAAAAATATTTGCTAAAAATCTCATAGGAGTATTAAATTGTTTTAATTTCTACATGCTTGACAAAACATTTAATACAAACACTGTATACATTTTAGTTTATGGCCAAACCATTTATTTAGCCAGTGGTCCTTTTTATATTTTAATCTTTTTATAGTTTGCAAAACGTCTTTAGATAAGCATGCTTTTCTAAAACAAAATGGAAAGGGAGATAAATTATAAGACTTATAATCTCTATTATTACTCTACTCAATTTGATAGGATAATCCACTGTACAAATGTCACTGACAAAATGGTGCTTTTGAAATCTCCAGTCAATTTTGAAATACAGCAATAAATGGGATTGAATTTTAAATTCAATTTTCCAAGTTACTAAAACTTTGTCTACTCTCTTGAGATAAATCCTAGAAACCTAATTCAAAACTGATCTCTTTTATTATATCAGTTTTCCCAAGTGTTCCACTTACTGCTAAAACTGTCCTGGGCTAAAAGCTTTATCAGTACTGGCATTTAAAGAACAAGGATTGTTTTTACTTTAAACACAAAAGAAAATGAATGTAGTCTTCTTGGGACAATAATGCTGGTGTTTCTGATTATGCTGAATGCTTAAATATGTTATTTTTTCACATAGGAGAGGTAGAATAGACAGGAAATCACTTAAGAAAAGCACTTATGGATGAAAATACTCCTGTGAGGTGCTCCCCCCACAGTGGCTTCAGCATGGGTGTTGAAAGGCTGCTGATACAGGCATCATGCTGGCGAAGCGCTCTGGTTTCAGGCTGTTACTGTCGTAGGGGTCTGCCTCATCAGATTGTGGAAGTTCCTCTTGTTGTGCAAGCTCCATGTGCTGTCCCTGAAGCATGGCAAAGTTATGCAGAATGCAGCACACAACCACAATCTGGGAGGCTGTAGGCTGGACCGTATACTGACTTATGTGAATGATGTCACCTGCTGCAGCCTGGAAAGAGCCCAACATGAAACATTAAGGACCATAGTCACTTTAACTGCAACAGGCAAAGCATGGCCAGCTGGCAGTGTGGGTGCAGGTGCTGCTGTAGGAGCCTGTGACAGCCTCTCTGGAGAAGCATAGCTTCCTAATTCCTCCCTCCTTAGAAGAGTGGAGGTAACTGATTTTGGGCCGATAGATCCCATGAGCAGGGTAAGGACACCTGCAAGCAGCACTCCTCGTGTGTGGTCTCATCAAAGACACAACTGCAGCGGTTCCCTGACCTGCTGCTGCTCTTGCCCTTCCTCTGACCACAGAGGAGTGGCCAGGGTGACTCCCATCTTGAGTCTTAGGCTTCTTAAAAGTTTAGAAACACAATAAAAGTGAAAATCAGTGAATTCCAGTGGAAAGACTTGTGAAGAAATCTAGCCAGGTGAATTTCAAAAGGATTCCAGTGATCTGAATACTTGCAGGTGAGTGCTCCATTAAATAGTGCTTTGAATTGCCCTTTGAAGTCGGCAGGTCCATTACTTCTGCTATTGCAAGTGAAAATGGCATTAAATTCTACTGACATCATGGAACACGCTGTAAATACTTCAATGAGGCTGCCGCCTACTTCAGGCAGGTGCCTGGGCCGCCCTTGTGAATGCCCCGAGTAAGATGGTGGTGGGAGGGATCGAAGTAGGAATGGGGTGGTAAGCGCAGCACTGCAACTTAGGGCTGCTACTGCCCTATTCCTGCCGGGTGGAGTGAGTTATAGTCGGCCCTCCTGTATTGATAACTCGCAAGGGAGACGGGGATTGAATTTAGTGAAGGTTTGACTGACATCTTTTCGTAAGTTCACTAAATATGTGAGCGATTCCCCAGGGGTGATTGCCATCTTGAGTGTACATCGGGTGGGCAGGGAGGCGGGCCAATCCCCTGTTCGATACCATCGACGGGAGGCTCGATCGATTTTGGCGATCAGGCCTCATTAAAATAAAATCGGCTAGCTGCCAGCGCTAAATGACTACTGACAGCCAGCTTACCAAATTTCAGGGGTGGGGGGGGGAGCGTGGCGCGGCAGGTGGGGGGGCGGTGGAATTCAGCAGCTCCTCCGTGGAGCTGAGCCGGCAGCACCTCTTTAAGAGGGGGCAGGCAATCCCAGGGTGGGGGACCATAGAGCTACTGGAAGAAGGCACGACGATTTTTGCAGGGCTGGGTGGAGCATTTGGGGTCTAAACGTGTCTTGGGACCTCGATTTAAATATATTCATGAAACTCCCGCCTGTTTCGGGCAGGAGCACTGTCCGCCTAACTTGAGGCCTGCTCCACAATTGTATTAATCGGGCCTCGGGCAGTAAGTTTTTAAAAACTTTTTGTTCACGTTGATAAACGAAACGGTAGCGAGATGACAATCAGCTTCCACCTGTCTTTTTGTCTCCTAGGGGGAAAAATTCAGTTGCTTTGTGCCCCCTGTTAGCGCCCCCTCGCAAAATTCAGTGGGAGGTTAGCGGAGCCGGTAGCCGGTAGCGCCCTGCGGCACTGCGCCTCCGGCGATGATGTCACCGCCGCACACAGCGCCCCGCTTGCGCCCCGGCCACAAACTTGGCTCGCGCCCCCTGACCTACCACCGGGCGCTATATCCAACAGGGTCAGGGTGCCGTGTTTGCGGCCAGGGTGGCGCAAATTAAAGAGCAGGTGCCGGACGGCCATTTCTTTTGGGTCACCTGCCAGCACCTGCCCCCTCTCACCTCCCCCTGTGGGGTGCCGGTCGCTTTTGGCGGCACCCCGCTCACCAATGGTCCAGCAGGGCCCTGGTGCGCGATGCGCTAGGCCCCACCGCTTTAATCAGGGGAGGGAGGCCTGCAGTACCACGGCGCTACATGCCGACGCGCGTGGAGCTGCAGCACGTAGCACCGCGATATTCAATGGGAGCGCCCCAAGAGGGAGGGGGAGCGCTTCCAGTAGCGCTCCGCCTCCTGCTTGGGGCGCTATCATTCAATTTCGGGCGCGGGGGCACTAACTTTTTCGGGGTGCTAAAAGTAGCGCCCTGGCGAAGTTAGCGCCCCAAAGAGGGCGCGACCCAATTTTTCCCCCTTAATCTTTTTGTTGGTCTCAAACAATAAACACAATTTGAATGTTAATGCTGCAAAACTTGATGGTGGGAAGTTTTGCTTTGACCCAAGGCTTGGTATGATGCCAAAACCTAAGCAACTGCAAATGTTTAAAACATTTATGATCTACAAAAGCCAAGTTGTATATCACCTAACCACTACTACTTGACTTATCTTGATAAATGCACTTTTGACCTCCATGAATAGTAACATTACAACAGCAGTAATCAGTAGCTGTTGCTCCCCATGCCTCAGGATTCTTCATTGGACATACATATACACAAAACTAAAATCCAATTGCAAAATGGCTTTGCCTCAAAGCCATTATTGTTTTGACATCCCAATAAACTTATGACTAGCTCACTCATGCTATCAAACTGATTTAAAAAATGACACAATCGTATACCAGAAGACATTTTAACATTCATTGTTGTTTAATGCTGTGTGTAGTTATAAAAACTTAAATAACTAAAAGAATTGTTATAATAATAAATGCAGGTAATTTATTACAATTAGATGTATATTTACCCAAAAAACACAGCGTATGGATCACACCTTCACTTCAGTTATTTTTTTAAATCGGCACACTCAACAGATTGATTAATAAATTGGGATGGTCATTGCTTTACCAACTGCCTTTAATGTGACTGTTACATCAGTGTAACATGGTATAGAATTTTACAATAGACACTCCATTTAATTTAATCAGGTTAACGCAGGTAGGTGCAGGACTTTTGAATGTCACACCGGCTTCATTTATCAATGGCTAGGATATAAAAAAACTGGAACTAAATAATCATAAAAAAAGATCAAATCACTTGGACCATAGGGACAGTTTACTGGCTGTATGACTCCCGGTGGGAATCCTCGACTGTCGAATTGCTTATTGAGCGTGCATGATTTTCCAACTACAGGTACATGATTGGTGGGAAAATCATGCACTACACAAAATTGACAAATTATTGCTCAAGTCTTCTCGATGAGACATTTAATCATTAATAACATTGTTTGGCTACTAATCACCGGGAAGTCAGAAAAATAGTAAATCACAGCCAGCTAAACATATATAGGATTTGTTTAAAGTGCCACATTCTCGTAACTGGAGGACTGCAGTGGCAATAAAGACCATAAATCATGATATAAAATAAACAAATTCTTATTTTGAAGCTATAGGATCACCAGTGGAATGGCCATGCCCAAAGCCGTAGTGGCAATCATAGATTAGGCGGGAACTTTCAAGGCAATGATGACATTTCAATTTACTTCAAATGAAAAAAAAGTTTAAATAAATAATAATTCAATTAAAAATTTATGATTAGTTTTCCTAATTTTTGTACCTTTTCACTGCCTGTGTTATCGAGGGAATGCCAAAGCTCTATTTACAGCTGTGCTGTAAAAATACGTTAAGAAGGTTCTTTTGTAGTTGAATAATTTCTATCTGGTTATGTTTTTTGCTGATCAAACTAATGCAAACGCTTGTGCAAATCAAACCTATAAAACATTAAAAAGCTTACTTCTGTGTGCACTTCCTGTCTACAAAACTTTACTTCCTCTTGTCACATTTTTGTCACGCTTTTGTGTCAATCCTTTCCCATTATAAATTTCAATACCTATATTTATAATGGAAACTCCCTATGTAATCGTGTTATGCTGTTAATAAACCTTCCTGTCGGTGGTAGCACTGTACTGCCTCAGTTTTGCACCCCAAGCTCCTCACCCCACACTACAAAGAAACTCATGTGCTCCTATATAAAGGCAAGTCTTTCTTTTCTTTCTTTTTCCAACCAACTCTACCATAAGGTTGGCTACTTAACTACAAATAATAAAATAAGATCAAGGTAGTCTATATAAAAAAGGACAGAGTATCACTTTAAAATTGAGACTGATTTACATCTGCACACCCTGATCCAATTATTCCCTGTTCTCTAACTTGTTTCAGCTGATAAGAATATACTTGGGGCTTGCTTTTAAGTGCTGCCGCTGGGCGGGAAGCAGGCTGCCGTGGGTCGGGCTCCTGTTTTATGCCCTGCCTGATTTTCCTTTCCTTGACTTCAGTGTAAGCTGTGGGGAGGACACAAAGAGCCTGCAATGGGATATAAACAGGTTAAGTGAATGGGCAGTAAGGTGGCAGAAGGAGTATAATGTGATGAAATGTGAGGTTATTCACTTTGGTAGGAAGATTAGAAAAACAGAATATTTTTTTAAATGGTGAGAAACTATTAAATGTTGGTGTGCAGGGAGATTTAGGTGTCCTCATACAGGAAACACAGAGGGCTGGATTTTGATACTGGGGCAGGTTGGGGTCATGTCATCCGCATTTCGTGTTATCCACCCGACTGTAATTGGATGTGGGAGATTGATGCAATTTTCACCTAATTGGGCAATTGAGTTCCAGCATGTGGGAACCCATGAACCAATTAGTGGTTTCAGTGTGAAAGTCACCTCTGATGATGTCATCATTGTTGCTGCATTGCAGGTCAGAGACTGCCTGGCCTTTGCTGTGAGAGGACCTGGATGCAAAATGAGCAGCATGAGTGAGAGAGAGAGAATTTTTTTGCATCCAGGTCCTCTCACAGCAAAGGCCAGGCAGTCTCTGAAGACATTCAATGCAGCAGCATCAGGGGCAACTTTCAGACCTAATACTACTACTACCTTCATCACATCTCCGTTGTAATAGTGGACCTGCAGCTGATAGTCAGCTATCCACTTGTGCTCCCGCCAGGTTTCACTGGCGTGTTGCAGATCAGACTTGCTTCACGTGGGAAAAGGGTTAAACTAGCTAAAATGTTTCAAAATGGCATTACAGAGCCAATTTAGGGCTTGTTAAGGGCTTTAATGGCCTCTCCCGCCTCTTGGAGGCGGGACAGAGACGGGACCACCGCACACGATTTCATCAAAATTGCGTGGAGGCAGAATGGAGGCGGGATCGGGTCCGCCCGCCACTTTTCACAATTTTAACCCCCCACACGCCTCCAAACCCGCCTCCACGGGTCTATGAAAATCCAGCCCAGAGAGTTAGCATGCAGGTACAGCAAGCAATTAGGAAGGCAAATGGTATGTTGGCCTTTATTACAAGTGGGTTGGAGTACAAAAGTAAGGAAGTCTTACTACAATTTTACAGGGCTTTGGTGAGACCATACCTGGAGTACTGTGCACAGTTTTGGTCTTCTTATCTGAGGAAGGATATACTTGCCTTAGAGGTGGTGCAACAAAGGTTCACTAGATTGATCCCTGGGATGAGAGGATTGTCCTATGAGGAGAGATTGAGTAGATTGGGCCTATGCTCTCTGGAGTTTAGAAGAATGAGAGGTGATCTCATTGAAACATACAAGATTCTGAAGGGGATTGATGCTGAGAGGTTGTTTCCCCTGGCTGGAGAGTCTAGAACTAGGGGGCATAGTCTCAGGATAAGGGGTTGGCCATTTAGGACTGAGATGAGGAGGAATTTCTTCACTCAGAGGGTTGTGAATCTTTGGAATTCTCTGCCCCAGAGGGCTGTGAATGCTGAGTCTTTGAGTAGATTCAAGGCTGAGATCGATAGATTTTTGGACTCTAGGGGAATCAAGGGATATGGGGATCGGGCAGGAAAGTGGAGTTGAGGTCGAAGATCAGCCATGATCTTGTTGAATGGCGGAGCAAGCTCGAAGGGCCGAATGGCCTACTCCTGCTCCTAATTCTTATGTTCTTATGTAATGGAAGGGAAAATCAAGTGTGGTGTAAAAAGGGCAGCCGACCCTTTTCTGCAGAACAGTTAAAATCAACTCCGTGGTCTTAACTCCCCGTTTGCAATGTCAGACTAGTATTTTTAATATTGTGAAAGGTAAAGTCTCATGATGGATATTTCAGCAGTAATAGCAAAGGGCAGTGCGGCAGAATGTTTCAAAATTGATGATCAGTAACACTGTACCTTTTGCTTTTTCACTCTAATTATATTTTATAATTGACCTAGCACTATCAAGACATGTAACTTTGCACTGTCTCTATGGTGCATATGATTGCCGATGAAGGTCATGCCTCCAGCTAGTAAAGGTTTTGTGTCACTGAGTCATATTGACCATAAGGTGCCAGATTTAATTCCCAGTCTCTGCTGAGTTATCTGATCTCAGCCAGGGTGTCAATAGAGATGATGTGGTTGGTCTTCGAACCCTTAGAATAGTGAGGGACAAATCAGCCAAGGTTTCCAGTTCTGATCTGAGGCACCATGCTGAAATTTGCACGTCTGCCCATTGATCTAACCTGTCTGTGATGCCACCCTGTGCCCCATGGTGAATGGCTGCTTTGGCATTGTACGGAGGGCACCTGCCACGCTTGGAACCATAGCTCAACAGGAGTCACCAGCCTGAGGATATCCAGAAGGAACAAAGTTGGTAAAATATAATCCTGTAGACCTAAAAAAAAAGTTAAATGCTCCTTTACCCCCTAATACATTTGGCTAGAAATTCGCTATAGCCCCGATTGGGGGGCTAACTTTTGAAAAGTAGAAAAAGTAGCGCCAGGCGCTAACGATTCTCTCCTATGGGGAAATTTAGCTTTAACGCTCCAAGAGGGAAGTGGAGCGCTAAATCAAATGCTAACCACTTCTCTTCGGGCGCTAAAGTCCGAGAGCGGGGCAGCAGCGGCAGAGCGCTGAACAATTTGGAGCGTATTGTAAACGGCATCAGAGGCTGCTTCCCTCACTTAAAGGGAAGGGCCAATGATGGTGCACAACCTACTTGTCGGCAGTTCTGCGTTGCAACGCGACCTGCGCGACTGCCATTACAGCCCCAAACACTCTCTCAAAGTGGAGGGCTTGGACATCTTGCAGCAATGAAACATCAAAAACTTTGAGCAGGCACCAGACTGGTGCAAATAATAAAGTTTGGCCTACCTGAAAACCATTCCCTTTAATTAGCGCTCCCCAAGCGGCCAGCCGTGTTGATAACGCCTCCTCTTCCTGCCATTGTTCACGCCCGGCAACACAGCAGGGGATGGGAGGCAATTTCACATCCGGGGCGCTGCGCACTTTATGACGTCACGATCTGCGAGGCGCTAGAGGCCCAGGTGGTAAGAGTTACCGGCACTGAAGTTCGCGGGCGTCGCTGCATTTGCAGCGCCTGGTCGCTAACCCCTTAGCGCCCTGTTAGCACCACCCACCCCCCCGCCCCCCCCGGCAAATTTCTTCCCCTTTGTTTTTTTATACCTTCAAATGGTCAGTTTTCTTTTCCTTCTATCTGGCTGAAATCATACACATGGGTGGGTTTGGATTGGGTGGGAAGTTAAATTGAAAAAATTTCAAAACCAAAGTCATCATATCTTGAACTCACCCACCTCTGGTTTTAACACAGGCAGAACAGGTGGCCAGTGACCAATCCACTCTCAGGAGGTGGGTCAGTCATTGAAATCTTTTAAGGAGGCTGCCTACCTCCATCTTAACATGCTTTCTATTTTTAACTAATGTCAGCCGGGTTTCCCGGGCTTTGGGAAACCCGGCAGGTAAAAGGAGACGAGAAGGTTGGATCCATAAGGTAAGTGCCTTTACAACACTGCTTGTGGGCCAGGAGAAGCAGGAATGTTTCCTCCCGGCTCAACAAGCTAACTGTAAACCCTCCCACAATGTGTCTGATACTCCCCTACCCCCGCGATCACCATCTCCCCACCCCCCCCCACACCAGCCCCCACGATCTCTGATCCCCTCCCCCACCATGATCCCCCCCCACCCCCCCCGCCCCCGCGATTATCATCTGCCCCCTGCGCCTCCCCCCCCCCCCCCCCGGCCACGTTGAACCTCCACCAGTGATCTCTCCACTCCCCTACTACTAGCCCTGCCTGCTCCTCCACTGCATCTTTCTGCTGCAGGCTTTCCTGCCCGACAGGTAACCAGGGAAACCTGGAGAAAAAATTTAAAAAGGGGTAACTACAGGACATTCGGGAAATCCGTATATCCGGGTTTCCCGTCCTTAACTCGCCCCCAACCCCCCGCCCCCTCCAAACGCACGGCTCAGTAAATATTGGGGCCATTGTCTTGAATCAATCTCCTCTCTCGTGGACATTTAATGTTTCCCTCCCACATGACCGCCAGACTGGATACTCCTTCGATATATCTACTATCCTGCAGTCTAAAGGAGGCCAAGTGAAACAGAAAAGAAGATGAATAGCCACAATTATGCTTTAATTTTTTGAATTCAGCTTTTCCATAGGACCCTAGCTTTCCTTCTTTAGTGCAGCCATTACATTTATTTTTGGAGAGCGAGTACTGACATAATTCTTGGTAAATCATCCACAACTTTATGTTTCAAATAATGCAAGGAATAGGGATAATAATCTTAGGAATCTCTTCATAATAGTACATTTCAGTTATATTGCTGTTACTTTAAAGAGAATATTTGCGCAGCCACTGTTTAATTTCCTATCTATTCTAATAAAAACTCTTGGATTATAGGAGCAGTTTAGCTTGGATCACTGCTTTAACTTTAAGACAATGTTGCAACTGGTTTGTTCTTAGATGAGTAGAAGTACTTTAAACAAAGGAAAAATTACAATTTAATTTAGAAGTCTTTATCCACTTATTATTGAATGGCAGTTAAATTTTACTTAAAAGTATTGCTTTCTTCAGAATTTGCTTGAAAATCAATGCCAATTCATGATATGCTCACCAATGGATTACCATTATTTTGTGAGTACAATAACTTCGAAAAAATTAATGTCTATCATAACTGGATGGCTGCTGACATCTGCATTATCTTGACAATGTCATAAATGCCAAACACAGAAACAGGAAGCATACTCAGTCAGTGTAGCAGTGTGACATCCTAGTTTCCTTTACTCAGTATGTCCATAAACATTTATACTCAAAAATTAATAAAATGAAGTGTGGCCCATATGGCTGGTACAACAAACTGAGAATGTAACGAGGGCATTTATCAGCTCAGACACATGTGAACTCATTATTTTCACAGTGGGATTTATGCTAAATTCAGACGGGGTTTACCGTTATAACCTTATACCTTACATGCTGAAATTCTCCCGTATGCGCTAATATTAACTCAAGTTTACCACATATGCAACTACTGAGGTAACGTAGCACTTTCTATAATTATTGCATGTTATTGCTTGCCTAATGCAATTTAACACACAACGACCAGAACACCTATTATGCAAACTATTAGGAATTGCATCTGACTAAAACAAGTCAATTTTCTGCATTACTGTGATGCAAAACACATGTATGAGAAGTTACATTTAAAGTAGGCTTTAACCTTGAATCTTGTTGCACCTATACTTTACCAGACACATTCCATGTATTTTCTGCTAAAAATGAACTTGTAGTGAATTCTGTAACATGAGGGAGTTATTTTGTCATTTACTGCCATACAGTTAATGATGCATTTTATGGAAAAAAGCAATGTGTTACATATTGCATTATATTAAAGACTTGGTTCAATGAACTTCTAATAAATTTTAGCACAATTTGAAATCAAACTATATAAGGCACTTTAAAATAATTTTTGAATGCTTGCATTTCTATTATTTTCTGTATATTGTACTAAGGAAAATATTGTTGGGAGCCTGTATTTAGGACACAAATGTTATAGTTACACCTTCTGATTTTCATATTAAAGCTGATAATTACCCCATGAAGATGAATTCCAAAATTAGGGTAAACTCAATAAAACCGGTAAGCATTATGGAAGAATAGTTCTAGTCACTACATGTAGCAATATTATCACTGCATTCAAAAAGAACATGTTTACCACATTGCTACACATAGCAACCAGAGCAATTCTTTCCGCAATATTAGAAGCCTACAGTTCAGGTGTGTTGCATGCAGCTGCTTCTCTGTTTGGTGCAAGAAGCACTTCATCTGCTGCCAATACTGAGAAGAAGCATCAATGTAGATTGCACCATCACTTGCCTGCATCTTGTACAGATGGCTGAACGAAGGAGGATGTGCTGAGCTGCAGCCAATGATTCATGTCAACCTCTCTTAGCGTTATACTTTGTTATGAGAGCTGCAAGCATTATTACTTAATTAAGGTATCTTATTAGTTCCTTCCCCAGTTATTTTGCTGATTAAACCTGATTTTTTTTTCTTTTAACGTTCTTTAATTCCTGACCTGAAAAAGCATGTTTGTTTGGAGTTGAGATCATCCAAATGAAAAACCTGAAAATCAGAAGGTTTAGTAATAGCACGTGAATCTGATCAGGAGTTTTAAGACAGCTCCAGAAAAGATTATTGACAAAAAATGAACAATTTAACAGTATTTTATTGGACTTTTTATTTTGGTTTTAGACTAGTTTTTGTCTGTTAAATATTTCCAGAATTGAATTTTGTTGCGACATAACTTATAAGATTTGGTGGTGCAGATGAATACAGCAAACACCAGAAAAATCAGCAGGTAGGAATATTGAGATAGCTATACAATTTGAAGGACACTGTACTTGTAACATGAAGCCATTTCACGAACAATTTTCAGTACCTTTACGTAATATCTAGTTATCTGTACAGTTCAATTTTCCTTCATAAGGCCCAATTTCTGAATTCACTCACTCGGCACAGTTGCCTTGCCTGCTGGGAGTCTAATTCAGGACAGTGCAGGCGCAACACGGTGGCATAGTGGTTAGCACTGGTGCCTCACAGCGCCAGAGACCCGGGTTCGAATCTGGCCTCGGGTGACTGTCTGTGTGGAGTTTGCACATTCTCCCCGTGTCTGCGTGGGTTTCCTCCGGGTGCTCCGGTTTCCTCCCACTGTCCAAAAATGTGCGGGTTAGGTTGATTTGGCTATGATAAATTGACCCTTAGTGTTGGGGGGGATTAAATATGTGGCGTTACGGGGATAGGATGGGATATGTTAGGGGAATTAAATACGTGGGTTTACAGGGATAGGGTGGGATATGTGTCGGTGCAGGCTCGATGGGCTGAGATGGCCTCTATCTGTACTGTGGGGATTCTGTGTGAGAGGGCAGGGACAGGGTGCTGGATTTGGATGATCAGCCATGATCGTATTGAATGGTGAAGCAGGCTCGACGGGCCGAATGGCCTACTCCTGCTCCTAGTTTCTATGTTTCTATGTTTCATTCCCCACACTGACGGATGGAACATTGTGGAGGGTGCGTTTCCCAACTGTGCTTTCGGCAAGCGAAGTTCCATGTCAGGAGTGCACATGTGTAAAATTGACCCTCTGGTGTCTAATCTTCCCCTCAGAATGCAGCGTAAGAAGAAAAAAAATGACTTAAGCATTGTAGTCCTGAGTACTAATTGTACAGCTTTGGGGGTTTGTATTCCGTCACACGCTTTTATCAGCTCACTTTTAGAGTTCACATTAACCTAGTGCTGCAATGCAATAGTAAATGCCATCAGCATCTATACTAGCAGGAGCGCCACATTTAGAGAATTTGATAAGATAAAACCCCGCCTTTTGCTAACGTCTATGATAGTAGCAAATATGAGCTCTATTTTTGGTGGGGTTTTCCTTTTCTTTACCAGAAAAACAAGGTCCTCTGCTTCCAACCATATATATAGTGGCCAGAGGAACCCCATATGTTTACTTCACTTCAAAAAAAAATGTGCACACAGACCATTCACTCTGATGAACTGTAGTCATTATTCTTTGTAGACAAAATGGAGGCTAAGCTAGGACCGATGTACATCACATTTGTCAGTCTGATTGAATATGAGGATTTTTCTCTCCGCTCTGGGGCATCCTGTGCAATGCACCATATGCAACTACAAGGGCAGACTTGGAGCCTACTCCCATCAGCAGTGCTCTGAAACCAGGCAGAGGTGACATGCAAATACAACCTTGGGAGCATTGTCCTTCAAATTTCTTCCTCCTTCTGGAGAAGTGCCTAGCTGCCACTCTGCACCTCCCCACAGTGACGCACCTTAAATCAGGAACTCCGCACAGTATTTGCCAACACTTCCAATTTTGTAAGAGATTGATTCATGTCACTCTTATTGTTTTACTGTGTACATTTCACAAGGATAGAAGAAAAAGAGTGAGAAATTCTGTCTCTTCTATCCTGATGGACTGTATGCATTAAAACAACATTGCAAAATGAATAAATAGTTAATGAAAATATGTAATGCTGCCAACAGGTCAGAAAACCCACATGCCACCACTTTATGGCACAGAAATTTGATGCACCAGTGTGCTGTGCCACCCAAAGTTTGAATTAAAATCTATTTGTAGCTTTCTTTATTCTGATAGTTTTGGTGGATAACTAAAATTTGGTCATAAATGGTATCTAGCAGGATTATACCTAACGCATTCCAAGAGGATTAGAACTTGTGCTTTGCTTCTGATACCGCAATTGATATGCAGATGCTGTGCAATCATCTACTGGTGAATGCTGATGAAAGAGTACAGAGAAACTCTACTTCTAACTATAACTTACCGTGCAAGTGAATCTGATAATCCAGTTAAGAAGAAATCACAACCAGCCTATAGTATAATCAAAGTATCAGTATTTCAATATTAAGCTGATTAAGCTGGACTTTCCCATCCAAACCTACTTGCATTCTTGAATTATTATAGCTTGTCAATTACTCAACCAGCAGCATTTGCCCTCACGGATACAGGGACCAAAGAATTTACATAATGATCAATTATTTTAACTTGTTTTGGAGGTACTTTGGGTAAGTGGTCCCTGTTTTGCTGCCAGCTGTGATGAATCTTCCTCAGGTCCCATCACCAATACCCTATAGCTAGCTGACAGGAGACACCAGGGATTGCCTAGATTTGATTCCCTCTTCCAATTTCTCTTCATCCTGATGGGAGATGCTGAAGTCTCAGCTTGGCATCTCCACACTTGATTGGGAATTCAGCAGAGCGCAACTCCAACCTGAGTCTCTCTCCATAGTACAGAGAAGAATCAATTTTGCTATGGATTTAATGAAAATAGTTCTAATTTCTAGTTGTATTTAGTTATCAATTGATGAAAATATGAGAGCATTTTGTAGTTTTGTAACGGAAGCTTGCCCAGGAACTTTATAATGGCCTGGAATTTGCGGTCAGGATGATGGCGAACTGGTAGTGTTCGCCATCATTCCGCCTTTGAAACTGACCACCTCCTTGGGATGTGGCACATGCTCAGTCGCATGCGGAAATCTGGAAGTTGCGGTCTGTCATTAACAGCTTCGAAACAGGCTGCGCTGTACATGCACCCGCTCCCCCCTCCCCCGCCAACCCCCAGCCAACCCCACCACAGAGCCGACAATCTGTGTAATCACCTAAATCAGGGAAACTGTTGAAAACTTTAGCTTTTCCACAGTAAGTGCGCTGTTAAATTCCCCACTAAAAGTTAGACCCAAAGGGATGAGGTGTAACTGGGGTTTTGAGAACATTATTACTGCTAAACAAATGTTATAGACCTGCAAAACTAATTTTAATTTTGTGCAGTGTGAAATTTGTCCATTTTAATAAAAATTAAAAATGATAAGAAACTTGTTTGTCCATCTTTATTTCAGGTTTGCCTTTTCCCCATGTGAGAGCCCCAATCGTTGTTTTGCTCTCTCTAACATTTTAGTTAGAATTTTAAGAGCTTACTCACTTCCTTGTTCACTGTCTGTGGGAATTCTGCATTTTGATTGGCTGCTCAGACAGCTTGTTGACATCACAGCAGTTCAGGCAAGGGAATCCCCACTATACTTCGTTGATTTGAATTGAATGTTGGAAAACCCAAAGTTCTCGTCACAGGGATCATGAGATCCTCGTGCGAAGTGCACTTCAGAGCCAGCAGCGAACGCCTTCGCTGACCGCGAATTCTGGGCCAATATCTCGACACTGCTTGAAAGAGAAAATGTCCCATTTCCTGTTCTTCATTTTGATGAACGGCAAAAACTAATTTTACTTCCTACTCTTAATGGTGCATCTTGCTAGACCCCACCCTGTTGCTAGGGCCTCTCACGTGGCCGGCAATGGTTGCAAGACCGCAGAAACATTGCCTGTGATTTTGGAACCCTGTGTCTAAGGCCTGGGGTATGGACTCTCGTAAGATTTACCCCTTAGATTTTTTAATTATAAAGTACAGGCTGGGTCTCTTTTCTCTTGAAAAAAGAAGGCTGAGGGGTGACCTAATGGAGGCCTTTAAAATTATGAAAGGTTTTGAGAGAGTGGATACAGAGAGAATGTTTCCACTTGTGGCAAAGAGCATAACTAGAGGCCATCAATATAAGATAGTCACCAAGAAATCAAATAGGGAATTCAGAAGAAAGTGGTGAGAATGTGGAACTCGCTACCACAGGGAGTGGTTGAAGTAAATAGTATAGATGCATTTAAGGGGAGGCTAGACAAGCATATGAGGGAGAAGGGAATAGAGGGTTATGCTGATAGATTTAGATGAGGAAAGATGGGAGGAGGCTCATTCCAGCAAAAGTTAGTCTCAGTAATCATCAAAGAACGCACTACAGAAAATGAGATGACGTGCGAATACTACAGCACAAACTCATAATTCCAGGAGCACAACCTGCTGTTGTCTCCATTCCATCAAACTGCCAGTCAGTAACACGTAGCTGATTTCTGATGCATCATTTTGCTGTGGAAAACAAAATTCTATTTTAAAAGGGTTCCAGTGTAACCTATAATATAACAGTATTTCGAATAATGGCTATAACAGTAATCTGACATTGCCTAATGTGTGCTTCAATCTGTGGCCTTACTCTATCAAGTCCATTTATTTTAACACAGTTCATAAGAACATAAGAAATAGGAGCAGGAGTAGTCCATTCGCCCCTTCGAACCTGTTCCACCATTCAATAAGATCATGGCTGATCTTCTACCTCAACTCCACCTTCCCGCACTATCCCCATATCCCTTGGTTCAATTAATATGTAAACTCTCAGAACTGAGTTGTTCATTTGTACAGCATTTATACTCAATATATTATTTTTTAAAGGTTATTTTCATAGAATCATAGAATGATACAGCACAGAAGGAGGCCATTCGGCCCATCGTGCCTGTGCCAGCTCGTTGCTGGAGCTATCCAGTTAATCCGACTCCCCTGTTCTTTCCCCACAGCCCTGTATATTTTTTCCCTTGAAGTATTTATCCAATTCTCTTTTGAAAGTTATTATTGAATCTGCTCCCACCAGCCTTTCAGACAGTGCATTCCAGATCACAACAACTCGATGTGTCAAAATATGTCACCTCTGGTTCTTTTGCCAATCAGCTTAAATCTGTGTCCTCTGGTTACTGACCTTTCGGCCACTGGAAACAGTTTCTCCTTATTTACTCTATCAAACCCTTCATGATTTTGAACAACTCTATCAAATCTCCTTTTAACCTTCTCTGCTCCAAGGAGAACAATCCCAGCTTCTCCAGTATTTCCACATAACTGAAATCCCTTATCCCGGTACCATTCTAGTAAATCTCTTCTGCACCCTCGCCAAGGCCTTGACATTCTTCCGAAAATGTGGTGCCCAGAATTGAGCACAAAACTCCAATTGCGGCCTAACCAGTGTTTTATAAAGGTTTAGCATAGCTTCCTTGCTTTTGTACTCTATTCCTCTATTGTAAAGCCAAGGATCCCATATGCTTTTTTAATAGCCTCCTGAACTAGTCTTGCCACCTTCAAAGATTTGTGTCAATACACCACCAGGTCTCTCTTTCCCTGCACCCCCTTTAAAATTGTACAATTTATTTCATATTGCCTATCCTCATTCTGTCTACCAAAATGTATCACTTCACACTTCTCTCTGTTAAATTTCATCTGTCATGTGTCTGCCCATTTTACCAGTCTGTCTATGACCTTCTGCAGTTTGACTGTAGTAGGCCCCCTAGTAGCAGCTGTGAAGTGGTAGATTGTATAAATGCAGAGATTAGACAAGATGTAGTAAAGGCAGAGTGGTTTTAATGGGGGATTTTAATTTTCGTATAGATTGGGATAAGCATCTGTGAGAAAGGTCGTGAATTTCTTGAGTGCGTCCGGGATAGTTTTCTACAACAATATGTCCTAGAGGCAACAAGGGGGCATGCCATATTAGATTTAGTAATGAGCAATGAGCCAGATTTAGTGAACAGCCTAACTGTGCGTGAACATTTATCCAATAGTGATCATAACATGATTGAGTTCAGCATAGCATTTGAAAGGGAGAAATGCGAAACAGCTACTAAGACTCTAGATTTGGGTAAGGCCGACATCAATGGGATGAGACAGAGATTGTCCACAGTAAACTGGGCAAATCTGTTAATGGGTAAAATGACAGAAGATCAGTGGGAGATGTTCAAAAAAGAATTTAAGGTAATACAGAACCAGTTTATACCCCTGAGAGGGCAAAACCTCTATTTGCCAAAACAAAAGCCATGGACGACTAAAGAGGTAAAGAACAGCATAAAACTAAAAGAAAAAGCGTACAAAAATGCAAAAAAAAGCACAGATCCTGACGAATGGGAAAGATACAAAGAACAGCAAAGGGTCACAAAACAGATAGTAGGAGCTACAAAAAGGGAGTATGAAAAGAAACTTGCAAGGGATATCAAAATCAACACAAAGAATTTTTACAATTATATTACGAAGAAGAGGGTAGTCAGGAGCAATGTTGACCCCTTAAAACCTGAAAGCGGTGATATTGTCAATTAAAAGGAAATGGCGGACATGTTAAATAATTACTTTGCGTCAGTATTTAGAGAAGAGGAAAAGAATAGCATGCCAGAAATCCCAAGGAAACTAATATTAAATCAGGGACAGGGACTCAATAAGAGGCATAAGATACTGTTAACTAAGGTAGAAGCCCACAGAATTGAGGGCAAATTATTGACCTGGCTAGGAAATTGGCTGAGCGGCAGGAGATAGGCAGTAAGGATAATGGGTAGGTACTCAAATTGGCAGGATGTGACTAGTGGTGTCCCGCAGGGATCTATGTTGTGGCCTCAATTATTCACAATATTTATTAACGACTTAGATGATGGCATAGAAAGTCATAGATCCAAATTTGCCAATGACACAAAGATAGGCGGCATTGTAGGCAGTGTAGATGAAAGCATAAAATTACAAAGGCATGCCGGGCTGCAGCCGCAGCACCACGCCGTCCTGGTGGCCTAGTGTGGGCCATCGGAGGCCCTACAGAGTGCGCAGTGGCCCTCCCCTTTAATTGAAGGGGAGGGGCGTTGAAACGTGGCAGCGCTCCACGGAGCCTCTGCGGAGCGCTGCCGATCTTGCCCCGACATTGCCTTGGTTACCGCCCGAGATTGCGCTCCACTTCCTGTGCGGGGCGGTATGCTGAATTTAGCGGCCGGGGCTGGTACTTCCATGCCAGGCGCTAAATGTCCAGCCTTAACTTGGTTACTGCCCCCAAACGGGGCATAACCGAATTTCACGCCCAAAGGGTGGTAGAAGTTTGGAACTCTCTTCCGCAAACGGCAATTGGTGCTAGATCAATTGTTAATTTTAAATCAGAGATTGATAGCTTTTTGTTAACCAAAGGTATTAAGAGATATGGGCCAAAGGCGGGTATATGGAGTTCGGTCCCAGATCAGCCATGATCTCACTGAATGGTGGAACAGGCTCGAGGGGCTCAGTGGCCTACTCCTGTTCCTATGTTCCTATGCTACTAGCCTCCACATTGTTTACTACACATTTCCAAGTTTCATATCATCTGCAAACTTTGAAATTATGCCCTGTATACCCAAGTCCAGGTCATTAATATATATCAAAAAGAGCAGTGGTCCTAATACCGACCCCTGGGGAACTGTATACTTCCCTCCAGGCTGAAAAACAGCTGTTCGATGATATCCGAAGTGAACTTTGGTAAGCTTTATAACATGGTATAACCAGGCTCCTAACACAGTTCTGCACTAAAGGCTGCTACATGAGTTTAAAGCATTGGGAGTTCAAGGCAAAGCATGGAAGTGGAAAAGAAATTCACTGAAGGAAAGGAAGCAGTCGGTACTCTTTAGGAGATTAATGTTCTGTGGCGGATACAGGCTTGGGGGAGGGAGCAGTGGAGTGTGATGTAACAGCCAATACCTTAAAATCTATAAGTGGGCAGAATAGTGACAAGTTAAATTCAATACACATATATTGAAAAAAATAAGCTGCATATGTACTGTGCGAATGGTGCTAAAATAACTGATGGTGAGTAAATCTCCTTAGATGCATTTAAATATGCACTTCCAGAGCTCTGCCTATCCATTACTTAACACCTCCGTTAAAGAACTCTCCAATACTAAACCACTTAATGCGATATAACTGGGGCATTGCAATCTACAGCTGATAATTCAAAGTACATTTTGTGCTAAAAAAAAGTTGAATTATCCAATAATTTTATTTAAGCAATGCAAATGACACAGCAAAGCAAGGATTGATGCTAAAAGGAATTACCAGAATATTTGCATTTAGTGGCTTTGATTTAAGAGGAGTAGACAGTCATTGTCTTATATAATTCAGTCTCGACTATAAAATCATGTTCCTATATTTAATCCTCTACAGCCAATATTATATAGTCAGAAACACATTACATTGTTAAATTTATATTACCCAAGTTGTATTTATAGAGAATATTTATGTTGTACAGTATACTTGGACAAGCATATTGGCCCAGAATTTGCTGGGAAAATAATGGCACGTTCACGGCGCTCGCCATTATTAGTGCATAATAAACCCCAAAATTTGTGGCGAGGAAGGGATACGCTGTGAGTTGCGAATCACCACAAATTGCTGAACGATTTGTGCCTCTCCACCATTAGCCTCGCAAAAACAGGATCTCGCCATCAACCTCCCCACGAGTGTCAAGAAATTGCTGGATTTGTGCCGTAATACGAATTAAACTCGGTGCAGAAAGTTAGGGCTGCTATTTCATGGCGTAAGGACTCAGTTAATGGGATGATTTATGGTTGTGAAATGCCACTCAACGTCAAAGGCCCAGAAAGGGAACAATTGTAACTGTGGAGTCTCAGTCCTGCTGACAGTAAATTGTTCCTAGAGATTTTTTTTTTTAAAGTGCTTTAATTGTTTTTATCACCCCATTGAAGGGCATAGAGAAGATCAAGATGGGACGTGGGCATTAAGAGTAAAAAGTGTTAACGAAACCGAGTGAAATTGTAGGCAAAAGAGTGGATAACATTTGATGATGAGTGGAGAACATCACTGATGTAGAGAAATAGTTGGATGATAGCGAGTACACATCCCTGGGTAACTCTTGGGTTAACAAAAGAAGTCAGAAGAAAATCTATTTACTACAGCACAGTTGGGCCAATTTGAAAGGGAACCAGATAGCCACCAATAAAGCTTTGGTCGGAGATGTAAAATGTTTAAAAGTACAAGATGTACTCTGCATTGCACACTGAGTGCAAATTAAATTAAGGAACTTTACAACAACAACAACTTGCATTTATATAACGTCTTTAATATAGTTAAATATCCCAAGGTACTTCACAGGAGCGATTATCAAACAAAATTTCACACCGAGCCATATAAGGAGATATTAAGACAGGTGACCAAAAGCTTGGTCAAAGAGGTAAGAAGAAAGACTTGCATTTATATAGCATCTTTCACGGCCACCAGACGTCTCAAAGCACTTTACAGCCAATGAAGTACTTTTGGAGTGGAGTCACTGTTGAAATGTGGGAAATGCGGCAGCCAATTTGCGCACAGCAAGGTCCCACAAACAGCAATGTGATAATGACCAGATAATCTGTTTTTGTTATGTTAGTTGAGGGATAAATATTGGCCAGGACACCGGGGATAACTCCCCTACTCTTCTTCGAAATAGTGCCATGGGATCTTTTACACCCACCTGAGAGAGCAGACGGGGCCTCGGTTTAACATCTCATCCAAAAGACAGCACCTCCAACAGTGCAGCACTCCCTCAACACTGCACTGGAGTGTCAGCCTAGCTTTATGTGCTCAAGTCCCTGGAGTGGGACTTGAACCCACAACCTTCTGACTCAGTAGGTTTAAGGAGTGTCTTAAAGGAGGAGAGAGAGTTGGAGAGGTTTAGGGAAGGAATTCCAGGTCTTAGGCCTAGGCAGTTGAAGGCAACAGAGTGCCCTGGTGTAATGTGCTCTTGAGGTTCATGCTGCAGACCATTGCTTTCCCCATCATTATTGAAGAGAGCAGAGATTAAAATTTATAAATAAATAAGCACACTTGTACAGTGCATTATTGCTTCTGAATGTGCAGAGTTGCAGAACTGCTGTATTCAGTATGGGAATAAAGGACCATTAGTGTTACCTGTTCTACATATCAGGAGAAGATAGCATGAAGAGCTACTGGTCTTCATCTCTCTCCCAACTTTTCAAGAGGAGTGCCTAGCCTTGTCCCCCGTCAATAAAAAAACAATGTCCTTTATTCAAAGCCTGCCTGTAAGGGTCCTCTATGTGGATGAGCCCTGCCCATTGGAGTCCTTACCATTTGCATATTTGGGAGTTTGGTGTATGGTCTCCTTTCATTGCAGCTAGTTAGTCTGCATTGTCAGAATATCACTGATACAGAGGTTGGCTGAATGGTTTGACTGTACTTTAATGCATAATGAAATGAGTGGTGAAGGGGATAACTGGGACTGTTAATGCACAGGGCACCTTACTTACTTAACAAGAGAGCTTATGTATCATCTGATTCCCTGGCCTCTTTGGTTGCCACCCCCCTCCCCTCCCCACTGTGCTCTAACAGCCCACCTGCCGCTCATCCTGGTTGCTGAGGCTACTGCTGCTGCTCCTCTTCCTCCCACTGTCCCTCCAACCAGATTACATAAGCAATACTGGCTCCCATGACAAACAGATTGTGCTTAGGGTAAGTGAAGCCAAAAACTGAGAAGAAATTACTGTGGTAGCTTACGATGCCCTGGAAATCCAATAAGCTCTGCAGCACAAGCATCTCTAAATTCTTGTAGCACCTCTGGTTGGTTAGTTTCTGAGGCCAATCCCAGGAGCTTTCACTGAGTGGCTTGGCCGCTAGGTGGGATTTCCATCCCATCCAGTTAAAATAGCATCAAAATCCCAAAGACATCATGGGACTCCAATTTGCATATATTTGTTAGTTGTTACTAAAAGCAGGTGGTATTCTGACAATTTTCAGTGCTGCAGTTATAATGGCGGTTGGCAGGAACGTGACGGTAATTTTCCGTGGTTTTAACCACTCAACCGCCCCCTTCCCTCCGGGGCCAAACTGTAATTGCATGTAGTTTTACATATATAAGGTAACTTGCTTACTAATGTGGCATTAAACATGTGCTACATTTTGCTGGAATATTTGAGACCAGAGCTTTAATATTCTACGAGGCATATTTTTAAAGATAGCAATGTTAAGCAGCATTTATTGTCATATTTGTTGTGACATGGACTGTAGCCTAGAATTATACTCTGAAGACTAAAGAAGATTTTAAGCAGTGATCAATAAAGCAAATGTGTACTAGATGGACATAGCTCATGTATATTAATCAAATAATGATGAATGCCTTGCCTAAGATAATATAATTATAACCAAATTGTTATGTGTAAATGTGATATATTTATTCAAACTTTGAGAAGGGTAATAGTAAAAAATTATTATAACAAGATTAACATGTGCGTTACTTCAAGAAGGAGAAAAAGTTTGTGCTAATAGATTATCTGATGCATGGCTGTATGGCTGTGGCATAAACACATGTTCTAAGAATTATGCTGCTGTTGCGTACAGGGCTGTATAGCACATGCTGAGACCTCAGCACAGTCTAAAAATAGTCGTTATGAGTGACTTTCTTAAAGCTTGGGTGGCCCCAATCCCAAAGTACAGATTTTGTGGATGGTGTCAATGTTTTCATTTAGCAATGATTGTGGCTCTAAATAACATAGCCAACTTCTGTTGATTCATTCCTTTTTTTAAGTCTGGTTAGTAGCACAATGCAGTACTATAAAGTGTAAATTCCTCTCCTTTTCTAGAGAAGGATAATAAATCGGTAGCAATGTGTTTACGGTAATAACTCAGTCTTAAGGTTCCTTGCTGTTGTGTTTTATGATAAACCTAACCGCCCTTCTGGTCTCATAGCCTCTTGACTGAAAAATTGCTTTGTAACTCACTGCCAGCCATCTATTATATGGCAAGACCGCATTATACTTGGTTGCAGCTCTCATTTCTGCAGCAGATTGAGCCGTGGCCTGTTGTGTGCTATACATAGAAATGGATTTTCAGGTTTTCAGCAAGTTAAACGTTTCATTTAATTCCATTTAAAGGGGGCTCCAGCATAATTGCTACAATAATATGTCACTCTGGGCCAGATTTTGCTCTCAAATAACGGTGACGCCAATGGCGCTCGGTGTTATTTATGCGGAAATGGTACAGCAACTTCAGGCGAGTGGCAGATGCGCGGTTAAACGCGAATATCCAAAAGTTGCTGTCCACGTTGTGCTGCTCCACCATTAGCTTCGAGAAATGACATCTTGCCGTCTGAGTCACCATTGAAATGCATTGAATGGCGTGAAGTTGCTGTATTTGCGCAGTAGATACGAATTAAATTTGCCACAGAAAGTCAAGTCTTGTCAGGCCATAATTTGCTGTAGCAGGGCATCTCATGGTGTCTGCCATTAGTTAGGCTTGCCCTTGCACGTTTAGGTTTTTCAATTTTTAACGTGGCAAGTTGCTGAAAGTGTGAGCGGATAACATCGCAGCGAAGAAAACAGGACATCGGGAACCTCAGTGAACTGGACAAGCAACTGTGTATCCCCATAACCAATCAGATTGAAGGATTGTGAAATAAGACTGAGAAGGAAGTGTAAATTAGAATGGGTGAATTCAATTCAATGTCAAATCAGGGACAGAAAGAAAGATTGGATTAAGAGAGAGAGAGAAAAGAGACAGAAAGGAAAAGTAAAAAACCTGAAGAAATGAAACTCCAAACTTGTAATGGTTAATTTTCAGAGCCAGACAGATTGATTGGCAGTAATTAACACTTATCATGTCATTCAAACTCTGCTTACATTTGTGTCATAACAGGAATTTTTCAAATATATAATTTATTTTATTTTCTCATCCTGGTGAAGGTTTGTGCATGTTGATGAATGGAATGTTTTCTTATTTTGGGGACCTACTGTCAATGTCAAGCACTCCCACGTCAATATGTACAAAGTTGCCTCTGTTCTGCCCAATGTACCTGCCACCTAACCTTAGAAAAACATCTCCTGTTGTACCATTGTAAAACTTTCTGTTCTCTACATCAGCCTTGTAGCATGGAAGATTTTGTCTGTGTGTCTGTTACGTGTTATGTTTAATGGCAAAGTAAACCCATACATATACTTCACAGGCAAAATCTATGCCCTGATGACCTTGCTGACTGACAATACCAATTTCTGCTTAATTAAGGGCAGTTTTGTGCTGTGGCCTGCACCAGAAATGTACTGGGCTGGCACTGCCCAAATTTATTTTATGGAGAGAGAGAAAACTTTCAACCTTTCAGTTCTAGACTGTGATTAAATCCCCAAAGGTGAAAGGACAGCGTGCTAAACATCTGTGTCAGCCAGAAACGAGGGAAGTATTCTTACAAGTAATAAAGCTCAAGTCTCTTAATACTTTGTGATATCCAAGACTTTCAGAACTCTAATTACTATTAAATTCTATTCATGATACTCCTTATATTAATGACAATGTTGTCATTCACTCTGCCAGTTGGAGATACTCCATTGGAGCGCAACTGAATGTCATTCCACAACAAAGAATCATGATGTGTTCTAGGAAATGTAATCAATTTAGCATTAATGGCAATCTTTTAGCCTCGGCAGCTACAGTAGAAATAATCAGTGATTGTGTCAGTGGTACTTTGCTGAATGGAGTGATGCTAAACATAGGCCAGACTACTCCCAGTGGAGGATAGGTAGAATAAGTTGTCTCTCACCCAATCCTGTGGATTTCCTAGCAGTGGCATACCAGCCCGAAGAGCAGGTGAACCACCCTCTTGGCCAAAGTTGGTGCATGACCCAAAAGGACCAATGGAGTAATATGTGGAAAAATAAAGGGAGTTTGCTTTTTCTATTTTATTTTACAGAATTAGGCCGGAATTTTACCAGCGCTGGGAGGGCGGGATCGGAGGTGGATCAGCTGTCAAAATAGAAAAGATTGATAGCGGGTCAGGAACCCGCTGTCAAGCCGCCTCCACGCGAGTCTCCCAGGTGTCGGGTCTGTCATCGTTGAACAGATCCGACACTAAGCGTCGGGGGAGACAATTTAGATCATTAAGTGCATTGTTAAGAGGCAATTAAGTCTTATTTTAAACTCACCTTTAGATTTTTAAAGTTAGCCAACGGCTTCTCTGCTGCTCGGGGATCACGTCAGGTAAGGAGGTCGGGTGTTGTGTCAGCATGGGATGATTTACTAACTTGACAGCTGCAAATGGTCTATAAAAGCTCCCATTTCATAGGTCTTCACTTTCCAAGGTTAGAAGCTCTTGCTTACTGCATTTGGAAGACAGATTGAGCTTTATGCAGGTTGCAAGTGTTTGGAGAAAACTCTATCCAGTGTCACCTCATTGGAACAACCTCTCTCACCATTGACAGATCGCTTCTGTCATCTCAACCTCACCTGCCATCTATTCCAACAGCATCGTTGCCCTTGAAAAAATCTCACCTTGGTCCTCAGAATCCCACCACTATCAGCCCCAACACCAGCATCACCAGGCACACCAGCAGCACCAACATCCACACGAAACCTCTCTGCAATCAACTGATGCTGCACAGGACACAGGGCATCAGCACCCGGCCACATTGCTGCCCGGGATGCCAGGGATGGCCTCACCATAGCAAGATTTACTTCACTTGACACTGCACACCCTGGCTGCCACATGATGTGCCAGATTGGCACCACCCCACACCAACACCATAAAGCATCCCTACATTGCCCAAGCTATTCCTTTCACACTCATTACCATTGCTGGCAGTGGGAGGGGTAGGGTGGGGTACCCTTATGTCTCACCATTCACTGCAACTCACTAAGCCACTTCCAAAGGTGCACACAAATCTGTCCAAGAACGCAAAGTGTTGAAATAAAAATTTCAATGTTTGACAGCACATTAAAAGAAACTTCACATGAACACTGGCTAAACCACCCTTGTGTGTTGTTAGTTGGTATGATTGGACTAGGATGAGGGTGAGTGTGAGGGGTGGCTAGTGAGATGGGGAAGTGATAATGTAGATAGAGAGGGATGGGTGGAGGTGCAAGGTAAGTTGGTGTGAGTAAGGATGTGCAGGAGCAGGGTAGGGAAGGCAAAGTGACGGGGATGTGATGAGAGGCACAGCAGGATGAGGTTGAATGTGGCTTGGCAGTAACATTTCATGATCTACTGAGATCAATGAAAGGTTTGCACCATTGCAGCCTGGTCCTCCTGACGACATCCCTGCTTGTGCCCTCTTGTGCAATGTGCTGGTCTCCTGGGGAGGTGTCTTCCGCCCATTGGAAGGGAAGAGAACCTCCCTGCTTGCTGTGACTCCCTAGTCATGGAAGTCATGGGAGAGCCTGGGTGCAGCTGTGCACCTTTGTGCAGTGCTTGTCAGTGTTTGCAGCACCTCAATGCTGTAGAACACTGACAGCACAACTGTCAAAATCAATTTGGACATGGTCCCTTTAAGGAAACCGGCTGATAACGCGTCATCAAATGACGTCATCAGACCTGCTTCCTTTTAATTGGCTAGGAACCTCGCTGGGTGGGCTTAACAAGCCCCATCAAGGTAAAATCACTTGGAGAGAGCAGGCAACGGGCTGGAGCAGGCAACGGGCTGGAACCGCGACACCGACCCCAGCCGCCCCGGATCCGCCTTGGTCGGCGAAATCGCAGCCTTATTGTTAAAGTAGTGGTGGTACACAAAATGGCTGGTGTGCTTGCTGCATTTACAACCACGACTCACAATTGTTGAAAATTTGGTGAAGTTGAATTCCTATGAGGAGAGGAAGGAAGGTAAATGTTTAATGATATGATCGCTAAAATAGCAAAAATTATCTCATTTTAAGTTTATTCAGTTAATGCAATGACATTAACAGCATGGAAAACACTGGAATTGTTTGGCTTCATACACTGCATAATCTGCTTTCCTGCGATAAGTAACTAGTATTTGTTTAAACTGCATTTTTCTGCAGTGTTCCTGCACTGCAGCGTGGCAGTTAGTTCAAATGGACTGTACCTCCACATTAAAAAAAGACTATTCTTTGCTTCTTGTTCTGTCGTGTTATTTATATCCTACTACAGAGTGAGTGGAATTAGTTTTGTCTAATATTGGCATGTTGATACTTCTGTAATATCTAATACATTCAAAACTGTAGCCACTATTAAATTCCATTCATGATACTCCTTATATTAATGGCAATGTTGTTGTTCCCTCTATCAATTAGAAGTACCCCATTGGTCCGGGACTGAATGTCCTTCAAACTATCTTGTAACAAAAAAAGAAAAATATTGTACACCTGTCTTCCCATTAATTAAATTAGATAACAATTGTTATATAAAAAGATCCCACAGTAAAATTTGAGGATGATTGCTCATGAGTTATGATATATTCATTGAACATGAACACAAATGGATATGTAAAGATGGCTGTATAAACCCCTCTATCTACAGTTTGTCATGCAAGTGTCACTTGATAATTTGTGTTGCGTTACTGGTCTTGGCTGAGGTGGCGGTAGAATTGGATTCAACATCCTTAGGTTAAAGAGGGTAAAATCACTAAGGATTATTATTCTTTATCACTATCCAGTGATCCCCAGATCAAGAACAGGTTCTTGCGATCAAATAGCCTACTGAAATTCACTGTCTATGCTCACAGATAAATAATGGTGACTTGGGCAAGATGCAGAAGGATAATCAGTGCTTACAGAATGATACCCCAGCAAGGAGTCAACATCTTCAGGAAGACAGGGGAGAAAAGTGGCAAAGAAAATAAAGTTAACAGAACTGGACAGTATATCCACTAGTTTGGATTTGCCCTGTACTTATTTGCAAATTGTATGGGGTTTATCTTTAAAAATATCTGGAAGAGGCATTTAATTTCTAAAGTATTGTGTCTATGAGGCTTCTATGTCTTACGAAAGGTCTTCGACCTGAAACGTTAACTCTGTTTCTCTCTCCACGGATGCTGCCTGGCCTGCTGAGTTTTTCCAACGTTTTCTGTTGTTATTTCTATGTCTTAATGATTGAAATACAATTTTTATTGAATAAGTATGGGTGATCTCATAACCAGTTGGCAGAATCTCACAGTCCAACCTGTATTATTTTCTCTAAACAGTTTGATTTTTCCCCCCCATTTTTTCCCCGCTCAGTGATCCATGCTGAGATACAGTTCCACAGGCATCAGCATTATCGAGTTTCATCAAAATGCATATTCTTCATATGTGAACTTAGACACTGAGACCAGGATTTTCCACTTTGACAGAATCCTAGTGCACCTTTGGTGGACGGGAGCTCTGTTCACTCCAATGGCACGTGCCTAATTGAAATTACATAGAATATACAGCATAGAAATAGTCCATTCGGCCCAACCAGTCCATGCCGACGTTTATGCTCCACTCGAGCCTCCTCCCATCCTTTCTCATCTAACTTTATCAGCATAACCCTCAATTCCCTTCTCCCTCATATGCTTATCTAGCTTCCCCTTAAATGGATCTATATTATTCGTCTTAGCTACTCCGTGTGGTAGCGAGTTACACATTCTCACCATCCTCTGGATAAAGAAGTTACGCCTGAATTCCCTATTGGATTTCTTGGTGACTATCTTATCTAGTTTTCCTCTTCCCCACAAGTGGAAACACTCTCTCTCTGTCTATGCTATCAAAACATTTCATAATTTTAAAGACCTCTATTAGGTCACCCCTCAGCTTTTTCAAGATTCAGCCTGTTCATGCTTTCCTGATAGGTATAACCTTGCAGTTCTGGTATAATTCTTGTAAATCTTTTTTGCACCCTCTCCAGTGCATCTATATCATTTTTATAATGTGGTGACTAGAACTGCACACAGTACTCTAAGTGTGGTCTAACCAAGGTTCGATACAAGTTTAGCATAGCTTCTCTACTTTTCAATTCTATCCCTCTACAAATAAACCCTAGTGCTTATGTTATGGCCTTATTGACCTGTGTCACAACTTCTAGTGATTTGTGTATTTGTACTCCCAGATCCCTTTGCTCCTCTACCCCATTTAGATTCTTATTTTCCAAGTAATATGTGACCTTCTTATTTTTCTTACCAAAATGTAATACCTCACATTTATCTATGTTGAAATTCATTTACCAATTATATGTCCATTCTTCAAATTTATTAATGTGTTCTTGTAATTTGTTGCAGTCCTCCTCAGTGTTTGCTTTCCCTCCTAATTTAGTGTCATCCGCAAATTTAGAAATTGTGTTTTGGATTCGAAAGTCTAAATCATTAATATAAATCATGAACAACACTGGCCCCAGCATTGATCCTTGTGGGACCCCACTTCCCACCTTCTGCTACTCTGAATACCTACCCTTTACCCTACTCTTTGCTTGCTGTCTTAAAGCTATCCATTCTGCTAATTGTCCCCTGACTCCACATGCTCTGACCTTATTCATTAGTCTATTATGTAGTACCTTATCAAAGGCCTTTTGGAAAACTAGATATATTACATCTACTGCATTACCCGTGTCTACTCTCTCTGTTACCTCGTCAAAGAATTCAATGAGGTTGGTCAAGAAAGACTTTCCCTTTTGAAATCCATGTTGACTATTCATTATTGAATTTTTGGTTTGTAGATGTTTTTCTATTTTCTCCTTTAGTAGAGATTCCATTATTTTTCCTATTACCGGTGTTAAACTGACTGGTCTATAGTTCCCTGGACATGTTCTATCTCCCTTCTTAAATAGAGGTATAACATTAGCTATCTGCCAGTCCTCTGGCACTACACCTTTTTCTGAGGAATTATTAAATATGTGTAATAGTGCCCCTGCTATCTCTTCCCTAGATTCTTTTAAAATGTGCGGATGCAATTTGTCCAGACCAGGGGTTTTAACCTCTTTGAATTTGCTTAGTTTATTTGACATTTCTCCACTTTTTATTTTAAAGGCAGTTATATCATTCATAATCTCATCTTCCGATGTCATGTCCACCTGATCCGTCTCCCTGGTAAATACTGAAGCAAAATAATTATTTAATATTTCTGCCATTTCGCTATCGCTGCCTGTGATTTTATCCTGGCTGTCCCTTAGTGGCCCTATTCCCATCCTGACTCCTTATTTATTCATGTGCCTGTAGAATATTTTACTATTTTTTAGATAGAGGGGTTAATAGATCAATCTTTACTTAGCCACTTTTATGTAATGTTCAATGAATATATCATAACTCATGAGCAATCATCCTCAAATTTTACTCTGGGATTCTTTTTATATAACAATCATTATCTAATTTAATGATTGTTGGCATCTGAGTGGGTTTCCTGCCTATGTTGGGGAGCCTGCCTCAGGGAAAGAGGAAACCTCACTGCACACGGGACTGTGGAATTGGTCTGTAATTGATCCAACTCCTTGAAGGGAATTTAAAGTTTAAATGTCCCTGCCTCATTCATTGAATAATATATTCCTGTCACATGTCCTTTGAATAAACCTGCCCATATTTTGGCAGATTTACTCTACCTCTCCATCACCTTCTGTGGAAAATCCCAGAAGTGTTGGGAGAAAGCAGGGAGCCGACACAGTGGGACCCGAAGAATATTTTGCCTCATCCACTGAGTGTCAATAGGGCTATTTGATCATGGGAGTCATCACAGCTGGACCAGATTCTGTCTTCACCCAATAGCCACACATTTACACTTCCAGCATGCTCCCTGGACAGTGGTCACATTCTTACTCCTTCCTTTCCTGGAGATGTTGAAGCCAGTTGTAGTATTTCCATTGTCACTCTGCTGAGACCAGTTAATGAAATACAGACCAGGAGTTGAATCTGGAACCTGCTACAGCTCGATCACACAACACATCATACATGTACCTACTCAGTAGAGAAGCTCAATAGTGGTCTTCAGACTCTGAATGCACTTTAATCGCCATCAGACTAGAACTCTTAGAAAGATAGTCATTTCAAGCTGTCAGATAACAAAATTATTTTGTGCAATCACTTCCAAAATGATCACCGAGATCAAGCAGAGTGATTAGTCAAAGATTTATGTCTACAATCAAATGTTACTACACTTGACAAAATATTTAGCAACTGTTGGGTAATGGAATCGTTACTGGTTTTTAGTCAGAACAGAGACCCGATCCTCGGGGGTGAAGTGAAATTTCAGTTTTTCTGGATGTAAATAATTGGAGGAAATGTGGAAAGGTGCTTGTAATATTACAGTGACCCATAACTCAATAAACATGTTCCTTCTGAGCGAACCTATTTTAAAGTATTGAAGAAAGTGCTTCTACTTTATTTTCATACTTAAAACATCTGTAATTTTTCCAGGATGAACCGGTAGAATTATAGTCGGTGCCAAAATGACAGAAAATGCCCCACATAAAGTGCTCTTACACCCAATCAAAAATAAAGGGCCAATTTTAACTCTGGGTGAGAATCGAAGCATGGAACTTTGGCGATTTTAACTCTCGGGCCTGGTTTATATGCCCTGACTCTGAGTCCTGCCTGAAGCCGACATGAATGACATCATCATAATGGGCAAGAGTCAAAATTGGAGATGGGGGGCGGGGGGGACCAGGCCGCATGCCGGAGACCCACGGAAATGGTCCCCGACAAGGTGAGCAGGGATTGGGGGAGGTCATCAAGTCAGCGATAGGGGGGCAGGGGAGGAAGCTCAGTGCAGGGGAGGCCCAAAGTATCCTTGTAGGGCCAGGAGGAGCAAGAGGGCTCCTCCTGGCCCACAAGGAACCTGTATTTTTTTTAAGTCCTCACCTGGACCTGGTTCCTTGCTGCCTCCAGCTTTTTCTGGTGGGCCAGAGAATATGAGGGCTGTAGTTAGACTTGCAGTTAAATTAGTGAGCAAGTCCTGATGATGTCATCAAGACACAACACTGGCAGTTAAGTTAGGCCCCTGCTCCTCTGTGGTGGGCAGCTTCCCATGTCTGAAGACATGTAAGTAAAAATGACGTGAGGCAGGAATGTGACCCCCTCTGTCCCCGCCATCTTACCCACACCCACCCCCACTGGCTGCACGGTGGGGGTGAAAATTGGATCATAAATTTCATGCCTTCAACACTCACACCCCCTTAAGATATTTCTAAATCCACCACTGCTGAAAACTGCAATTAAGGTGATCACCTTTTGAGTATACTTACAGCTTAAGTCATGACAAGCCTGCGTATTCAATTTAACTCTTCATCTCCACACATTATGCAGGTTTACAATCAGAGCTTTTTTGAGCTGTCAGAGTTTTTGAAGTTAATGGCCATCTTTTGCTAGTTTTCTAAGTGACTTGGCTGTTGCCCACATCGTGAGGAATGAAGTCAAGGACAAATGAGTTGCCTCAGTAGAAAAAAATGTATGGATACACTATGATGGAGAATATAGTAAAAGGAAAGAAAATAAGAAATATAATAACCAACTGGGCTAGCTAGTCAATTAATGAGCCCCCTGTGTGCTTCTCTCTTGGCTTCTCTCTATGCCTATCTTTAAAAGTGTGTTTGTGTGACTTTCCATCTCATTTTGTCAGTGCCTGTGTAGCTGCCACTCTTTCCATCTTTCTCTCCAACCATTTTTCTCTCTTCTTCTGACACTGTCACTCAAATTGATTATGCACATGCATAGGACAGCAACTAATATAAGTGGCAGTATTACAAAGTCGCAGGAGTGAGATTTATGATCAATGAGAGTGAATCAGATCACACATTCATTTAAACACAGAGCTGTATACATTTTAGAAATAAGTATATGTCGAAACAGCTAACATCCTTACAACAAAATGAGTGAATCTTGTTTGAAGTCAGTTCTGATATATACAAAACTCAACTCTTAAAGCTGACTAAAACTAATAAGAAAAAGACAGATATAGAGACAGTGAAATGTCAGAAAGATGAACAGAAAGAGAAATACTAAAGTCTATCTATGGTATGCTTGCCAGATTAACGTTGAATATGTGAGTAGGTTTGTTGGGTAAATTTCCTTCCTTACGGGTGAGAAATATTTTGTTAATTCACATAAAAGGGTTTTTAAAGTTTATATTAGTGTGGAAACTCCATTAACATCTGAAGGAGTGCAATAAATCCACTAGAGTCTTATAGTCATTAAACTGTTATTCATTGTTTTATGTTTGTATGTGCAGCATTGTAAACCAGTTCAGGAATACTGGTACATTTCACCCTCCCAGCCTGACTTTTGCAGTTCATCTAACTTGCTTTTCAAAGGATATACCAAATGACTTACACTGATCTTTTTTTCCCCATTTGATGTCCAGAAATCAAAAAATCAAGTAGATTTGAGTTCTGCAGAAATGAATGGGGGAATTGGAATTTCAGAAAACCAGAGCATGGATAGGGTTGTTAACTGGAGGGCACAGATTTAAAGTAATTGGCAAAAGAACCACAGGGGCGATGAGGATTTTTTTTTAACACAGCACTTTGTTATGATTTGGAATACATTGCCTGAAAGGTTGGTGGAAGCAGATTCAGTAGTAATTTTGAAAAGGGAATTGGATAAATACTTGAAAAGGAAAATTTTGTAGGGCTTTGGGGAAGGAGCAGAGGAGTGAAACTAATTGGATATCTCTTTCAAAGAGTCCTCACAGGCATGATGGACCGAATGGCCTCCTTCTGTGCTGTACGAATCTATGATTCAATGAATAGGTTTTCCTATGTCTTGAGTGTCAGCTGTGGCTCAGTTGGTAGCACACTTGCTTCTGAGTCACGAAAGTTGTGGGTTCACAGTCCCACTCCAGGGACTTGAACACATTAAAGCTAGGCTGACACTCAGTGCAGTACTGAGGGAGCGCTGCATCTGTCAGAGGTGCTGTCTTTCAGATGAGATGTTCAACCGAGGCCCTGTCTGCTCTCTCAGGTGGACATAAAAGATCCTATGGCACTATTTCAAAGAAGAGCAGGGGAGTTATCCCTGGTGTCCTAGCCAATATTTATCCCTCAATCAGCATCACAAAAAACAGATTATCTAGTCATTATCACATTGCTGTTTGTGGGAGCTTGCTGTGTGCAAATTGGCTGCTGCATTTCCCACATTACAACAGTGACTACACTCCAAAAATACTTCATTGGCTGTAAAGCGCTTTGAGACATCCAGTGGTCGTGAAAGGCGCTTTTTAAATGCAAGTCTTTCTTTTCTTTATGTTCAAATTGGATTTGGAATAACAGATGGTTTGCATTTTGTGTTTGATTTGAATAGCCACATGATACTTGACCAGGAGGTGGCTGTATTTAACTGTATTTCTGTTCTACAATGAAAGTATGCAGTACATGAAATATTATAAATAGTGAAGCTAAGTGGAAGATTTATATTTCAGTACGTTATAAAAGCAAGATGTAGCTCTATTTCAAGTTCAACACCTAAACAAAACTCAGTGATGAGTTTTTATGCCAGTGGAATATGAGTAATGTCCGATAATGGTCTGCACGGGTATTTACACCCGAATTTCATGGGGCAACTCATTTGCATTTCCATGAGAATGGTGATTGATATGAAACACATGTAACGTGGGAGTGATGTGCTGCCTAGCATTGAAATTAGAGTGCTGCCTTTAAAAAGCCATTTTAGGCTAGAGATTTCAGCAGCAGGCTGGGGGAACTGCAGGTAAGTAAAGAAAGTGCATCGCAGCTAGCACCACCTCCACATCAATAACCAAGTCCAGATCTTTTTGTATGACAATGATGTGCAAGGCACAGCATGATACAGCTATTCATGACACGTAAGCTGGAGCATACTGTAGAGCCCCTCGCACCTATCTAACTGCCAAAAGTGACCCTTTAAGACTGTGCTGGTCCTCTCATTGACCAATCTTTGGTAATCTTTATCACCCACAATCCATCCGTTGACATGAATTTCTTCACTGAAAAGGTCAAGGAGGCTTGAAGTTCAAAGTATGAATGCATCACGACAGCTTCCACCATATTGTGTGTTGACGTGTAGGATCCTTTTCCATGTTGTGACACACAGTCTGTACATTCAGGGAGTGGATGCCCTCCCCGTTGAGTTACTTGAAGGATTTTTTTGTAGGAGCTTGCTAAAACAATGTAGCATCTATTGCATCCTGGATCTTGAGAAAGCCAGCAACCCTATAAAAACCCTTACTCACTATTGCCTTGCTGTGCTGCCAAAGATGATGAATTCTCCAGCTCTCCTGTAAAGTACATGAGTTACATGACAAACGCATGCCTTTATTGCACTCTGACTGATATTGCATAGGGCCCCTCAAGGCTGCCTGAATGGAGCCTGTGCCAGTGAAGTTCAGTGCGGTGGCCACCTTCATAGCCATAGAGAGCAGTGTAGGCAGATGACTGAGGCTGCAAGTCCTCATGCAATAGATGGTGGAGCTGTCCTGCTGCTTTTTGCTGAAATGCAGTCTGCTTCTACCCATCTCCTCAGATGATCTGTCTTGCCTGTATATTCCATGAGGGGGTGGCAACATCTGGTAGGGTCCATCCTTCTTACATGCTGTCTGACTCTCCTTTGCTCTATTCTGGTGATGCTACTCATCCTCCATGATAATGGCACGCAAGGGTCTGCCAAAAGGGAATGCTATACCTGCTCCTGAGAAGCACTCACTATGTTTAGGAGGGGGAGGGGGGGGGGGGGGTAAAAAATTCTGATGGTCTGACTCAGAAACAAGTCCAGGTCTGTGTAGGCAGAAGGCCAAAAGAGCAAATTGCTGCAGAAATCTTTCAGACATGAAGAAATCATTACTGAGACACTCCACACTCTTCCGGCTCAGATACTCCTCACTGCTGATCCTAGAACACCTGTGCCTTTTCATTCTCATTCTATCTTACCCCAAGTGAATTGCAAGTGTGAAAGAAGGAAACCCAGAGCTGCAGCACCACTGGCCCTCATTATAATATATGGAAATGAGCTCTCTCAGGACTCGGCAGTCAGATTGCAGGAAGGGCCTGAAAATGCGAGGGAAGGGGATCGATTTTCGGGCAGAAAACCAGAATAAACAACTTTTGCCCTGATTATACGCGGAAATTACCCCAAAACAGCATGGAATTTCTAGGCCGGGATGTTGAAAGTATTCCAAGTATGACTGGCTTTACTTCAGGAATAGCAGACGTGGCAGAGCTTTGTTGTGGCCCACAATACGGGTGGAATGGTTCTGAAGAGTAAATACACCGTTAATGTTTCTGCAAATCTCCAGGATATGTCTGCTTGTGTAAAAGGATGAACATTTTCAGATCCCACTGATGTTGTAAAGGACCCAGCAGCATCCCATTTCAAAAAGGAAGGTCTGTTGTACCACTGTACCTATTTGCTTTGGGAGAAGGCCATACAGTTAGAAAAGAAGAAATATTGCCAAATCATATGCAACATATTAATCAGCTACAAAGCACTGGATAATATTGTGATTCTTAAAATGAATCTCTTAGATTTTTCCTACATACATAAATGTTAATATGAGCATAGAAGGAAGCTGTTACCTAGGACCTATTACACCAAAGGCAAACTTTTCCACCATCCTTTATTTCAAGATTAGATATTAGTTCTGACTCCAGTTCCAGTGTATTCACCTTTTATATCCTTCATGCGTCAGTGATATGCCTTCCATGAAGGATTAATCGGGGTCTTTCTACAAAGTAAAAGCATCACCTTCCTAGCAGGACAATTCTCTAGCAAGACAAACCACATAGCTAGTGTTCATTTTGTGGTGGCATGTTGTGTGCATTACAGCTTCTTTCAGTACATTTGAAGATTAATGACCCATGCTCCAAAAGCTTATTACTTTCCTCTAGGTTTGTTGTAGCAATAAAGCCATTTATCCACATTTGTTCCTATAATTAGATGAAAAGAAATGTAAAGATTGTCAGATCATTGATGTACAAGGCCAAAGACACATGTGATTGGTGAGAATCCATTACTGCTTCACTATGTTTTAGCATATTGTGAATAATCAGGTCATGAAATGTATGAAGATGCTTAAAAGTTGGTAAATATAAGACATTTTAACAACCAGCTCAATTAATATGGTAAGATATCCTTGTCATGCAATATTTAGCTATCCAAGTACTCAATGACAGCAGGATATAATTGCAAATTTGCTTGCATTGTACACTGAGTTAGGAAAAAGGGTACGGAAATACCTCAATAAAAATGGTTTCTAAATTTTGGGTGAGGGGGAGATGTGCACATCAGCATAAACATGTTTATGATTTCTTGACAAATTTTACACCAATAAAATCTTTCCCTTGATTCTTCATCAGGATTTTTTGAATAGCATACATTGCAATGTCCAATCTTAATCCTCTGCAATATTTTAAAGACTATAGTTAGATGAAACATAAATCATCACTAATTAACACATTGATAAATTGTCACCCAGGTCATTGAATAGGTGAAGAAATGTGAGGGTGATAATCCAGCTTCCGAGTGTCAAGGCATTTTAGGCAATTATGCAGCAATAATTGCATTCGTTCACCACCCACATGGGGATGCTGGAAATTCTGTTAATGGCATCTTAATCAACTGGTGCCATGTTAAGATGTCTGGCCAGATGTTAGTCCAAATTATTTAAATCTACATATTCAGTTACCTACCTTAACATCTACTGAATACTATTGAATATGAGATTATAAACTAATAGTGATAAAGACTGACAAATAGAGGCAATGACAAATTCAAAAGATGATTACATTTTGCAGAAGTAAACCTGTTTATTTTAACTAAATAATTCCTAAAATTGCAGAAATCCTACATTGCCCTCAACCTCACTGAAGTCTAAGAAGACTGAAATAATGGGAACTGGCTCCTTTGAATTGTGAAACTTCACTCAGCCAAGAATTCAAATACTCCCTGCAACTAAGAAAATTTGAACTAAATTGATAAGTTCCTTAGTGTGCCTCAAGGCCAAAGTTCCATCTTGGTTTTCTTCAACAGTGATTCTAATCTCTAAATCTCCTAATCCAAGGGTGAAAGGAATCAAATCATCTTTTGACATAATTTCATTTGGGACATATTCAGATCAGGACACCAAAATACCAAATACCAATTATACTTATCACTTGCCTATGTGCTACAACTTGTCGCAAGAAATACTATTCTCCCTGTTGACAAGGAAGTTATGCAGGTTTCCAGGCTACAGTACTCAGGCCTTGCATTTGGGAGCCCAGGATGTGGTCTGCTGTGCCTTGCACTTTGGACCCTTTAACATAATTCTGGCTAAAACCTCCTTCTGTCTTAGAAAGATTCAAGTTCCATTAAACTCTGGCACTGCAAAATAGTCTTAACAACAGCATCATGCTCCTTGTGCCCTCTCTGAGCTCATCTTGTCCATGAGACCCTCCGCCTGCTCTCTCGACCCCATTCCCACTAAACTGCTGACCACATAACTTTCCTTCCTGGTCCCAATGCTAGCCGACATTTTAAACAGTTCCCTCTCCTCAGGTAACGTCCCCCCTCCCTTTGGAAATTGCAATTATCATCCTCCTCCTTAGAAAAAAAAACACCCTCTGTCCTTGCAAACCCCCGCCTCATCTCCAACATCGCATTTTTCTCCAAAGTCCATCAACGTGTTTTGCCTCCCACATTTATGCCCATGATTCCTGCAACTCCATCTCCAAATGTAAATATGGAGATCAGTGAAGATAGTCAAGATAGCGATATAGTTGAACTGACAATAATTAGCCACAGAAATGGTGCAGTTGGCTTTTCTTTGTGGAATTCTGCCATCACAGCCAAAGTAAGCAGCTTAAGGGAATGACTTATCAATGAAGGTCAATTGCGTGGTGGATTTCTCAAATAGCCTCTACCTTCACCAGCTACTGAGTCTCAGCTTCAAGTCACATGCAGTAGGACACAATATGGGGTGACATTGTCCGCTCTAGCACATAAAAAGATAGTTTCATATTATTAGCACATAATTAATAGGAAGCTGTTCAAGTGCAGCTTGTTCTCTTTGGACTGTGCAGGATTTAATAACACCATTACTAGAGGTGGTAGAGGTGACAGGTAGTTATTTACTTGTATCTATCCTGACCTCTATCTTAGGAGGCAAAATATAACAGATCAAAGTTCTTCAGTCTTTTGATATAAAGCAGGGAATTAGAGGAACATTTCCTTTTGATCACTGAGTTGCATACAATCTGCTTTCTTTTTCTAAAAGGGGAAGAATTTTACTGAGTTAGAGTGGAAGTGCTTGTTGGGAATTGTAATGAACTTTGAAAGTGGGTTGAAATGTTTCAGCTTTATTGATGTTCAGGCAGATTTTTCAGTTAGCATTTCATTACTTTGAACTGCAGCTTGTCCTCGGCCCCTCTCTTCATTAATATTGCTACTGTTGTAGTCCTGATATTTTTGCATGGAAATAATTTTGTAAAGTGAGATCTGGAAAACGGATTAGAAAATTAGTCCCCAAAAGAAAGACGGACAGTGGCCAATATATTATGCTACACAAAAGCTAACTCCTGAATAACTGGTCATTTGGATCCACTTTATGCCAATCCCATAGGTGAGGAGATAAACTACAGCATGGTTTTTTTCAGAACACCTAACCAGTATACAAGACTTTCAGTGTTGCAAATAAATTGGCCAGTATGTAAACTTGTATATATATTAAATGTTTCACCTTGAGATAGAAGTTTTATTCATTTAGTGTGATTGTACAATGCCAAACAAAACTGATGTGATAAATGCATGTTGAGAAAACAGACTGGAAAAAAGTGCCCTCATATTATGTAAATTCCACAGGCGAAGAAATGGGAAGTGACTTTATACACAGCCAACCATTGTATTAAGAGAGAGGAATCAGATTATTCCTGCCATCTCAAAATAACTATTAGATATGTTAATTAATGCTGCAATACTGCTAATGAGGATCCTAAAGCTTGACATGAATTGTAATTAATTTGATCTATAGGCCCAGACTTTCCTGGGGGCTTGTGCCATTGTAAAGGCACATCTACGGCATAGAGAAACCATGATCGGTGCAAAAGAAAGAGAAAATGATGAAGTCAGTGACTTTTGCCATTATTTATGTCACTCTATACTTTCCTGGGACTTTTGCGTCGCTCTACCATTACCCTCGCTGAAAAGAGTGAGAAGTTAATTATCTTAACTCCGCCATCTCAGGAGGTTGTGGGTTCAAGTCCCACTCCAGAGACTTGAGCACAAAAATCTAGGCTGACACTCCAGGGCAGTACTGAGGGAGTGCTGCACTGTTGGAGGTGCCGTCTTTCAGATGAGATGTTAAACCGAGGTTCCGTCTGTTCCCTCAGGTGAACGTAAAAGATTCTATGGATACTATTTCGAAGAAGAGCAGGGGAGTTATCCCCGTTGTCCTAGCCAATATTTATCCCTCAACCAACATTGAAAAAAACCCAGATTATCTGGTCATTATCACATTGCTGTTTGTGGGAACTTGCTGTGTGCAAATTGGCTGCCGCGTTTCCTACATTTCAACAGTGACTACACTTCAAAAGTACTTCATTGGCTGTAAAGCGCTTTGAGTCGAGAAAGGCGCTATATAAATGTAAGTCTTTTTTTTTAATCATTAAAATCAATGGGGATTGCCATTTCCTGGATTAACACCAGTTTTCACACTACTGCCATTTAAACTCAAAAATAATGGCACTGATGACCTGGTATTTAAAGATGATTTATGGATTTAAGGGTCCATCAACACTTCAATTTTTCAATAGGAGCCTTTCTAAATGGTTTGTAATTTGCAGTGAAAGTATCTTGAGTATGTTGTTCTAAATATAAACAAACACAGACTAATTGTAATCGGAGAGACCTGTAATACAGACTTAATGCTCTTGTGTTAAAAATAATTAAAGACACATCTGACCAGTTGAAATGCAAGGAAACAACAGTTTACAAGGCAATTAAAAAAATTAGTGACAGGAATGATTTATTTACGTTAGAGATAATGTTTGAAGCGATTTGTTTCTTGGTAGTGTCAGGGTGAGTTTTAAAAATGCTGCTGATCACTTCTGTGATTATTTGCTGGATTACAGCACCAACCTGTCTCTAAACCCAGGTCCTGTAAGTGAACTGAACAGTTGGACAGAATCACTGCTGGGATCTTCATTACTGCAAGGTCCCAAGAGCAACGCTCTTAACTTCAACCGAGAGATAAGCCTACCCACAGCGCCTCCACTTTCTTTATATCCTGGATTAAAGACCAGAAGCACAATTGAGAGAGATCGATGTGACAGGTAACAGGCAGATGCATCATGCCGGGGTTAGGGCAGCATGGCACTCTACTCAACGCTAAGGAATACACCCTTGTGCATTCTGTTGCAATTTTAATACACAATTTGAAATCTACATCGGAATGCTTGGGAAAAAATAAAATCTGCAGAACAAATGCCCTCTGTGCTTCTGTCAATGTTATGCATTCCTTGAAAGAGAATTGGCCGTGAGCTTCCCACTTCTGATTCACTGCGACGCTCACTGCGGTGTTTTCTAAATATTTTACCAGAAAACTTCGGCGTAAATTTGCTACTACAAGATCGGGGCGCATAGAGTCTAACTTATTGCATTTTTCACTAGTATCGCTGTTGCAGGAAAATCTAGGTCATAGTCTTAGTGGCAAATATATCCCCATCAGTATTATCAGTCACAAGCAGTAGCAGATGTGGCCTTCTGCCCTGATTTCCTGGCTGTAAATCTCTGCTTTGCCTCAGCCCTAATATATGACACTGCCCCCCCCCCCCCCCCCCCCCCACTTTAGTATGATGACTGGGATTTCTAATGCTGCGAAAAAAAGATAATTTTCCTCAGTGTATCTTCCTACATTTCTCTCGAGACTTCTAATACATCACGGAGGTTCCCTTGTGAAGCTGACAGCTCAAATAGCTTCTAGTGGCAGGACACTGAAAGTTATTATTGTAATTATTCTGTAACCTGTTCCATCAATTAGTAGAATTATGAAATTTATCTTGAGGAATAGATGTGCAAGCAAAAGCTGTGATGTAGAACTTGGAAGGTTACCATTGCCATCAATCCATTGCCATCAATCAGTGCAGTTGGCTCCCTCAGCAGGCCAATGGTGCATGAAGAGAAATTCCATCAAGTCCTGCTACATCAGTATTGTACACTTTGGAAGGTAAAGCACAGGCAAATACTGTATTTAATGAAAATGAAAGAAAAACTACTGTTTATGTAACACCTTTAACATCTCCAGGACAGCCCAAAGAGCTTTTGAAGTGTAGCCACTTTTGTTTTTGTAGGCAAATGCAGCAACCAATTTCTCCACAGCAAGGTGCCATAACCAGCAATAAGATGAATAACCAGTTAATCTGCTTTGGTGGTGTTGATTGTGGGATGAATGTTGGCTCGGACACCGTGAGAGCTCCCGGCACTTCTTTGAAAAAGTTTCATTGGCTTTCATTGGCCCAGCCAAACAGTCAGACCGGGCTTCGGTTTAAAATCTCATCTGAAAGATAGTACCTCCTAGAGTGCAACATTTCCTTAGTAGATTACGTACTCAAGTATCCAAGCGTGCCGGAACCCATACCTTCAAAGCTCAGAGGCAAGAGTGCTACCATGAGTCATTTAAAGCACTTTTTGGCCTTGTAATGGTTTTAAGTAAGCACCTGGGCCTGATAGCAAGGGTTGTCATAGTGGTTGTGGGTGGGGACTACCTGCGGACCAGGAACAACCCAGCAGTAGGTTGGGCAGGCGCCTGATGTCCAGGAAAGCGTTGCACCAAGTCTCTCTATTTCACACATTCTGTCTGTGTGTCTTTATTTCTATCACACACATACAGACTCACACCCACCTGAGAAAATCACGGCACAGGAAGTAAGGTTAATGTGTAGAGGAAGTGTGTGCCATACATAAGACTTTTAATACATTAATACATTACATAGATAAATATAGATACCTGCTTGGCACTGTTATGCTGCAAATTGGTGGGACTGAGGCTAATTTTGCAACATTTGAATATCTGATATAGCTCAAGTTCAAATAATTCAGGTATTTGGAATGGAAACTTATGCTTCTTTTTAATTATAGCATTCATTTTCATTCACATATGTACTCTGTATTCTCATTTGCCCATTGTATTCTTCAAGTTATGCAATCATAGAACCATAGAAACTTACAGCACAGAAGGAGGCCATTCGGCCCGTCGTGCCTGTGCCGGCTCTTTGAAAGAGCAATTGTACTTCGTCTCACATCCCCGCTTTTGTCTGTAACTCCTTCCACCACCTTTTCAGGTAGAGTGTTCCAGATATCTAACAACTCCCTGAGTGAAAAAAATTGTCCTCATCTCCCCTCTAGATCTTTTGCCAATAATTTTGAGTCCATGTCCTCTAGTTATTGACCCATTTGCCAGAGGGCATAGTTTTTCTCTATCTATCAAAACCCTTCATCATCTTGAAAACCTCTATTAGGTCACCTCATAACCTTCTCTGTTCCAAGGAGAACAGTCCTAACTTTTCCAACCTCGCCTCATAACTGAAGTCCCTCGTCCCTGGTAACATCCTGGTAAACCTCCTCAGTACCCTTTATAAGGTCTTTACATCTTTCCTGAAGTGTGATGCCCAGAATTGTCCACAATACTCTAGCTGAGGCCTAACCAGTGATTTATAAAGTTCTAGCATGATCTCTTGCTTTTATATTCTATACCTCTATTTATAAACCCAAGTAGCCCATATGTATTTTTTAAACACCTTATCAACTTGCCCTGCCACCTTTAAGTATTTGTGTATATGGACACCAAGGTCTCTCTGCTCATCTACACTTTTCAAAATCATGCTATTTATAGTATACTGGTTTTCCATATTAGCTCCCTCTTTCCCCAGTACTGGTGCCAGTGCCCCATGAAGTGAAACCCTTATCTCTCACACCACTCTTTGAGCCACACATTTAACCCTATAATCTGTTTGTCCCTATGCCAATTTATGCATGGCTCAGGTAACAATCCAGAGATTATTACCTGCGAGGTTCTGCATTTTAATTTCAACCCTAGCTCCTCAACTCTCTCAGCAGAACCTCTTTCCTATTTCTACCTATGTCATTGGTTCCTACGCGGGCCACAACAACTGCATCCTCCCCCTCCCACTCCAAGTTCTTCTCCAACTGCAAGTACCAGGCAGGCAACACAGTCTTCAGAACTTCTGGTCGCGGCTGCAGAGAACAGTATCTATCCCGCTGACTATACTGTCCCCTACCACTGCAACATTCCTTTTCACTCCCCCCACTTGAATGGCCTCCTGTACCACAGTGCCGTAGTCAGTTTGCTCATCCACCCTGCACACTTTGCCCTCATCCATACAGGCAGCAAGAACCTAGTATCTGTTGGATAAGGGCAAAGGCTGAGGCTCCTCCAGCACTGCACCTGCGGTCCTCTTACCTGCCTGACTCGTAATTACACCCTCCTGTCCCTGACCACTAACCAGACCTGTACCACAACCTAACTTAAGGGGTGTGACTGCCTCCTAGATCACAGTATCCAAGTAACTCTCCCCCTCCTTGATGCCCCGCAATGTCTGCACCTCGGATTCCAGCTCAACAACTCTGAGCTGAAGTTCCTCGAGATGTAGATACTTACTGCAGATGTGGTTGTCCGGGATCGCAATGCTCTCCACAAACTCCCACATGCTGCAGTTGCGGCACCATTCTGCCCATTTTACCATCCTGTCTATATAGGAACAGGAGTAGGCCATTGAGCCCCTCGAGCCTGTTCCGTCATTCAATGAGATCATGGCTAATCTGTGACCTAACTCCTTAGACCCACTTTTGGCCCATATCCCTTAATACCTTTGGTTAACAAAAAGCTATCAATCTCTGATTTAAAATTAACAAATGATCTAGCATCAATTGCAGTTTGCGGAAAAGAGTTCCAAACTTCTACCACCCTTTCTGTGTAGAAGTGTTTCCTAATTTCACTCCTGAAAGGTCTGGCTCTAATTTTTAGACTATGCCCCCAAGTCCTAGAATCCCCAACCAGCGGAAATAGTTTCTCTCTATCTACCCAATCTGTTCCCTTTAATATTCTGAAAACTTCAATCATATCACCCTTTAACCTTCTAAATTCTAGGGAATGCAACTCTAATTTGTGTAATCTCTCCTTGTAACCCTTGAAGTCCGGGTATCATTCTGGTAAACCTACGCTGCACTCCCTCCAAGGCCAATATATCCTTCCTAAGGTGTGGTGCCCAGAACTGCTCACAGAACTCCAGGTGTGGTCTAACCAGGGTTTTGTATAATTGTAGCATAACTTCTACCCCCTTGTATTCTAGTTCTCTAGATATAAAGGCCAGCATTCCATTAGCCTTTTTGATTATTTTCTGTACCTGTTCATGACATTTTAATCATCTATGTACCTGGACCCCCAAGTCTCTTTGGACCTCCACTGTTTTTTGCTTTTCACCATTTAGAAAGTACCCTGTTCTGTCCTTTTTAGGTCCAAAGTGGATGACCTCACATTTTCCTACATTGAAATCCATTTTCCAAAGTTATGTCAATTCACTTAATCTGTCGATATCCCTTTGTAATTTTATGCTTTCATCTACAATGCCTACAATGCTGCCTATCTTTGTGTCATCGGCAAATTTGGATATATGACTTTCTATGCTATCATCTAAGTCATTAATAAATACTGTGAATAGTTGAGGCCCCAACACAAATCTCTGCGGGACACCACTAGTCACCTCCTGCCAATTTGAGTACCTACCCATTATCCCTACTGCCTGTCTCCTGCCGCTCAACCAATTTCCTAACCAGGTCAATAATTTGTCCTCAATTCCGTGGGCCTCTACCTTAGTTAATAGTCTCTTATGTGGGACTTAACAAATGCCTTCTGGGAGTCCATATAAATAACATCCATAGACATTCCCTGACCACGACTTTAGTCACCTCCTCAAAAACTTCAATCAGATTTGTTAGACATGACCTGCCTTTTACAATCCATGCTGGCTCTCTCTGATCAACTGAAAATTTTCGAGGTGTTCAGTCACCCTATCCTTAATTATAGACTCTAGCAATTTTCTGACAACAGATGTTAGGCTAACTGGTCTACAATTCCCTGGTTTCCCTCTCTCGCCATTCTTAAATAACGGAGTGACATGTGCAAGTTTCCAATCTAAAGGAACGGTTTCTGCATCGAGAGAACTTTGGAAGATTATAGTTAGCACATCTGCAATGTGCTCACCCATTTCATTTAAAACTCTGGGAAGGAAACCATCTGGTCCTGGGGATTTGCCACTTTTTAGTGCCATTATTTTCTTCATTACTGTTATCTTACTTAGGTTAATTTTATTGAGTCCCTGTCCCTGATTCAATATTAGTTTCCTTGGGATTCTTCCTCTACTGTAAATACTGATGCAAAGTAATTATTCAACATGTCCGCCATTTCCTTATTATCATTGACAATATCACCGCTTTCAGTTTTTAAGGGGCCAATATTGCGCCTGACTACCCTCTTTTTCCTAATAATAATTGCAAAAATTATTTGTGTTGATTTTGATATCTCTTGCAAGTTTCATTTCATACTTCCTTTTTGTAGCTCATCCTAAAGTCTACAACTATCCTTATCACTATCTGCTATGTTGCCAAATTTTGTATCATCTACACACTTTATAATGCTGCTCCCTACACCCGAGTCTAGGTCGTTTATAAAAATTGAAAACAGTAATGGACCCAAAACTGATCCTTAGGGAACACCAATGCAAACCACCTCCCAATTTGAAAAAGATCCATCCACCACCACCCTCTGCTTCCTATCACTGAGCCAATTCCGTATCCATACCACCACTTTCCCCTTAATTCCATGGGCTTCCATCTTCTTAACAAGCCTCCTGTGTGGCACTTTGTCGAATGCCTTCAGAAAGTCCATATATACAACATCTACTGCACTACCTTGCTAAACCTTCTCTGTTACCTCATTAAAGAATTCAATCAAGTTTTCCTTTAACAAAGCCATGCTGGCTCGCATTGATTTACCCATGCCTTTCCAATCAAAAGTTTATTTTGTCCCTAATAATTGTTTCCAATCACTTCCCCACCACCAATGTTAGGCTAACTAGCCTATAGATTTCATGGTTTATCCCTCTCCCTTTTCTTGAGTAGTGGTATAACGTTAGCAACCCTCCAGTCCTCTGGCACTACTCCTGTATCCAATAAGGATTGAAAGATTGTAACCAATGCCTCTGCTATTTCTACCTTTGCTTCTTTCAGCAACCTAGGATGCATTCTATCTGGACCAGGTGACTTACCATCTTTTAGTAATGTTAATATTTTTATACATCTTCTCTATCTATTACTATCCTGTCCATGACTTCCCTCCCCTCTTTTAGTGTAACCTTCACATCATCCACTTTCTTTGTGGAGACAGATGCAAAGTACTCATTTTATACTTTTGCCATGTCCTCTGCCTCTACATGAAGATTTCCCTTTGGGTCCTTATTAGGTCCAACTTTTTCCCTAGCTAACCGCTTATTGAGTTAACATTGTTAAAAATATTATTTTTCATTAGGGAGAGCTGGAAATGATTTTTATTATCCATATATTCTGTATACAAATGAATTGGTTAAATTACTAATTGTTTCTACATTGCAAAATTAATTTATCACAGTAATGAAACAAATGTATCGCTGATATACTTCATTTAATTGTTCTATTTTTCTGGAGTACTGGGGCTAAGCATTTTATTTGAAGTGATCTCTGATGTAGTTTAGAAAATAACCTCCCTTCATTGGAGTACACATACAATTGCATTAAATGATCTCCAAGAGGAAACTTTGGGATAATTGGGTTAGGGTAAGTTTTTGTAGATGATCGAAATAAAGATACATTGAATTATTTCTAGCTCAAATAAATTGATCTTATTGTGTTTTGAAAAGTGTTAAGGTTTCTCTGCAATATTACTGAAATTTATCCTGTAAGGTGGAGATAAGGTATTTGTCACCATTCTTTTGTTTTTCATATTCCACATACTTGGTAGTTGTGTGAACGGAGACTACAGATATTTAACTTATTCCAGACTTTTATCTTTTGTTTTTTTCATTAGTTTGAACAGATGAAACAACTATCAAACTTGCTTTAACACAGTTAAAAAAGGACTTCAGATCTCTGTTGTAGATTCATGTTCTGATTTCTATTAAGAAAAAGCTTTAAAATTCTGCAAGTCAGATAATATAAACTCTGTAGTCTGCTGTATTTTAGGAGAATTATTTTTCAACTTCAGCCAGCTAACTGAAGGCATATTGTGAGCTCTTTAATGAAAAGGGAAGGTGAATTCTAAAACAGAGGGTATGGTCCTCACACAGGATGCCATTGCACATATACGGGAATCCTACCCATTGTGCAGGGTGAGAGACCAGCTTCACATAACTTGGTGTACATGTCATACTAAAACTTACCAGTCTGTACAAAAGAAACTTTCCTCTTCCTTCCTTTGCAAGCATCTTCAGCCAAAAGTGCCACATGGGCGTTCCTACACAGCCTGCTTCTGAGGTCCCCACCGTTATGAATGCTAGTACACAGCCAATTTGGTACACTCCACATGACATTAAGAAGCAGTTGTGTGCACTGGACACATTGAAGGCTATGGTCCCTGGCAACATCCCAGCTGTAATGCTGAAGGCATGCACACTAGAGCTAGCCAATCCCCTGGTCAAGCTGCTTCTGCATTGCTATGACATTTGCATAAAAATCTGGAACTTTGCCTGGTATGTCCTACCCAGAAATAAATAGGATCAATCTAACCCATGGTTCACTGCCACCTCTCTTCTTGGAATGCCTACCTTGAAGAAGTTCTGCTCTTCTCTTCGACGGGATTTCCGTTTGGCTCTTCAACCTTGTTCATCTTCATTGATCAGCCTTAATCTGTCACATTAACACCACCTCTAGCCTTGCATATCTCTTAATGTCTCTTAATGTCTCTTCATCTCCTCCTTTGTTCCTTTATCCCCTCCCCCTTTTCCCAGCTTTACCCTGGCCTTAAATCTATTTGATTTCCAGCTCTTCCCAGTTCTGATGAAAGGTCATCGACCTGAAACGTCAACTCTCTTTCTCTCTCTACGGATGCTGCCTGGCCTGCTGAGTTTTTCCAGCGTTTTCTGTTGTTATTTCGGATTTCCAGCATCTGCAGTATTTTGCTATCGAATTAATTCCCTATCAACCTGCTCCATTCTTCAGTAAAGTGATGGAAAATGTCATCTATCGTGCCATCAAGCAACACTTACTCGCCAATAGCATGCTCACCGATTCACAGTTGGAGTTCTGCCAGAGGCATTTGGCTCCGGATCTTATCACTTCCTTGACCCAGACATGGACGCAAGAGCTGAATGCCGGAAGAGAGATGAGAGGAGGTGCCTTCAATAATCAAGACAGCATTTGACCAAGTGGCAGGAGTCATACCAGACATAAAGGAAGATAGTTGTGGTTGTTGGAGATCAGTCACTGCAGTTCCAAGGACATTGCTACAGGAGCTCCTCAGGGAAGTGTTCTCAGCCCAACCATCTTCAGCTGTTTCATCAATGAGCTTTTCGCCACCATAAGGTCAGGAGCAGGACTGCTCACTGATAATTCTACAGTGTTCAGCTCCATTTACAACTCCTCTGAAAATGAAGCAGCCCATGTCTGCAGGACCTGGACAACATCCAGGCTTGGGATCACAAGTTGCAGTTAACATTCACTCCACATAAGTGCCAGGTATTGACTATCTTGAACGCCTCTTGCCGCTAAATGCAAAAATGCATCCACTGGCCCTGAAGGGCAACAATTCCAACCAACATAATCACATGTATGAAGTGTGTCCTACCTCCCCGCCGCCCCCCCCACCTCCGATCCCCAGACTATATGACCAAACAAGCTGCCTCGATCCCCTGATCTGCATTTCTCCCAGTGCCAAGAAACCTAGATGTATCTGTGCATTTTCTCCTGCAAGCATGTGTTATAATACATAAACACTTTCATAATATATATATATGGGAATATAGACTGATATGTACAATAGATTTATAAAATATATCTGTGAATGTTTAAGAATCCATCAAAAAAGAAAAAACAGTGTAAAACTAGGATAGTTATGTCTAGATTTTGTCCATGGGCGTGTGCACTCCTGGAGAAGGCTTGGCGTGGTACTTCTGGCCACCACCCTCATTCCAGCATGAACCCGACCCATTTTCCTGGGTCGGTCAAGGCTCATTATGCATGCAAGGCAACCACTCGCCACCCGCTGCAGCACCAGAAGGAGGAGAAAGCATCTTAAAGGGGGCAGAAGATCACTGAAGTTTTTCACCCCAAGGCTTCCCAAGAATCAAGCAAAGTCTAAAAAGAGGTAAGAGGATATTAACAGAGGTAGACGAGCCCACTAGGCCTCCTCCTCCAACATTGTCCAGAACAAGCTTGTAACTGCTGCTCCGGGTATCTCTCCTGGCAGTCCTTGGCAATTGAGGCAAGAGAAATAGGCCGGGTTCCCAGTCCCCACCACCCTAGGTCATTTAATTGGGTTGGCTGGCTGCGATCATTGCGGTGAGGGAGATTGGAAGAGGAATATCCATGGCAGGGTTGGAGATGGAGCACAGGCCTCTCCATCCGATTTTCCTTGATTTTCTGGTGCCGCATCAATTTTGGGAAGTATGGTGGAGAAAATTCTAGCCCTTAATGTTTTAAGAGGTAACAGCTACTAAAGGATAATACAAGTTTAAACAGCTGGATGCACAGTCAAGTGGACGTTATTCTAGATGAACTAATGTACTTTAATACAAAAATATGTTTGTATGCAATTGTGAGGAAGATGTGTAACAAATAATAAAATGTCATTTGGCTCATTCACTTGCTTAATGGACTCGTTAAGCAGAACATTTTAGATAAGTTTCCCTTTCCTGCTAAATATTTTAATAAATTGAAAGTTTAACTTACATTTAATTAAAAAACACACACACAATTCAGACTAAAATTTTATTACTCAACTATCTGTTCTCTGCAAAATTCATATGTAGATCCCATAGGCTAGCGCTGTAGTGGTGCATTTTCTAGAGATTGGTAGACATTTTGTAAAAGGTAAATAAAAGCAAGTCCATTGTACTCTCCTCCAGCCCTGTAGGAATCTGTGCTTTTTCCCCAAGCTCCTGTTTTTGCCGAGTAGTGGTGGTTCTTCTCCTGGGACCCACTCCACTTGCCAGCCCAATCTGTTTATTGGCACTAGTGGGGCTTCTGCTGTGCTGCTTTTCCCCCAGCGTTTGTTAAATGCCTGCCCCCACCACTGGGCCATTCTGTCTTCTGCTGCTGCTGGCTGTTCAGCAGTCCTTGCCTGATCGTTTGCCAGCTGGTCAGCCCCCTGCCTGCCCAACTCGCTGGTCCTGCAGTACTGTGGCCCTGTCACTCAATGTCACCACCCCTGACAGCCCTGTAGTAACCAGCCGGAAAAACAGTTGTTGGTACTTCTTCCCATCCCTAGCGATTGGCCTCTTGACAGCCTTGTGTTTAAGTAATTTTCCCCAGCAAAGCCCCAATCTTCAGTTAATTAATTATTCTCAGGGAAGCTTGTTCTTTGTTTAATTAATTTTCCCAGTGAAGCCCCAATTTTTAATTAATTTTATTGACTGAAGCCCAGGTGTTTATTTAATTCATTTGTTGATGTGTAAGGGCCCTTTCAATTTATTAATCCCACATCTTTATTTATTTTTGTCAACTTTCTCTCCAGTTTACTTAATTCATTTATAACCACAATTGCCAACTTTCTTTCTTTATTTGGTATTGTTTCTCCCCGTTAAGTGAAGGCTGCTTCAAATTCATGATTTGTCCAGCTTCATTTAATTCATTTTTCTCAGTTCCCTTTTTATTTTTGACTCAGAAATAACTTGCATTTATGCTTTTCAGGATGTCCCAAAGCACTTTACAGTCTCTGGATTACTTTTGAAGTGATTACCCTATTCTCTTCCCCTAACCTCCTACTTTTTCCTATCCCTGACCTCTACATTTATCCTCTACCCCTCTCTCCCCCCTCCCTTGACTTCTTCCCCATCCCCTGACCTCCCCCTCCTCTGTCTGCGGAACTCACTTTTTCTGGCCTGGCCCAATTCAGGAATTTCGGCCCCAACTATTTTCTTTAGTATAGTTGGTCCTAGTTTTATCATATGTCTCCCTTTAAGTTTGTTTAGTTTTAATCACTATGGAAAGAACGTATATACAATATATGAATAATAGAATGAACAAAGATAAGGAAAGATGAGTGGACAGAAGGGAAAAGGCAATTGGAATAAAGTGACTATCCAAAGGAAATAAAACATTATTTGATGAAAACTTGCACTGTTTTACCATATGAAGTGAATACACTTCTGCCACAGATTTTCTTAAATTGTACCACTGAATTTGCTGCAGCGTGTTAGTTTTTGCTGCAGAGTCCCAGTGGGCTTGATCATGATGGACGTGCCAACTCTGTTTCTTTGTCAAGAATATCTGGCTTGCAGAATTCAATGTGCGAGGATATGACTATCTAGCAAGCTTGATCATATGAGAAAGAGAGACAGTCATATCAAGTCTGTCATGGTTTGTGGGGATTTTTAGGTTGAAAATCATTTAGATGGTCTCAGTGTAGCAAAATTATTTTTGTAAGTCTCATTTCCAACCTGGGGAACTAAGACAAGCTTAATCTTTGTGTGTTGTACAGTTTGTTTTACCATAATATTTGTCATATTGCCAGTTAAGTTTGAACTCGCCCATTTTTCCTGCTTAATTTTATAATATTACCATGACTTGAGATACTGTGGCTGCGAAATTCGACACTTTAGCGCCGGCAGATAAGGCCGGTTTCAGAAAATAAATGGCAGGTGCCCAGCTTCTGCCCACTTGCAGCGCGGCCCGCGCTGGTCGCCATCTTGGTGAGGGCGATAGTGCAGGCGGGGCGTGCGTGCGTCGGCAGTATGCAGAGTAGGCAGATAGTGACGTCAGTCAGCGTGCAACGCTGATTTGACGCACGACCTGCCATTTTGGACGTCGCCATTCCAAATAACGCCCTCTCCTAAACACGCACAGCTGAACACACCAGCACGAGGGACCCCCACCAGCATTATTTAAAGGGAAACATCTAACTTGCAGGTAAGTTGATTATTTCTATTGTACTGGCTCTTGCAGAGTTTGTAGCAGTACTGGATTGCTGGAAGACATTTATAACAATGTTAAATTGTGCAGGGAGCGCTACTGGACAGTGGGAAGGTGTTGGCTGCAACTGGAAGGCCTCTGAGTACCCGACTGGCTCCCAGTCATGGGGGCTCTAGTTGCAGTCCCCCTTACGCTACAGCATGACAGGGAGATGGAGCAGAGGCAGCAAAGACAAGCTGCTCACAGAGGGAGGAGGAGGAGGAGGAGGAGGAGGAGGAGCGCTGTCAGCAGGAGGCCTTACCCGCCTAGGGTCTTCAGGGAGCACTTCTTCTACCTGCATCTAAGCCAGGAGCAGTGTGCTCGGTGGCTCCGCTTCACCAAGGACGTGGTCACAGAACTCTGCCACCTCTTGGAACCAGACCTGCAGCCTCAGAGCACGGCGACGATGGCTCTGCCAGTGACCCTCAAGGTTACCGTGGTCCTGAATTTTTTCACCAGCGGATCCTTCCAGGCTGGACAGGTGACATAGCTAACATCTCGCAGTTCGCCGTCCATCGCTGTATCCGGGCGGTCACGAGGCTCTGTACTACAGAAGAAAGGACTTAATTGTCTTCTCTCTAAACAGAGAAGCAGGAGGAGCTTTGACAGGATATAAGGCTTCCCCATGGTGAAGGGCGCCATCGACTGCACTCATGTGGCCTTGCGAGTGTCGCACATCAATGCTGAAATGTACCGTAACCGCAAAGGATCCATTCTCTTAATGTGCAGTTGGTGTGCGACCATGGTCAGCACATCATGATGGTGAATGCCCAGTTTCCAGTCATGGTGCCTTCATCCTGGGCCAGTCTGCTGTGCCAGCAATCTTCAAGCCACTATGTCGAACCCGAGGGTGGCCGCTCGGAGATGAGGGCTACTCGCTCTACACCTGGCTGATGACTCCCCTCCTCAACCCCACCACTCGTGGCCAGCACTCATATAATGAGAGCCATGCTGCCACGAGGAACCTCATCGAGTAGACCATCGGGGTGCTCAAGCAACAGTTCCGCTGCCTTGACCGCTTGACAGGCACTCTCCAGCACTCACCGGAGCGGGTGTCCCAATTCATGGTGGTCTGCTGCATCTTTCACAACTTGGCCATCATGAGTTCGCAGCCCTTGCTTGCATGGGTTCCGGGACCACCTCAGGAGGAGGAGGAAGACGAGGAGGAGGAGGAGGAAGGGAGAAAGCAGCCTTCAAATCCCCATTCCGGATGGGCTGTCCGTGAGTGCATCATTAGACTCCATTCCCCTGAATGAAACCCCAGATCCCTATTGCTCAACACTTCCCCACCTTACCATCCCTCTGTAACAGAACATTACAGCGTCCTCCTGGGCACAAAGCTGAAATGAAAGCCACCACAAAACAAACATTCCAAACATAATTTATAAATGATTAATTCTAATATTACTTTACAAAGTCAACTAATCACACTTGTGCATTCCCTTAGTGTCTGCCTTTCGTGTGCCTTTGCCTATTCCATTGCTCCTATGCAGTGCTATCCCAGTGGCTGCAGCATGGCTGGTGAAAGGCTGCTGACTTTCAGTGGGGGAGACTGCAGATGGCCTTGCAAGAGGACCTCGAGCAGCTCTGGGCCTAGAAGGCCCGGCTGTAGACTGCACCACCTCGGTTGGCAGCAGCAGTCTGGGCTGGCTGGCTGACAGGCAGCAGTAAGGGCACTGGCGGAGTGACAGGGGTGGGAGTAGGAATGCTGTCATCCTGAGGGAGGACAGCAGGTTCTTGCTGCACAGAGCCACTGCCACTGCCACTGCCCCGGGGCGGCGCCTCAGCATTCCTAACCATCTGTTGGAGCACAGATTTCTGGACTGCTGTGAGACCCTGCAAGGCCCTTTCCACACTCGTAAACCCAGCCATGATGGCAGCAATCTGAGCTTCCACTGCAGCACTGAGACGTTGGGTTGCTTCCGCTGGTGCTGCATTGGAAGCTGCAACATCGCCCATCACACCCAGCATCATGCTTGGTCCACAAGGTCTCTCATGGAGTCGGTCATTATTTTCATCCTGGGTTCCAAGCTTCACGTAAAGGTCCGTGCAATGTTGGAGCCGGACTCCTCCATGCTCCTTGACAGTGACAAGGTGTGGTTAGAAGACCTGTCTCCTTCTGCACCAAGGCCTCCAGTGCTGCATCAGAGACGGAGGTGCCCTTTCTCTGCCCTGTTGAGACATTACTAAGGTGCAGCTGCAGTCAGAATGAGGTACTTCTCTCACAAAGCACCTCTCCTTTAAGAAGTGCAGACAGCCTTTCACTCTGCAGGCAACCTTTAAATACAGAGCAGACTCTACACGATACTAGGCCCCCTGTTGAGCGCTGAGCCAACCAACAGCGCGTTTAACACTGGGCTCAGCGCTGCAATCATGTTAATTAGCAGGCAGCGTGAATTTCACGTGGCGCCTGCACTACTTTAAATGGGCGCCAGTTTTCGGGCCTCATCCAATTTAGCCCCCTTTGAGTTTAACATGCTATACTTTTACCTATAAAGGGATTTGTTCATGGTGATTTCTAGGTTGTCACTTACTTCTGTTTACCTATGTTTGGAATTTTTGAAAGGGTTCTCCAGCAGAAGATTGATAGAACTTCTGAAGAAACAGCGTAAATGGCTAAAAAAAAACCTTTTATGCTTTCTCCAGGGTTTCTGCGATCTCCCACCAAAGTTATGGGAGGAAACTATGAAAACCTTCAAAGCAGGACCATTAGGAGCCTCTTATCAGGCATTCCTGCTAACATGGACAGCCCATGTCTGTCTTTTTCTTAATCTATGTTCTTTCTTCTGCTAACCCTGTTTCTGATCCTTTTTCTTAAATATATTTTACTGATAAATCTTTCACTTATATGACAATCCAAGTCTCATTTCCAGAAAATGTGGTGAGAACCCTTACGTTATGGCCCGGAGTTTGCCATCCCAATGACGGCGTACGCACATTGTACGCACATCATACGCCGTCGTAAGCCTTGTAAAAGGCCCTGCAAGTTCCGGGTTTCCACATGCGCTGCACATGCGCTGTACCCTGGAACTTGCAATCTGTTGAGGTTCACCCTGACAGATTATCCACACCGACCCAAAAATCACTTTCACTGGTGGAGAGTTGGGCTATTTGCCCAACTACTGCCCAGCAAATCGCCACAAAACCCTTATGCCTGGTAAAAGCAGACATCGGGCCTGCTTTTACTAGCGTAAGGGTTAATATAAATGTTAAATAAAAAATTTTAAAGTAAAAAAATCATACACCGACATTTTAAATTAGTTGCTGTAAATTTTGGCCTGGATTAAAATGTTTAAAATTATTTTTCAAAAAATTAATTTTTTATTGTAAATGCTTCATTAAAGGGACTTTTAATTAAGTTTGAAAATGGGAACATTTATTTTTATTCCAGTTGAGTAAATTATTGAATTATTTGGGGATTGGGTTCATGCCTATGGGGATTCTGTTCAGAAATGGAATCCCCATAAGCTTATGAGGAATCCTCCTTTCTGATAGGAGGACCTGGCCCACGTGATCCCAGGGACGTTTCCAAACCACCTGCATCCCTGGGATCCACGGGCCTTTACGCAGGCGTACGCCTGTAGGCCCAGGACCCGAAGTCTCCGCAGCCCGGGAGTCAGCAGGTAGTGTGGATTTTTTTATCGGGTCGGAGGCGTACTCCGGAGGTACGCCTCCGACCGCAAATTCTGGCCCTACAACTCTTCCATTTGATTAAAAATGATATCTATCTGGCCTTCACAGTGAGGTCTATGGATATAAAAGAAAAGATGTTTCTTTTTCAATCAGAGAGTTACTTTCTTTTTACGTGTATACCTAAAGAAATGCACTTACAAATACAGAAAAAAATGTTTCCATTTGTTACAGGAATAGTATTCAAGAATAAATATATTTTTTGTACAAAGTTGATCTGCAACATCAACTGGAACAACCTATGAAATAATTAAGTATACTGAATCTAAAACAGTGGTGGATGTTGTTCAGCTGTGCTGTCAGCAACATAATGGCCCATAATTTGCATCCAGCAGTGATGTGACAGCGCTCGCCGCTGACCTCGAAGAAAGCTGCCACAAAGATCTCATGATCTCTGTGGTGAGAACTTTAGTTTCCTCAACATGTAATTGATTGTAGCACTGTGAATAGGGGATTCCTAGCATGGAGCAGCAGTGATGTCATCAAGCTGTCTAAGCAGCCAATCACTTTGAAGAATTCTCACAGATTACAAACCAGGAAATAAAAAGCACTGATTATCTGCACTTTAAAAAAATGTTACAGAGAGCAAAATAAAGATTGGGACATAGACATGGGGTTAAGGTAAAAGCTGAAATATCATGAACAAACTTAAAAACAATAATTGATCATAATGGAGAAACTTGACATTCCACAAATATAAAATTAGTTTTTCGTGGCCAGAATGGTTGTTTAGCTGTCAATATGCTGTTAAAACCCCAGTTACACCTATTCCAACAAGGCTTAACATTTAATGGGGTGTTTAACAATGATATTAGCGTGGAAAATCTTAAGCTTTCATCAGTTCCACTGATTTCACTGATTGCCGGCAATGGGGGTGGGTTGGTTGGGGGGGCAGGGTGTGGGGGGTGAGTCTGCACAGTGCAGCCAGTGTTGGAGCAGTGAATGACTGACCGCAACTTCAAGATTTCCGCTTTCAGTTGCGCTTGCTCTAAATCCTGAAGTTACGGTCAGTTTCAGAGGGGTAATGATGGTGAACGTAATGACGGAATTAATAAAGGCAAACTGCACAAGTTGTTTGGGAGGAAAAATTTTTACTATAACTTTTCTTTCACTGCATCTTTGAGGAAAATTAAGAACATAAACACATAAGAATTAGGAGTAGGTCATACGGCCCTTCGATCCTGCTCCGCCATTCAATAAGATCATGGCTGATCTTCGACCTGAACTCTACTTTCCACCCGATCCCCATGATTCCCCTGGAGTCCAAAAATCTATCTATCTCAGCCTTGAATATATTCAAAGACTCAGCATTGACAGCCCTCTGGGGCAGAGAATTCCAAAGATTGACAACCTTCTGAGTGAAGAAATTCCTCCTCATCTCGGTCTTAAATGGCCGACCCCTTATCCTGAGACTTTGCCCCCTAGTTCTAGACTCTCCAGCCAGGGGAAACAACCTCTCAGTATCTACCCTCAGAATCCCCCTCAGAAGCTTATATGTTTCAATGAGGTCACCTCTCATTCTTCTAAACTCCAGAGAGTATAGGCCCAATCTACTCAATCTCTCCTCATAGGACAGCCCTCTCATCCCAGGGATCAACCTAGTGAACCTTTGTTGCACCGCCTCCAAGGCAAGTATATCCTTCCTCAGATAAGGAGACCAAAACTGTGAACAATACTCCAGGTGTAGTTTCACCAAAGCCCTGTACAATTGTAGTAAGACTTCCTTACTCTTGTACTGCAACCCCCTTGCAATAAAGGTCAACATGCCATTTGCCTTCCTAATTGCTTGCTGTACCTGCATGCTAAATTTCTGTGTTTCCTGTACTAGGTCATCTAAATCTCTCTGAACACCAACATTTAATAGTTTCTCACCATTTAAAAAATATTCTGTTTTTCTATTCTTCCTACCAAATAACCTCACATTTCCCCACATTATACTCCATCTGCCACCTTATTGCCCACTCAGTCAACCTGTCTATATCCCTTTGCAGGCTCTTTGTGTCCTCCTCACAGCTTACTTTCCCACCTAGCTTTGTATCATCAGCAAACCTGGATACATTACACTCAGTCTCTTCATCTAAGTCATTAATATAGATTGTAAATAGCTGAGGCCCAAGCACTGACCCTATCGGTACCCTGCTAGTTACAGCTTGCCAACCGGAAAATGACCTGTTTATCCCTACTCTCTGTTTTCTGTCCATTAACCAATCCTTTATCCATGCTAATATATTACCCCCCAACCCCACGAGCCCTTATCTTGCGTAGCAACCTTTTATATGCCACCTTATTGACTGCCTTTTGGAAATCCAAATATACTACATCCACTGGTTCCCCTTTATCTACCCTGCTAGTTACATCCTCAAAAAACTCTAATAAATTTGTTAAACAACATTTCCCTTTCATAAAACCATGTTGACTCTGCCTAATCATATTGTGATTTTCTAAGTGCCCTGTTACTACTTCCTTAATAATGGATTGAAGCATTTTCCCGATGACTGATGTCAGGCTAACTGGCCTATAGTTCCCTGTTTACTCTCTCCCTCCTTTCTTGAATAGCAGGGTTACATTTGCTACCTTCCAATCCACTGAGACTGTTCTGGAATCTAGAGAATTTTGGAAGATCACAACCAATACATCCACTATCTCTGCAGCCACTTCTTTTAGAACCCTAGGATGTAGGCCATCAGGGTCCAGGAGATTTGTTGGCTTTTAGTCCCATTAATTTCTCAAGTACTTTTTTTCTACTAATATTAATTGCTTTAAGTTCCTCACTCTTTCTGCACTGCTGATCTCAAATTGTCAGCTGCAAAGCCAAATCCTCCTGGAGAGGATTCTGAACCTGGTGAGTTTGGGGCAATTTGAAGGCTGAAAATAAATATGGTTCCAATGGGGATCCCATTATCTCTTCTATATATGTTGAAGGAAGAAGAGGAGGAGTAAATGGCTTTTGGGAAGCACGCTTCCTAAGGCAGCACCAATGGGGGTCTGTAGATAACAGGATGTGCAGGCCATGGTGCTTCTTCCCAAATCTGTCGTTAGAGTTATTCCATAAGAGACTTCAGTTCAGTCCTGAAGCACTGCAAGAGCTCTGCTGATGCCCATATCTAGAGCTAGAAACGTACCTACTGTTGCAGAAAAAAGTGATTATTGCCTAAAATCTTTAGCTGGTGTGAATGGTGACTACTGCCATATTAGTCAGTTTGAAGTCCATACTAGAATAAGGCAACTCATGAATACCCTGTTTGCCAGAGCTGCAAATGTATCAAGTTTGATACAGGACAGAGGCAAATGAACAAATATACTGTCAATTTCTATAGAGTGACAGAATTTCTCAGGGTTCTAGGTGCTGTTGACTGCACTCAATTTGCTATAGGTGTTCCAACAATCTGCATCTTTTCATAAACAGAAAGCGATTTTACTCCCTTACTGTTCAACTAGTTTGATTCCAAGCATGAGTTCCTTCACATGAATGCCGAGCATGTTGGCAGCTATCACGATGAATTTATACTCAGGCAGTCCAGCATTCCTGCTACCTTTCAAAACAAAGGCAAATGACTATGTCCTTTCCCATGGTTCATGGTACCACTATATAGGACTACAAATGCAGCAGATGCCAGTGTAAGAGCAAGATTTTGCATTGAGCACGCTATATGATGCTTGGATAGCGGGTAAGGAGGGCTGTTCATTGTGCTCATGGCATTGTGCTAGTATATAGCTTTTGCCCAACCTCACAATCCAATAAAGTATTCAGCTTGACATGCCATGCCAGCCAGCTGCCGCACATCTTCTGAGAGGCTGTGCTGTACCTCCACATGTGTGCGAGCATCTTTCATTTCATGAGAAGGAGGAAGATGCAGAGGAGGAGGAAGATACAGATGGTTACACCATGAAGAATGAATATCAGCCACAGGAAGAGGAAGCAGGCACATCAACATCCACAACAGCTAGAGAGGTGCAGCTTATTCAGGAGTCCTTTACTAAAATGCAAAGTACTGCTTATAAATTCACACTTGCCTACATAGAGAATTCCAATTTCTTCAACCTAGCTTTACATTAATTCCATCTATGCCTCCTTGGAGCACTGAGTGGAGAACACAAACCACCACATTAGTAATAGTACAAAGTATAACATCATGTTTACTGTCTTCCAAAAGTCACAAAGTAACAACATAAACCACTCCTGCAATGAATAAAAAGGTTATGTACAATATTTATAGTAATTCTTCACCATGCAAACCCCTGGTGAATTTCCCATTTTCCGAAGCTCTATTCTAACATTGGTATCTAAATACAACCTGAGTTGTGGATGATACCTCAGAAAGAGCGTGAACCTCTTGGGATGGAGGTGGTGCTTCATTCAGGGCTGCGGAGTCCTGAGATGGACCCACAACAGGCTGTGTGCTTGATATAGGCTCAGCCACAGCCTGGTTCTGCTCTGACTGAAGGCAACTGGGGGAATTATGTGGCGATCTCTATAGTGCTGCTATTCTGAGGGAAAGCAGCCTCATCAGTGTGATCTGCAGTTCTCTCCCCTGAACTGGGAACAGGACACTGACAGCCCACAGCGGGAGAACAGACCTAATGGAGGCACAAAAATCCCTCAGACCCTGAGACAGAGTGTACCAGACGTTCTCCATCTGAGATGCTGTTTTGGATACTTTGGAATCCAGCAGGCATCATTCTCTCAAAGGTCTGTAGGCCAATAATCAATCCTTCCAGCTGGAAGACACTGACTGACCTGGACGCTTCCTTATTTAAAGTCATAAATGCAGATTATTGGAGCTGGTGCTCCCTTTCTGCTGGTGCCACAGAGGATGACATTAGACTCCATTACCATGCCAGCCAACTGCTGCACATCTTCTGAGAGGCTGTGCTGTACCTCCACATGTGTGCGAGTATCTTTCATTTCATGACAGGACCCCTGAGATCCTCGTCCACTTGCTTGGCAGCCAGACACTGACATATCCTTGGCATACTCTCAGCAATATCAGGCTCCGCTTCCACACACTTAGCCCCTGGCTTCCTTGTGCTTTTTGACTTGCCCACTGACATTTCCTCACTTGCTGATCTCCAGTGACTCTACCTGGGCTGGTGAGTGCAAGTGAGACTGAAAGTGTGGGGGTGGGTGTGTTTCTATGGCAGCTGCCAGATGTGGCGTTTCTTCCTCTGCTGCTTCACTTTACTGCCTCTTTGCTCGGTCGTTCTGAGGAGACAAAAGAGAAATGCTTGTAACCAGATTTCTGTTGTCAGTTATTGCTATCCCCATCATTTTATGTTCTAGTTTCAATGCAAGTTCTGTTCAGTGTTCTCCTTTGTTTCCATAATCAGCGCTTTCAATATAATGATTTGGTCATCACAAACCAACTATGGCTTCAGGACTTCCAGCTTCTCCACCTGCCACAGGTGGAGAGGAATTACTCTGCAGGATAGCTGTGGCCTCTTCCTCCTACTGGGTCAGTTGTCTGATGTGTGGGGAACCTCTACCTGTGGCCTGCCACTTTCTGGTGTTGTGTGACAGCTTCCCCGGCTAGACAAATTCATAAATATGAAATAACAGCAGCACTCTTCGATCTTTATTTCAGTAGACTGTATAGTGAAATGGCATGAATTATTCAAAAATTTGAACATGGGAGGTGAGCTTTATAGGACAAACATGCATGGCACGATGTGAAGGAATATCAAGTGGAGGAGTCCATGTTACACACAGACAGACTGCTGCACGGGGCAATATCTGTTCTCTGAAACCCCCAAGGATGCTGAACCGCAACCTTGGAGACAGGTAGTGATAAGCTTTCTCTGAAGTTTCTGTAGGCTGTCAGCGCACTTAGCTGGCAGGTCACTTATCTTTAATACCCTGGTAAGGCTGGTGGAATGGGTGGACACATGGCAGGTGAAATTCAACACAGAAAAGTGTGAGGTGATACATTTTGGTAGGAAGAATGAGGAGAGACTATACACACTAAATGGTACAATTTTAAAGGGGTTGCAAGAACAGAGAGACCTGGGGGCTGTTTGTGCACAAATCTTTGAAGGTGGCAGGACAGATTAACAAAGCAGTGAATAAAGCATATGGGATCCTGAGCTTTATAAATAGAGGCACACAAAAGCTAGGAAGTTATACTAAACCTTTATAAAGCACTAGTTCAGGCCCCAGCTGGAGTATTGTGTCCCATTCTGGGCACCACACTTTAGGAAGGATGTGAAGGCTTTGGAGAGGGTACAGAAGAGATTTACTAGAATATTTCAGGGATGAGGGATTGCCGTTAAGTGGATAGACTAGAGAAGCTGGGGTTGTTCTCCTTGGAGCAGAGAAGGCCAAGAAGAGATTTGATAGAGGTGTTTAAAATCATGAAGGGTTGAGATAAAGTAAAGAGAAACTGTTTCCAATGGCTGAAGGGTCGATAACCAGAGGGCACAGATTTAAGGTGATCGGCAAAAGAACCAGAGGTGACATGAGGAAAGACCTTTTTACGCAATGAGTGGTTAGGATTTGTAGTGCAATGCCTGATAGGGTGGGGGATACAGATTCAATAGTAACCTTTAAAAGGGGAATTGGATAAAACCTTGAAGGAGAAAAAGCTGCAGGGATATGGGGAAAGAGCGGGGGATGAACTGGATTACTCTGCGAAAGAGCTGGCGCAGACTCGATGGCCGAATGGCCTCCTTCTGTGCTGTACTAATCTATGATTCTGCGATTATATTCAATGCCTTCCTACAAGTGGCAAGTAATATTCACGCCACAATGACATCTCCAGCAAGAGAGAGTCTAGCCACCTCCCCTTGACATTCAACAGGATTACCATCGGCAAATCCCCCACAATCAGCATTCTGGGGGTCACCATTGACCAGAAACTTAACTGGATCAGCCTTTCCACCATCTACAAGGCACAAGTCAGGAGTGTGACGGAATACTCTCTGCTTGCCTGGATGAGTGCAGGTCCAACAACACTCAAGAAGCTCGACACCATCCAGGGCAACACGGTGGCATAGTGGTTAGCACTGGTGCCTCACAGCGCCAGAGACCCGGGTTCGAATCTGACCTCGGGTGACTGTCTGTGTGGAGTTTGCACATTCTCCCCGTGTCTGCGTGGGTTTCCTCCGGGTGCTCCGGTTTCCTCCCACTGTCCAAAAATGTGCGGGTTAGGTTGATTTGGCTATGATAAATTGACCCTTAGTGTTAGGGGGGGATTAAATATGTGGGGTTATGGGGATAGGATGGGATATGTTAGGGGGAATTAAATACGTGGGGTTATGGGGGTCGGGTGGGATATGTGTACTGTGGGGATTAAAGCAGGGACAGGGTACTGGATTTGAATGATCAGCCATGATCGTATTGAATGGTGGTGCAGGCTCGACGGGCCGAATGGCCTACTCCTGCTCCTAGATTCTATGTTTCTATGTTTCTAGGACAAAGCAGCCCGCTTGATTGGCACCCCATCCACCACCTTAAACATTCACTCCCTCCACCACCAGCGCACTGTGGCTGCAGTGTATACCATCGACAAGATGTACTGCAGCAACTCGCCAAGGCTTCTTCGACAGCAGCTCCCAAACCCGCGACCTCTACCACCTAAAAGGACACGGGCAGCAGGCGGCTGGGAACAAGTTCCCCTCCAAATTTCACACCATCCTGACTTGGAAGTATATCGCCATTCCTTCATCGTCGCTGGGTCAAAATCCTGGAACTCCCTCCCTAACAGCACTGTGTGAATACCTTCACCACATGGACTGCAGTGGTTCAAGAAGGCAGCTCACCACCATCTTCTCAAGGGCAATTAGGGATGGGCAATAATGGCTGGCCTTACCAGCGACGCCCACATCCCATGAACGAATTAAAAAAAATTATAGAAGGATCCTTGATGTTAGAGAGGTGCCACTGACTGTCTCTGGCACCTCCTTACATGTAACATGAGTTGCTGAATTGGCAGACCTCCTTAGCCAAGAATTCCATCTCTTCTTTGACTTATTTCAGCCAGCCGCATCTTCACATTGTGGCCTGTGAAGATTGAAGCCCTCTTCTTTGCTCCTATGGCATATGCCATCTCCTCTTTTTCAGTAACTTGGCTGCTTTAACCCTGATGCATGCCTGTAAGTCTTCTTCTGGGTTCACACCTAAACCTTCCTCCCCCCACCGCTGAAAGTTGCAATTGGCAATTCAAAATAAACTAAAATGCAAATATGTGTTTTGAATGAGCATGTTAGAATTTCAATGATTATGGCATCCTGACTGTAGTAAAAATATGTCAATGCTTTACACCTTGTAATGTCAGACATAAAAAAATGAACATAATCATCTAAATTGAAAGGCCAAAGGGCTTATTTAATTCAACCAATATTCTGATTTTAGTCGTATTTGACATTGTTTTCTAAAGGTTCCCACTAATGGGAAATCATTGTAATTTAATGTAAACTCTCATCCCCCGTTATTGTTACTGAGCTTTACGAATTAAGATTCAAACTGGCTTTCACTTGTTAGATGGCCAATCTGACATTGTACTGGCTCGTGCCCATCTGTCATTACACTGAATGGCTGACCTGCCAATGTTTCTTCAGTAGCTCTGTTAATTTTATTCAAATTAAAAGCAATAACAGTTAGTAGAGTCAGAGTGCTACTGCTAATTTTACATGAATGTAGACGTATGAAAAATATCTCCACAAATTGAAGATTACTATGTGGTACAATACATTTACCAGATGCATTTTAGAATGAATGATGGAATGTTGATATGTACTCGAAGGCTCTGAGTCATTGCTTCAGAACCAGGATAAATCTGTGCATGTGGAAATTTCTGCTGGTTGTTGTTTATATTGACTGAACTCATATTCAGGAGGGTCTATCGTCCATCTCTATTACGGCATGTACATTCACTTTATAATTAATCTAAGTTTACTGTGACATTGTGGAGTCATTGTTGTATAGTATTTTCGATGGGAGTAGCTGGCTGAAACTGTGCTGCTTAGTTCAAAATACAAAACTAAAAAAACAAAAACAGCTTGATATGCACTTCAGGTCAGTCACCATTTGAGAGAGAAATGCTACAAGTGGTACCCTTCATTAAAAACAAAACAGATTAATTAGTCCAGATATTCCTATAAATGCCCCTTAATTTAGGGCATTATTCAGGCTGGCAGAGTCTGGAAATAAAGCAGTGGTTATTTATAGCTCTTCCCCGCCCACTCTAGTATCTGCCCAATACTCTGCTGTCAAATCCAGAGAAGGTGGAAAATCCCACCCTAAAACGAGCAGCCATATTTAAGCGGTGATATTATGGGGGTGAAATTTGACTTCCATCCTAAACAGTCCACTCCATCTACCCATTCGGGTTTGGGCCTCATTACCTTGTCAACGAGGAGCTGCATAGGAGCCTGATTTGCATATTTAAGCAATCTTCTGCCCATTTACGGCCTCACCTCAATATTGCATCAGGAGGGCTTTGGGCTTCAATGGGGCAACCAAGGTGCCCCCCACTCCCCCTCCCCGATTTTCAACTGCATGCCACCATTTTGTCAGGTGCAAAACAGGCAGTCATGGGTTGAATTTCTCCCACTGTATGTTACATTTTCATCAATACCACCTCATTTAGATTTAGCAGTGATCACTTATACAATGGACATGCGGGGTAGCAAAGTGCTGAGGAAATGGCAGAAGTAAATTGAAACAGCCAAACACAGAATTAAAGCTTTGCCAAAATGGTTATTTCTCCATCGATTTTGGAATTGTGGTTTTTATTTTTATGCCTTTCTACTATTTGCTCTGAGGCTGTATCAGTTCCCCTTCTAGCCTTGGTTGACACTTGCGATTCCCTTCTACCTATGCTTCTTGGAAGAAGTAGGAACAGAAGGCTGATGAGTTCGCAATGAAGACACATGGCGCCATACCTGAGAATATGATAAGAACATAAGAACTGGAGCAGGAGTAGGCCATACAGCCCCTCGAGCCTGCTCCGCTACTCAATAAGATCATGGCTGATCTTTGGCCTCAACTCCACTTCCCCACCCGATCCCCATATCCCTTGATTCCCCTAGAGTCCAATGATACATTCCTACCTGCATTTGCCTGGGTACAAGGCACATTCATGGCACAATGTTCCAGGAAATCTTCTTATCTAACATACCTGGCTGCCACACAAACTGACCTGTGACATCGCCCACCTTCCCACCATTAATATATCACCATCGACAAAACCTTCCTTACATGAATCAATTCACACAGTTCACGTTCATGCCAACTCATCAAAGCCCGTTCCAAACCTTGCACAGAACAATGTCTGCACAAACAGCAACTTCTGTGCAATGATTATCTTAACCAAAACCCACAGTGTGGGCTGGATTTTTCCAACCTCGGCGGGTCTGGGGCGGGCGACATCCCTGGCGTGTGGGGACCCCGCATCTGTCTCGATCCCGGCCTCCACCAAGATTTTATGTAAATAGGGCTTTTTAAGCCCGCCCTGCGAGGTTCCCGGCCAATTAATAGGAAGCGGGTCTGAAGACGTCATTTGATGATGCATCATCAGCCGGTTTCCTTAAAGGGGCCATGTCCAAATTGATTTTGACAGTTCTGATGTCAGTGTTCTGCAGCATTGAGGAGCTGCAAACACTGACAAGCACAGCACAAAGGTGCACAGCTGCACCCAGGCTCTCCCATGACTCCCTCCATATGCTTATGGAGGGAGTCACAGCACACAGGGAGGTTCTCTTCCCTTCCAATGGACGGAATGCACCTCCTCAGGGCATCAACGCAGCCTGGTTGCACATTGCACAGGAGGACACAAGCAGCGATGTCGTCAGGAGGACCAGGCTGCAGTGGCTCAAACCTTTCAATGATCTCAGTAGATCACGAAACGTTACTGTAAAGCCACACTCAACCTCATCCTGCTGTGCCACTCATCACATCCCCATCACTCTGCCTTCCCTACCCTACTCCTGCACATCCTTACTCACATCTGTGTCTAGTGCTGCATCAGTTGATTGCGGAGAAGGTTGGTGTGGATGTTGGTGATGCTGGTGTGCCCGGTGATGCTGGTGTTGGGGCTGATCATTTTGAGATTCTGAGGACCATGGTGATATTTTTTCAAGGGAACCGATGCTGATGGAATAGCTGGCAGGTGAGGTTGAGATGACAGAAGTAATCTGTCAATGTTGAGATAGGTTATTCCAAGGAGGTGACAGTGGATAGAGAGATGACTCCAAACACTTCAAAAGTACATAAAGCTCAAAAGTGGGTTCCAAATCATTAATGCGCCAGCTTCTAAGATTGGGAAGTGAACAGCTGTGAAATGGTAGGCTTTATACCACTTCTGCAGCTTTCACCTATTCACAGCAATCCACAGTCATTGAGAACCCGACATACTTACCTGGCGTGATAGCCGCTCTCCGGGAACCTCGTTGAAAATGGTAAGTACATGGGAAAATGGTTCTTAACTACCTTTTAATAAACTTTTAACAATCTAAATTGGCTGACCCGCCTCTTGGTGTCAGGTCTGTTCAGGGATGACAGACCCGACATTTGGGAAACTGATAAGGAAGCAGGTTTACAGCTGTAAATCTTTGTGATTTTGACAGCGGACCTGCCTCCAAACCCGCCCTTTGAGCGCCGACAAAATTCAGCCCTGTTTGTGTGTGTGTGGACAGTGCTTCTTTCCAACAAGCTTCTCCTTGGTGCCAGTATGTGAAGTGTGAACTCTTAACCATAATCTAGTACTCCGCCCAGGTATGTTGGGTGGCTGGTGGCTGTGTGTCTGTATGAGCCTCCTTGCACCACCATGATCTGAGAGAATTCCTGGTACTATCTCTGCATGGCCACTGCACGATAGCAGACCTAATGGTACCAATAATATCAGTGATGTCCCATGAGATTCTCGTCTATATCCCAATCAAAGAAGCACAGACTGCTTTCTCGGCCTTTGTCATGGATCCCTCTCAGATATCCTTGGAGCTGCCATATGCTTCAGGGTGGACTGCAATACTGTGAAGCCATCCATCCACAGATGCCAGTCATGACCTCCTTCACTTGTCTATCATCTGCTGCACAGACCCAGTACTGCACAAACATTTAATGCTTTGCAAGTTATATCATTTTAAAAATGGGGCCTGAATTTGCTAATGCCTGGAGCATCTTTCCTGGAAACATCTAGATGAGGAAGAGAGGTTAAAATGGTACTTCAGGGATGGAACTCATGTCACTTTCAGTAGAGGGAATGACATGAGGATTTCATGATATGGTTCATTGGCAATTAATGCAGTGTGCAATAGGGACAGAAGCAGAATGCCGTGACTAACCTTCAGTTGGCACATATCCTCCTACTTTGCTATCTCTGTCACCTTCCATGACATCCTCTTCTTTGGAGTGAGAGACCGTAAGCTTAGGACCCTGTCATTTGTTCATTTTTCCTCACATCTGTATCTGAAGCACCTTAGAATATTTTCTACATTCATGGCAAGCTGTTTTGTCATTGCCGGTTTTTCCTGGCTGTTTTCCTTTCTTTTCTTCTCCTTGAAGAAAGAATGGGAAGAGCGAGAATAATCTTTTGTTCCTATTGACAGGCAGTAAAAGGCAGGTGTCAGCATGCATACCATAATGGTTGGGACAACTGGTGCACACAACAAGCAACTACATTTCAAGAGAGGCATTTGCAGGATGAATTTGTGTAAGGATATGAGTGGTGTATGGATATAAGTGATGGAGCGCTTCCAAGTGCAGGCTAGGGTGTAAGATACACAGTGCTACCTCATGGCCATTGACGGTAAGCTGTTCAAGCACTTTAACAGCAAGAGAGAGATGCTGAAAGTGGCACGTATGCTCAGTACAATGCATTCTTAGAAGATGTGGTTGCTTTCTTTTCTCTTGCATGACTTGCTAAGGTCATTACATTGGTGGGATTAATTAGCAATGGTGGAATTGGGCATTGACTGCCCTGGCCACCTGCTATTTATTTGCTGTGGCTCGCCTTGGGGTCTTTGTTTTGTCACTTTCAAAGAGGACCTCCCTCCTGAGTCTGACCTCCTAAAGCAGCACTTCATCATCAGCCTCCACTAATCAAGAGGATCTGTGTTCTGCACCAATCTTTTCTGACTTTTTTTACATGGAGAAATATCTTAGTTGCATGCAAGACTGTGCTTATTGGCCCCTATAAACTACTTCAGCCCTTTAGGTATTGCATCAACATACTATTTTCCACACTAACTGCGAAGATCCCAGTCAGAGGTATTTATAAGGCCTGGAGCTCGTCCATAATACTCAACAAGATGAACACAGCGGGTCCGTACCTGTGCTCTCAGTCAACCGGGGAACCCTCCCCCTGCCTCATCTTCATACTCCTGGCAGTAACAATGTGGCTCTTACTTTGCAATACAATCTTTAATGTCAAAATCATGCAAATAAATTGACTGAAAAACAGTGAACGTTATAATTACTTGAATTAATTGTAAAATTATTACCCTATCATTCTAGACAGATAGGTGTAGACGTTCCACTCATTACAGAATTAAGCTCATTCATACATAAATTAATATAATTAGTTTTAATTAGCTTTTAGTGCTTATCCATTTTTTAACCAAATTGCCTCAATTGTTGAGTGTCTTAGTCATAAAAACAACAAATTAAATGATTAAGTATTCTTTCTGCATCATTAATCATTACATTTTTACATTTCAAAACAAAGAAAAACTTGCATTTATAGTAATTTTAATAATTATGTTATGAATTTTCTTTCAATTATGATGATATCTGGAGTACTTTTTTGAAATCAAAAATTTAGTGAGGGCCCTGGGCTTAGCTGGATCAGCAGCATATCAAGTATTCTCCCGAAATAGAGGGAGGTTTTGCTGAGTTGCATTGATGGCCTTTGCAGCCCCATTTTGAGTAGGCCCATTTATGTCTTCTTGCAGGTATGAACCAAGGAGACTTCCTGGTGAGGGCTCCAGATAATCTGCTTCCTGTAAAATTCTCTCTCTGTTGTCCTGCTTGCTGGCTGTTGGCGTTTTCTCTGTGTTGCCCCCCTACTGACTGTTGGCCTCATCTTCTCCCTGCTGCCTCTTCATACTTGGAACAAAACTAACAAAAAAATAAAGCAAATACAACCTAAAACAAACAGAAATTGATGATGAGAAGAAAGAAACTTGATAGAGACAACCCATCAAAAGTAACAATGAAATGCCAAAAAAGACAAAAAAGAAATGAATTGGGACAGACGGAGAGAAAAAAAATTAGAAAAAATAATTTTAAGAGGAAAAGAAAGATGCGAAAAAGAAATGGAAAAAGAGCAAAAGAAAAATATGATAAAAAATGTGCAAAACTGAAAAGATAACTTGTGGGTGCTGGAAATAACAGGATGTAAGAGAAACATGAGTGTGGCAAAGCAAGAAGAAAGGGAAACAATTAACCATGGGTGGTGGTAAGAAAACATGAAGATAGAGTGATGCAGGTGCTGAAATTTAAAGAGTAAGAAAATGAGATGAAATTCTAAGATCAGGAAGAGGAAAGAGCAAAGTGTTCTCCTGGTCAAGATGGTCGCTGGTGTACGCTCTGAAATGGTAGGGCCACACTCTCTATGGATTTGGCAGCTGAACAACTTGATCCTTTCTACAAAACAGAAAATAAAGGTCAGGGTCTCCCATTCTTCTCCCTTCATAAACTTTAGCTCATCCAAAACTCTGCTGCCCATATCCCTTGCTGGTTCCCTCCCCGCTACAGTCTCAGCCAGCTCTCCTTGCTGGATCCCCCCGCTACAGTCTCAGCCAGCTCTCCTTGCTGGATCCCTCCCCGCTACAGTCTCAGCCAGCTCTCCTTGCTGGTTCCCTCCCCGCTACAGTCTCAGCCAGCTCTCCTTGCTGGATCCCCCCGCTACAGTCTCAGCCAGCTCTCCTTGCTGGATCCCGCCCCGCTACAGTCTCAGCCAGCTCTCCTTGCTGGATCCCCCCGCTACAGTCTCAGCCAGCTCTCCTTGCTGGATCCCCCCGCTACAGTCTCAGCCAGCTCTCCTTGCTGGATCCCCCCGCTACAGTCTCAGCCAGCTCTCCTTGCTGGTTCCCTCCCCGCTACAGTCTCAGCCAGCTCTCCTTGCTGGTTCCTTCTCCGCTACAGTCTCAGCCAGCTCTCCTTGCTGGTGCCCTTTCCCTGCAGTCATTGCACGGCCCTCTCTCTGATCCCTTTAACCTCCGGCCTCTGCTCATTTCTTTTGTGATTTGACCTCAAACTGCCTAAAGACTCCTAATGACAAAGTGTTACACTAAGGTTTTTTTTTGGCTCGGTCCATTTCATTATTGAGAGGGCTGGATGCTCAATTTTGCTCAAAGATTTTTTAGTGTGAACGGAGGAACTGGTATTTATCCAGATCGGTTATGTTAAATAGAGATATGGCAATTTAAAGAGACATGAGAGAATATTAAACAAACAACAGCAAAGAAAGCAACATATTCTGTAGGAAATGAAGGCTAAACTAGTATGCAAATGATGATTTGAAAACAATCATACATTGATTAATTTGGAAAATTTGCATGTTTGTGAATTTTTACAGAATTTTGAGTCCAATCCGAGTATATCAAATCATTGATTTGTGTAAACTTGTGTATTGCAACGTTGCTGAATTCTGTTGTTAAATGTATTTGAATAAAACATTTCATCAAAGAAGAGTTTAAAACCTGACTAGATATGATAATTTAATGGGTGGCTGCAGTAGAAATTTCCAAGACAGTTTGTTTTATTTTGCCTCCTATACATATTTATGCTTTCGCTTCATTCTACTTTATTTATTATTTTCCACTGCTACTATTTATGTTAAAATGAGACCAATTTATATTTTAATTTGTTATTTCAAAGTTTAATTTATTTAGCATAATCATGGTTTTCCTTCTTTAAATCATTGTTGCACTGTTGCATTTTCGTTGTTCTTGGTCTTATATGAGAACAGGCACTTACTTAGTGTAACACTTTGCCATTAGGACACTTCAGGCAGTTTGGTGTTTACTGAAAATGAGGTGGTTGATATTTATGACTACATTGGTCATTAACCCCTGACCTAAATTCATCAGTTATCAGCTTTCATTAGTTCTCTGAACATAAAAACATAAATAGGAGCAGGAGTAGGTTATACGGCCCATCGAGCCTACACCGCCATTCAATAAGATCATGGTAGAACTTCTACATCAACTCCATTTTCCCGCCCTATCCCTTGATTCCCTAAGTGCCCAAAAATCTATCGATCTTAGTCTTGAATAAAGTCATCGACTGAGTATCCACTGTCCTCTGGGGTAAAGAATTTCAAAGATTCACAACTATCTGAGTGAAGAAATTTCTCCTCATCTCAGTCCTAAGTGGCTCACCCCTTATCCTGAGACTATGACCCCTAGTTCTAGACACTCCAGCCAGGGGAAACAACCTCTCGGCATCTACCCTGTCAATCCCACTAAGAATTTTATACGTTTTAATGAGATCACCTCTCATTCTTCTAAACTCCAGAGAATGTAGGCCCATTCAACTCAATCTCTCCTCATAGGACAGCCCTCTCATCCCAGGAATCAATCTAGTGAACCTTCATTGCCCTGCCTCTAAGGGAAGTATATCCTTCCTCAGGTGAAGAGAACAAAACTGTACACAGTACTCCAGGTGTGGCCCTATAGAATTGCAGCAAGACTTCCTTACTCTTATACTCCAAGCCCTTGCAATAAAGGCTAACATACCATTTGCCTTTCTAATTGTTTGCTGTACCTTGATGTTAACTTTCTGTGAATTGTGTACAAGGACCCCCAAATCTCTCTGAATACTAACATTTACTAGTCTCTCACCTTTTAAAAAATATTCTGCTTTTCCATTTTTCCTACCAATGTGGACAATTTCACACTTCCCCACATTATACTCCTTCTGCCACCTACTTGCCCAATCACTTAACCTGTCTATATCCCTTTGCAACCTCTTTGCGTCCTCCTCACAGCTTACTTTCCCACCTAGCTTTTTACCATCAGCAAACTTGGACATAATATACTTGGTCCCCTAATCTAAATCATTGATATAGATTGTAAATAGCTGAGCTCCAAGCACTGATTCTTGCAGCACTCCACTAGTTACTCCCTGTCATCCCAAAAATGACCCATTTATTCCTACTCTCTGTTTTCTGTCCGTTAACCAATCCTCAATCCATGGTAATATATTACCCCCAATGAAATGAGCCCTAATCTTGTGCAACAACCTCTTGTGTGGCACGTTATTGAGTGCCTTCTAAAAATCCAAATATACTATATCCACTGGTTCCCCCTTATCTACCCTGCTAGGTACACCTTCAAAAAACTCTAACAGATTTGTCGAACGTGATTTCCCTTCCATAAATCCGTGTTGACTCTGCCTAATCATATTGATTTTCCAAATGCCCTGTCACCATGTCCTTAACAATAGATTCTAGCATTTTCCCTACTACTGATGCCAGGCTAACTGGCCTATAGCTCACTGTTTTTCCCGCTCCCTCCTTTCTTGAGCAGCGGCGTTACATTTGCTATGTTCCAATCCACAGGGACCGTTTTAGAATCTAGGGAATTTTGGAAGATCAAAACCAATGCATCCACTATCACTGCAGCCATCTCTTTTAAAATCCTAGGGTGTAGACCATCAGGTCCAGGGATATGTCGGCTTTTAGTCCCATTAATTTCTCCAGTACTTTATCTTTACTAATATTAATTACTTTAAGTTATTCACTCTCATTAGACCCTTGGTTCCCCACAATTTCCAGTATGTTCTTTGTGTCCTCTTCCATGAAGATAGACACAAAATATTTGTTTAACATCTCTGCCATTTCCTTATTCCCCATTATAATTTCTCCTGTCTCTACCTCTAAGGGACCCACATTTACTTTTGCAAATCTCTTCCTTTTTACATACTTGTAAAAGCTCTTACAATCTGTTTTTTATATTTAGTGCTAATTTACTCTCATATTCTATTTTCTCCTTCTTTATCAATTTCTTGGTCATCCTTTTGTGATTTTTAAAACTGTCCCAATCCTCAGGCTTGCTACTCTTTTTGGCAAAATTGTAAGCCTCTTTTTATCTAATACTATCCTTAACTTCTCTAGTTAGCCATGGCTGTACCACTTTTCCCGTGGCATTTTTAATTCCTCAAGGGAATGTATATTCATTGAGGAATATAAGAATGTATTGCTGAGTATAAAAGCAAGGATAAGAGCTGAAATGCAACAGAGACTCTGAACTTTAGGAGGCCAGGGATGAGGAGAGCATTAAGATGACTAGACTGGAACACTTTGTCATAGAAAATAAATGTAATATTTCAAGAATGTATAGCTCACAGTATATTTCTCAGAGGAAGAAGCAAATCGATTTAGGCAACAAATGAAGTGATGTGGGGCAACAAAATATGTATCAAAAAAAAGGTATTTTCATTCTTTAAAAAAAAATCGAAATACTAGTAGAAATGGCAGTGCTCTAGTGCCAGGTGCACTATACAACATACATACGAATTAGGAGCAGGAGTTGGCCACTCGGCCCCTCAAGCCTGCTCCGCCATTCAATAAGATCATGGCTGATCTGATTACTCCACATTCCTGCCTACCCCTGATAACCTTTCACCCCCTTGCTCATCAAGAATCTATCTACCTCTGCCTTAAAAATATTCAAAGACTCTGCTTCCACCGCCCTCTGAGGAAGAGAGTTCCAAAGACTCACGACCCTCTGTGAGAAAAAATTTCTCCTCATCTCTGTCTTAAATGGGCGACCCCTTATTTTTAAACAGTGACCCCTAGTTCTAGATTCTCCCACAAGAGGAAACATCCTCTCCACATCCACCCTGTCTAGACCCCTCAGGATCTTATATGTTTCAATTAAGTCACCTCTTACTCTTCTAAACTCCAGCGGATACAAGCCTAGCATGTCCAACCTTTCCTCATAAGACAACCCGCCCATTCCAGGTATTAGTCTAGTAAACCTTCTCTGAACTGCTTCCAATGCAGTTCAACCCTATACAAGGGTTCAGACATCTATGTAATATCATTGAGGTTTATAAAGTAACTATTTAGTGTCCTGCCATTGGGGGGTGTGGTCGGTTCAGATCAAAGGGCAACTAAGGATTGTGCTGGTCAGCCATAGTCCAATTCTGTAAAGTATTTTCAAAATTCTGATACCTTAAATAAATGTGACATCCAATAAAAATGACCTTGAGAAAAGGCATTACCTTGGCAGGAGAAAGTATTGCCTTGCAGTCCGAGTTGCTACTAATGTGATGCACACTAGACCACATTGTGTAGTAAATTAAAAAACTATTTCACCCCACCTCTAAAATTCAGTACCTCTAGCCTTCTAAGAAAAATGAAAATACACTGAAATTGTATTGCGGTACATTAAAAAACACATTGGGCTGAAATTTGCGGTCAGAGGCATACCTCCAGAGTACGCCTCCCACCCGAAAAAAAATACTAACCTACCTGCTGGCTCCCGGGCTTCGGAGTCCTCGGGCCCTGGGCCTGGAGGCGTGCACCTGCGTAAAGGCCCACGGATCCCAGGGACACAGGCGGTTCAGAAACATCCCTGGGATCACGTGGGCCAGGTCAACCAATTAGAAAGGGGGATTCCTCGTAAGCTTATGGGGCTTCCATTTACGAACGGAATCCCCATTAGCATATGAGAAACCCCAAAATAAATAAATAATTAACACAACTGAAATAAAAATAATGTTTACATGGTCAAAATTAATTAAAAGTCCCTTTAATTAAGCATGTAAAATAAAAATAAAATTTTTTGAAAAATAATTAGAAACATTTTAATCCGGGCCAAAATTGACATAAACTAATTTTAAATGTTTTTGTATGTTTTAATCGTTTCTAAAATGTTAATTTAACATGTATTTTAACGCTTATGCTGGTAAAAGCAGACCCTATGCCTGCTTTTACCGGGTGTACGGGTTTGGTTGGCATTTGCTGGGCAGTAGTTGGGCAAATAGCCTAACTCTGCGCCAGAGAAAATGTTTTTGGGTCTCATGCGGACGTTCTGTCAGGGCGAACCTTGACAGATCGCAAGTTCCAGGTTTCCGCCCATGCGCAGCGCATGTGGAAACCTGGAACTTGCGGGGCCATTCTCAGGGCTTACGATGGTGTACGCTGTCAGTACGTGCTAATAGATTCAAAATATAATTGCAGCATCAACCCTGCTACTTGTCCTGCTACTGTAAGGTGGAGCTAAAACTCTTGTCGCATTCATATTCAGTAATGCTTGGATGCAGTCTCCGAGTGTATATACTTCAGGCAGCCGAGGTTCAATGCAGCTCTGGGTAGTGTCGCATTATCGTGTAATCTATGTAATTAGATGAAAGCAATTGTGAGGTTTCCTTCCTCACAGAAATAGCAAGAGGTTTATGTCAAGCGTATCAAGAATATGCCTCTTCATAAACCAGAGCAACTCTGACGTCACTAGGTGCCACCTTTGTTCTGAACTGCAACTGAAATAAATGACTGTGCTGGCCAATTAGTCTAGGCCAGCTGCAGATTCACAGCACATCTTAATCTAATACTGTTGTGAAAAGAGGCTTTAAAGTTCCAATTCAATTTCAGGGGCAGTGCTTGTACTTTCAGTACCTCTAGCCTTCTAAGAAAAATGAAAATACACTGAAATTGTATTGCGGTACATTAAAAAACACATTGGGCTGAAATTTGCAGTCAGAGGCATACCTCCGGAGTACGCTTCCCACCCAAAAAAAAATCCGAAACTACCTGCTGGCTCCCGGGCTTCGGAGTCCTCGGGCCCTTGGCCTGGAGGCGTGCGCCTGCGTAAAGGCCCACGGATCCCAGGGACACAAGCGGTTCAGAAACATCCCTGGGATCACGTGGGCCAGGTCAACCAATTAGAAAGGGGGATTCCTCGTAAGCTTATGGGGCTTCCATTTATGAACGGAATCCCCATTAGCATATGAGAAACCCCGAAATAAATAAATAATTAACACAACTAAAATAAAAATAATGTTTACATGGTCAAAATTAATTAAAAGTTCCTTTAATTAAGCATGTAAAATAAAAAATTTATTTTTTGAAAAATAATTATAAACATTTTAATCCGGGCCAAAATTTACACAAACTAATTTTAAATGTTTTTTGTATGTTTTAATCATTTAAAATTTTTTATTTAACATGTATTTTATCACTTACGCTGGTAAAAACAGACCCCATGCCTGCTTTTACCGGGTGTACGGGTTTGGTGGGCATTTGCTGGGCAGTAGTTGGGCAAATAGCCTAACTCTGCACCAGTGAAAGTGTTTTTGGGTCACATGCGGACGATCTGTCAGGGCGAACCCATGCGGAAACCCGGAACTTGCGGGGCCATTCTCAGAGCTTATGATGGCATACACTGTCAGTACGTGCTAATAGTTTAAAAAATATAGTTGCAGCAGTAACCCTGCTTTTCAAACTGTTTCTGTGTGCCAAATCTCCCAGGGACCCTAGCTTGAAATCCTGCGCTAAAAGGGACCAAAAAATCATGACAATTAACATGCTGAACACTTCTACCCACATCCATACCTACAGTAAGCTGATTTTTTTAGAGAAGGCATCTGCACCAAAGCACCCTACCCAGCACAGCACTACTTTGTAGCAAAATATTTCTCTTAGTCTGAATGTAAATTAGCTGTGTGTTACTACATGTATCTGTATATAGCAGTTGCAATATCGAATGTTTCACAATCTACTTTTCTCAAAGCTTAGACTAGAGTGGCTAAACAAAGAGTCAATCTTACTCTAAAGGCCAAACATTAATGTTGTAAAAGATGAAAGAAAAGAACAAGTCGTAAGGTCAGGGAGTATGATAAGTCAGTTGAGAATAACAGAAATGAATATAAGAGGAGAGAGGACAACAGAAAGGTGAACTGTTGATGCCAGCAAGAGGGATCACATTTTTTTAATAGGTTCGAGGATCATAACATAGACAAGGTGGAAATGGCAACTGCATTAAATAGATTCTTTACATCAATCTTCACAAATTATAACAGTAGTCAAATTTCAGATTCAGGCTTAGGAATCTGTGACACAAGGAGATATTAGTAGAATATATAATGAAGAAACTCAAAATTAATTGTCTCCAAGTGTCAGCCTTGGTTCGGTGGTAGCACTCTCACCTCAGAGTCAGAAGGTTGTGGTTTAAATTCCCACTCCAGAGATTTGAGCCCATTGAGCCCATTGGCCTGGATTTTGCGGTCAGTGGCGAAGGAATGGCGCTCGTCGTAGACCTTGAAAAAAGCTGCCCTCAAAGTTTTAGCACGCTCTAGTGTGCAGACTTCCTCTTTTCCAATGTCAGTTTCAATTTGGCGCCTTCTACAGGGGATCAGGCAGGCTGATCAACCAATCAGATTGAAGAATTCTCACAGATGGCAAAACAGGAAGTAAAAAGCAGGGAATATAAATCACATTTAAATCATTGTACAGAAAGCGAAATAAAGATGGGGCATACACATGGGATTAAGGGAGAAACTTAAATATCAGAACACAACTTTAAAAGAAAAATATTTAATTTTAATTTTTTTTAATCTTCAATTTTTAATGTTCTTCTGAGGGAATGAGACTCCACACTTGTAAAATTAGTTTTCAGGGACAGAGAGGTTGTTCAGCAGAATGACTTAGTACACTGTTGAAAACTCAGTTACTCCTGATTGAACAAGGCAGCGAGAATAGTGCGTAAATAGTTGGAAGTTCACGACAAATCAGTGATGTCTATTTTGATTCCGTCTGCGAAGCCTCCAACAGCGCACTCTGTGGAGGAGTAGAGTATCACTGACAGCAACTTCTGGATTTCAGCGTTTAACTGTGCATATGCGAACGTCAGAAGTTGCTGTCAGTTTTACCCAGTAATAATGGCGAGGGCTGACAGTGTCGCTGTTATTACTACCACAAATTCCAGGCCATAATTCAGGCTGACACTTCAGTGCAGTACTGAGGGAGTGCTGCACTGTCAGAGGTGCTGTCTTTCTGATGAGGCGTTAAAGCGAGGCCCCGTCTGCCCTCTCAGGTGGATGTAAAAGATCCCATGGCACTATTTGAAGAAGAGCGGGGAGTTCTCTCAGTGTCCCAGCCAATATTTATCCTTCAGCCAACATCACTAAGACTATTATCTGGTCATTATCTCATTGTTGTTGTGGTATCTTGCTGTGTGCAGATTGGCTGCCACATTTCACCACATTGACTGTAAAGCACTTAGGGATGTCCTGAGGTCATGGCATATGCTACATGGATACAAGTTAATTCTTTCATTATTTACAAAGCATCTCGACTAGATGGGTTATATACTAGAAAGGTCCTGGTTAATATTTTAGGAGCTCCAGATCGCAAATGTTATCCATTATTCAGGAAAGTTGTGACATAAAACTAGAAATAATAGACTAATTAACATAACCAGCCATGAGAAAAATATTTGAGAGCATTTTAAAGGATCTAGTAACATCATAGAGGTCAGATATAGTCGCAATGCACTTCAGGTATGCCACACCTGTCAGGTGAGCTCCTGGAGGAAAATCTATCCCGTGTTCCAACAATTGTTCATGATACCAACTTGAGTGAATAGGTGGCACTTTTAAGGGAGATAGGCTGCATTCACAGAGATTAGAACCAATAAAGTAGAAAAGCTAAGGAATGGCAGATGGACTTTAATGCAGACAACCTAAAAAAAAAATTAGAAGAAGAAATGTACACAATAAAATTGTGCCATTGGTAAATGTGGAAAAGGAGTTGGATGCGATTGTTGATCATTTTAGTTGCTGTACCTTTTTAATAGAGCTCATTTATCCCTCCAAGTATCTGAAGTGCCACAAAATTAGGAGGGAGGTGGGTTGGGGAACCCAATGATTGCATGGAAGTCCCTAAAAAATTTATAAAACTCATATGTAAATCATCAAACAATCCCACCGGACTTCATGCAATTTCAGGGACTTCATGCATCCCTAATCAGCCACTGAAAGCAACGTGAATCTGTTGTCAACAAAGCAAACAAGGGCATAGATATTAAAAAGGTTAAAAAGGTTATTTTATCCTCATGTTGATTGTAGTGAGATAGCATTCAGAATACTGGGGGAAGATTTCCTCTGTGCACTAGGAGTAGCAAAATAGTAAACACAATGGGCCAGAAATTCGGCTTTCCGGCTTCCTGCGGGTGCAAGCATCGCGCGCGTACTTGCCTACCGCGCCTGCAGTTGTGCTTTGGGCCCACGAGGACTTCAGGTCCTGGGCCTCCTCCAGCTGCCGGCGCGCAGTGCTTGTGTATCCCAGGGGCGCAGTTAGTTCGAAGCGTCCCCTGGGATCACGTGGGCCATGGAGAGCCAATCCTAGCAGGGCATTTTCATTCATAGATTTGACAGGAAGACCTGTCAAATCTATGAATAGAGATCGGCCCCAAAACCACACTTAAACTTCAAATAATTTTTTTTTAAAAATCACATTTTTAAAATAACTATAAGTTAAATAAATTAACTACTTTAAACAAAAATTTAAATTTTTGAAAAAATTAATTATACTTTTTAACGGCGCTAAAAATAAACTTACCTTTCTTTAAAGTATCTAAAAAAGATAAACCTGTTGAAAAAAATTTTAAATTGTAATTAATTAACCACTTACCTTGTTAAAAACAGGCCTTGTGCCTCCTTTTTAAAAGCGCAACTTCTTCATACTTACCTTCCCGTAGAAACCTGAAAAAAAAATTGAAGTTCGCTGCGTGCGCGCAGCCTCTCCCGCGCACGCGTTCGACTTCTGAACCCCTCCCTTCAGGGAACGGAAGTTCCGGTTTCCCGCGCATGCGCAGTGCATGCAGGAAACCGGCACTTCAGGTGGCCTTACGGGTGAGTACACAGCGCGTACTCACCCGACAACAGCCGAATTTCTGCCCCATTATCTGGCTGAGATGGGATATTGAAGGTAATAGAGAAAACTAGAGATTGAGATCTATGGCATATGATGGCCCCTGTGCTGCTGGGCAAAGGAAGGGGTGGTATCATCTATACAGGCCAACTAGCTGGACTGAATAGTGGAGGTGGATAAATATACTAATCTTTGGAGCTGAGATAGATGGTATAGAGTAGATGGCTTTCTCATTGCATGTCTACTTATATCATGTTCTACACCAAAGCATTTTCCATGAACTGCAACTAGAACCTTGTTTAACCAGTAAAAAGTACCACAATGAAGGCAGATATTGCAGAATTATATATGGTAATTGTAGGAGAGGAAGGAAGTCAGTAATAGCCCACTTATTAGCAAAAGTAATATGCTTCTATTATGTGGTTTCATTCATTTTCATATTCAAATAGAGTTTTACCTTTGCATTGAGAAGATTTTTATTAGTTTGAGTCAGATTAAACCTAACATGACAGACTGAATTTCACTCCTCCCACCAGAGGAGGGCTGTAGATGGAAATCTGCTGCAGTACCAGAAGAGAGGAGGTCACTTAAAGGGAAAACACTTTGACAATGTAAAGATATTGTGGTCAGCGGCAAGCTGTTCACCTCACTGACAGATGCCCACAAAGTTTTCTTGGGCTTTTGAGACTTGCGCAAATCCGTTGTCTGATCCAGTGCAGTGCCCTCTACAGGGGATCTGTGGCATCAGTGAGTAGGTCAAGTAACAGCGAGGCTCTTCAACTAATCAGATTGAAGAATCCTCATGAAGACACGGGGGTGATTTTGCCAATGGAGGCGCGTTGGAGGCGGGACTGCTGCTTGTCGGGTTTTAGTTCCGCCTCCATCGACTTGTGGCCAACCCACGCTATTTTCCCTTGATTGACCTTGTTAAGCCCGCCCAGCGGGCTTAGCAGGCCAATTAAGAGGAAGCTGGTTACGGAGAACGTCAGCGTATGACGTTTCATCTGTCAAAAATTTATGACAGATGAATTGTCATAGTTTTACAGCTTTGAGAAGCTGTCAAACACTGACATTCTCTGTTGTTTGGTGAGTTCTTGTACTCAAGGCTCATCAAACCTATTTTGTAAGCAGAAAGCAGATGGCTGTTGCATCTGAGAATGCAGCAGCCATTCTGTCATCTCTGCCATTGAGATGCCGGAGCCTCCACATCGCCAACGATTGAAGCCTGCAGGAAGAAACAAAGATAAGGAAACTTTTTCTATCACTTTTCATTCACCTCACATACTTACCTTTCCACACTTGCACTCATCACTCACCTCTACAGCGCACTTTTGGACCCCTCTCTCCCCCGCAAACCCACTGCTCGCCTCGCTGACCCTGGCGGGGTTTCATGACGTTGGGAAGCCCGCGCCTCTGTTGGAAAAATGGGGATAATCCTCTTAACTGCCTGTTAACTACCTGTTAACAGGCAGTTAAGTGACTGTAATCCCCTTCCCGCCTCCAGGAGACGGGACCCGGCGTGGGTCGGGTACCCGCCTCCTGGGAAGATGGCACGGAGGTGGATCCCGCCCCCAGATTCTGTCATTTTCCCGGCAGTCCCGCCTCCCCAGGGCTGGCAAAATCGCCCCCACAGAGTCTAAACCAGGAAGTATAAATTAGATTTAAATCATGTACAAAAAGCAAAATAAAGATTGGGAGATAGGATTCTCCAACATTAATTAACTTCTGAAGGAATGAGACTGCACATTTGTAAAATTAAATTTCAGGGCCAGAGAGGTTGTTTGGCAGTAATTATCATGCTGTTAAAGTTCATTTACTCCTGAATGCTCCAGCCTTAACTTTTTCTGGCGTCTTTAGGGGGGAACTAGTGGTAGTGGGGAACAAGTGGGCAAGTATCCCAAGTTCACACCATTGCATTGATTACAGGGCTGAGTCTATTGGTGAGGACTGTTACAGCGAAGTCTGTGGAGGAGCGGGGTATCTCTGAATGCAACTTCCAGATTTCTGCATTTATCTGCGCATGTGCGGATGGCAGAAGTTGCTGTCCAATTTACTCCATTATAACGGTGAGCTCTGTGAACCTCACCGTTATTCATAATGCAAAATCTGTAGACCTTGGACTGAGCTAAGGCCAAAAAAGGTGAGAGGGAGAGCTGTCCATTACTGAGCCCTCTCCCTCCAAAAGCAGCATCTGCATGTCTTCTGAAACTGCCCTGGGGACTACCACAAGCCCTCTAGTCAGTTCCTGGGGACGTTGACATTGGCAGCGAAAAGCAGGGAAATTGGGTGGGTGATCAGGCCTCATCGCCCTGTTGTCATTTATGTACCATGGGCCAAGGAAGGGGGAGCCAGTGGCTTTCTCTGCTGGCGTGGTGGGAAGTAAATCTTGGTTGGGTTGGGGATGCGACAGTAGACTGATTTTCTTTGATTTCTGGGCAGAATAGTGGAGGAAAATCCAGCCCTATAATTGAGGCTGTCTCGAATATCTGTTATAAGAACATCCCAATTTAAAAATATTTTCAAAGTACAATTTTTCCTTTTAATTGGTACACTTATTGGGACAATTTTACAATA